>OW386553.1:4417078-5617078 GCA_936435175.1 Glyphotaelius pellucidus | reverse complement strand
GTGAAACGATTTCAACTGAGCGGGCATGTGTCCATTTTGACTCCGTGAGAGTTTTGTACAACAACATCGTGCATTATAGAAAAAAGCTTTGTTGTTGATTGATGGTGCCATGGTTGCTGTGATACTGAAAGTTGCACGACACTAAATTTGTGCAATTCACACCAACTTTTTGGTGTAATGCAACAAATATTAATTTGTATTGTTTTTTTTCTATGGAGATTTTGAAATCCCGGATTTATGAGAACCGTCCAAGGACCCTACAATATTTGGAGGCCAACATCCGGGAATAAATTGGCAGGATAACGCTTGATATGCTGGTAAAAGTCATGAAAAACGCCAGAAATTGGTTTACTTGTAAGGAGAATGGGGGACGTCACCTACCTGATTTGATCTTTATAACTAAATAAAACAAAATTTTAGGTGTGTGCCTACATTATAAAAAACAAATAATAAAATTCTGATTCGTACAATGGGTTAAGTTTTGAAAAAAGGAAGTCTTGCTTCCGCACCCTGTCTAAGAGGCTACAGCCGCCACTACCCGAATTTTTACAGATTTCTTACATATCTCCATTAAACATTAAATTTGAAGTTTTTAAGCTCTTAAAAAAATATATGTTATTTTTGAAGGTAATAAATACCTAGACGCGTTCCACGCAGAAACGCAAATTATATGAAATTCCCTCGTTAGAAAAAAATCGCTAAGTATGCTCCGAAAATTATTAAAAACACGTCTGTTTCCATTATTTTAGAAGTAATAGTTGTGAAAAAAATCAAAATGTTTCTTTAAATGATACTTAAGACGCCTTCCACGAGATTTTTGCTCTATTTTAATTGAGTCATGTTTTATTAAAAATTTTCTCGATTTTCGCTTCAATTTAAAATATTGCGCGCTCTTCCAACATTCGTAATTACATGTTTCTCCATCTTCTTTTTTTTGAGCGAGGATGCGCCGCCTTAATACAATTTGCATGGACTAAAAACCCGATATTTCGATTCCTCTCCTAGCTTTTCCCCACAAAATATGACAAGCATTTCAATGTGTCACTTCATGGCTATTAAAATTTGACCCGAGATCCTTATTTTGACATCGTTGTAACTTGTTTTGTCCTGGGAAAATCTAAAGCCCCATTACCTCACAGCTTATGGCTTGTGCAGGCAGGGTGGGAAAAAACCCCGTTCAAGGGGAAATAACTTTGTTTGCCGCCAAGGCACGAAGAAATGTGTTTGTTTTATCCCAGGGTAGGACGTGCTTCGGCCATTACGGTGTCTTCATATTTCAAAGACAATTTCCAGTCTTTTCGTAAAAGGGTATTGTTTTTCCACAAAAGAAATCGGGCGCAAGGTGACAGAATGCAGAGGCGTGCGGTGTATTGAAACGTATTTCGATGTGCGTGACTTACAATATCATCATCGTCATCATCATCTTCGTCCCCTTATCCTATTCGGGCCGGGGACCCATTGCATCGACAGGGCTCCTCCATATGTCCCTGTCTTGAGCTGACTGTTCGGCCTCCGTCCATGGGAGTCCCATCCTCTCCTCACACAGTTTCTGGAGTTGCCTCGCCCAACTGTGTCTGGGGCGGCCCACTGGACGTCTACCCTCTGGACTTACAATATTGCCTGAAAAAATATCAATTTATATTTTAAAATAACTAACGACCTGCTAAAACACAAATTCAGTTTCTTATTAAATACATGAAATACAGAATAACTGACTTTATATTATGTTGTGTTCTTCCGTGTCACGTATTAAAGTGATCCAGGAAAAATATCTTGGGCTGTGCATTGATCAGCATTTGACATTTAAACAGCATATACAAGATATTGAAGGCAAAATCATCCCCTTAATTAAGCGTTTTTAGCCGGCTACCTGTTGCTAAATAAATTTAAAAAGGTTTGTATTATAGTCTTGTACTCGTACTGGCATTTAAATTATTTTATTGAAATCTGGGGAAACACATGTACAACATTTTTTTAATTTTTTTTATATGAATACCGCACAAGAGTCCCAACTGCTCCCGTCTGGAGCCAATGAGACTATGGCATCCCCAATTGGGGCATGTCGTGAGGCTGAAAGTAGTGGGGAGGGGAAGGAGATGTGGGAGAGGAAGGTGGGAAGTGCTTGGCTATTCAAATCTGGTCACCAAGCACGTCTAAAGCCATTTCAAGCAACGTTTCAATTCTGAACGGTGGTCTTACACCAGGGCGATACTGGTAGTATCTTACACTCTGGAACGTGCAGCAAATATACTACACATTATTTTTAATGATTAAATTGTGAAATAACACAAATTAATCAAATAAAATTTATTTGCCAAGCCGGGATTCGATCCTGCGACCTTCGGAATGCGAGTCAAGAGCCTTACCGCTGCACTACGCCGGCCGTCAAATGCACATGCATAAATGAAATAAAAGTAATACAAAACAAGTTAATCAAAAACTTTTTCACTACAAGCCCAGAGCATCTACAAAAAAGTATATATTTAAAGAAACAAAACTTTTAACATTAAGAAAACTATAAGCATACAATACATGTCTTAAATGGAAACCTTAGAGTGTTAAATTATTGCTTCGTCCTCGGCTGAAGTTTTCTAAAACACAAAACAAATTAATGTTAATCCCCTAGAACGATATTTGTGTTTAAACGAAACCACAAGGATAAAGTTGTACAATTAGTACTGGTTATTATTAATCCTGTTTTCACACGATGTTTTTGAAAACCAAAACCATATTCCTGTGGAGACCGCTTTTTACTTAGTGTAAAAAAAACATTAAATACTATTCAAACAAAATTTTATTTGGAAGGCGAGTATGGGTATCTAATGTAATTATGGGTAAACTGGAAGTCAGCCGCTGAGAACAGGAGGTGTTGGAGGCGAATGTTGCGGGAGGCCGAGAGAGAGAGAGAGAGAGAGAGAGAGAGAATGGGTATCCCAGATTATGGGTAATGGATAACAAACACCTCTACCATAGGTCATGCCAAGAGATTTGCTATGTTTGGTAACCAAGTGGTATGAGGTTGGTCTAGATCTTGGCGGCGGATGCGTCTGCCCACCTACTGCGTGACGTGCCAAATCGGGAGAGACTGGTAGAGAGAGACATTTTGACAGCAGGAGGGATGGATTCATACATCCGTCACACTGAACACACTGACCTCTAGATTCCTACCCACCCCTCATACCTTTGCTTTCCCAGAACTTCCTCCTTTCTTTACTTAAAAAGGCCCCCCACATGGCATTCCCAAAGATGACGTAGGCCCTGACGGAACTTATTTTCCTCAGGGCCTCCTGTGTGGAGCTAATGTGAAAACAACAAAAAAAAACGGTGACCGGACAACTCGGAATGAAACCAACTCAGAACCAACCCAATAAGTCACTTAGAGTAATAAAAAAAATATACATAAAAAATTGGTTAGATAGGTTACTTAAGGTTAGGGTTATCGGCTTATTTTAAATTATTTTTTTCATAGCTTTTAATGAATTTTCAAGGAGGTGTTGAGTTGACTTTATTCTCAGTTGGCACGTAACCAAAAAACAAAAGTAAAATTCTCTTACTCATGGCAGTGTAAGTCAAGAGTAATGGGTTTTATAAACAAAATATCTATTTTAACAACACCTCGTTGAGAGTAATGTTTATGACCCGTACAGACTAGGCTAGTATTTTAGACGAGTAGCAAGTATTTTAGTAACTAAATGTATCCGAACACCATTAATTTAGTAGTTAGTAGTAGCATTTTGGCCAGTCAATTGGCGAGTTACTCGCCAATCGACTAAACTACTAGCTTAGTCTGAAAAAGCCTTTAGGGCTTATGTTATAATGTGCGGAGTTAATAAAAACAAACATTTTTAAATGAATCCATTGCTGTATTTCAGCTGTAATCGCGTACTAAACGCAAAATCAACTTTATCCTACTCATCAATAAGCGACAATGAATTTAACGTAGTACCATCATCGTAATTCGCTCAAAACGCCAGCCAACTTATAATTGGCAAACGTATCAATGAATGATGTCGCTTGAATCTCAATAAGGCAATAAATCTTTGGCTGATGTGTGTCGTTTGTTTGTTGTTCATCGCTCGCTACGTCCGCTTCGTTATAATTGATATCATTTTGTTTATTTGCCATTAATCAACCAAATTTGCATAATATTTTTGGAAGCACACGCAGTTAATTATTGCCACATTGCTGTGAAAAGTTATCGCTTTTTGAGAGGGCAGAGATTTTTTATAGAGAACTTTACGAATTTCAAAGCTGTTAAAATTGTGAAAACTTGCCACCATTTAGTTACACAATATCTATATTACAATAATTAACAGTTAATGGGTCGTCCATTAATCACGTGATGTTTTTTAGAATTTTTAACCCCCCCCCTGGTGATATTTGGTGAGGTTTTAGACTACCCCCCTATACCCAAAATCACGTGTATTTTTTAGTACAGAATATATTGAAATTTTCAGAATATTTTTTTTAAATACAGGTACAATCTGATAAAATTTTGGAAAATAAAGTATCGTAATAAAAATGTCCAGACAGACATTCGGGTTGCAGTTTGTTTTTGACTGGCATAAAAATAATAAGAAAGGTGTAAAAAAATATATATATGTTTATCTTTTCTTCTTCTTTTGTGTTACATTTTTGTTTCGCATCAGCTCACAATTCATTAAATTCTTTCTGAGCTGCACTAGGTTTTTTTCCCTTTTTATACTCTGCAAATAGGTCCTTATACAGATCTCCTAGCTTAGACATTGTTCCATTGTTTTAAGGCAAAATATACGCGGCAACGATTTACGCGTGTGTTCGGCGTCAAAATCACAGACTCACTGGCGACAGTGGCCACTGGGGAGCCGAGCGGTTGTCGCAACGCGCGGGGAAATCTTTGCCTGGCAACGGTGAGTCAAGGCCACGCGCCGCTGCTTGGTTTAGAAATCATGCGTTCAACGAAAAATATCTCATTACATCCCCCCCTTCTTATGATATTTTGTGATTTTATTCCGAACCCCTCCCCCCCTTTCGAGTCTCACATGATTAATGGACGACCCCTAATGACTAACACCTAAAAATTTGTTTACAGCCATTGGTTTAGGTTATGTCGTAATATGTATCTCAATCAATTATTAATAACAACGTAGTGGCGCCCACCTATTGTTACAGTTTCAACGACATACATTTTAAAAATAAATACAGTCTATGTCGTTTTTTTTACACAGTTCATTTTTTTACAGTTTTACTACCTATTGGACGCTTTAACGACGTCAAACCTTAGGAGAAAGAAACAATTATTTTCTAACATTATGAAACTTTATCAATTTTAACATTTCTTTAGATGCTTTTTCACAAGTCAAGTTAGTAATGACGATTTTAATTTAAACAGAAAATAATTCAATTAAGTAATTATTTTACGTTTTGTATGCTAAGAAAAGAAATGGCTCGACAAGAAGCTCTGTATTTTACTCTGACTGCCAGCAAAACAACAGCAAACAATGCATACCAAACAAAGGGAGCGCGGAATAACAAGCGGGAATTTTTTAATTTACTTGAAAATCACACTCGGGAAACGTAAGAAATGGTACTATTTTCTTTACTTATCGCATGAGCCTCTCACAAATCTCTTCCCATTATTTTACACGATCAACTCTCTTTGAGGTTGGTTTATATTGTATCATTTTCTACAAAAAAGCAGCCCAAATTTTGTTTTAAAAATGTCTCGCTGCTGCAAACTATAATTGTTATATTGTTTGATTTTTTTCTGGCTTGTTGGTTAAAATTATGCTATTGAGGCATCTGCTTGCTTGCTTATTGTTTTTTTGGCGATGGCTAATGTAAATTTCGAATATATTTATATGGAGATTGTAACAAATGGACGTTTTTCTGATGTTTTTTGATTACAAACAACTAAAAAATGGCGGTCAAACCGATGTGGGCTTCAAGAAACTTAAAAAAAAAAGATTCAATAACTATGTACAACGTTACTAGCTGGTCGGTTGTGATACTTCAAAACATTTAAATGACTAGCTCAGGTATGGGGGCTTCATCGTGGCCAGAGTTAAAATAGCCTCCCAAAAACTAGGTGTACTGTACAGGGCCCGCAAATACTTTAATAGTACACAACTGCTAACCCTGCAAAAAACGCAAGTGCGCCTCACGGTTGAATTCGGCAGCCACCTCTGGTCTGGAGCTCCAAAATTCTTGAAAAAAAAACCCTCGACTCTATGCGGTAACGGGCAGTCCGTTTGATAGACTCTCCTAATCTAACAAACGGATTGCAATCTTTAGAGCACAGGCGCCAGGTGGGAATGCTGTCCTTGTTCTACCGGTATTACAATGGAAGGTGCTCCGAGGAACTAGCGTCATTGATCCCCTCGGCACCGGTGCGTAGTCGGGAAACACGCCATACGCGCGCCCAACATTTGTACACGGTTGACATTAGTCACATGAGAACGGGTCGTTTCTACGACTCGTTCTTCCTCAGAACCTCCTGTGTGGAGTTAATGTAAAAAAAAAATGTTATTGCTTCTGTGAATATGCAAATGTGATGCAAACTGCAGGCACATTAGTCTAGGGATATTTATATTTGTATTTTAATTTGATTTACATTAACCAAAATAATGTTTTATAAATATCCTGTTTGTGTCTCAAATAAATAAATTCGCCCGAATTATGACACAATAATTGTTTCATGGTCGCGTGATACTAAGGCTTTTCTCTGGCTTACTTCTGAGTAAACAGCAAAAGAACACATTTTTTTCTAAGCAAGGGTTTTTCCTGAAGGGCGCGGATCAAAGAGTAAATATCATCACTATTCTAGCTCTCCTGAATTATGAAGGGCAATTCGGCCATGCTGGGCACACGGTTGAAAGCTTGCAGAGGATGTGGTTTATTATTTTCGAGAATTTTTTTCACTTTGGCGAAGAGTAATTTGTGATGCAAAGCCGGAGAAAATAAAATTTATTACCGACTACGAGAGAGAAAAAATGACGTTTCGAGTGTTACCAAAACATCTCATCTGGCTACTTTTGTGTTTGTTCATTGTATTTGAGGCAGTGAGGATTGGCGGTGGAGATGAAAAACAAAAAAAAAAAACAGAATAAAACAAGTTCTTTGTTTAAAACCATTTTATTTAAATGTATATTCGTCGACCGGTTTCGGTCGAACTCGACCTTCTTCAGGACAATAAACATATAAACTAAATAAAAGTACAGAGTTAAGATAATGAGGTAAACACAAAAGAAAGGGAGAGCATATAAGAGAGAGAGAGAGAGAGCATCAGATAATGGTTGGGGGAGGGGTAGGAGGAGGGTTCAAGGGAGGGTGGGTGTTAAAGAGGGAGAAGGGGAATAACTTTAAAATGGGAATGTTGGTTAAATCTAATTGTTTGTTTAAAATTTGGCAATTATTTTTCTTTGATTTTAATATTTCTAAAGCTTCTAAGTTGTTAAGGCGTATTCCTATTTTATTTATATGAACTATTTGGACTCCCGTATTTTTATTAAACGTATGGTCAGTATTAATTAAGTGTTCGGCAAATTCTGAGAAACATGTGCTTGTTAGACGCCTAATGTATATTACTAAATTAATTTTATAATTTGGAAGGCTGATATGGGTACCTCTGCCTCGTAAATCATGGATAACCAACATCTCTGCACACAGGTCATCCCAAGTGGTTCGGTACCTTTGGTGATTTAGGAAGGGTGCCGCAGATTTAGCTTTTTAGATAAATTTATGCAACAAAAATAACATTGTAATAATATTGCGTAATATTTAAAAATGTGTACAAGTATTATTATGTCTCGTAGGTCGATACTAGTTCCTAGCTAGGCAGATTGCCCGTTCTAAGGAACCAAATGCTAGTGAAAATGGCAAAATTTTTTCAAAGTTTTTAGCCGTGCCGTTAATAGGTAGCCATATAAATTTTTAAATTAAATAATTAATTAGTTTTTCAGACTCCACCCTACTCAAAGCAATCAACCATTTAGTTATTATTGAACCGAATGATGTAGGATATATGAAAAACATTTTGAATAATGTCGTTTGATATGCAAAAATAAATGATTGGAGTTGAACTACTGAAGCTTTTAGGTTTAAAAGAAACCGAGTACGCGATCCATAGTGTTAAATAATTCATCTTAGACGCGATCAATTTATTCCGTTCGATCTTGGACAAACGAAAGTGGTTGAAATATGACTAAAGACGTCATCGACTCTCGTTTTGAGTCAAAAAATACATGTGAAGTACCAACGTACATTAAAGTTAGTATTTGAATTCGAAATTATCACTTTATTAGAATTTTTAAGTCCATGTACGAATGAAAATCCCGTAGTACCGATCCGCCTGTGTTGCCAACCCTTTTTATTTATTCTCTTTCAATATACGTCCACCTATCAACACTGCGACTGTGCTTAGGAAAACGGTATAAAATCATCGGTAGTTACGCGTAACGATCCGATGACGTAAAGCTATCGACTTCTCTGTGCTTGTTCCTTCTAGTTCATTAGATTTCTTACTTGAAAAAATTAACAGTAAAAAGCTGTTAACAATTTACATCATGTTAACACGTCGAAATTTTTAGGCCTTTGAAATTGTCCTTCGATAATTTTTCACAAAAATAAAAATGGTGAAAAAAATAATTTAATTTGTTATAGCAATTGACTTCGAAAGCTTTGGAATATAAATTATGTTGTGCATCATTCTTTTTATGTACACGCCATATTAAAATCTAAAATTTATAATAAGCCGATAATCAACGAATTCTTTTTAACTCAAGGTTTTGTGTAAAGCTATCCATGATATTTTTGTGTATAAATTATTAATAAATAACTAATGTGACGGAAATGCTTTCATCCACAGCTTCTTTTATGTTCTTCTGTTATGTAATTTTGTTCAGCACATAAAAAGCAAGATCCCATAAAACAGAGAACGAACTGATTTTGACATCAATCACTCGTATTTTTTTTACATTAATTTCGCACTGGAGACTCTGAGAGAAAATAATAACTCTCACGGCCAACATTCCCTTTCCTTTTCCAGAACTTCCTCTCTTTTTCCCTAAAAGACCCTCCACAAAGCATCCCTAAACATGACGGAATGAGAGAATTTTTTACTCATGCCCTCCAGTGTTTTTTTTTTTTTATTTTTTACTTGAGCTCCACACAGGAGGCCCTGAGAAAAATAATTTCCCTAATGGCCTATGTCATCCTTGGGGATGCTGTGTGGAGGGTTTGATTAAGGAAAAGGGGGAAGGAGAGTTCTGGGATGGAAAAGGGTTTAAGGGGTGGGTAGGAATCTGGGGTTCAGTGAGTCCTCGTCATCCGCCTCCAAGACCTAGACAAACCTCACCCCATGAACCCGGGCACCCCTGCTAAATCACCAAACGTAGCGAACCACTTGGGGTGACCTATGGCGGAGGTGTTGGTTACCCAATAAAGTTTCCCGGGGCGGCGGTACCCATTCCCGCCTCCCAAATTGACCCAAAGTGTGGACCTAATGTAAAAAACCTTTGAGCTATCAGAAAGTTAATTCTCAATCCCGAATGGCCAACGGTATTCCAAAGTATTATTTCATTAATTAACACGTTCTGAATTGTAAAATAGGTAAAATCAACCATCAAAGATAATATTTATTCATTCGGCAGAGGGCAGTAGTTTAGTATTTATGATGTAGGTACCTATCCCTAGCGTGGGAAAACACGAGTGTTTCCAACGTGTATTTTGGGATCCGTAAACTATTTAGTATGGGCTATATAGCCCGAAGATATAAATGCTAAATTTAAGGGATGAATGAAATAAGTCTTCGTAGTACAGGATGACCTCTGTGGGAGAGCGTTACTCCTTGGATTTGGACTCGTTAGTGTTCAAAACTCATAATATTTTGTTTTTGGGGGATCTGCTTTACCGGGGTACAAAAACTTTAAAATTCTTACTGTGTTGCTGATATCCGGTACAAGACGATTACGCCAAAACGAAACGCATAGAACCACAAATGAGGCACAAATTTGTCCAAGTCATAATTTGCCAATTGGGGAGGCGGAAATGGGTACTGCCGGCCCGGGAACCTTTATTGTATAACCAACACCTCTGCCGTAGGTCATCCCAAGTGGTTCGCTACGTTTGGTGATTTAGCAGGGATGCCCGGATTCATGGGGTAAGATTTGTCTAGGTCTTGGAGGCGGATAACCAGGACACACTGAACCCCAGATTCCTACCCACTCCTTTTCCTTCCCAGAACTCTCTTCTCCTCATTTTCCTTGAAAAAACCCTCCACACAGCATCCCCAAAGATAACATAGGCCCTGAGGGTCTCTGGTGTGTGGTGTGTGGAGCTCATGTAAAAAAAAGGTCTTGGCGGCGGATGTATCTACCCACTAGAGGTAAGTGGCAGGCAAGAGGACCTCTTCTGCAGGCTTCTTGAATATCGCCTTGCACCGCAGTGAGAAGGATGGATTCATACGCACCCCTCACACCTTTTTCATTATTTCCTTTTTTCTTACGAGAACTTCCTCTCCTTCTTTTCCTAAAAATACCCTCCACATAGCATCCCCAAAGAAGATGTAAGCTTCGAGGGGGATTATTTTTTTCAGGGCCTTTAGCGTGGAACTAATGTAAAAAGTATATTAAAAATAGATTGTAGATTGTAATGACGTACAATGAACGCTGCTCAAAAGGTTGCCTAAAGAAGAAGGAAGCGCAACACGGCATAATAACCCAAAAATTAATCACGATAATGCTTTTGTCGGTAAAAATTTCAAATCATACCTGACAAACCTGGCAGTTACAGCGTTGTTTTTATAAAAAAATTACTTGAAGTTAACTCTAAAATGTTAAAATATAGAAACGTCAAGAAAGTTTAGGTAGAGTGTTAAGGGACGTACTTGACTTATTTAACCAGAAATTTCTGACATTATTTGGAGTAAAAAATATAAATGAAAGTTGATGATTTTTTCAAAAACATAACAACCCGCATCCCGCATAGATACAATATTAAATGAGTCAAAACCTATAATGTTCTTAATGTGGTATAAGAAAAAAAGTAATGACTTGAATTGCAACCACCATCCCATCAATCAACTTTATACAATAATACACGCGCAGGCAGTAGTAATCTAAATTAACATGAGTCAGAATAATCTATACAAAATGAAACTATGTTATGTACGGAGAGATTATCTGCACACTGTCCAGCTGGGTTATTTGAAATATGAAGACTGTCAGAACGTAACCATAATATTGGATATTAATGATTGATCATCAAATAATTACAACAAGAATAACCGGTTGTGAAAAAACATGATATTTATATACCTAAAAGTGAAATTTTTATATTCACCTTGACAGTAAACGGTTCTCGTTATATCATTTTACAAATAATATGAAACAGAAAATTTATAGATAAGAAATTAGACTCGTTTGCGACAGACTAACTGAGAACCTTTCTTTTACCGGGAACATTAGCCATTTGAGCGCTTTTTGCCACAATATGGCACTATTTAAAATACCTCGGATTGCTTTGCTGCCAATTTTTTAAGTAATTAAGTAGAAGTTTACGATTTTATAACATTTTTTTTTAAACCATTCGAATATTTGATAATCGACAAAAGATAGGTGAATTCATTGGCTATATAGAACTATAATCAATTTGTATGTTTCCGTATTAAAATTCGAAGGTATGATTTTTTTAAATTTGTGCTGAAAATATTCAAAATGATCACCAAAATATGTCGAGCAATTGCAGAAAAAAGTTTTGAATTGCGCGGTCATTCCAGTGGTTAAATGGATATTTTTTTAAGGTACTTCAAACCTTCTGTTTGCCGTTTATTAAGTTAGGTTAGAATCTCAGTTTACGTGCACAACGTTTGATGCCAAAGACGGAAAAATAATGTGAATGATTTTTAAAGTTCGCTACGTTTGGTGACTTAGCACGGCTGCCAGAGTTTAGGGTTAGATCTTGGCAACGGATGCGTTTGCCAACCTACTACATGGCGTGCTGTATCGGAGAGACTGGTTGAGGGAGTTCCTTTGACCTCTCCAGCCGGACTCTCTTGACCTTTGTACCACAGTAAGGGGGGGTGATTCTGTACATCCGTCACTCCTGGATACATTGACTCCAGATTCATACCCACCCCTCACATTTTTTCCTTCACAGAACTACCTCTCCTTCCTTTCAATAAAAATCGATACCGAAAGATTTTTTTCTTCGGTGGAGCTAATGTAAAAATAGATACATATATGTGTATGTTCATACATGGCTCATGAGTCTGATAAAAACCGGTAGTAGAGAAATGAGTTTCGGCGGCACAACCTGAAGATGCATCCTCCGGGACATAAGAAGCTTAAGAAGCACTAGTTTTGTCGCGACCTTTAATTTTTGACCTAATGTTTTAAACTCATATTTTTTAAATGTTAACCATACTCGGTGACTAGATCTGAGTAGTCAAGGTACTTTCCCAGTGTTTTCTTACCTGTCTCATGCCCCAAATGGGGAATGTTGTGATTCTGAAGAACTTCAAAGTTCCACTGGCTTCGGACAAAAGGAAGAGGAGTGCGAATAATTCATTTTATTTTTGTAATTCGACTCAATTAATTTAAAATTCAAATTTAGTGCGTGAATTTAACCCAACTGTACTTCCGACAAATTCTATTTAATATTTACACACACATTATCAGCCCGGCGGAAATCTTTCGAATGCAATTTCCGCAAGCTGAAATCAGTTCACGATATTTAAAAAAATTCAGATTAAAAACATAATCCCGAAAAGGGAAGGTCTTCAATGACTGCACGTTTACGTTTTTTTAAATCTAGGTATTTTTTTTAGAACAATTTCAGTTGCTTTTGCCAAAATATGAATGTCGTAAAACTCTTTTCGTAATAATATTTTCAAATTAAAAAAAAAATTGGAAAAAAATTTATTACAAAAAATTTGAGTAGATTGGATGTGAATTTTCGAGTAATGACCGGTGAAACGGAAAGAGAGATTGTGTATAGGTGTGACAAGTTATTTTAAAGATGAATTTAGTCGCAAAGGTCACCATCGTATACCACAGCAGCTAAGTCCCAGTCTACAGAGTTAGTTAGTCACGTGTTGTGTACGATTTAGGGTAAGAAGGTGCCATCTAGGGTTCGGACTGCTGACCTGAAATTATCGAAAGATGTAGGTGCACTACGTCCAACAACAAACAAAAAACTTTCCGTATTATTTATTTATTTTACTTTATTAAAGTTTAGGGATAAAAACAGTTTTACATATTTTATTAAAATAATTACGTTTTACAACCAGGAACCCGTGCTAAGTTACCAAACGTAGCGAACCACTTAGACTTACAATAAATGGCTACCATACCTGCCTCCCAAATTGTGGTATTATTATATTGTCTAACTAATGTTGTGATTATATTCTCAATAATTTTAGTGGAAAAGTAATAAAAAATCACCTAAGGAAAGAATGAAAAAGAAGTTTTGAAATACTTTTAAATACATATTTGTAAAAAACGTTTGTGGCTCGCCATAATTTACAACAAAAAAAAAATCATAAATATGGTGTAGACCACTTTTATTTTATTAACACTACCGGTTTCGGAAGCACCCCTCCTTCGTCAGGAGATTATTGTAACCAATCTACGACACATAAATTAATTTATTTTTTGATAGAAAGCAGTGACTTGTGGTTTTACGTATTATTAATTGAAATAACACAATAACTTAATTTGTAACCACGATTTATTTAATTTTTTTACTACCGACCGGTTTCGCTTAACACAAGCATCTTCATCAGTTTAATTTTTATACCCTGAAGATGCTTGTGTTAAGCGAAACAGGTTGGTAGTACAAAAAAAATGAATATATCGTGGTTACAAAATAAGCTATTTCAATTAAATTAATTTATCTTTTAGTCCCATTTAAAACATATTTCCAGTGAACCGCTCTGTTTTTCCCAGAAATCCCGCAATTACCCCTACCCCCTTGCTTACCTCCCACTCACACTCCTAAAATTTGTATGTCTGACAATATTCTATGTCGTAGATTAGTTACAATACTCTCCTGATGAAGGAAGGGTGCTTCCAAAACCGGTAGATTGCTAATAATATTTTTTTTACATGAACTCCACACAGAAAGGAAGGATAAGAGAGTTCTGGGAAGGAAAAGGGTTTAAGGGGTGGGTAGGAATCTAGAGATCAGTGTGTCCTAGTCACCCGCCTTACGATCCAACCTTACCCCACGAACCCGGGTACCCCTGCTAAATCTCCGAACATAGCGAACCACTTGGAGGTGACCCCTGACAGAGGTGTTGGTTATCCAATAAAGGTTCCCGGGGCGGCGGTACCCATTCCCGCCTCCCAAATTATTATTATATTGTATAACCTTAAGGCCGCACTCTTGAAACGCACGGCTCTGAAAAAGAAGAAGATGGAGAGATATGTAATTACGAGTGTTGGACAGAGCGCGCTTATATGTTGAGTCGTAGAATAGCAGCGAAAATTGCGAAAAAGCTTAATAAAACACGACTCATTTAAAATAGAGCAAAAATCTCGTGGAACGTATCTTAAGTATCATTTAAAGAATCATTGTGAATTTTTTCACAAATATAACTTTTAAAATAAAACAAATAGACTTGTTTAAAATAATTTTCGGAGCATACTTAGCGATTTTTTTCTATCGAGGGAATTTCATATAATTTGCGTTTCGGCGTGGAACTTATCTAGATATTATCTTAAAAAATAACATATATTTTTTTAAGAGTTTAAAAACTTCAAATGTTTAAGGGAGATATTTAAGAAATCGGTCGAAATACGAATAGTAGACCCATAACAGGTCTAAATAATGTTGTGATTATATTCTCAATAATATTAGTGGAAAAGTAATAAAAAATCACCTAAGGAAAGAGTGAAAAAGATGTTTTGAAATAATTTTACAGAATTCTTTATTTATTTGTTTTGTGGTTAATTTTTTTCCATTAGAATCATGTAACCGCAATGAATTTTGAACCTTCAGTTTAACAATAAAATAAATGCGTGTAATATAAAGTGCCTTATAAAAAACATGCCAGAGAAAATATGTTGAGAGAGAAAATGTACCTCCGGTGACAGATGTGGATCGGTACATTTCGTTGGGGCAAATAATATACAAATATCCGGTTCAGCGGAGAAAACTCGGCAGAAATGATGAAAATCGCTACTGCCGATTTGTTCGCATCGATGTTTTGATATTGAAAAAGAGCTGAGTTGTTTTTCTGACATTCTAAATTGTTTGCCCTTACATCATGTGTTCAAGTCTGTATGATGGAACAACTAATATGGTTTTGACATTTAGGTACCTTTATCTGCAACCAATAATATAAAATGAATGTTTTTACATCATTTTAGAAGCGTCTCAAGTAATTTGGTATAGATTTTAATATAGAAGCCGATTGGTTTAAATCCTCGGTTACGAATACATATTATGTCGCATTTTTTATGACATTATTTCCTATAAGATTCATCCGATTGCGATGTAGCTTTGATGAGTTTTTGTGCACACGCCCGTGAAGTTTCCATATGCAATGGTGAGCTATAGAATATGAAATTTGTTTAAAAAAATTACAATAGGTGGCGCGCGATTTATTTGAAAAATGTGTGTATTTCATATAGTTTAGCGGCAGGAAGGGAAGGAGGGAGTGCAGTGGAATCTGGAAGGAGGAGGGAGAAAGCGAGAGGGGAAAGGGATGGGAGAGGGGAGAACAGGAAGGGGAAGGTTGAAGGGGAAAGCGGGAAGAGAGAGGGGGGCGGGAGGGAAACGGGAGAGGGAGCGAAAGACGTAGAAGGTCAGAGGGAGAGATTGCAAAGGAGACATAACAGCGGTAGGGGAGAGCAGGTTTGGATAATCCCTGCTTCTCTCACAGCTGTATGTGGCCTGTCACCGTCGGAAAATCTTCTGATTTATTGACGCACCAGATCGAAAAACTACAAATAGTGTTTTTCCAAAAGCGCTTCCAACACATTATTTCTTTGAGTGGCATTGCATCACGCATTAACACATTCTTTCTTTGAGTGGCATTGCATCACGTATTAACACATTCTTTCTTTGAGTGGCATTGCATCATGTATTAACACATTATTTATTTTGGTGGCATTGCATCGCACGGTATTCTGTTACTTCATATTTAAAAACAATAAAAATAATATATAATGCATATTATAAATTTATGCATGCAACAGTTTTGGAGTGGGAGATATTCAATATCGCTGTGGTGAAAGACTACCCATTTTAAACCTTAATGTTGTTTAAACGGTTTTAGTTGTATGAGATCTGAAAAGCCAAGTATTTTTCAACATTCTACACTTTTTCTTCTCCCAATTCCCTTAGCACTAAAGCAAAACCGATTCAGGATGCCTCAATCCCAATGAATCTGGTATTCACAACATTTAAAAAATCTGTACACAGATTTTCCACATAATCCTCAGGGATCTATCCATTTTCTGAAAAACATTATAATGTGATGTTCTTCAATCCCAATGATTGAAATTACTTGAAATATGTCTGGAAAAACTACATTTAAATCGAGGTTTATCAATATTACAATTTGATTTATTTCTGTTGTCGTAAATTTTACATTGAATAATTAACTGGACCACACGTCCGTTCTATTGGATGCTCTAAATGATTCTGAAGCTAGAGACCCTAATAATGCGGAAGTCCAGCTGTTTATTGTGTGTAGTCGGCTATTTCCATAAAAGTTCGTGCATTAGACACGAACGATGATAGTCGATACTTTTCTAAGTTACTACTTTTTTTTTACATGAGCTCCACACAGGAGGCCCTGAGAAAAATTATTTCTCTCAGGGCCTATGTCATCTTTGGGGATGCTGTGTGGAGGGTTTTTTTTTCAAGGAAAGGAAGGGGAGGAGAGTTTTGAGAAGAAAAAGGGTTTAAGGGTGGGTAGGAATCTGGGGTTCAGTGTGTCTTGGTCATCCGCCTCAAGACCTAGACAAACCTCATCCCATGAACCCGGACACCCCTGCTTAATCACAAAACGTAGCGAACCACTTGGAGTGACCTATGGCAGAGTGTTGGTTACCCAATAAAGGTTCCCGGGGCGGCGGTACCCATTCCCGCCTCCCAAATCTGACTACTTAACTGGCATCAGACATAAACAACGTAGAACTATCTGTACCAAAGAATCTCTTGAATGATTTTGCAACTACATGTTTAATCCTATGTATGTACTACATTTAACAAAACTCGATTAAAACTGTATAATTTATTTCAACATATTGTACTAATCGATACAAGCCCACCAACATTTCAGTTAAACTTGCCAAATATCTACTTATTTCAATAGTAAAAAAATACATTTTAACTTGCTTTCGCATTAAAAGCCTCCCCGGTTTTAAGTAGCGTTTAGCGAGGACCATCGTGTATCAACAGTTGTCATGGTTCAAGTATATTTCAGTGATGTTTTAACCAACCATAGACCTTGCAAACCTGTAGACTTGTAGACCTTTACGACCTACAGCGGTAGTTCTGTAGAAGGTTGGGGTACCAGCACCATTGGTACGTAGGTACTCCTAGAATATGGGCCATACGGTGCAGATGGCAGAGAGAATTTTTAATACCGTGTGGCCCCGAGTAGTGGTCGTCAACCCTCATATCCGAAAGTGATTTCTTTCGCCTGCGGCGAGTTTTTACAGTATTCCATCCTGAAAATTGAACGAGCCTCGGATGTAAAAGTATTTCATTTAGTTAAGAAAATAAACTGAAATTTCTTGAAATTGAAAAAAAATGTGTTTGACCCCAATTTAAACTATTGAATGTTAAGAGTTTAGCTCCAGCTAAATTTTCAGCCCGCAATGTAATTTATTTGATCATGAGATTTACGTATATTAAGTATTATTTATTATAATTTGTGTACGTACTATTCAAGTTCTGTTATTATGCCATTATAGGCCAGTTGCTTCATAAAACTGAAATAATCACAGAATTTGAATAGAACTTTCACAGAACGTGAAAATAAACTTAAAATATTTGAAGAATTCAAACTTTTTGAAACAACATCCTAAGTGTCCATTTATCTGAAAATTAAAGAAAATGTTATATTGCTAGAATAATAATATGGTTTAAGATTTGCACAACCACCATTTATTTTTGAGTTATTATGCCGCCTTGCATTTCCTTCTTCTTTAGTAAACCCTTCGGATAGCGTGACATTGTCCATCATCAGGACAGGCGTGATAATGTACAGCTGCTCTCTGAAACGTTGACTAAAGAACGAGAAAGCGCAACATGGCTTATAACCCCAAAAAACAATCGCGATGCCATACTATCTGTTACATATTTTCAAAAGTATACAATAAAAAGAAAAACAATAAAAAAATAACAATTTTGCTACGTCGAGAAATATTAAATCTTATCATAAAGATATTGTGTATATTATTTCATCCTATAAAATTAACTTAGGCGGAAAAGTCTAAGAACAATTTCATTATTTTCTCATTCAGCAGACTTGTAGAAACAATTTTGCCAGTCTAGATTCTTGGAATGAATGTAATATCTCCGTCAATGATACTCGTAACGTCATATTGCGTCAAATTCTTGAGAATCTCAGCGGAACGAGCTGCTGCTGATAAACCTGCTTTTCCTCAGAAGTTTTTACTTATCCATTCCACTTGCATTTATTTATTCATCCAACTTTAACTTTAACATTATTAAAATAAACTGGCCTTTACAGTAACAGACGCAAAACACTTTCACGTTTTAGCATAGCTATTTCAATATTCTTATACGATCCCGGTATGTTTGCCCCTCTTAATATATCCTAATCTTACCTTAACTAATCCAAAAGCATTACAATTTTATTTTACTTGCCTCATTTGGTCGATTTCCTCATATGCTCTTTCGGTTGTATCAGGTTAATGTTAGGATTTTTACCGAGAACCATTAAATACATTAATTCACTTCTTGTCATAAAAAAGTTGTTTGTCTCATCAGTTCGTAGCAAATTAGAATATAATTCCGTCATTTGGTCACCTCATCATGAATTTCAAATAAAAATTTTGAAAGAAGTCGGCTAAAGTTTCTACGATTTATTAATTTTAAGTTAAATCCCTTAGAACTAATTAAGTAAACTTTTATTTATCCTTAAAAATACGTACACTTTTAATATTATGAATTCGGAGCTCAACTGTTTAAGTGCAGTCAATTAAAGATTGACTTGTCGACTCAATAAGTGTAAGGACCTATTTCAATGTCTCCATTCACAAACAAATTATATGGCAAACTCGCCAATTCCTCGCTTCCATAATGCTTTTGTATAAAAGATATCGACATTTTTGATGTAACAATTTCTATGCTTAAAACATGTTTAAACATTTTTTTATGTCTAATACTTTCATTTTAGTATTGATATCGTATTAATTATTTACATCTATCCAATTGTAAAGCACTATAATATAAGAAATTTTTTTTGAAAAACCTTTTGTTTATTACTAGCTCTTGTGTAAAAAAATATACACCTTTTTTAATTAAACGAATACAATAATAGCGAAACTCAATCGAAAATCTGGAAACAGAAAAATCTGAAAATATTATTGGCACCTCATTTAATTAAATATTACAATTTGAGGTTTTACTCATTAAATAAAAAAAAATAAAAAAAATGTTAACATTATTTACCAAACGTAAAAGCCCCGTTAGCATAAAAAAAAAGAAAAAATAAATATTAGGAGCAATCGTGAAGACGATAACACAACAGCGCCAAAAGACTTTGAATTGCATTTCGCGCTTATTTTTTTCTTTTATTTTACGTCCGTTGTGAACCGAAATTAATGTAAAAAACTTGTTAAATGGGTGGAGTTCTACATAATACGGTATCTACCTACCCACTTTAAAAGATATGCATTATATAACATTAGTAGTAGCTTGTCAATTTTTTTAATTTAAAAACTTGACATTGTGTGAACCCTTATTAATTATTCCGGCAATTAGTGTTAAAATGGTACCTTCAGTTGATAATTTTTTGGTTGTGTTGAATTTAAATCGATTAACGTTAGTAAATCTGTACAAAAAAGTGAACAATGTTTCTTCACACTTGCTTACCTTGCAATCAAGTGGAGTAGTTATTGATTGAATGTTTATAAACCGGTCGAATTCCACAAAGTTGTTCCACATTTTTCATTGAATTACACGGGTTTCATGAACGCCCAACTAGCAGCTTGGATAATTCGTCTATATTTTGTTTGTGAAATCAAGCATAGGAAAAGTTTAAAACTTGCCTAAAAAATCGCAATGTTTTCAAAATGTTATCTACTTATTTTTACACTTATCTACAAGTTTGCTAATGAATTTTTCGGTGCAATTATGCGATAGAGTTACTTTATTTCTGTTCACTTTTATACCAAGTCTTAGGACGGGTTGTTTCATAAAATTTGATGGATTCATCAAATATTTGAAGTTCATTTTCACGTTCTGTGTAAGTTCTATTCAAGTTCTGTGATTATTTCAGTTTTGTGAAGCAACTGTCCTATAACGATGTAATAATAGAACTTGAATAGAACTTACACAGAACGTGAAAATCAACTTCAAATATTTGATGAATCCATCAAATTTTTTGAAACAACCCATCCCTAATGTATCCAGACTCAACTCAAGAAGAACATGCCATATTTTTTAGGTATAAAAATATTACATTTTTGTATATTTCTGTCTTGTAATTAAAAATACTAATTTTGGTTGATCTTCTGTAACTCTGGTCCAATGAACTAGATAACTCGTATTTGCTTGAATTTTAGTGTCATCTTTGTTATTTGTTTTTGGGGTGTTATGCTGTGTTGCGCTACCTCCTTCTTTAGCCAACGTATCGAACAGCGTTACAGTGTCCATCATCAGGGCAGATTGACACAATTACACATCTGCCCTGATGATGGACACTGTAACGCTGTCCGAAACGTTGGCTAAAGAAGGAGGTAGCGCAACACGGCATAACACCCCAAACCCAAATAACAAAAATACTTTAGTGTTATCGTTTTAAAAATTGTAAGTGTTTCTTTGGATAAATACAGACAAGCAATAATGCAGGTTATTATTTTTGAACAGAATATTATTTTAATTGCCTCTATCAAAGGTTATATTGTATCTGAAATATCATATCTTCCAACGATTTTTAAATACTTGTCCCATTAAATTGTACGTCTTGCCGACCATGTTGTGTTTGACAAGAACACCGTTTTGCACCGAAATTGTAAATACTCAATAATATGTTTAATTTTCAAAGAATTGGACATATTATTTATTTATTTAAACGCCCGAAGAGCTTTAACATATAGTTCAATACATGTTTTTGACAAAATACCGGATATAACATAAAATATAAAAAACAAAATATCAGTATCATAAAGTATAAGAGTCGACACAAAAGAGAGATAAAGATAGTTCATGAAGTAGGAAGAAATAGTTAGCACGTACGTAATTTGAAATTTAACAAATTCAAATTGTTATCAAATACATACATATTTTTTACCAAGACTGTGTAAACGCTGTATTGGAGAATACAAACTGTAGTTGGAACGAGATGTATGTAAATAAAATGTTAATATTTGTCTGGTCGTTGAAAATTGTCTTTTTTTTTTAAGAAAGATATACATTCCCGGGTTACGAATAACCCAATAATGTTTGAAAATCTCCTACTACTGACTTAGCCAGCCAAGGAATCGAACACGCGTCTCCCAGGTGGGATCCAAGCGCGATGCCCACTCCACCACTAACCGGTCATCACATGAAACATTCGCGTGAAACAAGAAGAGAGAAGCAAGGCAATAATTAGCAATGATGATACAATATTCTCAGCGATAACTTTTAATGGTGGAAACTGTGCATAATGATGATGTGCAATTAACGTAATTAATCAATTTATTTTTAATAACTCGAAGAATATTCAGGTAATATTACACCGACTGCATAGTGAATTGCGTAGCATCGGTCTGTACAGCAGTAGAAAAGAGTTAGAAAGTTTCCTAACCAATGGCAATGGGAAGCTTTTACCTTTTGCCCCCGAATCCACCCACCGACCTGCACCCCTTGCTCAAACCCCCTTTCCACCCCACAACCCTCGGCACTGCGGTGAACAGAAAGTAAATAGCTTACGTCTTGCTAGGAATCGGCTAGATTAAATTTGTTTGCTCGAATTGTAACGTGAGGGGCCGACCGAAGAAACAGGGATATTTACCAATTTCAGAATTCCAGAAATGAGCTCTAATAGTTAAAATAAACCGCTACTAATCAAACACGAGTTCAATTGATTTATAATGAAACAATATGTTGATCAAAAGAAATCAAGCATTTATTAAAAAATTAAATCTGTTACTTGGCTTTTTTACTCTTTGAAAATAATCACATATTTAGGTACAAGGTAAATATTTAGTCACACATTTCTTCACCAAATTATGGTTAAATTGTTTGCCAATCAATTGAAAAATATGTCGGCGTGTCGGTATGCCATGATATGATTTTTTCTTACTTTTCCTGAAATTGATCAAACATTTTCAAATATCGAAGTTCTTTCCAAATCTGAGGCCTGGGAGTCGAAAGTTCTAAATTTGCGGCAATAGTTCTCTTATAAGTGTAGTCTGCCAATTAAGAGTAGAAAACATTAAAAATGGAACTACAAAATGAGTAGGCTGACAAGACCAATATTTTTTTAAAGAGCAATGACACTGAAAATATAAAACACTGTAAATCACATTTTAAACAACATTTTTTGTTTTTAAAGAAAAAAAAATAGATTAAGATTAATTACCTAAATTTGATTAAATGGCGTTTTACAAAGTGATTTGCTTTATTTCAGTCCCTCACAAGCAGGTGAGCGAATGCGTCCGCCGCCAAGACCTAGACAAACCTCATTTCATGAACCTGGGAACTCCTCAAATGTCATCAAATTAGCGAATCTTTTGGGATGACGCAGGGGTGTTGTTATTCAATAAGTGAAACCCAGGCGGCAGTACCCATAACCGCGATGTTAATTATAAACAAATGGAAAAGAACACAATTATTGCTAAGTTTGTGTATTTTGTTATTAAATAACCAAATTTTGGGTTTTTGTTTTGAAACAGCCCGGACCTTGGGGAGTTGAACATACAATTTTATCATTGACACTAATGACCATTAAAATGATTTTCGCCAGCCTTAGGTCAGGAATTCTGACATGTAAATTGGCACAAATGAACTGTTTGACATGTTGATTAAGGTAACATCAAAGCGTTCAATGCGAAATAAGGTCGACTTTTATATTATTTCGAAGCAAATTACTGCCAGTCGTGAATAAAGACTTCAGGAATAATCGAAATTCTATTGTGCTTTTTTTGAAAGAAATGTTTTTTTGCAACGAAAATACTAAAATTATCTACGGTACTGTAATTACCTACCTATTTGTCTACTGGGTTCTCTTCTTCTTCTAATGTAATATTTAATTATTGCTATCCTAATTAACTGTTTTTTTTTTAACTAGGCTAATTTGTTTGCTTTTAAAAACAACTCATGAGGGTCTTATAGAAATCGTTTTGTCTCTCTTATTATCGTGGTGAAAAATGTGATCTAAACGGCGTTAGAGAGAGAAAAAACACTACACTTTATATTCAAATAAAAAATGAAGTACAAAATATTTAAAATGGCCTCCTTTATGAAACCAAAGTTTCCGACCGCAATTTGAAAAAAAGATATGAAATTTTGGATTTTTTTCGTTAAATATTTTTAGGTGAAACGACAAAAAGTGAAGTGATGATGACATTTATAATACATTTGTTTAATAAAAAATGTGTGTTAGTTTTTTTCGTTTTCATTAAGACAGCCATTTTTGAACTTTTTATATTTAAAAATCGTACTTTATCATTTTCATATGATTGGATTTTATTGCATAGCGGAATAATTTTGACCTTCTGATAGAATATGCCTGAGGCCTAACAGATTATTAACACACAACACTGACACTGAGATTAACAAACTCAGTGTTAGTGTTGTAAGGCTGAAGAAATTGTGCAAAGAGAGTGGTAAGATAACAGTAAAGAATACGGTTGGTTATTCAGAATCGGTCACTAAACCCAATCAACGTCATAACTAGACATCAGATTTTATGCAAATGCGTATTTGCATATGCAAATGCGTATATCTCTCTAATTATGGCGTTAATGCATGTTTTAGCCTTTTTCCCCAATCGTGCATATTTCTAGCGGGAGGCACATATTTGTTTCTGATGCCGCGACATACATGGTGAAAGCTGGTCAAGCCCTGCAAACTTTTTATCCAAATTTTCGGCAGATTATCTAATCTAACCTAACAAAATGCTCTAAAAACATCCCCAGATATGATATAGATCCCAAAAGAAATTATTTTCTCAGGGGCCCCTGCGTGGAGTTAACGTAAAAATAATATGGAACCTCTAACAAACATTTGAAAGAGGGTACATATATTATATAGGTATAGATAGGTTTGTTGTTATAATAAGTAACGAACTAAAGTTTAAAGAAAAAAAAAACTGATGACAATGACAATGCCAATCGATGGACCTTTTCAGAAGGATTGATGTCATATTATTTTAGTCAAGAAAATATTTCTTTCCGATCCGTCCATTCTCCATCGCCGATAGAATCTTTTAACATTTTATTTATTTGGGCTCGTTACGAATCTCCATGAAACATGGTCAATATTATTCAAGTAACTGAAACCATCACTGTATGTATGAACAGAGTCGAACGTCAATATTCCTCCAATGTTTGTATAAAAACACAACGATAAGGTGACATATTTTTTTCTATTTTCTTAGTGGAAAGCTTCGCGCGTTGATAGTTTTTCAATCCACGAAGTAGGAATAAAAAAAACACTATGGAATGTATCAAACGTGTTCAGATGGATGGTGTTAATTCATCAATTTCATAATGAGCTCCTTATAATATCAATGTTATTTTTTAAAGAATATATATTTTTCTTAAATAGATCAAATATATTACAAATAATTTAAATAACCATTTTTTTTCTTAACCTGTCAGGTTAGCGTGTTTTATTTAAAAAAAATTAAAATAAGAAGTTAAAATAAGCTTTCTCAAAAATCGGGCAATAATGTTTATTTTCCGAAGGCATAGGCACTATATTATTTTGGACCATGATCAATGTTGACCCGACAGTTGATCCCCTGATAGTTGATCCCCCGACAGTTGATCCCCCGACAGTTGATCCCCCGACAGTTGATCCCCCGACATTTGATCCCCGGACAGTTGATTCCCCAAAAGTTGATCCCCCGGCAGTTGATCCCCCGACAGTTGATCCCCCGACAGTTGATTCTCCGGTTGATCCATCGAAAGTCGATCCCCCAAAATTATCATTATTTCAAACCTAAAATCGATTACAAAACTAACTCCAATAAGTTGGTGTGGCCATCAAACGAATTTAATTTCATTGTCAATTTGTTGTACTTTTATATAGTAACTAACTAACGAACTAACTAACCATCACGCCGTTTCCCCGAAGAGGTAGGCAGAGAGGACGCCAAACAACTCGGTCTTGGCACACACTCCTTGCCTCGTTTACATTCAAACATCGTCTCATATATACTCTTGTATTATTCGGACCATTGACATGGCCCGACTCAAGTTCTAATTACCTCGGTCGTGTCATGTCTTTCTTGGGCGTCCTCGACTTCTTCTACCATTAACATTTGCGTCATATGTTCTCGTTAAACTCCTTTCCTCGTTCATTCGCTCTACATGCCAAAATCATCGGAACGTCTCTTTCTTAAATTTACTCACTACGCTTACACCAGTCTTGGATTCTTTGCGGATCTCCACGGATTTTATACAGTATAGTGGTAGCATTTTTATCATTGATGCATTGGAATGAAAACATGTTTTTGAATTTATGTTATTCGGCGGTACATTCTCTCTGCATACCCTTTCGGGAACACTTTTATTTTGTTTAAGTAGATGTACCGTATTTTTCCTAAGCCGACTGCATATTGCATATAAGTATGACGGGGGGCCAACTATCGGGAGATCAATTGTCAAGGAGTCGTGATGGTGTCGTAATAAAAATAATCTTAGAATATGAAATTTTGTAGCTATGGCATCCGGAAAACTAATCGATGTTTGAAATTTGTGTGGTGTAGTGCCGATATCTCTTAAACCAACAACTTATCTCAAAAATCATGTTACGATATTTCTTGGCCGCCATGAGTTGACCTATCAGCTCGCCAAAAGATAACGCTGAACTTTGGGACATCCTGTATAGTTTATTTATTTATTTATTCTGGGTTTTACAGATGTTCGCACTTATGAGAGAACAATCCAGTTATAAAATCTCAGTTATTACACAATTACAAAAATCTACAATTACATACAATTAAATACAGATACGTACAATTAGAAAAAAAAACAACTCTGATCCTTACAAATTATTGACGAAAATATCTACTTCAGCACACTCTATCTTGTTATATAGTCGACACATCTGGGTCAAAGGGATTAAGTTATGCGATATTATTTTTAAATGTATTCGTGTGAAAAATGTTATGGCGTCTTAAACAATGGGAATTGTGGACATTTATTTCAATACTGCTAAGACATAATGTAGTACCAAGATGGGCGTGAACAATTTTATGTAAACATATTAGATCAATCAATTGCCTTCTAGTTTTAAGTATATCAATCTTGAAGTAATCACAACGTACATCGTTCGATCTAAGATGGTCGTGTAGTCCATATTTGAAAAATAACATTGTATTTGTTTTTTGAACTGATTCTACAATGTTTTCATATGTATTACATTTTTTTGCCGTCTTAACGACATCAATTTGTAATCATAACGATATCAAAGATTAGATTTTTTCCAAGAACGCGTTTCAGTCTTACAATTATATACAGATTTAAAAACAGATCAATACAAGAAAACCGCGCCAATTTAAGGAAGAAACGGAAAATTACTAAAGCCTCGGTGACATTGAGCGAGTTTACAAGCTTCTATCTGGGAAATTCACTATCTGTTGGTAAACTCGCTCAGTGTCACCGTATTACTTGCCAACTAGCAGATTTTGGGCAATCTACGATAAAAGTTGAAAGGTGGTCAACTTTACTCGCTACTTGCTCAAGATTTGCTCAATTAGGGAGGCGGGAATGGGTACCGCCGCCCCGGGAACCTTTATTGGATAACCAACACCTCTGCCATAGGTCACCCCAAGTGGTTCGCTACGTTTGGTGATTTAGCAGGGGTGCCCGGTTTCATGGGGTGAAGTTTGTTTAGGTCTTGGAGGCGGATGACCAGGACACACTGAACCCCAGATTCCTACCCACCCTTTAAACCCTTTTCCTTCCCAGAACTCTCCTCTCCTTCCCTTCCTTAAAAACCACACAGCTTTCCAAAGATGACATAGGCATAGAAATTATTTTCCTCAGGGGATTTTCCTTTGTGGATCTCATGTAAAAAAAAATGGCGGCCTACCAACAGCTGATTTCGTAACTGTCAGAATTAGTTCGCGCGGGAGCCGTAATTCTTGCCACTGGCTAGCGTGTGGCGCTAGCTGCGAACTCAAGTCTTTTACAAAATGTCGACCAAATTGGTATAGCTGCTACTGTCGCCACTGAGCGAATAGACAGTTTTGTGTCATCATGACAATCTCACTCGCCGATTCACCCGCTTTAAAACTTACCGGCTAGTAGCTTTTAAACTCGCTCAATGTGATCGAGGCTTTTGCCAAAAATCGATTTTAATTTTATTTACGTGACTTCGGTGAACATTAAATAATTTTGTATGCAAGGAACGTAATTGTTTTTTTTTCTGTAGTATTTCAGGGTCAACGCCACTTTTTTTTTACAACGTAACATAATTAAAAGGGGATGTCTTAGTCCCACCTACAATCGGGAGCCATTGGGATCCTTGCATGGTATTCCTACACATAACAAAAATGTATTTTTATGCTCAATAAGTTGTAAAAGTTTCGGTGTGAAATGTAAAACCTAATCAGTGTGAAACTGGGAACACTGTATAGATTTTTTAGGTACGCAAAAGCCTTGTCGACTTTCGGCGTGTATTTCACCCGAAGCCAAAGGTGAAATTTCAGTTTGGCCTTAACTATTTTCTTGATTGGAATCGTGCGTGTTACAGAACTCGCGTCATCAGGGCTGAACAATTTAAGGGTCGAACTAATGATAATTCTGATAACGCGTCATGAATTATATATATTTTGTAAAATTATTTTACTGGTTTTCGAACTACCCAACTTTTGTCGAGATTAAAACACTATTTTTTTCAAAATATTTACGTATACAATTTTGGGTTTAAGTATGAATCAAAAAGAGATTGTTTTGGTGAACAAACGGGAAACATCGTTTTTCCACAACTCAAAAATAAAATAACTTATAACGCCAGAGCTCACCGAGAGTTTTTGCAAACCCTCTCCTTGCTAAAGCCTCCATCTTTGCGTAAGCATTGTCTGCTGCTTATAATAACAAAAGAAAAATAAAATACTTAATGGTATGTTTTTAGGTTTTCACGGCCAAAAAGTATTTTTGTTATTGTTTTTGGGGTGTTATGCCGTGTTTCGCTACCTCCTTCTTTAGCCAACGTTTCGGACAGCGTTACAGTGTCCATCATCAGGCCGTCACTCATCTGCCCTGATGATGGACACTGTAACGCTGTCCGAAACGTTGGCTAAAGAAGGAGGTAGCGAAACACGGCATAACACCCCAAAAACAATAACAAAAATACTTAATGTTAGCAACTGGCATGACAAAATTCTTGAGATTGCATTCTCTGTAATGGCAGAGACTTAAAAAATATTTAATTAAATGAAGAAACTATGAGCGAAACTAAATCGAAAATCTGGAAATAGAAAAATCAGAAAAAGATATTTGCACCTTTGGGACTCGAACTCAGAACCTCTCTACTTTCCGAGCGAGTGCTCTTGACCACTGAGCTAAGGTGTCGATATCCAATTCGGTCACTTTTAACTGTACCATACTTCGACTAAGAACCATCCATATTATCTTCATTTTCTTAACGCATATTTTTATTGACTGCCATCTGTATGTATAATGAATCTTGCAATCATAATATAAGGAACGAGTGAGAGGGTAAAATCAACATCCTATGTACATAGTGATAGAGAGAAAGAGACGGGTGATATCTAATGAGTCACAATACTACGTGAGTAACAATAATGAGTTACTCTAATGAGTTAATCTAATGAGTTACTCTAATGAGTTATACTCTAATGAGTTACAATACTACCGTGTTAAACGAAACCGGTCGGTAGTAAAAAATTAAATAAATAAATCGTGGTTACAAACAAAGTTATTGTGTTTTTTCGATAAGGGCCCATCCATAAATTACGTCACACCTTAAAGGGGGGGGGGATTAGAGAAGTGTGACAAGGAATAGGGGGGGTCATCAGGTCTGTGACGTCACATGTAAAAATCTGAATTTTGACTACTTTTAGATATAAAATTGCAAAATATGTGACGTCACACTAAAGGGGAGGGGGTCTCACAAATGTGACGATGTGTGAAAGCGACGGGGGGGGGGGAGGGGGGTCGAAAAATCATGAAATTCGTGTGATGTAATTTATGGATGGCCCCTTAATAATACCTATGTCAAACCACAAAGTGACTGCCAAAAAATAAAAAACCATCAAAAACTTTCTACCAAAAAATAAAAGTATTTATTTTCATTAAATTAACAACGCCAAAAAGTTCAAATTTTTGAAGAAGAGAATATATTTATTTTTCAAATAACAACCGTATGTCAGTCGAAATCTACAAAAGCCATAAGATATTAATAATTTAACTGTGAAAAATAAAACACGGTGCCAATTGCTTATTTCATAGGTATGTCGGACCAAATTTTTGATATCGTCTGCAATAACAAGTTGTATGGGTTTAATTTCCAAAACTGTTCCATAAAACTATTTTCATTAGATTCTATGTCATTTTTTATGTTTTAAATCTGTCTGGAATACTGGCGGGTACAGCAGAAACCAATAAAATTAGAAAAATTGGGGTTGTTGGTTGAACCAGTTACGGCGAAAATACTTGTGAACTATCCGTAGAGGGTGGGTAGTGGATAGTGATAGTCCCACCAGACGGCTATCTACGGCAGAACTACGACAGCGAAAGGGCAGCTACGCCATATATCTTCCGCCTACGGGAAGCAAATTCCACGCCTCTCTCATATTTTATCGGAAGACAAAGAAAAGAGATTTCTCACAATAAAATCGGTGAAATATATATTTAGTAACTTAACATGTAGATGTAGAAATATTGACGGGGTTATTCGAGAATAGGTATGTTACGGAGAATAGGTATGTTACGGAATGGTTAAAGAACTCAGTTATACCCAAGGAAGACATGGCACGATCGAGTGATCCGAACGCTTCGGTCGGGCCATGTCAAGAAAAACAGTAGTAAGAGTACGTATTTTTTTTAATATATATATTTTTTTAAGTGAATACCGCACAAGAGTCCCAACTGCTCCCGTCTGGAGCCAATGAGACTATGGCATCCCCAATTGGGGTATGTTGTGAAGCTGAGTACTGAAGAGGGGAAGGAGATGAGGAAATACCTGGATATTCAGATCTGGTCACTAAACACGGCTAAAGCCATTTCAAGCAATGTTTCAGTTCCGAATGGTGATCTTACACCAGGGCGATACTCAGAGTATCTTCCACTCTGGAACGGGTCGCAAATATACCTTATATTATTTTTAATGAATTAATTGTGAAATAACACAAATTAATGAAATAAAATTTATTTGCCACGCCGGGATTCGATCCCGCGACCTTCGGATTGCGAGAAGAGCCTTGCCGCCAGACCACGCCGGCCGTCATATAAGATTTGCAAATACAAGTAGTAATACCCATCGACACTTAAAACCTAATAAGAAGTGTACCAGGATTTGCAAAAATAGTTAATATGGAAATGATCAGAGTGCAGAAATGTTTAAAAACTAATATTTCTGTTTTATGGGTAAGGACCCAGCTTAAATAATTATTGCCTTTCTGAAGTTCAAAATATACATATTTCCGTAGCGCAGCGATGTGACACCGATTCCGTCGAAAAATCAATGGTTCCGTCCTCACGAAGCCCGCACATTGCAATGAGCCGCCCCCAACTCCCAAAATTACAAAATAAAGCGTACGAGCCTTCTCATCAACGTTCTAGTAATTTTTCTTTCATTTTTTAGATTCTTATATGCCTTGAAAAGGTGAATCATCTAAATTTACTGAATTTAAAGCTACTCTTCTTTAGACAAATAGAACGGTGTCATTTGCGCCTCGCAATTTTTACCTCAAGTGGCCATACATACATACATGTCTGTTTGTGTTTTGTCGGGAGTGGGAGGTGGGCGGTCATGTCCTTTTATTTGGAGTTCTTTAGCATTTGCCTTCGGGAATGAGGAAACCATCTCCCGAACAGGCTTTCCATTGATATGCTTGGTGTAACTCTAAGTGACCAGCTCAGGTACGGGGGCTCCATCGAGGCCAGAGTTAAGTTAGCCTCTCAGAAACTGGTCATACTGTACAGGGTACGCAGATACTTTAATAGTACACAACTGCTAGCCCTGTACAAATCGCAAGTGCGCCCCACGGTTGAATTTGGCAGCCACCTCTGGTCTGGAGCCCCAAAATACCTGAAAAAAACCCTTGACTCTGTGCAGAAACGGGCGGTCCGTTTGATAGATTCTCCTAACCTAACAAACGGATTGCAATCTTTAGAGCACAGGCGCCAGGTGGGAATGCTGTCCTTGTTCTACCGGTATTACAATGGAAGATGCTCCGAGGAACTAGCGTCATTGATCCCCTCGGCACCGGTGCATAGTCGGGAAACACGCCAAACGCGCGCTCAACATTTGTACACGGTTGACATTAGTCACATGAGAACGGGTCGTTTCTACGACTCGTTCTTGAGTTCAACAGCTCGGCTGTGGAACGATTTGCCGGCCTCTGTGTTTCCTCCTTCCTACAATATGGGTCTCTTCAAAACCCATGTTCACTCCTTCCTCTCCTCAAAAATACCCTCCACACAGCATCCTCAAAGATGACATAGGCCCTGAGGGAAATTATTTTTTCCTCAGGGCCTCCTGTGTGGAGTTAATGTAAAAAAAAAAAAAAAAAACATGAAAAACCTCATCCAGGAAGATTCGCCCGGCAGTCAATATGAAACCGATCGGCCTTCGGTGATATCGTTGTATGATATCCTGCATTGTGTGAGTGTGGGTTTACGCCTGTTTTTATGTAAATATATATCTTATGGGACCATGGGGGGTAAACATACGTAAACATATATACTACACAATATAATAAAAATATGTAAATAGATATATAAACATACGTTATAGGGTAAGGGTTCTGGATGTTTGGAATACCTACTGCTCGCTTAATCGTCCGCATCTGAAACTGGTTCATGCCAGATGTGATTTAGAACCATCAGAATGTGTTTTGGTAGTCTATGTACGTATTTGAAAGTTAAGTCACTAGGAGCATTGGATTGACCGATTTCTTTGATTCGACTTGCCTATTGCGGACGGAGCCATTGATGAGATACCAAGTTGACACCATTTTTCTAACAAAACATTGTGTACAAAAATTGTTCAAAAATGCAGATTAATTTTATTTTGTTCAGTGAAAACTTTTCATTTTAGTAGGATGAAGCTCATTCGTGCAGACGATTTTTTTTTTCGGAGACAATATTGAATATTTTCTCATGGAAACGATTTTCTGAATGGATGAGCTTTAAAATTTACCCCTGTTGCGCAAAATATGACAATAGAAAACATAATCGCTGGGGTTCATTAATCATAAAAACGCGTGTTTCCCATTAATTAATTATTTTACTGATTACAAAACAGCATCGACCGTTTCAGAACTGTAAATAACCGTGGTTTGTTAATAATGTTAGGCAGCGTAGGTACTCAGCGGTTGAGTATTGGATAGTCAGATGCCTACCGCAGTGGCGTAGCATAGTGGGGGCGACAGGGGCGGCAAAATTTTACAACAAATAATAATAATATCTTGTAAAATTTGAACCATCTCATTTCATATTTTTATCTCACCTACAATTCGGACCGATTGAAATGAGCATTGAATTTGCCATTACTTATTCTGTGAAGAAACCGGGGAATCCCCTTTCTTTACATGAGAGTATAATAATAACAACTTGCTCATTGTAGCGACTGGCAACATTTTTTAAAGTTTTTTTTATATGAATACCGGGTATGTTGTGAGGCTGAAGGTGGGGATGGGAAGAAGATAGGGAAGAGGATGGTGGGAAACCTGGCTATTCAGATCTTGTCACCAAACACGGCTTTGTCTGGATTTGCTTCGTCTGTACTAAAGATATTTTAATACAAGAGATATGCTATGATGGCCGCCCGACTGTACGGTCTAATGGTTATAGTTTATTTTTTAAATAATATGGAATTTAATCGATTTTTTGAAGGTGTGCAGAAATCTTGGTTAACAATATAGTTTGAATATAAAGAATGGTGACCGGACAACTCGGAATTAAACCAACTCAGAACCATCTCAAATAAGTCATTTAGAGTGATAAAAAAATATTTATAAAAAATTGGTTAAATAGGTTATATAAGGTTAAGGTTATCGGCTAATTTTAAATTATTTTTTTCATAGCTTTTTAATGACTTTTCAAGCAGTTGTTGAGTTGACTTTATTCTCAGTTGGCATGGAACCAGAAAGAATTCGTTCATATTGTTGAATTTTTGAAGGTGCGCCGTAGTATTGATCAATAATATCGGCGACACCAGGAAGCCCAGTCCCACCCAGTAAAAACACCGAAAGCATATCTCTTATATTTCAATATCTTTAGTCTGTACTGAATTGCAGAAATTCCCCATATTTTATTTTGTGTTTGGGTTGTTTATGACTAATATTTAGCGAGAATGACTTTAGGAAAGTCCGTGAGTGATGCTTTGACGATTGTGACGTGGGTTTGATTCCCGTTTCAGAACTAAAAAGTTTTTTCTTGTTTATAGTTTCATATGACCTTTATAACATTAAAGATAATGTTAAAATCAAAATATTAATGACGGAAGTTTTGTTTTTAATTCTAAGGGCCTTTCTTCATGGAGAAAATGAAAAAAACAGTTGCCGACGCAATCACAATCAATTTCCTGAACAAAATCAATATTTTTCTGATCTGACATGTCAAAACATGACAAAACTTGACAGGTCATGAGGCACTACCATGGCAATCTGTCAACAAGGCAACTGATTCCCGACTGCCGCGACAATCAGTTTCAGTTTCTTCGTGAGCGAAGGCCCTAACGATAATAATATTTTTCAATAAAAATATAAATAGTTACAGTATCGTTCTAGTTCTATTTGGAAGTCGATTTGTGTTTTACATTTAATTAGCTAATGTCGATCGTCAAGGTATAATAATAAGTTTTCTTTACCTGTTTTATCAATGTAAGTATGTTAGAATGACTTAATATTTTAAAAATATTTTTATTCATATATATATGTATACATATCACAATACAATACATTACAACATGATGCTTTGTCTGTCCAACTGGGAAGATTTCCCGTTTCAGGACAGCCAAATTGCACATTTAGTTTATAATATTCTTAACAAAAGAATGGTTACGTTCAAGATATCATAAGAATTAGACTCTATCAAGACAACTTTTGAGAAAATTAATAATTGCATTCGGAACGAAGGAATGGTTTCTTTACGTCCTTGAAAGTATCGCAAGGATGTTACTCTTTCAAGGTCATTTTGGAGAACATTAATAATTGCATTCAGAACAAACGAATGGTTTCTTTCGAGAGATCGAAAGGATGAGATTCTTTCAAGGTTATTTTGGAGAACATTATTAATTACATAATTTAAATTATTGTGTCTACTTATAATTTTTAATCATTTACTAAGCACTAGAAATTACACATTTATGAACCAAAATATATGACATATGAATTCCCAATGTATTTAGTAATATTTAATATATTTTAGCCTTTTAAATTGAAGAACCTAAATAAGGAGGCGGGAATGACCGCCGCCCCGGGAACCTTTATTGGATAACCAACACCTATGCCATAGGTCACCCCAAGTGGTTCGCTACGTTTGGTGATTTAGCAGGGGTGCCCGGGTTCATGGGGTGAGGTTTGTCTAGGTCTTGGAGGCGGATAGCGGGACACACTGAACCCCAGATTCCTACCCACCCCTTTAACCCCTTTCCTTCCCAGAACTCTCCTCCCTTTCCTCTCTTAAAAAAAACCCTCCATACAGCATCCCCAAAGATGACATAGGCCTTGAGGGAAATTATTTTCCTCGGGGCCTTCTGTGTGAAGCTCAAGTAAAAAAAAAAGGGGGAGGCGAATTTTTCTCGAGCGGCTGACACCCACGCTACGCCACTGACCTACTGAACAGGGTAAGCAAGAACCTGGCTACAATTCGAGCGCGGAAACGATTTCCCGCCAAATGTAAAATAAAGCACGTCATTTGGTCGCCATTTTGCGACCATTACGAAAATTATGTCATCGTTTTTAATTCATGCGGCGATGAGCGCTCCACTTTAAAAGATGATTTTGAAAACCGGTGAAATGATTATTTTGTGTGTTTTGCTAAATTAAACCCATTTTTTTTTGCCGTATACCGGGGATACTCTACATCACTTTTAACATTTTTAAATATAAAAAAAATTGAGTGAGAAGTATTTTTTCAAATTTATTGGACACATTATTTTTTATGTAGTTCTTATCGATGAAATTTTTAGTAAATCAATCGTTAACGCTGTTTTGATACCTGTCTGTAAAACAAATAAATAAGTAATATTTTTTTCAAAATAAACTAAAATAACTTCATTGAAGAAGAAGATAACACTTATAATCTAAATGAAAATATGAAAGAGAACAAGACACAGAAAAATAGAAAAAGACAATGGTCGCAACTGGGACTCGAACCCGGACCTCTCGTCTAACCGAGACGTGCGCGTTAACCAATTTCGCAATTGCCATACGGTTTGACAGAAGGCGGCAATTTCACATAATTTGCGTTTGGGCATGGGGGTGTATAGATATTATCTTCAAAAATAACTTCTTTTTTTTTACATGAGCTCCACACAGGACCTGAGGGAAATTATTTTCCTCAGGGCCTATGTCATCTTTGGGGATGCTGTGTGGAGGGTTTTTTAAGGAAAAGAAGGGAAGGAGAGTTCTGGGAAGGAAAAAGGTTTAAGGGGTGGGTAGGAATCTGGGGTTCAGTGTGTCCTGGTCATCCGCCTCCAAGACCTAGACGAACTTCACCCCATGAACCCGGGCACCCCCGCTAAATCACCAAACGTAGCGAACCACTTGGGGTGACCTATGGCAGAGGTGTTGGTTATCCAATGAAGGTTCCCAGTGCGGCAGTACCCATTCCCGCCTCCCAAATTGGAACATATATTTTTTTAAGAGCTTAAAAATTTCAAATGTTCAAGCGAGATTCGGGTATTGGAGGCTTAAGTCTCGTTTATTTATTTATTTATTATTTATTAACGGACTTACGTCCAATTTACAACCAAGTAACACGAAATTCAGAAAATGTACGTTACAAGAATAAAGAATGGTACATGAAAGCAAAGACAAGCAGATAAACATAAGAAAATAGAAGTGAAATAGTAGTTAGTGTCAAGTCAAGACTTTGCTAAAAACAGAATAATATAAAACAACTTCAATTGTTTAGTGAGCGACAAAAATCATTTAGGCCTATACCATGCTCATTATCTGGCTATCGTTTCACTTGGCCAGTCCGTCGCAGTTTTTAAAACCTACAATCCTCATCCAGTGCTCCTCAGTACAATGGCTTTAAGGTCAATTAGATTACTTACGATAAAATGTGAGGCACAAATAAATCAAGTAGAAACGAGAGGGAAGAATGAAGGTTGGAAAGTACGCGACAATTCAGATTTGTCTAGTCTGATCACTAAGCCTAGCTAAAGCCATGACAAAATGCGATTCGATCCGGAATTGAGTTCTCCCACCAAATCAATAACGAAAGAATATTCGTGCTGTGGTATCCTCGATATATCCCGGAGTTTTATTCATAATAATATACTAGCTGTTACCCAGCATGTATTGCTATGCCATTTAATAAATAAATTGTTTCTCCCTGCATGTCCTTTCCCATTCTTCCCATTCCCCTTCCGCCTCCCCTTCCGTCTCCCTTTCCTCTCCCACGTCCCCTTCCCCTCTCGCGTTCCCACTCCGCCTCTTTCACCTTCCTTCACCCCAATCCACTCCCCCCTTCCCCCGTCCGCGAACCTCCCTCCCGAGCTCCCCCCCCTCTCCCTTCTCCCGCATTCCATACATTCAGTTTTCATAATGATAGAGCTCACCAGTAGTTTTATACAAAATAACGAACACAAAAAAAAGGATTATCCAATTTGGTGCAGTCGTTCAAAACTTATGCGCGTGTATACATTTCGGCCATTCATTTTTAGAGATAGACATTAACTACGACGCCTGAAACAAAATTTTCCGCAAATATATCAACATCGTTTTTACGGCAACGATTTGTTTTGCTTAGCAATAACTCGCTTTTGTTAGGGTCAGAAAACGTATAATAAATATAATATAAAAATATTTATAATTTCTTACCATTACATACAGCCTAATTACTCACATATAATGTAGCTTTCTATTGTTGAATCAATTTTTGAAATTGGTTTAGTGGTTTATGCGTGAAAGCGTAACAAACAAACTCACGCAGCTTCGCATTTATAATATTAGTAAAGGTATAGATATTTAACACTTAACATTATTTTCTTAAGCTTGTAAACGACGCAAACCCGACCTGTCACTCCTAACCCCAAATTAGCAATTACATTCGCGCACTCAATTTGACGAATTCGTCATATATTTGACCTTGATTTTCACGTTCTGTGTAAGTTCTATTCAAGTTCTGTGATGATTTCAGTTTTGTGAAGCAGCTGGCCTATGATGATAAAAAAACAGAACTCGAAAAAAACCTACACAGAACCTGAAAATTAACTTCAAATATTTGATGAACTCATCAAATTTTTTGAAACAACCCGTCCTAAAAAAGAGCGTAAATAGTTACATAATATATTTACATTGCACGGAATTAATTCAAACACTCAGGATTATGTACTCACGAACGTTAACCTCTGAGGCAACTGAAACCGCTCTGTCAGCCACGTAGGTCGTAATTTAACCCAAGTAAATATCCCAAACAAAAAAGTCACGGTAAATAGCAAAAACCTGGACTTATAGCCGCGAGAACTTACCTCAAACAATTGCACAACAATTTCATCTTTTCTCAGTAAAGTCAGGTCATAAAATGAACTGTTTAAAATGATTTTCATGGTTTTTATTTGCATTATGTAAAAATGTAAGGGAAGGTATTGATTTTCAACAAATTTATTATCACCGCACCATTTCAAACGTGAACGTGGAAATGCGCAGGTAAATATTTATGCAAAATTTTAATGGCTTACTTTCACCAAACGAAAGCTCTTCCCCGATCAAACTTTCAAACATTTTTCATTTTAAATAGTGAGCTTTCAAAAGATCTTCAGACATCTTGAAAATACTCACGTTTTCTTTTTATGTTTTCATATATTATAAATTTATTTAAATGTTCCCGGAGATCGAACTCTTTTCTGCGATAAAATCAACATAATGCACACAAATCATTTTCATATCCATAATGTTGAGCAAGTTACTTCTTGTAGGTGCGTTGAAATATAATTTACGCATTTTAAAATCGTTTTCAATGCTTCTGAAACTACATATTCGAACATTCAATAGAAAAGTGTATTAAGACAAAATTTTCTGTTTTACGTTTTATCTCTGAAAAGTAAAGGAATTGTGATTACCTATGTACAATTAAGTTGCATCTTATTAAAGTTAGATCATAGGTTCTCAACATGGACGATAACGCCCTCCTGTGGACCTTTGAGCCTTTCAGTGGGGCAGTAGAAGACCCAGAAAAAATTAGGGGACGTTGAGATGGCACAGTGAGGGCAGTTAAAAAAAAATGGTCTAAAAAGACAAAAAACACGCTAATCACGTACTAATAAAACAAAGCAAGCTTTAATATTGGTTAATTTTTGTTAATGTATGTATTGTAATAATTTTTTATCAAGGGTGCGAAAATTCTCATATTTCGGTAGTTCGGCAAGTGCATTTTTTTACATGAGCTCCACACAGGAGGCCCTGAGGAAAATAATTTCCCTCAGGGCCTATGTCATCTTTGGGATTGCTGTGTGGATTTTTTAAGGAAAGGAAAGATGGAGAGTTCTGGGAAGGAAAAGAGTTTAAGGGGTGGGTTGGAATCTGGGGTTCAGTGTGTCCTGGTAATCCGCCTCCAAGACCTAGACAAACCTCACCCCATGAATCCGGGAACCCCTGCTAAATCACCAAACGTAACGAACCACTTGGGGTGACCTATGGCAGAGGTGTTGATTATCCAATAAAGGTTCCCGGGGCGGCGGTACCCATTACCGCCTCCCAAATTGAACTGAAAATTTCCATTATATTATCTACATTTAATTGGATGATAAGAATTTTTTTTATTTTTTATATAACTTCTTACGTCTATAATTAGCTTTAAGAATTGACACTATATCATGAATACAAGAAGGAAGAAGGAAGCAACCCGTTACTTAAAATACAACATAATCACTTTTTTAACTTGACTTAACTACATCAAAAAGATATAATAAATAATTACATATATTTTTATTCGAATTATTCATTCCGTTTTAGTTGAGCCCCTTCCCCTATAAGTAAAAAAAAATAGGGGGCTCTAGAAAAAAAAAAAATTCTAAAAGTGGGCGTTGGGCAAAATGAGGTTGAGAGCCTATGAGTTAGATGGACCCGCATTTAAGTTAGATCACTCCATCTACGCAAGATGTCGCTAGTATCTCTTTTCAACGGGACCGCTTGTTCATCATTTGTTTTCGCTCTCCTGTAAAAATATATTTTTTTAACTTACGACACTTTTCTACGGGACACGATATACCATACGATTTAAAGTATTTAAATTATTTTGATACAATTCAATTCAGTAAATTGAAAACTTGTGAATATGATAAAACAATGATTTATGAATATAATAATTCGTCCGATTAAAGCCAAATCGATTTGAGTTAAGGTTGGAAACGATTAGCGATGTCGAATAGCGTCAAAATAATTGACAGTTAATTTAAATGGATATTTCAATTTCCTCAGTCATCACTTATGTAAGCTCAAATTTAAACGCGAAAGGGATTCGTCAGAACGCAAAGGCTTTGTTTTATTGTTAGACTGTTTTATCGTATCCGTAAAAAGTAGAAGTAATAGTATTGTAATACTATAAAAATGTTAACCTAGTAAAACGTGCACAAATAAAAGGTCTAGCTGCCTATAAAATGGATTTGGAAGAAATGGAATAGTGAAAAGTTGTAAGAAACCCAAAAATTTTTACAATTTGTTTTCGTTTAATTAAGAAAGGAAAGTTTAGTTTGATTTCCGACGCACCACAGTGGTCCCAAAACCTAATCTAGCTAGACAAAAATATGTTTCCATGGAATATGTTGCAAAAGGGTCACAGTATAATACATACAATATAATATACATTTATTTTAACCTCTGTTACAGAATTTCCAAATCAAAATTAAATACTAAAACAACGCTTATAGTTAAATCGTTCAAAAAATTCAATAACAGTCTGTTTATTCTAGGTAATTAGTTTAAAAATATTATTTTTTAACAAAATAAAGGAATAAAATCAAATGGCATTTGTTGACTAACTACTGGCCGAGTCACTGTCCTCACTATACTAATTATCTTGCAGTGGCAATGTCTACAGACTTCTACAGTTTCTTCGCTGGCACTTCTGAAATCGACAATAATTTTAAGACTATTGGGTAAGACATCAGGATGTGGCAATTCGGATTTAGGATCCGAACTTATAAGTAGTGTATTAATATATTATAATAAAAACAAATATAAAACTTTTTTCCACTTTAAGTTTAATGACCGTAACCGGTTTCAGCTCGCTAGAGCCATCTTCAGACTGGTACAAAATATTCTTAATCTACGGTTTATATACATAACATTTGAGGGAGGGGAAGCGGGGTGGTCTTAAGGGTTTTAATCAATTATACTAATTACATTTGTTACTAAGTAGTTTTAGACTGTTGAATTTCTAAATATTTTGGTTATTCCAGTGGGCTAATTACTTTGGGTTTGTAGCTCACTTCAATATTGTTTAGGAAAAACCTTACAAGTGGTATGAATTATTAAAGACCTAATTTTATTATCAAATCGTTATTACATTTATGATGCATGGGATTTTTTTTTTAATAGCTTTTTGAAGGGATACATGTTTACATTGGAGTAGGAATGGTCATTTTATTAGCTAAATACATATTTTAATTTCGAAATTATTATGAAAATTACAATGGATACAAAAGTGGAGACTTAGCAAATGACTCTAATTGTTTATTCATTACAAATTTATGGTCTATTTTTTTAGTTAAGCGGGAAATTTCTAAAGATTCTAGTCTATCTAGCTTATGGCCTTTATTACAAGTGTGGAGGACTTTAATATCTCTGTCTTTATCAAACGAGTGATTGTTTTCTAGTAAATGTGATGCTACATTTGATAATTCGCCTTTGTCATTTACCCAGTTTGTAAAGTGTTCTTTGATTCTGGTTTTGAATGACCTTCCAGTTTGGCCTATGTAATATGACGGGCAGTTGGCGCAGTTCACTTGGTAAACTCCCGAGTTTTCAAGTTTTTCTCTCTTGTCTTTATTGTTGATTAAAATTCTTCCCAGAGAATTCACATTATAAAAAGCTGTTTTGAATTTATCATTATTAGTTAATCTGGATATTTTTGTCGATATTTCGCCAATATAAGGGATTTTAATCCATTGTTTAGAGGTATCATTTTCATTTTTATTTTCAAGGCCTTGTGAAATAATTGCTAATGTAAGCTTTTTATCTTTTTTCTTCAATAAACTGTCAATAGTTTCACTCTTGTATCCATTGTTCTTTGCTATAGTTTTAATAATATTTAATTCATTTGTATAGTTTATATAATTCAAAGGCACATGTAGAAGTCTGTGAATGAGTGAATAAAATACCGATAGTTTATGTGAAATGTGGTGTCTAGATGTATTGTGTATGATGTTATCACTATATGTAGGTTTTCTATAAATTGAAAATTCTAATTTTTTGTTAATGATTTCAATACTTATGTCGAGAAAATTAATTTTGTTTCCCCCCATTTCCATTGTAAACTGGATTGATTTATTAATGTTATTAATTTCTTTTAGAAAAATATCCAATTGTCTGTGTGTTCCTGTCCAGATAATTAAAATGTCATCTACGTATCTACGATAGAATGTAACTTTTTTAAATGATTTTAATTTTTCAATCGATTCTTCGATGTAATCCATGAAGAATTCTGCTAACACCGGTGAAATCGGACTCCCCATGGCTACACCATTAGATTGAATATAATAGTTGTTATTGAATCTAAAGAAATTTTGTTCTATACATGTATTTAGTAGTCTTGTTATTTCTTTACGTTTTATCAAATTAATGTTTATTTTTTCCATGTAATTATTAATGATTATCTTTAATTCGTTTACTGGTATATTGGAGAATAAGCTCACAACATCAAATGAGACTAGGGTAGCATTATTAGGTACTGTGATGTCTTTAATGAGGTCTATAAGTTGAAGGGAGTTTATTATTCCGTATTTAGGTTTAAAATTAAGAGTGTTTTTTATGATTTTATTTCCAAATTTTGCTAGTTTATAGGCAGGAGCTGAATTATATGACACTACTGGTCTTACTGGCATGTTATTTTTATGTACTTTTGGTTGTCCATATAGCCGTGGACATTGGGGGTTCATGACAGATAAGCTATTTTTATGATATTTATTTTTAATCAAGATTTGGCACGAGTTAAGGATAGCGTTTACGTCTGCCGCAAATTTTGGGGTGGGGTCCTTTTTCAATAAGGTTACATTACTAGAGTCCAGCACATCTTGGACTTTTTCCAAATAATCGGATTTATTTAAGATAACTGTACTGTTTCCTTTATCTGCTTTGGAGATAATCAGATTGTTTTGTTTGATTTTATTTTTTATTGATTTTATGGTATGTGCTTCGCTAGAAAATTTTCCCTCAGTCGTTGCTTTTTTTATTATTTTTGTACATAAATATTTTGTACCGTAATCTGACGTTGCAATATCAGTATCTATCGCGAGGTTCTCGAGATCTTTTAAGTGAAGTGGCAAGTTTGGACAGTATTTTAATCCTTTATCAAGCATTGTTATTTCGGTATCGTTAAATTCTACATTAGAAATGTTTACTACTTTATTGTAAAAAGATGGAATGAGTGAATTTACAGTATTCTGTGTTGGCGTTGATTTTAATTGTTTTTGTGTCCAGTGTGTTAGTTTTTTAAGTTGTTTTTGGTAAGTTTTATGTATTTTATTATTAACCATAAGGGTAGTGTCATTATAAAGGCAATCAAATTCTACAGGGTGTAGTTGTGATGTGAGTGAAGTGTGTACATAAAATAAATAGTTATTTACGTTATCTCGAATGTTGTACCATTTCTTCATCTCCTGTGTAGTCCATGTTCTGCGGGCTGCGGTAACTGCTAGTGTAGCTGCTCTGCTGTCCGTGTTTGTCTTGATGTTGATGTAGTTGGGTATAAGGCCCCGTTTCTTGCACTCTCGATTGAACCACAAATGTTGTGAAGCCATCCGTCGTTTAAGAATGATGAACTTACATTAGCAATTATTTCACAAGGCCTTGAAAATAAAAATGAAAATGATACCTCTAAACAATGGATTAAAATCCCTTATATTGGCGAAATATCGACAAAAATATCCAGATTAACTAATAATGATAAATTCAAAACAGCTTTTTATAATGTGAATTCTCTGGGAAGAATTTTAATCAACAATAAAGACAAGAGAGAAAAACTTGAAAACTCGGGAGTTTACCAAGTGAACTGCGCCAACTGCCCGTCATATTACATAGGCCAAACTGGAAGGTCATTCAAAACCAGAATCAAAGAACACTTTACAAACTGGGTAAATGACAAAGGCGAATTATCAAATGTAGCATCACATTTACTAGAAAACAATCACTCGTTTGATAAAGACAGAGATATTAAAGTCCTCCACACTTGTAATAAAGGCCATAAGCTAGATAGACTAGAATCTTTAGAAATTTCCCGCTTAACTAAAAAAATAGACCATAAATTTGTAATGAATAAACAATTAGAGTCATTTGCTAAGTCTCCACTTTTGTATCCATTGTAATTTTCATAATAATTTCGAAATTAAAATATGTATTTAGCTAATAAAATGACCATTCCTACTCCAATGTAAACATGTATCCCTTCAAAAAGCTATTAAAAAAAAATCCCATGCATCATAAATGTAATAACGATTTGATAATAAAATTAGGTCTTTAATAATTCATACCACTTGTAAGGTTTTTCCTAAACAATATTGAAGTGAGCTACAAACCCAAAGTAATTAGCCCACTGGAATAACCAAAATATTTAGAAATTCAACAGTCTAAAACTACTTAGTAACAAATGTAATTAGTATAATTGATTAAAACCCTTAAGACCACCCCGCTTCCCCTCCCTCAAATGTTATGTATATAAACCGTAGATTAAGAATATTTTGTACCAGTCTGAAGATGGCTCTAGCGAGCTGAAACCGGTTACGGTCATTAAACTTAAAGTGGAAAAAAGTTTTATATTTGTTTTTATTATAATATATTATAATGGAATTCCACCATGAATTATCAGTTTCAAAAATAGAAATATTAAAAAGTAGTGTATTCTTCTAATATTAGTTTTCTGATATTAATCCTTTCAAAGTAATGCAAGAACTAATGACGTCTCATAATTGACTTGAGTACTGAAGTACTTCTTTCGACTTAAATCCATTTTCTATGAATGATCAATAGAAACGAACCGATGTGCTTCTATCGTAAATTTTCTTCGAGTGTCGTTAAATTATTTTTCTTTGTAAAATGCTTATATGTTCATAAACTTTCCATTTTGTAGCACAATTCACCTTTGACGTTCCTTTTTTCTTCTAACAGCTCCAAAATATCCAAATAATAGATCGCGGGTACAGGCTCTGTAGAAGTCAAAAGAGCCCGTAAGAGCAGAGAAATTATATAATACAACATAGATAAAGAATGGTTTTATATGAAAATTGTTTCATTTAGAGGTACGAATTGGTACACAATTTTGAAAGTCTAATCAAACTTTGTAAATAATCGTAAATACTGAGAATGGCTTCACGATTTTTTAATTTATAATAAAAGTCATGTTGACTTTGCTAATTATTCAAAACTTAAATAAATTAAAAAGAACATACCATTGACTTCAATTTTTACTGTTCGCGCAATTTTATATGGGATTGGTTGGGTATTGCATTCGCGGACTTGATGGGTAGATATGTCAAAATCCTGAATTTATCCCACCTACCTAATCTTTCCCTCCTAAATGTCACCATAAAAATTGTTGCAAAAAGTACTAAACTTTGGAGAGGTGACAGTGTGATTTGCTGCTCAGTACAAAATAACATCTCAGACAGGGCGCATGTATTGTAACCTCTTGTTATAAGAATATTGCGAATTTTAAACAGTGAGAAGTGTACACCAAAACTGGAGATCAGCGAGGCCCCATCTGCAACGGTGAGTCCTATTTTCCTTATTCCAATCTGGGCTTATCTAATTTTCCAAAAGCCCAGATCTGAACTATCGACTGACTATCCATCGGGTTTTGCGAGTGTATGCTATCTAATCGTCCCGTATAACTTAGCGATTTCACGTAGTTTCGGGACTGGTCCTTCGAGGGCTGCATAGGCTTTGCTTTGCAGCATTTACCGCCAATTAACAGTGAAGTCGCAGTTTCGCGACACCATTTTTGGTTCTTTCGAGTCGGATTACCAACGGGGTATTTAAAATTAATATATTTAACCTGCAAATAATTATTATTTGCTTTTCATACTTTGTTAAGTCATTTGTACTGACATACTTTTGTAATTATTGTTGCATTAAAATTCCTACATAGAATTAATCATGTCGACGAGTGATGGTACTCAGGCTCAGGATCTAGTTAAAATCAAATTACTAGAATCTAAGATTAATTTGATGCATAATCGTCTCAATGATTTATATGAGAAAGCGAAAATTATTGCAGATAGGGAGACAAGGAGTACGGAGGAGTTCGTTAGACAAACGGTTAATTTGGCTACATATTATTCACAATTTAACACGTATTGTGATGAATTTCTTTTACTTCAATTGAAAAAGGATCCAAACTATAATATAAATTTAGATTTATGGAATAAATTCGAAAATAAGTACTGCTTTGTAGTTAGTATACGCGAAAGTATTGTGGCGAAGCAAGATTTAGGTGGTACGCAGAAATTAAATAAGTCCCAATTTATTAAGCTTCCAGCGATTGATATGCCATCGTTCGATGGAAATCAAGAGAATTGGTCGGTATTTTATGAAGAATTTAAATTAAACATCCACTCTAATGAAAATTTGAATACGTCGCAAAAGATGCAATATTTGATAGGAAAACTTCAAGGAAAGGCATTATCGGTGTTTGCCGGAGTACTGCCGAATGAAAAAAATTATTTTGTAATCTGGAATGCTCTCGAAAAGAAATATCAAGACAAGCGCGTGCTAGGCACCTTTTATCTGAACAATATTTTGAATTTAAAATTATTGGCACCTTCTAACTCAAATGAGTTAAATAATTTTATTGAACGGTTTGCGTCTTCCATGTCTGCGCTCAAAGAATTAGGTATTGATGACCTAACCGACTTTATAATTTTACATATTGCACTGAAAAAATTAGATATGCAATTGGTGCAAAATTTCGAAATGTCCATACGGGAGAAAGATATACCTACATATACCGATTTAATAGAATATATTCGTTCGCATGTTAAAATTCTTGAACGAACCGGACCAGAAAGTAAAGTTAATAATAATAAAAATAAGGTTTCGCATTCTTTCGCTGTGGTTGAACCGAAGTCGTTTGATAATAATCGTAGTAATAATAATAAATGCCGGAAATGCAATCGAAGCGATCATGTTGAATTGTTTAAATGTGAACAATTTTTTTATTTTTTTTTTTATTTTTTTTTTTTATTTCTTTTATATATTTAATAATATTATTATTCAATTTATAAAAACAGTTTATTTATAAACAAGTTCTGCTAGGTAAATAAATAAAATGTTTATAAATAAACTGTTTTTATAAATTGAATAATAATATTATTAACACATATATAAAAGAAATAAAAAAATTAAAATGGAGTTCTACAAATTAAACTTGATAACAATAAATAAAGTGAACAATTTAATGAGTTGAGGCCAAAGGCTCGCTTTCAGTTTGTAAAATTAAATAACTTATGTGTAAACTGTTTAAGCGATAAACACAAGACGGTAAAATGTTCATCTAAATCGGATTGTAGAATTTGTAAAAAACGTCACCATACTGCTTTGCATTTTGAGGGTACGGTGAACAACGAAAGTCATTCGAAAAACGAAGCTGTCACATTAATAACAAGGAATAAACATCATAATGATTTTACGGCGGGTAATTTAGCTACAAATGTACTATTGTCAACCGCGCAGTTATTCGCTTACGACATTAAAAATAATCAAGTAACCGTCAGGTGTTTAATTGATTGCGCCTCGCAACAAAATTTGATTAGTTTAAATACTTGTAATGAATTGAATCTTAAAATAATTCCTTTAAATAATTCAGTTATTAAAAGTGTTGGTTCAGTGGAGACACCAATTTTGGGGCATGTTGCATTTACAATTAAATCCCGTGTTTCAGAAGATAAATATAAAATAAGCCTATTAGTGGTCGAGAAAATCACGGACAAGCTCCCTACACAATATGTTGACACAAAGTTATGTGAGCATTTACTTGGTTTAAATCTAGCCGATGAAAATTGGAACGTTCCATCCGATGTCGATATTTTATTAGGTGCTCAGTTATTTCCATATATTATGCTAGGAAATAAGGTTTTATCTAAACATAATACGAATGCACCACCCGCTATACAAACGGTATTCGGATATATGGTAATGGGTGAAATACCTAAGTGTACGCTGGACGTTTCGTGGACATTCGGCCCCATAACCAACGTGGATTTATACAATGCGTTAACCAAATTTTGGACAATGGAAGACATGCCTATTAAGTCATTGATGAGTGCTGAAGACGCGGAATGTGAGAAAATGTACGTCGAGTCCGTCCAACGGGATGACTCGGGAAGGTATATTGTGTCTTTACCTTTTAAGATAGATCCTAATAATTTAGGAAATTCGCTCAGTGTCGCGCAACGCAGATATAAATATTTAGAACGGAAATTTAATACGTCACCAGAATTGCATCGGAGTTATAATGAAGTAATTTCTGAATATCTGGAAAAGGGATATATAAGGTATGAAGTTCCGTCTTCATCTAATATTGATGAGGGATATTTCATTCCTCACCATGCAGTAATTCGTAAAGATAAAGCAACAACTAAAACTCGTGTTGTATTGGACGCCAGTACAAAGACCAGTTCAGGGTTGTCACTTAATGATATTTTGTATACTGGTCCAAACTTGCAATCTAATTTATTTACACTTTTAATTAAATTTCGCTTATTCGCTATAGCATTGACCGCAGATGTTAAACAAATGTATTTACGTATAATGGTAACGGAAAGCCATCGTAAATATCAAAAAATTCTTTATAGATTTCACGAAGATGAAGAAATTGGAGTTTATCAATTTAATTCGCTAGCTTTTGGGTTAAATTGTTCACCGTTCCTTGCGATGCGAACTTTAAGAAAGCTAGCGAGCGATGAAAGAAATCGTCACCCGAAAGCCGCAGAAGTTGCAATTAATGATTTATATATGGACGATTTTGTATATTCTGTAAATACTATAAGTGAAGCCGTCACTTTGTCTACAGAATTAATGGCGATGTTCAAGTCTGGAGGATTTGAATTAGTTAAATGGTCGAGTAATTCTGCTCATTTGCTCGCTCAATTACCAGAGTCGCACCGTGCAACGATGGATTTCTCGGATAATTGTAGCATTTTAGGACTAAAATGGGATCCGATATCTGATTGTTTTCATTTTATCATATGTCCTACGGAGGAGAAAACTATATGTAAAAGATCAATTCTTTCCACAATAGCACGTTTATTTGATGTATTAGGTTTGGTTGCTCCGGTAATTTTATATGCCAAATTACTTTTACAAGAGCTGTGGTTAGAGAAAGTAGGATGGGATGAAGAACTACCCCAAAGTATTGTCAAACGATATGTCAAATTCAAGGAAGAATTACCGATGCTTTCTAATTTAAATTTACCTCGATATTTGGGAGTAAAAGAGGACTGCACGATAAATATTATCGCTTTTGCAGACGCGAGTACGAAAGCATACGGGTGCGTAGTATATCTTCATGTCACAGATAAGAGTGGCAACGCTACTATGAATTTGATATGTTCGAAATCCAAGGTAGCCCCTTTAAAAATAGTTTCGCTCGCTCGATTGGAATTATGTGCTGCGCTTATTTTATCTAGACTTGTTAAATCTATTATAGATACTTATAAAAATCACGTTTTTATAAACGATATATTTGCTTTTTCAGATTCAAAAATAGCACTTTCTTGGATTCACTCATCCCCGCACAGATGGCAAACTTTTGTAGCTAATCGAGTTAGTGAAATTCAGGAAAATTTACCTGCGAAACATTTTTATCATATAGATGGAGTTACCAATCCTAGTGATTGTTTATCACGTGGACTATTGCCCGCTCAGCTAATTGATCATCCTCTTTGGTGGCACGGTCCACCCTGGGCTGCGAACCCAGTGTCCGAGTGGCCTGTCAAAAGCTTTTCCCCCTCAGCGCAGGAGGAGAATACTTTGGAATTGAAAAAGTCGCATACGTTCACGATAACGTCAATAGAGAATAATTCTCCAATATATAATCTTGCTTTAAAAATTTCTTCATGGCCAAAACTGCTAAGAATTGTCGTATATATTTTACGATTTACGCGGAAGTTATCGTGTTCAACAGTTATAAATTCCACGGAATTAAATATTGCTGAAATAAATGTATTAAAAGCTCTACAGAAAAAGTATTTTTATGCCGATATACAATTAATACAGAGGAAAAAATTATGTTCATCTTCGATTCGAAAATTAAACCCGTTCGTCGATCATAATGGATTGTTACGCATAGGTGGTAAATTAACAAACGCGAATATACCTTATGAAAACAAACATCCAGTACTTCTGCCAAGACAGGATCATATTGTCGATAAAATTATAGATTTTTACCATCGTGTGAATTGTCACACTGGTGCTCATCTCCTTATGTCTATAATAAGACAGCGTTATTGGATCTTATCGGGAAGAAACTTAATACGCAAACGAGTACATGCATGTAATTTCTGTTTTAAAACCGCACCTTCTAATATTATACCGCCAATGGCTGATTTACCTACAGCTAGAGTTCAAGAAGCAAAAGCATTTACACATACTGGTGTAGATTTTGCCGGACCGATAAAGATAACCCTTTCTAGGCGTCGTGGAGTAAAAAGTCAAAAGGCATATATATGTCTATTTATTTGTTTAACGACGAAGGCTATACATATAGAATTGGTATCAGATCTAAGTACGGACAATTTTTTAAACGCATTTAAACGTTTTCTATCCAGACGCGGACCCGTTTCGTGTATGTACAGTGACAATGCGACAAACTTCATAGGCGCGAAGAATTGTCTTGATGACTTATATAAATTTTTGGAGGCAAATTCAACTAATGAAGTCCTTCGCAATGAATTTAACATTCGGAGAATTGAGTGGAAGACGATTCCACCTCGCGCTCCTCACTTTGGAGGATTATGGGAATCAAATATTAAATCCATTAAATCGCATCTGTATAGGGTTGTGGGTACTCAACTTTTATGTTATGAAGAGCTTCTCACAGTTCTGACGCAAATAGAGGCTTTACTTAATTCACGGCCGTTATGTTTATTAAGCAGTTGTCATTATCCAGAAGCTCTTACTCTGGCTCATTTTCTAATGTCTTTTCCGATTCAGCATTTGCCCGCTTATGATATGACTAAGGAACGCATTAGTCTGCTGAAAAGGAAAGAGCTTTTGGACCACCTCGTTCAATCTTATTGGAAGAAGTGGCATATAGAGTATCTTCACTCTCTGCAGATGAGACAAAAATGGAATAGTCCCGTCAATAACATTCTTGTAGGTACTGTAGTATTGGTGCATCAAGAAGATGCGTCTCCACTTTATTGGCCGGTGGGGGTTGTTGAGGAAATATTTCCGGGTAAAGACGGAGTGGTTCGGGTGGCACTCGTAAGAACCCCTTCTGGGAACTTTAAACGACCAGTCGTGAAATTGTGCCCCCTGCCTACATAATAATAATTATTTTTCTTTATCTCTATTTATTTCTTTTATTTTTATTTTTTCTTAACTATGTAATATCAATCGCTTATATATATATATATTTAAATTTAACATTTTTATTTTTCACTATAATTCTTTACTTTATTTTGAAAGTACCTTCAGTTTCGGCAGGTACTTCCAAGGCCGGGAGAATGTTCGCGCAATTTTATATGGGATTGGTTGGGTATTGCATTCGCGGACTTGGTGGGTAGATATGTCAAAATCCTGAATTTATCCCACCTACCTAATCTTTCCCTCCTAAATGTCACCATAAAAATTGTTGCAAAAAGTACTAAACTTTGGAGAGGTGACAGTGTGATTTGCTGCTCAGTACAAAATAACATCTCAGACAGGGCGCATGTATTGTAACCTCTTGTTATAAGAATATTGCGAATTTTAAACAGTGAGAAGTGTACACCAAAACTGGAGATCAGCGAGGCCCCATCTGCAACGGTGAGTCCTATTTTCCTTATTCCAATCTGGGCTTATCTAATTTTCCAAAAGCCCAGATCTGAACTATCGACTGACTATCCATCGGGTTTTGCGAGTGTATGCTATCTAATCGTCCCGTATAACTTAGCGATTTCACGTAGTTTCGGGACTGGTCCTTCGAGGGCTGCATAGGCTTTGCTTTGCAGCATTTACCGCCAATTAACAGTGGAGTCGCAGTTTCGCGACACCATTTACCTTGACTCAAATAACACCACTAACGACCGAACAGCGCACACACAGGAAAGAGACTGACCGCAGGGCGGGCGACAAGCACATCCAAAGTGTCGTGTTTAAAACGTTGCCATGTACAGCGCGCATTTTTTTTTTTTTTTTATCGATAAGAACATAATACTATGGACTATTTTCTATGTTGTGAGCATAATTTTTTACATAAATAAAAATATCGTTGAAATCTTTTTATCTAGCTAGATTGTCCCAAGGGAACCACCGTGCGCACTTCAAAAATAACAGAAAACATTTATTTTATGATAATAATCCTATTACCGTGAATTTTTTTTTAATATGTGCTTGTCTAAAATATGTCGTATTAATCTACCATTCTATACTCACTAGTTAATACCAATTAATGCTTACCAATAAATGTGTTTTGAATTTTTACACAACTGCTAAGCAACCATTTACGTTGTTATTCAGTTGTGTGAATTTCAAAACACCATTTTACTGTAAACATTTTAGAATTTTTAAGAAATCAATAGTAACGTAAGCAATAATTTATGTACATAGTTTTTTTTACACTAGCTCCATACAGGAGACCCCGAAGAAAAACTCCCAGTGTCTGTGTCATCTTTGTAAATGTTAGGTGGAGGGTCTTTTTGAGAAGAGGAAGGAGTGAACACGGGTCTTGAAGAGACCCATGGTGTAGATGGAAGGAAATACGGAGGCCGGCAAATCGTTCCAAAGCCGAGCTGTTGAACTCAAGAACAAGTCGTAGAAGCGACCCGTGACCAATGTCAACCGTATACCGTTGGCGTGTTTCCCGACGACGCACTGGTGCCGAGGGGATCAATGACGCTAGTTCCTCGGAGCAGCTTCCATTGTAATACCGGTAAAAAATGTCGCTTGTGCTCCAAAGATTGCAATGCATTTGCCAAGATGGGAAACACTGTCAAACGGACCGCCTATTTCTGCACAGGATCGATCACGCCTATTTTCAGGTATTTTGGGTCTCCAGACCAGAGGTGGCTGCCAAATTCAACAATGGGGCGCATGACCGTTTTGTGCAGGGTAGCAGTTGTGTACTATTAAAGTATCTGCATCCCCTGCACAGTATTCCCAGTTTAGGTAAGGTCTCCCTCAATCTATCTCTCCCGATCCGGCCTGCCACGCAGTAGGTTGGCAAACGCAACCGCCGCCAAGACCTAGACAAACCTCACCCCATGAACCCGGCACCCCTGGTAAGTCACCACACATTAAAACACACAATGTTTATTCATAATATCTTCAATGCAAATTGTAATTGGAGCTCTAAATCTAACTATCTTCATCCGTAATGCTAATTTAGTGTCTATAAAGCAAAAACATTCCGCATTCTGCAACGGTCCATGAATAAAGCTAATCTGCAAGATTAGTTTTTATCTCATTTCGGTTGTAAAATTCATGTTGCCTCGAGCGGGATGTTACGTTAATTTTATTATTAAATGAAGTTTAACTGCTGCCAAAATCGGTTGCATTTAGTATCAGCTACGTGACCACATGTGAAATTGTTCAATGTACGCAATACCATGTTACTGCGCCGTGAAAATTGCTTTGTTGGAATGGGAACAGCAGCTACTCGAGAAAAAAGGGAAAACATAAATTAAAGTATAAAAACGTTAGAGTATGTGCGGGAATGCTGCTTCTAATCTAATTTTAGTACGTATTTATATATCTTTCTTCGCGCCAATTCTCTCAATGGCATAAACAATTGTGATTTTACTGTTTTATCTTATTTACATGAAAAAGAAATCCAGCAGTCTTGATTTCCAGGAAATATAATTAAAACTCTGACGTGCATGTATCTGATGTTTAGTTGCGCTGCTCTTAATCGTGAGAAGTCCATTATTGGAAAAAACGTTTGCTGCTCTAATAGTAAATACAATCAGTCAATGTAGTCCCTCCAAGAACTTTTTGTGCGATATCATTAATTTGAAACAATTAATTTAGCGTGAACCACTTTAATTTTAATTTATTGCAATAAATGATTATATTTATACCTGCTTTCTAGATCTAAGCAAAGCGTTTGATCGTGTATGTCACAATAAACTCTAGAAAAACTGATAAAGGAAAAGAGCTGTTTCGGAAGATATAATAGCGATTCTTTCAATTCGGCACACGCAGCACGGAAACATCGTAATATGGTCTGGCGATTTTTCCAACGCATTTTATTTGAAATGTGGCGTAAGGCAAGGAGGAAGCATGACTCAAAGGTTAATAACAAAAAATAGGTTGCCACGTTCCAAGACTATAAGAATAATGTAAATTACGGACACGATGTGGTTCTTCTAGCACCATCACTTACCGCATTAAAGAAACTGCTCCAAACATATGAAGATTTTGCAAAAAATATTTTTTTCCAAATAGTACGTCCAAATCATTCGTTATGGTTTTCATCCGTAAACACGAACTCGCGCAAACATCCTCAGTATGAGAGAGAGTGAAAAATTAGCATAGTAGCATCAAATATCATTATCAAAAACGACCTGAAAGACTTTGAGGATATGGAAATACCAAGAAAAGCGATATACGTAAGAGCAGGTATGCTCTCAAGGCGTTTTCACTTTTGCAATACAAACGTCAACATGTTACTATTCAACGCATTTTGCAAATAACTAAACATCGTTTTGTATACATCATGACTGTGGTTAGATTACGCCTCATCTCTATGGCGTAAGCTAAAAATTGCTTACAATAAAGCTTATCACCAACAATACCGCCTACCGACAGTAGTCCTAGGGAAATATCCTGTAGAGATGATTGCATGAGAGTACTTCTTCGCCACCGCAAGGAAAGCTTATGGCCCAGACTACGCCAATCGAATAATACAATCACTGCCACATTGCCTGGATCGATTCCTTCCTAATGGACCTCTGGAGACGTTCAAAAATCCTCGTACATTTTTGTTTGTAACATTTTTCATATCTTTTCCGCCTTGTTTCTTCTTATCTGTTTTTATTTCATTTACCTAAGTATTATTATTCTCTTTTAATTATTATTTATCTTAACATTGCACTCAAGTCATATGATGATAAATATTCTGGTTCCTTGGCCTATCAGCCCTACAAGGGATACATTTGTGTTTTTGATATCCTAAATGCAGTTTAATTTTCCTTTTCCCCTGTCGTTACTTTTAATTTCTAATACTTTTGATTTTTAAGTCGCGTCTAGATGTTGATACAATAATAATTCCGTGTTTTTCTTCTATAATTCCTTTAACAAGCATTCTGGCTTGTTAAAGGAAGGGATTAAATGACAATAAACATAGATATGTATGCCGTTACGGCACCATAAACGTGGGTCGTCACGTTAATAACAAAAGCGCTCATTGTCCGGATTTTCTACGAGATTTAACCACTATTATCTCATTCAGAATAGTAGGTTCTCAAATGATAGTAAATTGTATTGGATTCATTGTTAATGGTGGCATTGTACAGAGTACAGAGGGTGGTTGTGTCTCACTGTGTGGATCTGTTTGCAAAACATCCAACATTCAATAAAGGGTAGATTCTGATCTTTGCCCGTGCTCGTGGCAACAGGCTGATTACTAAATCTACCTGCCGTCAGCAAGAATTCGATGCGACACAGTCGTATCAGGTAGATTCAAATACAAGGCACTTATCGATGAAGATCGCACCATCGTCGAAATTTTTAAAGATTTCTTAAGGTACTCAAAACAAACATTTGTTTCTCAATTAAGTAATAATAAAACAATTTCATTAAATTTAAGACAGCAAGCTGTTGACATTTATATAAAGAAAAAAAAATTACAGCGAGTGTATTTATGTCGTAGGTCACCCATTGTAGTTCGATTCGTTTTACTTAAGTTTGGCAGGAGTGCCCGTGTTCATGCCCATGTTCATGTTCGTGTTTACCCGAACCTTGGCAAAAGATGCAACTGACGCAGCAGGCCAGATCGGGATAGGTTGGTTGAAGCAGAACTTTTGACCTCTCCAGCAGAATTCTCTCGCAACATTTCAACACCTTGCACTGCAGTGAGAGATTCAAACGTCCGTCACTCCTGGACACATTAACTCCCAGATTCCTACCCACCCCTGATACGCTTTTCCAGAATTTCCTCTTCTTTCTTTCTTAAAAAGACCCTCCACAGAGCATCCCGAAAGACGATGCAGGCCACGTTGAGAATTATTTTCCTCAGGACTTATAGTGTGCCTCATCACTTTTCGAAAACAGTTTTCAGCTTTAGGATGCAAAATATTCCGTTTGTTTGGATTTCATTGCAAAGCGGAAATGTATTCACCTTCCGGCAAAATAGAGCTGAGTCCTGAGGGGTAACGTGCAATCACTATTTTCAATATTTATTACGAATCGGTTTACATTATGAATACCAAAACATATGCTTTGGATAAATTGAAACTTTTCACATCGTTTCGCTCGAGTTGAATGAAAATAAAATTGTTGATTTCTGTATAAAAGATGTAAAAATAAAAATCTACTTAAAAAACAACTGTATCATGACTTAGATAATTTGACAGTTTCCCATGATAAAATTTTTTCCTTTCTTAAAAAAAATATTCGAAAAATAAATAAAAACCACTTTTGAGCTGAAATCAAGGGTTTCAAGACTCCATTTGCCCAGCGATTTTATGCATATTACTTAGCCACTGGAGCGCTTTTTGCCACAATATAGCGCCATTTGAAAAACCACGGATGGCTTTGTTGCCAATTTTAGGCAAATTTTCCCTAGATGCATAAAACATTTTTTTGTAATATGTTCAAACACGCCCGCGGTTCAATTTTGACGTTTTTTAGGAGGTGAAAGATATTACTTATATTCATATACAACAGATGGCAGTACTTTAGTTATTTACGAATTATCTCATTTTTCAAAATCTATTGCGTGGTTTGTTTAAAACGCTCAACTGTCAAAATGCCTCAGTGTAAAATGCGGTTTTTTTATCGTGCTTTAGTGGATTTATCAAACATATTTGTATTCCAGTGTAATAGTGATTGAATTAGTAATGCATTCTACGTGTTTAAATCTTTAAATTCAGTATAAATTTGAAAAACAAAATTTTTGTGGTAATGATTGCTTATTTTTGCCCATCGGACTGTGATTTGCCATGCAGTATTTTCAATAAATAAACCAATAATTGAGTTAATTGGTATTGTGGATTTCAGATAAGTAATGTAACTGTTTGAGTTGCTGCAGTTATTTTTTGGTAAGTACCTTATAAATTCCCTTTTAGTCCATTTTAAAGTGTCGCCATTTCTCGACCATATTTCTGTCAAAAGTTTGTTCAGAAGGAATATTAAACACTTCACAACTTATCAAAATTCAGGTTTGTTATTAATATTTGTGGACTGTGATAATCAATTAGTCCATTTAAAAGAAACTTCGTAGAAAATATTTAATGTGAACGCATATTTGAACTTCCTACGAGAGTTTGTAGGTAAAAAATCCTGAGAATATTTCTGTTTCAAATGTTTCTGATTTTATAATGTTTTTTGCATAAATCCTACGAATACGTGAAAATCAAAAAAAGATAGGTAAATTCATTAGCTATGTAGAACTATAATCAGTTTGCATGTTTTCATATTAAAATTCGGAGATATGATTTTTTTAAGGTGGGCGGAAATTAAACGGTCACCAAAAAATTTCGAGCAATCCGAGAAAAAGTTTCAATTTCGGCTGTCACTCCAGTGGATATGTGTTGTTATATAAGGCAGACTAACAATTTACAAATTGTTGGCGTTTGTAGTCCTCCTAAGTGGTCATCCTATAAAAGTGTATATTTAAACAGTTGCATTTTTTGTTTATTGCATCGAAAAAGAATACTTAACCACAGTTTGAATTAAGTTTCACAACAAAAGATTAAACAGAACTTCTTATAAGAGATTTTTTCAATTAGCAGTAGCCCGGTGATTACGTCCGGACACATAAGTTTAAAAACAAACCGTTGAACTGCCTCCCGGGATGTAGCAAGGAGGCAGAAGAGGGTGGGGGATGACGGGATGTCTGTTGAATACAAAACTAAATCTATTATCACGACAAAGTTTCGGCTGTACGGGTTATGGGATGGGGGTTGGGGTGGATATTCAAGTCACACCTTAGTACTATGCCGCTATACTTCACGAAATCAAGGGAGATATTTGACGTTTGTAGTTATTTATTATTTATGTAATCTCCGTCGGCTCTTCGCTGGAGCAAAATACGACCTCTGATGTAGGTACACGCAATTTTACTAAATAATATATTTACATTTAATAACATTGGGTGAGATCTAAATACGGTTGATATGTAAACTAACTACGGGTCATGACACATTTTATTAAGAGCCGGAGTCACGGTAACTGCTCAACATTTTATAGGATTCAAAGAGTTAACACATTTGAAGGTCTGCTGAATTAAGCGAGAGTTACTAGGTTCGTTAACCCGAGTTAATTTCATTAAGTAATTACATGCAATTTAGCATTCTTTGTTTTAGAGTTTATTACGCCTGATGAGTTTATTTATACTTATATGTGCCAATTACGCCTTAAGAGTTTATTTATAAGTTGATGGTTGGAAGAATGATGATTCTAGTGGAGCAACTTTTTTCTTGAATGACCACTACCATGCCATGCTTGGAAATAAAGTTGTTAATTGTTGTTTAGTAATATAATTATTTGTATTCGTAGTTAGGTTAATAATTCAATTTTTGCAAAACATAAAAAAAAGGTCACTTGTTCAATCGAGCCGAAGAATACCTGGAGTCGTAGGAATACAGCTCATCTAAAGAGCTAGCTCAATTGTACGGCTCGTAGCTAATTTTATTGTTATTTATTGACGTTATTTTACAAATACATAAATACATAAGTGCATGACAGAGAAAAGAAAAGAGAGGATGAAGTATTTTACAGTATTTTAAAAACAATAATTCTTTTCTTTACTTTTCACACTTTCGGAATATTTTTTTACGTATGGTTTTAACACCTTTCAAGCGTTAATTATACCGACGTAAGGCTCGTACTAAGCGTTCAAAAAGAAGATAGAGATGGTTTGAAAGAAAAGAGATATGTGAATACAAATATAAGAGGAAGCGCGCTAATATTAAAACACGATAATAATTAAGCTAAAATAGTTTAAAAAAATTTATAAAACATGACTTGTTAAAATAGACCAAAAAATCTCTCGACAAATGCTTAAGTTGCATTTAAAGACACACTGTGATTTTTTCATATTTGAAACGCTTTAAATCACAGAACATAATGTGTTTTTAATAATTTTCGGAGTATGCTTCATGACTTTTTTCTGTTAACAAAATTTCGTATAATTACCATTTCGGCTCTACAAATGTGTTCGTATTATCCTCAAATGTAACATATATTTTTTAGGAACTTAAAAGCTGAAAGCGTTCAACAGAAATATGTTATAAATCGGTAGAAATTCGGAATGCGATGACTTAATTATTCAAATTCATCGTGACAAAAGTAAATCTTATAGGAAAAGTATTTTATGTAACAAAACCCTAAATATAACCCGGAGTAACATATTATTTGAATTGTTAATAAGAAGCAATTACAAAGTTTTTAATATTCTCAACGGCAAGAAATAAAAATTAATCCGATATATTTTTTTAATTAAATTAAATGAAGACACTACTAGCGAAATTTTATCGAAAATCTGGAAACAGAAAAATCAGAAAAAAGATTTGGCACCTCTGAGACTCGAACCCAGGACCTCTCTCTATCCGGGCGAGTGCGCTGTCCACTGCGTCAAGATGTCGATATCAAATTCGGTCACTTTTAACTGTTTCGTACTAGTTAAAGGTGACTATCATACTAGTTAAAATTGACTGTATCATACTAGTATGATCTACGTTAACTCGCCCGGAAACACGGAGGTCCTGGGTTCGAGTCCCAGAGGTGCCAATATATTTTTCTGATTTTTCTATTTCCAGATTTCTGATTGAGTTTCGCTCATAGTGTTTTCATTTAATTAAATATTACAATTTGAGGTTTTACTCATAAAAGTTAAAATAAAAAATAAATTTATTTTTTAAATGGTCAGGTGTCTCGCTTAGTTGGTAGATCTCAAGTGCGAGGAAGTTAGAGCAAGTTATTCCAACCCATGAATACACCGCCGTGAAATTTACGACTTCGCTTCCCCAGAGGCCCCCACCTACTCCTTCCTCCACCAACTTCCCTCCACCCCACCCCCTCCCCGACATTCAATATTCATATTTGTTTATTAAGAGTGTTAGGTTTCCGCGGTGTGTTAACCTTGCGCCGTTCTGTTAGCGTGTGTGTGCACAGTACCTTTACGTGTACAGTATAGCCTGTGAATATTATGAACACTACGCAATATGTGCTTTGCAGGTAGCTTTTCGAAGCACTGAAAGTATGTATAATTACAATTGTGAAAAGATGGAAATGTGTCAGAACGTGTCGTGGCGTTTCCAATTCTCAATCTCATTTGTTTCACTTCTAATAAGTGGAAAATTATTTTGCGGCAGTTTTTAAAGATAAATAATGAAAAGGTACTTGATTTTTACCATTGATTAAGTGTAAGCACGTGATGTGCAAGAACATGCTGTAAAGAGCATGACAATATTGTGGAAGAGCATGTTTTGTCAAGTGTTATACGTATAAGAACATGTTGTGTAAGAGCGTGATTCGTAGGAACTTTTTCAGAAAGAAAGCACCTAGAACGGGTGCCCGATTTCATGGGATGAGGTTTCTCTAGGTCTTGGTGGCGGATGCGTTTGCCCACCTAATGTGTTGCGGGTTGAATCGGGAGAGACTGGTTGACACTCTCGACCCATCGCCTAGCACAGCAGTGGGTGGAATGGAGTACGTCCGTCATTCTTTGACACTAAATCTTGAAACACTAAAATGACACGCTGACCCCCAGATTCCTACCAATCCCTCATAACTTTTCCTTCACAGAAATTCCGCTTCTTTCTTTCCCTGAAAAGACCCTTTACACAGCATCCGCAAAGATGACAAAGGCCCCATAGATGACACAGATGAGGGATTTTTTTTCCTCAGGGTTTCCCGTGTGGAGCTAATGTTAAAAAAAAACTTTTTTATTTTATTTTGTGTTAATCGAACACAAAATAATTGGTTTTAGAAAAAAAAAATTGTATGTAGATGATTTACTTAAGCTGTACATAATGACAATAAAAAGATTTAAAGGCCATGGAGCTGTTACAATTAGGAAAACAAATAGCGATGATAACATTGTGATAGGGGATAGTTTTATTTAATTAATTGTTTTAAATATTATTTGAAATAAGTATTTTTATTTCAATAAACTTGATTTTTTGGTGACTACTCCAGATGTGTTCAAGTACCTTGAGACAGTCGGTAAATATCTGTAAATATCTATGAATTATGCAAAAAAGTCCAAAGAAACGTCACTAGCTCAATTACAATTATTTTTTCACACTTTCTACAGGCACTTTCTAGGTAACAGTTAGGTACCATGATGTTTAAAAATTTGGATAAGAAAGTTCGCACCGCACCATTAAGCGGCCACCACATTTAAACGGAAACCGATCGTCCAAACAAACTGAATGCAAAACGAGTTAAAATAGGACTTTGCTATTTTTTTAATTAGCTCCACACAGAGTGGAAGCTAATTAAAAAGAGCTCCACACGCACGTTCCAGAGTGGAGGATACTCGTGGAAGTATCACCCTGGTGTAAGACCACCGTTCAGAATTGAAACGTTGCTTGAAATGGTTTTAGCCGTGTTTGATGACCAGATCTGAATACCCAGGTACTTCCCACCTTCCTCTTTCCCATCTCCTTCCCCTCCCCACAACCTTCAGCCTCACAACATACCCCAATTGGGGACGCCATAGTCTCACTGGCTCCAGACGGGAGCAGTTAGGGCTCTTGTGCGGTATTCATGTAAAAAAAAACACAGGTGGCCCTGAGTAATATAATTTCCATCAGGTCCTATGTCATCTTAGGGGATGCAGTGTAGTGAGTATTTTTAAGGAAAGGAAGGAGAGGAAGTTCAGTTTCAGGAGTGACGGACGTATGAATCCATCCATCCCACCGCGTTGCAAGACGATGGGTCGTGATAGTCGGACTGGAGAGGTCAAAAGGCCTCCCTCAACCAGTGTCTCTCGAACAGACCCGCCACGCAGCAGGCGGGCAGACGCATCCGCCGCCAAGAACATGACAAACCTCACCCCACGAGCCTGGACCCCCCTTCAAAGTCACCAAGCGCAGCTAGGGGTGTCCTATGGCAGAGCTGTTGGTTATCCAACAAATGGTTCTCAGGGCGGTGGCGCACATACCGCCTCCCAAATAGCCGTGTTCAATCAATCAAAAATCTTACGCAGAGCATTGGACGCCGGAGCTGTTATAAATTTCATCCGTTTAAATATCAGCAATTTTTCAGGGGGGATTAATAAAATATTACCTGCCTGACGGTGAGTGTCTTTGAAGCAGCCATAAATAATATTTACGGCGATATCAGGCAGCGCTCGCACAAACCCACCCAGTCCAGTTACAGCTGAAGTCAAGAGTTCCGATAACTCCCGACTTCTGTTGGTTTTGACATTTTAGGGACAGGTTTACTTTTGCCATTGCTCATAACGGGCAGGGGGTGGTTTCTTTCAAGCACCGCGGAACTGGAAGTGCCCGAAATTTATTATTTATTACAATGAAAAGGATCTGGAATTGTTTAGCGAAAATATTTTCAATTGAAATCTAATGGAAATCAGATGTTCAATAGGTGGCCATCACATTAGGACCAATCGTGTTTTTTTTCAGTTATACAAGTTGGATAATTTTTCAATGCCAGCAAGGAGAGTGCGTCTATCGATGGCTGACAGGGGTTCCGCCGGTTGGTGCCACCGAGAATGGCTCTGACCAGCGTACCAACCAGATTCAATTAGCACTAGTATAGATAGGTCGTGTGACTTGCAGCATTATTATTGTAAATGCGTAAACTCATAATAAACCAATTTGTTATTAAGAACCTAAAGTTATTGAGAAGAAACCCACAGAATTCAGTGTTTGAATGTAAATAATAGCAAACATTACAATTATGATAACGACAATTAAATTACAAACCTTTATTTTCACAGAATAATATAACTTAGTTTAAATGCCACTCTACTGAATACATATAACCAACCGGTTTCGTTTCAATCTATAATTTATTGAATATGTTATTATATAACCCTGATGAAGGTTCGGGTTGAACTGAAATCAGCTATTTTTATAAATAAATTAAAATGGTATTTGAAGTAAATTATTTTATTCTAATTTTCGAAATTATATAGGAAAACCCAAAAAGTGTTTGAGAAAACTTATATATTCAATCACAAGTTATTGATGAGAATCATTTGGAAGGCGGGTATGGGTACCGCCGCCCCGAGAACCATTTATTGTATAACCAGCCCCTTTGCCGTAGGTCACTCCACGTGGTTCGCTACGTTTGCTGTCTTAGCAGGGGTGCCCGGGTTCATGGGGTAGGGTTTGTCCGGATCTTGGCGGCGAATGTGTGGGGGGTCGGATCGGGAGAGACTGATTGATGGAGACCTTTTGACCTCTTCAGCAGACATACCGCGTTGCACAGTGCGTGGGATAGATTCATACGTCCACCATTTCTGCTGACCCCCTGATTCCTACCCACCCTCAAACTTTTTTCCTTCCTAGAACTTCCTCTCCTTCCTTTCCTAAAAAGATCCTCCACACAGTATCCTTAAAGATGACAGAGACCCTGAGGGAAATAATTTCCCTCAGGGCCTTCTATGTGGAGCAAGTGTTATTAAGAAATGAAACAAATCATTTCACAGATGAAATTTGGTGAAATTGCTTTAATTGGCAATATGCCGGCTGTGACATGCTTCCAATTGTTTATTTTTTTATTTATGGCAACTCTGTTTTTTCCTCAGGCCTATTCAATTTAGGATGGAGGGCGGAGGGTCTTTTTAGGGAAAGGAAGGAGAGGAAATTCTGGGAGAGAAAAGGTTATAAGCCGCCACGTAGTAGGTGAGCAATCGCATTTGCAGCCAAGACCTAGACAACGTACTACAACGTACAACAACGTACAACGTACACCCCACGTACTGGGCACCCCTGCTAAACGACCGAACGTAGCGAACCGCTTGGGGTGACTTATAGAAGGGGTGTTGATTACCCAATGAATGTTTCTGGGGGCGGCGGTACCGATACCCCCCTCATCAATAATATTCCCAACACACTCTTGGTCCTATTAAATCTCTAGAACGAATTAGTTATTACCCGTTCGTATATGTCCAATGAAGTTTTTAATCTGTGTTACCTCAGTGCTGTGAGTTGCAGTGATTTTTTACACGCTAAGCGAAACACTTTTCTGTTACTTTAAACCTGTTTAGATCTACAAGTGCCAATCGTATTGCAATCTACAAGCGCCGTTTGTATTTTTCATAAAAATAAATATTTTCTCTTTTAAAACACCTACATTTCTGTCTACACCAGTGATGATCAACGTTTTTAGTTTAGTCGGAGGCCCAATTAATCCATTTTCAATTTCTGGGAATGACATCGTTAAATTTGCAGTCGGTGGGGTATCGCAAAAGTATTTGGATGTTCTAAAACGGTATTTTTTTAATATATATTCGTATACGGAATTTTAGCTTGGGCTAATGCTTATTGCAGTGCCCTCGACCCCACCATTAAAGCACAAAAACTAATCATAAATATAATTCTTACACTGCCTCGTACTACCAGCACTGATAAGATCTTCAATATTTTTAACGTAATTGACATAAAACAGTTTTACGCAAGATCCATTTTAGTTAATTTACGCATAAACAACAACACACTATACGAAGCAATACAAACAATGCACAATACCCGAGCCAAAAACAAAGAACTTCTCAAAACTCCTTTTTCCAAATCCACATTTGAAACAATGACACTTCAGATATATAGCTTCCAAATTAGACAATATACTACCAGCTACGATCAGACAAACTAGATCCTTGACAAAATTCAAACAAGATGTAAAGAAATGGATTGTAAGTATTGGACGCCACACTACTGTAAACAACTGTAAAATAAATCACACATAGACAGAAATAACAATTTACATACGACCTAATCCATATAAAATAAATAAAAAAATAGAATCATTTCAAATTTAATTCCTTTGATAGATTTGATTATTTACAACTTTACTTCATCTCTTCCTACATTTATATGATAAATCTCTTAAAAGTATTTTACCCACACCTCCATTCACTTTTCTATTTTTATTGTATTCAAATTAATATGTATTTAACCTCAAACATTCTTGTAACTACCAAATATGTTCCTCAAATATGGCCATTTATATATAATTAAATGAAGACATTATGAGCGAAACTCAATCGAAAATCTGGAAACAGAAAAATTAGAAAAAGATATTTACACCTCTGGGACTCGAACCCAGGACCTCCCTACTTTCCGGGTTGGGTGCTCTTATCCACTGAGCTAAGGTGTCGATATCCAATTCGATCACCTTTAACTGTACCATACTTCGACTAAGAGCCACCCATATTATCTTAATTTTTCTTAATGCATATTTTTTTAGATTTTCGATTGAGCTCGCTCATAATGTCTTCATTTAATTATATATTACAGTTTGAGGTTTTACTCAAACTGTAATATATAATTAAATATAATAATGTCCATTTATATCCCCTCTAAGCCTGCCTCGACACAGGTATATCCTAGTGAGACAGGCATCGAAAAACCCATTGTAAACTTACTTTATATAGATAAATAAATAAAAATAAAATAAAAAAATAAATATAATAATTGCAGAAATTGCAATCGCAATGGAGAAAGCCCCGCGGGCGAAAGTTATATGTCTTCAAGGCCAATCCGAAATATTTATTTATTTATTTATTAACGCCCCTGTTCGGGGCTTTGACAGATGGATAGTAAGAAATATACAGAATTTATTGTAATAATTGAAACCTCAGTAACAATATTTTATATTTGTTTAAAAGATAAATTGAAGATGTCCTCTGACTTGGTATAATTACTTTTTTTTTTTTTAATTGTACAACAGATAAATAATCCAATTACCGTACAATTTTCTCATCTTGACAATTTTAACACCTAAGAAGATGATCATTATACAAAAAAATCTTAAGGCTATCTAAAGAAGAGTTGTATACATCTAGTGTTTTTGATATTTCGTTCAACAGTACCATTCCTCTTGTTATGCTATGCTGTGCTAGAACATCTGTTCTGCCGTATGGTATTTTGAACAAGTCGTGTCGACGACTACGACTGAAGTTTTCAGGCACGTATAAACCGTAGCATTCCAAGAGGAATGGGCTGTCAATATAGTTATGGATTATGTTAAAACTAAGAATTGCAAGATTTGCATAACGTCTAGTTTCCAAACTAAATCTATTTGTTGCCTCAAGTAACTCCATATGGTGCATGAACCTCGGATAAGTTCCGTGCATTCGCATATAGACGTTTCTAAGGATTTTTTTCTGGATTTATTCCAGCATATAAATATATTTAGTCTGGTGCGGAGTCCACACACCACTAGCATACTCCAGCTTACTTCTTATGACGCCATCGAACATGGCTATCATTGCATCTGGGTCATCAAATTGCTTACATATTCTGATGACAAAACCCAGGAGTTTGTAGCATGCTGGAGTGAGCCGTGATATGTGATCGGAAAATGTCAGTTTGGGATCAAAGACGATACCAAGATCTTTAAAGCTATTGACTCGACATAACGTTTTCCCTTTAATGGTGTACTCAAAAACTACGGGCCTCTGGGAGCGGGTTTATGTCATTGTTACACATTTTTAATATTGAATTCTAATTTGTTTTTATCTGACCATTCTGCTATAGCATCAAGGTCAGATTGCATTTTTAAGCAGTCCTGGTGACAGATTATTTCCATCAAAAGTTTGAGGTCATCCGCAAATAGAAGACATTATTTGCAATATTTACTTCCCTCCTATTCTGGGCAAATTGGAATACGTATGGTAGTTAGTCCCAGAATTTCTACACTAGGATAAATCCTGACTTCTGGTATTACGTTGTGGTATACAAAAAAAAAAAAAATTGTAAAACGCCCTTGAGGTGATTTTTCACAAAAACGGCGCTCTTCAAATTGTTCAATTATTATTATTATTATATTAAAAAAGAGATGTAAAATTACACTCGTTCTTTCAAATTTAGTCGAGGAAACTTGGTATTTCATAAAAAAAAACCTTAAAAATGCATCAAGCTTTGATCTCAACAAAAAAGCGCTGCGCTGGGAAAGTGAATAAGTTTTACTAGCTTTTCTGTGTTGGAATTACAATTAAATTATTATTTACATTACAAAAAATAAGCGTTAACCACAAAAAAATGTTTTTTCATGACTTAACTATAAAATAATATTGAAAAAAAAAAACAATTAAAAAAAAATACCCATTTATAATTAAGACTATTTTTGAGGTTTTGCACGTTCTAACTTTTTTCATTCTTATAAAATTATGCACAAAATAAATAAAAACTACTTTTTCGCTTACTTGCCTCGTGCAAATAAGCGCTCGATTTTAAATTTTGAAGGCACTCATGCCTTCAAAATTTCTCAAAATTTCAAGATTCTGAAATCGAAATATTTCTAGCGATCTAGCGAAATATTCCTCTTAAGGTGAACTGCAAAATTTTGCAAATTTTGTGTTCTAAGAACATGAAAGAAAAATATTATTATTTTGTTTGGCTTATTCAGAACTTTGAAGAAAGACTGACGTTTTCCGCTAAACCCTTTTACAAAACAGACCAGAAACCGTTTTCGATATTTATGTCGCCAAGTGGGCAGTACAAAAAGGTTCACGGGCCACACAAAATGGACTCGCGGGCCGTCCGCGGCTCGAGGGTTTCGGGTTCTTCGTCACTGGTCAAGATTTTCAACTGCGCAATCGGATTATTTATCGGTGTATTTCTGACAGCCAGTCAACATTATAAATAATAACGCAGTTGACTCACCTTTTCTTGATGAAAGATGAAAATTAACTGCCGATTCACATCAATTCTCCACAAACGTACATACTTTTATCTTCGCCATACAACCGTTCTCAATGTTTATTTGCTGAAAAATAGGAGGAAACACAACTCATCTCAATGTAGATATTTTAAAAATCATCGTCATTATTATAATCGAAACTCGATAACCACAACACGGGCGTTTTCCCAGCATAGTGGTCAAATTATATAATTAAAAATTCAACAAATAAGGAAAACAAAATAAAAACCTTAAGCGCTGCTTGAAAGGGGATGGGATTATGAAAAAATTCCGAGAACTGGTTAGAAATTACATAATATCTTTATAAATTGAAATAACACCATAATTTCTTTTGTAACCACGATTTATTTATTTTTTCTACTACCGACCGGTTTCGCTTTTCATAAGCATCTGCAGGGTATAAAATTAAACTGAGGTTTGGACCAAAGGACAAAAGGTTTGTTCTTTTCTGTACGTATATATGTAAACTCACACAATGTATATTTTTGATCAGTTTAATTTTTATACCCTGAAAATGCTTATGTAGAGCGAAACCGGTCGGTTGAAGAAAAATTAAATAAATCGTGGTTACAAACAAAATTATTGTGTTATTTCAATTTATAATATGTCAAACCATAAAGTTACTGCTTTCTACCAAAAAAAACAAAACATAATATCTTTATTTTTTCTAATTTCATATGAAGTACAATTTCGTAATCCATTGAATAATATTAATACGTCTGCGTCAGCGTGGTTGAATTTCCGAACCCAGTTTCGAGTGCATGTTGACGCCACGCCGTACGCGTCACGCTACAAATAACATCTGTGGACTTTCAAGCAAATCTACCATTGTAATTCGGTTTTGAATTCAATAATTCATCATAAGATGTCGCCACTTTCGTCAGCAGGTCGTATGGGAACATTTTCCTAGGTATGAGTGCTACGAATTTGTTAATATTTTGTTCCTCCGGATACGGAAAGATTGACGGTAATACGTAGTTGTTTCACGCGGCTATATATTACATATGACGTCATTGCCTGTCACGGTTACTTTGTACCGGTGACTATCACTCGATGGCAGTCGATCCGAGGAACAGGCTATTTTTGGAGCCAGTTCCTATTGGATTTACAAAGTGCTCACAAACACAACTGAGCGAAGCCGAACGAAAAGCCGCCCGCAGGGCCTAGCAGTAAAAATATGCTGAGCAAAAACAGGGTTTTTAATTGCTAGTTTTTTTATATGAATGTGTTATAGTTGTGTATACATTTATTGTCTGACTTTATTTGTACATTTTAATATAAAAACTTTCTCTTCAAGCAGCAAAAACTTAGGTAAGAAGTTGGTGTAGAAAAAAAATTGTGGTCAAAGAAAACGGCATAACTGTTCAAAATTACACTACTTACGTTTAATGCATGCTTAACAAAAAAGTTCCACATAGGCATGGCCAGAGTGTGCGTATTTAAAAAAAAAATTAAGCGAATACAAGAGTCCCAGCTGCTCCTAACCACCTGGAGCAAGTGAGACTATGGCAAGTTGTGAGGCTGAGGGAGTGTGGAGGGGTACGAAATGGGAAAGAGGAAAGTGGGGAAGTAGGGTGTACTTGGGTTTAGTTAAAGACTGCATGAATTCATAACATTTTATATTGAACATAAAAATGTGAAATTTAGAGAATACCTTAATGAACAAACCATGGATTGGAACAATAAACATTCATGATCGGAAATAACTCATTTGCCCAGTAATCCAAAACTTTCCCTTTCAATATAAATTTACTACTATTTACAAAACAATTCGTGTTTTAGTATTGATTTGACACCTTAAATCAATGCTCTGTTTTTACGACGCATAAAATCCTCTCAAAAGCATTTATTGGACAAGAGCCATTTTTACGACGTGTGATTAAAGCCAGCTGTAAAAGCAGTCAATGTCGGGAAAACCATCAATTCATACATATATATATTCCGCAATAAAATTACTGGGGTGGAAAACATGCCATTGGGGTTGATTGTACGGGTTATGAATGCACACGTGGAACAGACATAGCAGGATCAGTTTTTAAAAATTTATTGGCCGAGCTTTTATATTTTAAGGAAAGTTGAAAGTTAGCAAATCTTAAATTATTTTTATGAAAAATTTTATGAAAAACAAATACCTTTGTATTACACCACTATTTTATTAACAATATCAACATGTTTCGAAAACTATGTTTTCTTCGTCAGGATAATAAGTCAATAATAAATAACAAAAGACAAACAAGTATAGACTAATTAGAACATAGACAAAATATTAGAAAGGAGAGGTGATTAATTAACTAAAATATATCATAAAAAACAATTATATAAAATAAAATATAAAAATTATTTTAGAATGGGTAAAAAATTACATTAACATAATAAAAAATCTTTTAAAAGGAAAACAAGAAGTCTAAATAACAAAATAAATTATTATAAGTATAAGTATTAATACGAAAATAAATTTAAAAGATGGCTATTTTTAAAAAACGTTTGGTTATTTATAATATTTAATTTACTATTAACACTTTTTCTAATTTCTAAAATTTCTAAATTATCTAATTGTATACCCGTTGTGTTAGTGTGTAAAATTTTTAAACCTTTATTAATATCAAAAGAATGACCTGTTTCCAAAATGTGGTTTGCAAATTCTGAATAATTATTATTATTTAAACATCTTAGATGTTCCTTAACTCTAATGTTAAAATTTTCCAGAAGTCTTCCCAATATAAAAAAAGTTACAATCATTACAAATTAATTTATAAACCCCAGATTTGTTCAAAAACACACCTTTGTCCTTGTTATTTAATATATAATTTTTTAATTTGTTATTGGCGTAAAAAGCTGGTTGGATATTATCTGGCATGTTTTTAATTATCAAATTTGAAGTGTTATTATTTAAAAATACAATTTTTCTCCAATTATTATTCTTGTCAACTACGTGTGGATAAACAAAAGATCTAAAAAACTTTTTCTTATATTTTTTGTTTAACATATTATCTATTAATTGTGTAGAATAACCGTTATTTATTGCAATTTGTTTAATTGTATTTAATTCTGTTTTAAAATTTCTTAAAGATAGGGGAACATTAATTAGTCTACTTAGTAAGGTATGAAACGCTGCTAATTTTTGTGAAAATTGATGATTAGAAGTTTCATGTATAATGATATCTGTATATGTGTCTTTACGAAAAATGTTAAATTCAAATTTATTTTTGACAATAGAAATACTTAAATTTAAACTGCAATTTTTTCCAATTTCTAGGGTAAATTTAATTTTTTTGTGGAGTTTATTAATGAAATTTAAGAAAATATTTAATTGCCTATTAGTTCCAGTCCATATACAAAAAACGTCATCTACATATCTTTTCCAAAAATAAACATATTTTAATAATAAAGCACGACTATTAAAAATTTTTTCTTCAAAATTGTTTAAAAATATATCTGCGACTAGGGGGCTAGTACTTGAACCCATTGCTAAACCATCTTTTTGTTTGTAAATAATATTATCAAATTGAAAATAATTTTGTTTAAGAATAACATTAAAAATTTTATATAAATCCTGAGACAAGTTTTTGGAAATGTTTGAAAAATCTAACAATTCTTTAATAATAGATTTAGTTTCTAAAAGAGGAACACTTGGAAATAAGTTTACAACATCAAATGATATTAACATTGCATTTTTAGGTATATCCAAAGATTTCAATTTGTCAATTAACTCAAGGGAATTTTTATTGTATGTTTAGGGTTAAAAATTTTGCTATCAAGAATTAATTTATTGATTGTAGAAGCCAATTTATAACTAGGGGCGTTACAATTGGACACAACCGGTCTAATAGGTTTTTCTAATTTATGGATTTTTAGCAAACTGTATAATTTTGGTACTTGTGGATTTTTAATAGTTAATTTTTGGTTTTTAAATAAACTAATAATATTTTCACTTCTGCAAGATTTTAATGTATCAATAATTTCTTCCTGGCATTTATTGATTGGATTTTTATTAACAATTTCAAAATTATCATTATCTAAAAAATTCAAAGTCTTTTGTATGTATTCCACTTTATTTAAAATAATAATTGAATTTCCTTTATCTGCCTTTGTTATGATAAGGTTTTTGTCGTGTGTAACTTTTGAAATATTGACGGCAAGCTTTTTTTCTTCATATTGTTTATTATTTTCCTTATAATAATTAGACTTTATGTTTTTAACAATTTCACCAAATTTATATTGATATGAACTATCTTTTTGATTCAGTGCACAATTTATATCAACAGCTAACAATTCTATTTGTTTTTTATTTTCAATTTGTAAATTGTAATTCAAACCTTTTGATAAAAGATTTAATTCTTCTTTCTTAAAAATATGGTTAGTAAAATTTATGACACGATCATGAAATATAGCTATTGTTTTATTATCATTTTTAAGTATTTTTGAGCAAGAATTTTGGTTTTTATTAATAAAAGTTAAAAAATTGTTTTCTTTATTGTCACTTTCACATGGTAGAGTATTATAAGAAAACTGATTTTGGTTTTTATTGTTAATATCAATTAATTTATTTAATTTCTTCATCAATTCTTCCTTCTTTTTAAATGCTTTTATGCTCGCAATAAACTTAAATTATTTATTTATTTTGAATTTCACGCCCGGCCGGGCTTTTACATGTATTTTTTTTACAAAGAACATCTAAATGTGCATAACAAAATCAAAAAACAAAAATAACCAAATCATAAACAAAAACAAAAACAAAATCCAAATCACAATCAAAATCAAAATCAAAATCAAAATCATAACCAAATCTGTAACAAAAACCAGGTTATAAACGAATTCAAATAAAAACAAAATATTCCACCATGCAAGGTGGAAAAACTTTAGGCTGAGAAAAGTACAATACATGTGAAATAAGTCAAAGCAGAGCTATGCAGTTGGTTTAATTAAATTCGTTGTTCTTCTTTCTGTTATAAATTCTAGTATGACTTGTTTATATTTAGTTAATGCGTTAAAAATGTCAACAACATCTTTATAGTCATTACCCAAATTTTGTATACGGCGAACGGGCGTATACAATTGTGATTCTGTTTTGGAGTTGTCACAATAGAACGGTAGATATTGCCTCAATGTTGATTTGCGAGGTATATGGAAAGAAATCAAGAATAATAATTCAGGGCTGTCAATTATTGAATTTATGATTTTGTGTAAAAATGTTAGGTCATATACTATTCTAAGTTCGGATAATTTTAATAAATTAAGTTGACATAGTAGATAATCATAGTTGATACATTCCCTTGTAATACCCATTCTGAAATTAATAAATCTTGAGAATTTGTTTTGAATTCTTTCTATCGTGAGTGAATGACTAGCATAACTAGGTGCCCACACTGTCGAATTGTACTCGATTTGACTCCTAACCAATGACATGTACAAATTTTTAAAGAATCGAATATTTTTAAATTGGCTGCAAATTTTTATTACAAAACCCAACATTTTCAAAGCTTCATTTGATGTAGTTTCAATATGGTTTATAAATTAATTAATTAATTATACGTATACACAGTAATAAAGTAGTTGATCATACCAATTTTGAATTTTCTACTGCTCTTCTTTAGGCAGGTTAGTGTTTGAATATTGAAGAACTTTGCAGAATATTTAATACTAACATTTTTGAGAGCTCGGGCGTGGTGTGATATATTGAATTGGTTTCCGAAATTTCAGTGTCAACGCAACTATTTTCGGCTTGCCACGTTATTTTGAAATTGAGCTGTGCGGCTTTCAATAATCCTGGATTCTTTTTGGTCTGGTGATATTATCGAGGGTAATCATATTATACGAGTATTATTGTAACTGAAAATTTACCTTCAGTTAGAGCTCCATTTACGATTTGGGAATATGGGTACCGCCGCCCCGGGAACTATTATTTAGATATCCAACATATCATAGGATACTCCAAGTGGTTCGCTACGTTAGGTAACTTATTTATCAGGTTTGTGGAGTGAGATGTGTTAGCCTACCGCGTGGCGAACGGAACAGGATTGATTGAGGGATTTTAACCTCTCATCGCCTTGCAGCGCAGCGGAAGGGATGGATTCGTTCCTTCGTAACTCCCGAACATATTGACTCCGAGGCTCCTACCCACCCCTCATACCTTTTTTCCCCAGAACTCCCTCTCTTTTCTTGAAAAGACCCGCTACACAGCATCCCCAAAGTTGACACGGGGAAAGGCTGAGGGATTTCTTTTCCTCGAGGCCTCCTATGTGAAGGTAATGTAAAAAAAGCACCGAAATATATAAATAAACAATAAACACGATGGTATAACTTTGTTTAATTCCACTTTTTATTTTCTTATCCAATTAGTTTCGGTTCAACCTGAACCTTCTTCAGGGAAGAATAAAAATATACTGTATCAGTATATTTTTATTCTTCCCTGAAGAAGGTTCAGGTTGAACCGAAACTAGTTGGATAAGAAAATAAAAAGTTGAATTAAACAAAGTTATACCATCGTGTTTATTATAATGTATTCCCACAATGTGTTTGCTACATGTGAAAAATTAAATAAACAATGTTACAAATACGGTAAGAACAGTAAAAAACGAAATTCCGCTAAAACGTTGGTCATTTTATCTAAAATCCCAATATGTTCTATGCCGTTGATTGAGAAACTCGCCAATTATATTATCCACGCGTGGTTCTTACTGATCCCAGCTCGTCAGGTGTCAATCACTTGGAGTTGGAAGTTGTTCAGGAGGTTCTGAAGGCAGCAGAGGTTAGACAATTCGCACCCTTCCTTTGCAGAGTGAGGTTGTGTTTCTGTTAATGGGTGAGGATGACCCTCGATAATATCTGACGAAGATGGATATCTCCCAAACTTCCTAATTGCAGTATTTAATGAAAAGTAAAAAAATTAATAATTACGCCAATCCAACGAATTTTCCCAATCGCGTCTATAATTATAAAGTTTTATTTTACGTGTCGTATTTACAATTAAAACAATATTAATAATTTTTATGCTGTATGAATTTGGTCTAGATGGGTCCGATTTTTTATCTTTACTTAATATTTGACTTGCTTACGTTAATTAAATTACTGTTTAAAAATGAAAATCACATTAATTAAGATAAAATAACTTAGTTTGAATTCAACTTTATTGCATATATCCCTAAAATACAAAACCATTCGCTTTCGATTCAACCTAAACCTTCATAAGAACATATTACATTAACTGGAGTAACGGTACACTTCGTAAGGTTTCCCTAAACCAGCCTCTTCCAATCCGGCTCGCCACGTAGTAGATGGGCAAACGCATTCGCTGCCAAGACCTAGACAAACCTCACCCTATGAAACCGGGCACCCCTATTAAGTCACCAAACCTCCCGAGCCACTTGGGGTGATTTATGGTAGGGGTGTTAGTTATCCAATAAATGATTTCCGGTCTGGCTGGCCTCCCAATTGGAAAAATAATATGAGAAAAGAAAGAGATGTGAAATGTTTGCCTATTGAGTAGGTCAATAAAGGCCATTTAAAGTGACATCTCATCTCTGACTTCCAAAATCGTGATAAATCAAATAAAATATTTACGTTATTTTTTTAAATCCCATCACTAAAGAAACCCAGATATCTAGATATAAAAACTTGAAACCTGAACACAAAAACAAGAAGCTTGCCACTCTGTCAAATAGGTCTTTCAAACAAGGTATTCTAGAGGGTATAATGGGTTCAACATATTTATATTACAGCGGAATGATATAGGTAGAATAGTTTTGCGTGTTACTCCGATCCAAACGAAAATGTTAAAATCATTTTGGGCTTAAATGCCCGGCGGCCGGATGTTTAATTCATGGCATCAGTTTTTTGCAGGAAAAGCCGTATATTTTGGTGGATTTATTTCCATCCATTCTTTATGTGCACAGCGTTATCTGAATATAAGGCTGTAGATTCGATCTAAATTGAAAATTTTGCACTATATTAGCAGCTTTCTAAAAAAATACCTGCAGTCAGAATAATTTACGATCAAAATACTTTTGAACTAACGAACGAATATGCCGAAATTTGAACATTCTTAGTGATAAAAAATTTGGAGCACTTGAAAAATACGAAACAATAGCGAATTGAAAATAGTAACGCAGACATAGAAACAAAAGCTCGTGTCATGTCTGTATTACTCTCATAGACAAAACGATATTTAGAAGTTTAACTTGACTATAATTATGCCAGATTGGTAATTAATTAAAAAATTAAATACTTTTGTGAAAACTTCTTTAAGTGTGTTTGGGCATTTTAACAAAGCGCAATTAAGACGACACAATACCTTAAAATATAGTCAGAATCTAAACGACGCAAGTACAGAAGGTGCGTACAAAAATTTGCGACGCGCGTCCCTGGTGTATTGGACGGACATATTGTAGAATTTGCCCTAGCACACACATTAAAATAATGTGGGAATCTTAACGGCGTTAATGAAGAAAGCATGTACTCAAATACATGCGCGCGGACCGGCGCAATGGACAGACCTACCATGCAGGTCAGGAAATTATATCTTTCCGCCGGGTCTGATGAACGTGTTACTAGCATTTCAGATGTTTCTAAACGAATCTCTCCAACAATTATTAATTAATCGCCTAGAAAAAGTAAAATCTGGTGCTTACCGCTAAATTTAAATTTGTAAAACGGGTTATAAAATTTTCTAACCGTATTACGTAAAATATCTTAATGGTAAGGTACTGTTTTTATTCATTTTAAATATAAACAACTTAGATCCCTAAATACCGGTTTGAAAAAAAAAGTGATTATAGTTATGAATACGTCGGAATAAATTAAAGAGCAAACTCCCATTATTAGGGTATTGTGTCGCCGTAAGTAATGAAATCATATAATTTTAATGAACTTTGTAGTATTGTAGGTTCTATAATAATAATTGCTTACGTTTGTAATATCACAACAGTACATTAAAATGACATCGTTTATGTTGTTGTTCCAAGTAAGCTCAGAAATCACTGGTCGAATTCCTTCTATAACATTCTGTAAAGCCGTTTTATGAAAGATTTTTTTAAAGTAAAGGGTTGAGATCTGCCACCCGTAACACCGTAAATCTTCTTTTAAGTTCTCAGTTTCTCGCAGAATCCCATTTTCTCCTAATTTGGAGTTCCTTTAACAGAGGAAGCAAAGAGAGAAAAGAATTATAAGATTAAATCATATATGGATCGGATACCATTTAAGGTGGAACTTTTCTCAGACATGAACTGTAACATGGTACAAAGGGGGCAGGAGTGGATTGGGTGAACATTATTTTTAATAGATTTCCCTTCTTGGTCCTTGATTTATGTCTTTTTTTAAGTTTTTAGTTTTCTTTATTCATTGAATTGTTTTTTTACATGAATTTTAGGATTTTTCGACCACCATGCTAAGCACATGCCCGTGTTGTGGTGGTCGTTTATAAACTGTGATGTGAGTGAGTTTTAAAACAGTGTTTAAGACAGTTGAATAGACACAAGCAAAAAATGTATGTATTCTTAGGGTGCCTTTTATTGCCACGAACACAGGTAATACGCAAAATAATCGCTGAGCAAACGGAGTTTAGAGTTAACGATAAGCGGAAAAGCGTTTTATTTTTATTTTTGTGTAATTTTTTTTTATGAGAATACCACACAGGAGTCTCAGCTGCTGCCCTCTGGAGTCATTGAAACTATGACATCTCTTATTGGGGTTAGAGGTTGAAGGTAGTCGGGAGAAAAAGGAGATGGGGAAGACGAGGGCTGGAAAATACCTGGCTATTCAGATCTGGTCACCAAATACGGTTAAAGCCGTTTCAAGCAACGCTTCAATTCTGAATGGAGGTCTTACACCAGGGCGATTCTGATTGTGTTTTCCACTGTCTTCCACAATAATTGAAAATTAATTAAAAAAATTCTATCAATGGAAACTGTCAGATATAATTTTAGCCACAATGTTGTAATTTAAAAGTATTTTTTCAAGCGTTCATATATTTCTACTGAAAAAATTTTTTTTAGTAGTTTGCCCTTACACCTTTTATAAAGTAATAAAACAATTTTATTTTAATTCTACTCAACGGAAACGGTAGGTATAACGGTATTTATTCAAAATGTATTTTTTGTATTTACATTGTAAACCAATTCGTTGTAAAGATTAATCTAAAATAGTGATTTAGCATTAAATCGTCTTAACTAAGTTTATTTATTTTTTAAACAAAAATACCTCCGGATCAGTCCGACCAGGTCCCAACATACGGATTAGTGTGATTGCTTACTACAGAACTGGTTACAGAGAAATAATAGGAGATAGTCAGGGGGTCTTAAAGAAGATTAAGCGCCTGAAAACTATTTTCATGCTTTTAATGGCTTAAGAGTAAAAGTAGTTTTCAACGATTTTTTCTGAGCAAATCTTTTATTGGTTTTTCGGTTTTCTCCATTACTAATTAATTGTTTAAGCGTTTTTTTTAAGCAATTAAAAATAAAATTTCATTGACGTTTTATAACAATTTGAGAGGCGGGTAGGGGTACTGCCGCTCCGGGAACTATTTATTGGGTAACCAACACCCCTGCCATAGGTCACCCCAAGAGGAGCGCTAAGTTTGGCGACTTCACAGGTATGCCCGGATTCATTCGGTGGGGTTTGTTTAGGTCTTGGCGGCAGATGCGTCTGTCCATCTACTGCATGGCGGGCCGTATTCGGAGAGCTGAGAACTTCCTCTCTTTCCTTTTCCTAAAAAGTCCATCCACACTGTATCCCCAAAGATGACATAATTTTCAGATGATATATTTTTTTCTCTCGTGTGTGGAGTTAATGTAAGGAACATGTATTTTCTTTTGCTGAAAAGAAAAAAGAGTATCGAAATCTTTCAGGTAGTAAAGTTATTCTTTATAAGTTCTGATTAGCGTTCCACAAATGCAGCATTTGTCTTAATGGGTCGTTTTTCTTTTAAGCCTACATACAGTTGTCTCCATCAGTTACTGGAAAAAAATTCAATAGAATTACCAATATTATTATTTTATAATTGGTTTAAAATCTACTGTGCTAACGACATAACAACTGTGTGCGTTAAAAAAATATGTATTTATATTTTTGTAGTAAAAATTACGTTACAGAGTTGTATCTCCTCGTGATAGAAATATATTTCATACAAATCAGTTGTCTTCTGCCACCTCTACTTGCGTATATTCTATAATGTTACAAAAAAATGACGACATAAAATATAAAACGATTTTTAAACTCCAAAAGGAAACAACCTATCAAGTAACAGCGATTATTATTTTTAATGATCTTTAATAAAATATTTAAGAAAACTCAAAAACTTGTCTCCTACAACTTTTATGTCGTACGTTAATTCTGTCACGTGGGTTCTCATTCGAAATAGGTAACCACGCAGCTCGTGCTTGTTACCCCCAATGGGTGGTAAAAGTTATGCAAGTTAAAAAGAATAACAACCCAAATACTTTATTTTGCAAAAATGCTTTTGTATTCCTGGAATCATATGCTTCATAATAAAATGATTCCTGATGATAAAGTCAAACATCGTTCAACAGGGAAGGCAAACGATATTTCAAATAATCCACGATTAAAATTTAATAAAGTTTACAAGCTTCAGAGCGTAACCTACATTTTATAAATAGTTTAATGTAAAATATGACGCCATTCATTATTATTTCGTAATAGCATTTTTACAAAGGCACGATTTCAGTAGAATTGCACTGGACGCCGACAAGTCCGGAATTTCATTACATCACGTTAGGAAGAAACTTTCCAAGAATTTATCCAAGTATTAAACCCACATAACATAAAAAAAATATCTTAAGGCGAAGCAGCACTACGAAGTAATGCATAATCAAGTGTTGTGTGTTTTTTTACATTGGCTCCTCGCGGGAGGAAAGGAAAATAATTTTCCCTCGGGGCCTATGTCATTTTTGGGGATGCTGTGTGGAGGGTTTTCGGACTTTCGACAGCAGCGAGCATTTTTAAAATTTTGTGCTGTATTAAAATTAAAAAAAAAACACTGCGTTAATTCATTTATTTCTATGTGTTTACCTATTAATTAACATTTTTAAATAATAGATCAATTTTGAAAAGATTTTTACATAATATATTTTGCAATTTTATTACGTTGGGTGTAAGGTAGGTTTGTGAAGGTGAAACTGTGAATAGGTATTGTTGTATGTTTCGTGAACACCTCACTAGGAGAACCTGGGCTGAGGTGTTTACGTGTTTATTTATGTTTATGTGTGACAAGTATTTATGTGTTGTAATAGAAAGTTTTATAAATTTAATTATTTAAAATCTTTAAAAAATTACGTAATTGAGGGTCATGACGAGTTAGAAGGTTGAAGTAAAAATATTTTAGTTACAGTTGACGTGCAGTTAGCGAAAAATTTGGTAATAATTACATAGAATAAAATGAATTCGCTCCCGCTGTCTGTACGCTTAGATCTTTTAAACTATGTTACGAATTTTCATGCGGTTTTCATCAATATGTAGAGTAATTCAAGGGAAGAGGTTTATATGTAAAATTCATGCATATCATAGCCGAGAAATTCAAAGATTCAATTCAGGTAGCGTTCGGCGAATTTTTTTAATTTTTTTTTTATATGAAATACCGCACAAGAGTCCCAAACTGTTCCCGTCTGGAGCCAGTGAGACTATGGCATCCCCAATTGGGGTATGTTGTGAGGCTGAAGGTAGTGGGGAGGGGAAGGAGATAGGGAAGAGGAAGGTGGGGAAGTACCTGGCTATTCAGATCTGGTCACTAAACACGGCTAAAGCCATTTCAAGCAACGTTTCAATTCTGAATGGTGGTCTTACACCAGGGCGATACTGATAGTATCTTCCACTCTGGAACGTGCCGCAAATATACTATGTATTATTTTAAATGAATAAATTGTGAAATAACACAAATTAATCAAATAAAATTTATTTGCGCACGCCGGGTTCGAACCCGCGACCTTCGGATTGTGAGTCGAGAGTCTTGCCTCGGGACCACGGAGGCCGTCAATTTTTTATATACAACATTATTCCACAAATTCTTCATGAATTCTAGTAATTCACTCTAATTTAATTGCCTTTCTAGATGAATTTCATAAAAAAACTCTATGTTATGTTTTATGTATTTTAAATATTAAATGTTATGTAACAAAACTGGTTTCGTTTTTTCATTTCTCGGAACAAAAATATTGTTGGAAACAACATTCTTCCGGGCAACGGCTCAATTATTATCATTATTATAATAATAATAAGCCTTTTATTTCTTGCAAATAGGTATTTTACAGAGTTATATTATAAAAAAGTATAATTAATGCTATATAACGGGTGTTTTTTTTAAGGGTATACAAATTCAAAATGAAAAAAAAAAACACATTAAAATAATGTTAATGTCAATGATATTGGCTTTATTTTATAGATAATTGTATGCCATTATTATTTAAATATGATTTCGATTTAGCGCCATGGCTAGCTCAAATGAAGCGCAATCTTGAAGTCCAATTTTCGACAATTTTATCGAGCAACTGGGGCCATATATCGGCAATAACACGGCGAATGTTGACTTCCAAATGGTCTAACATCTCTGTTTTATCAGCATAGACTAGTGACTTCACATACCCCCAAAGAAAGTAATCTAATGGTGTGAGATCACATGCTCGTGGAGGCCTAGACCCAGATCTTTCCGCAGAATCTTCCACAAAGTGGATGGGCACAGCTGCAATTGCTGTGCACGATGGCGAATCGACTCATTCGGATTCTCCTCAACACTACTCTCTACAGCAGCAATAACTTCTTCTGTGCGCACTGTTTGTCGTCTTTGTGGATACGTATTATCCACTAGAGTGTACGTGGTGCGTAAACGATCAATTATCTTCCCAATAACTTGCTCGGATGGATGATTATGTCGACAGTAAAATGGACGTAGTGCACGATAAGTTTGGCGAACCGAACCATGATTTTAAAAATAAATTTGCACAATTTGCAAGCGCGCATTCTGACGTCATTCTATTCATAGTGAAATGGCAAAACGTACTGACTACAAATCAACTGTCAACAGTCAAATTGACAGTCTGTAGAAACAATGTTGCCAGTTTAAAAACCAAACCTCTAAAAAAACACCCTTTACAATCTTGTTGAAAAATGTAATATGGTATATTAAATTATTCGTTTGCAAGAAACCCTCTCTCAGGCAAAGGTGAAGGCCTCCTCAATAAGCATCATTATCTAATATTTACGACACAGGTCCCAAATATATTAAACAAAGCAGTTTTGTAGTTGTTTCCATAGCGACAACAATATCGTTTTGAATGTTGTACGAACCGGTAAAAAAAAAGAAAACTAGTGGTAGCATTTCAATTCGAATACCAGGCCACTTAAAGAATTTATTCAATGAAACATTCGCATCATTAAACAACTATTCACGACAACATCACAAGCGTACCATTTTCGCCGGTAATTTGTACCGTCATTTTTCCTGCAATAAAACACCGGCAAAATACCATCTGGATTTTAATTGAGTTCTCTGGCGAACTGCAGCAGAGATGCATTTGTGCTCCGACGCCCGCCTCGACTGTAATTGAATCTGCGAGAAGTTGACGGCAGTAAAATTATTATTGACTATTGCATTTAGATTGAATATTGGCAGAATATATCGAGGACTTATAAATGAGATCAAAGCAGACAGAATTTAATTTATAACTTCGCGATGTCTAAGTAATCTCTTTCCGTGAAAACAAAAATAATCAGAAGAAAGTTTAATATTTTTTCCATGTTATTTTTTCTGGCTTCCACCTTTGGACATCGATTTTGAATGGTCATTTAATCTGCGTTCCCTGAATAGTATCACTGGGTGTGAAAATTGCAACTTTTCATATTCTTCTGTCTACTTATCACGATGTTCTTGGTGAGAGGCTTTGGTAGTTGGTTCGATATTGACTATAAGACTCTGGGCCTGTTCACTTTTTTTATTATGTAAATGTAACTAGATCGGTCGCTCCATTTATATTATAATTTAGAATTTTATAATTCAATTAACCAAATTCTGACGTAGCCATTTACATACAATAGCGAGTTCCCGGCATGAGTTTTTATGCGACTTAATTAATCAATTCATTCATCATTCATTCATTCATCATTCTTTTATTCAATCAATCAATCATTCATTCATTAATCATTCATTCATTCATTCATTCCGTCATTCATTCATTCACTCATTCATTCATTATTTCATTAATTCATTCCTTAATTCATTAATTCATTCAACCATTAAATCATTCTTTCATTCATTAATTCATTCAATCATTTATTAAATAATTCATTCATTCATTCATTCATTAATTCAATCATTCATTCATTTACAATTTGGGAGGCGGGAATGGGTACCGCCGCCCCGGGAACCTTTACTGCATAACCAACACCTCTGCCATAGGTCACCCCAAGTGGTTCGCTACGTTTGGTGATTTAGCAGGGGTGCCCGGGTTCATGGGGTGAGGTTTGTTCCAGGTCATGGAGGTGGATGACTAGGACACACTGAACCCCAGATTCCTACCCACCCTTTAAACCCTTTTCCTTACCAGAACTCTCCCCTCCTTCCTTTCCTTGGAAAAAAGCCCTCCACACAGCATCCCCAAAGATGACATAGGCCCTGAGGGAAATTATTTTCCTCAGGGCCTTCTGTGTGGAGCTCATTTAAAAAAAAAATTTTTCCCGACATGCGTTGCCTTCACTCTCCCCTCTCCCCTCTCCCCTCGCCCGGCTTCCCCCATCCCGTGAACCCCCCTCCCGAGTTCCCCCTCCCCCTCCTTGGTTCTCCTCTCCCCTCCACTCTCCCGCGAACACATCAAATACCCAAAGTTTCATCGCAATCGGATGAACGGTTAGCAATGCATAATTTCATGATGCCAGAACTCTCTTTTTATATATAAACCATCGCGGGCAGCACACATCAAATTCCCAAGGTTTCATCGCAATCGGATGAATGGTTTAGCTACGCATAGCATATGTAAAAACCCAGAAACAAACATATTTTGATTTTTATATATATATAGATTTATCCAATGCAAATGTAATAAGCTATCATCGATGGTTACTATTCTGTGTTATGTTTGAACAAGCTTCAAATGGTACTTTTGATCGAAGTACCATGAAGCGAAAGAGCCCCTACCCAAATACGAGCATTTGGTCATTGTGTTCAAGGCGTATTGTTAAATCACCAAGCGGTAAGGAGGGATTTCTCTAAGAAGAGATCAGGCTATTCGAAGCATTCAGAAACCCCCTGGGAAAAGCTATGTTTCATATAAGGAAGAGATTCACCTGAACTTTAGGAAGGAAATAGATACAACAACTTTTCTGGGGGTCAAGCACAGAGAAATCGCTAATTTTACAATATCGAACCGATAGGCTTAACTTTTATACGACTATTTTGTATCGATATAGCGAGCACGGTTTCACTGTTGACAGCCGAAGCGATATTGACAGGGTACAAAAAAGTGGCAACACTGGCGGACCTAACTACAAATTCACATTCCGAAACATCAAATTCCAATCAATTACGTAAAAATATTAATAAATTTGCAACGTTGAATTGAAAAACTATCCCAAATATGCATTGGAAGACTGCATTTACTTTTTGTCACTAAACGGGTGATAATTAGTTAACGCATGTTTCAACTATTTGCCTTTCTCAAAGATCGAACGGAATAAATAGATTGGTTTTAGATGCCTTATTTTAGTCTATTTATCGATATACAACTTCTTTCGTTTCTAAGAGCTTTGTTAGTTCAATCCGTTCATTAAATAAGCCAGTAAATTCGAACAACATTATTAAAAATATATGTTTATTCATAGTTTAGCGAAACTTATCTGATACTATGAAGGCCGCGCTAAAATTTATCAATCGTCGCGCGTCGGTCGGAATATTTGTTAATAATCGTTGACCGTGCGCACAAATATTGAGAACAATCGATCTTTTTCGGTGACTTGGTGATCGATCGATCGGCTTATTCGATTACTTTTTTTAAAGTTTTTTTCTTTAAAAAAAACTAAAAAAGAAATTTCTTCCGCATGTCGTCACTGGTCACTCTGCCGAGTAATCGCCCAAACTCTATCCCCGCCCCCTACTGACCAACACCTATTTAAAAATATAAATATTTTTGTAGAAAAAACTGTATCTAGATAACCATCACACCATTTCCTTAATACTTAGCGGAATTGTGGCGTGCCAGTGAAAACACATATAAAATAATTATATCCTAGTGCAGCAGTTAGTTTTTAAAAGAACCCATATTATTATGAATTGAAGTTAACTAACACTGCCAAACGTTTGCCGTTGTCAAATATTTTCGTTATTTGTTTTTTGGGATGTTATGCCAAGTTGCGCTACCTCCTTCTTTAGCCAACGTTTTGGACAGCGTTACAGTGTCCATCATCAGGGCAGATGTGTAATTGTGTAATTGTTAGGAATCATATTGCTGACATTTTTGTCATTCAGTTCAAAATTTTGAAGTAAAGAAAAGGTCAAAAGTTCCGCCAAGGGTTAAGTGCTAGATGGGAAGGCTGAAATTCTTTGCATAAATTCTTGTTTTATTCACGTTTACAAATTCATCGCCAGAAAGAAACGATATTTTACAACACACAAAAATAATAGAAGACAAAGAAATACAATGAATCTCCAAATACAACTAATTGATATTTTTTGTCTACCGATTACGCTCACTAAATGGTCCCAGGGTCTGGTCTACAGACAGTCTGCTGTCAGTTGTAAGGCGAGTTGCTTTGTTGACTGCTTTCGTTTTCCGAACCAAGGGATTCGTACAGAGAGAGGTTATGTGATGGTTTAAGGTGATGTCTTTTTGTAGTAAAAACATTTAAGTTATACTGGATATTGTTGTAAAACGTGAATTTGTTCAGATGAATAGTAATTTTACAGAGATTTGATTCTAATCACTAGGACTTTAATTTGAAGAATGAGTTGCGAGAAATGAAATTGAGATTTTTGTAAACAAAAAGAGAAAGCTGACAGAACGACCACAGAGAAATGAGAACATAGACAAAAATGCACAGAAATATTTAGAAGAAAGGTGACAAAGACGTTAAAGTAATGGGTAAAAGAGTCTACCCATCGAAGTTAAGGAAAATGATGAAATGTGAAATCCTAGGTACTAAATGATTTTAAATATTAAATGTAGGACAACACAACACTCAACACTCACAACTGAGGGGCTTCAGTATTTAAAATGTACTGCCCTGTCGAAGATATCAATTACTTAAACACGAAATTCTTCACGCAGAGAGATCGTCGAATAAATATTTTAAATAACATAGGAAAAAAAACTTATATAACAAAGTAAATATTTTATATAAAACATATCATAACGTATCAGGCACAAGACGTATACCTTATCAGGCACAAAGATCCTCTTTTCTGATAAGGCAATGATGACCTTAAATATTTTGTAAAATGTATGCTTTGCATAAATGTGCCTCATTTTATTTATATTACAATAAAAAAAATCTTAAAAATTTTCTTCCTTATTGCTTTTTAGTTTAGTATATTGGTAGAATCAGTCAAAGTGTGCAATTATCCAGGCAACCAGTCGTGACGTCACAGGCCATCTCGCACCCCTCCTCAAACACTTTCCAGAGCTAACCTTTGATATTTACCCCAAGCAACACGGCGCGCGTTGGTGAGAGCCAGTCGGATTCTTTTCTCTGAAAAAGCTCGTCCCTATTCTAAAGGCAAACCACCGATTCCTTTGCTACCTCTCCCATTTTCTTATAAAAAACACAAGTGATAGAAAGAAAGGTAACAGAGAGCTCTCTGCAGCACAACCATGCGACTGTTACTTGAACATTTTAAAGTAGAATTCGTATGCACAGGACGTTGTTACATGCTACTATTTACGGTGCACGTTTCAATATAACGTAAGCACTCTTATCTTCGTATTTCTAAACCGTTTTCTTTGTTCTTTTTTCTTAACGAAGAGATTAAATATACTCTTAATTGTTTTTTGGTAGACATTACCACATTTAGATACTCGTTTAATTATGTAAATGGAATACATACAAAAAGAGTGCCCTTTTGGTCGATCGTTTATTAAGGATATCCTTTTTGATTTTAAACAGAGGTCTAAAATACTTTTAAGATGAAGCTATACTCGAAATCCTATTTGGATACTATTTAGATTAATCGTAGCGACGAATAGGTTTACAGCGAGAACATCAAAACATATGCTACGGATAAATTGAAGCTTTTACTAGCATTTCTATGAATTGGAATTACGATAAAATTATTAATTATATAACAAAAAATAAAAGCGTAAAACAATAAAAAAATGTTTTTTCATGACCTTACTACGAAGTAATAAGAAACAATAAAAAAACCCTTTATGGCTAAAACTATTTTTGAGGTTTTGTATGTTCTATTCTAGGTACATTTTTATAAAATTATGCACAAAATAAATAAAAACCACTTTTTCGCTTACTTACCTCGTGCAAATAAGACAATTTTAAATTTTGAAGGTATGAGAATCGAAATATTTCTAGCGTTTATATTTCTCTTAAGATGAAGCTATACGTGAAATCCTATTTAGATTCATCTTTACGACGAATCGGCTTATGAACATCAAAAAATATGCTTTGGATAAATTTAAGCTTTTACTAGCTTTTTTATGTATTGGAATTACAATAAAATTATTTTTTACATAACAGAAAATATAAGCGTAAACTACTAAAAAAATGTTTTTTCATGACTTAATTATGAAATAATATAAGAAGCAATTTAAAAAAAATACCCCTTTATGGCTAAGACTATTTTTAAGGTTTTGTATGTTCTAACTTTTTTTCATTCTTATAAAATTATGCACAAAATAAATAAAAACCATTTTTTCGCTTACTTGCCTCATGCAAATACGATGCGCGATTTTAAATTTTGAAGGTAAGGGAATCGAAATATTTCTAGCGTTCATATTTCTCTTAAGATGAAGCTGTACGTGAAATCCTATTTAAACACTATTTAGATTCGTCTTTACGACGAGTCGGTTAACATTATGAATATCAAAAAATATCCTACGGATAAATTGAAGCTTTTACTAGCTTTTCTATGTATTGGAATTACGATAAAATTATTATTTACATAACAAAAAATATAAGCGTAAACCACTAAAAAAATGTTTTTTCATGACTTAACTATGAAGTAATATAAGAAAAAAAATACCCCTTCATGGCTAAGACTGTTTTTGAGGTTTTGCATGTTCTAACTTTTTTTCGTTCTTATAAAATTAAGCACAAAATAAATAAAAACCACTTTTTCGCTTAGTTCAAAATGTATTGTAGGAGATATATAAAACAAGAAAAAAATATAGTTTGAAATATGATATGATATAATTAATTAGGAAATTGTAAACTTAAATGTACAATTTACTTAAATAAAACTAATAAATAAAATAAATATTTGCCTCGTGCAAAAAAGACACGTGATTTTAAATTTTGAAGGTATGAGAATCGAAATATTTCTAGCGTTTAGTCCACTTAAGCAGATTTTTTTTAATTTTCTGGTATTTACTTGGAAAAACTTCCGAAAAATCTTAATTTTAAATTAAAATTGTCATGCAAGGTTGTCGTGCAAAACAGAAATTGATTACTTTAAAAAATTGAGGAAAAATAACCGCATTGAAACAGTAACACGGCGCGTAGTAATAATCTCCGGATTATAAATGAACACTGAATAATGGTTTACTTTTTGACTCTGGGGATGATATTAACTAATGTAATTTTAATTTTCTTGAAAATTCTGAATAACAGCAGGCAATTTTGAGGAAGATGTTTGTTTTGTTTGGTGAACTCAATGATTGATGAATTTCGGGTAATTTAAAAAAAATGGTTTTTTATATGATTGATTATGTTGTTATTTAAGTCTTCAATCATTATAAGAGTTGCCTCGAGCTTCAAGTAGTCAGTAATTATTTGTTTTACGATATTTTTATAATTACTCTTCCCGAGCTTTTTAATAACAGGCTTAATTGTTTTTTGCAGTAGAATTCCTGGCCGTGCGTAATAACTTAAAAATACTTTTTAAAACACATGATTTGGTCGAAGTTTTTTGTCGTGTCAGCTGGCGTACTGATATCTAGTCGGAAAATGCAAGGCGTTCAAATATTTACATTTGAACTGCCAAGCATACAATACTCCGGCATACTTACATACGATATGCAGTCGGTTTAGAGAAAATTCGGTATACCTAATTACAGAAAATATAAATAAATGACTCTGAAGGGACGTGCAGAGAGTATGTACCGTCGAATAACAAAGTTAAAACATATTTTCTCACAAAGGCCCTACGGAAAACAATTTCCCTCGGAGCCTTCTTTGGGGGTGCTGTGTGGAGGTTTTTTTTAGGATCGACCGTTCGGTGGTTTTTTTTTTTTTTTTTTATATTAACTCCACACAGGAGGCCCTGAGGGAAATAATTTCCCTCAGGGCCTATGTCATCTTTGGAGATGCTGTGTGGAGGGTGCTGTTGAGGAGAGGAAGGAGTGAACATGGGTCTTGAAGAGACCCATATTGTAGGAGGGAGGAAACACAGAAGCCGGCAAATCGTTCCACAGCCGGGCTGTTGAACTCAAGAACGAGTCGTAGAAACGACCCGTTCTCATGTGACTAATGTCAACCGTGTACAAATGTTGAGCGCGTGTTTGGCGTGTTTCCCGACTATGCACCGGTGCCGGGGGGATCAGTGACGCTAGTTCCTCGGAGCATCTTCCATTGTAATACCGGTAGAACAAGGACAGCATTCCCACCTGACGCCTGTGCTCTAAAGATTGCAGTCCATTTGTTAAGTTAGGAGAATCTATCAAACGGACCGCCCGTTTCTGCACAGAGTCGAGGGTTTTTTTCAGGTATTTTGGGACTCCAGACCAGAGGTGGCTGCCAAATTCAACCGTGGGGCGCACTTGCGATTTGTACAGGGTTAGCAGTTGTGTACTATTAAAGTATCTGCGGGCCCTGTACAGTACGCTCAGTTTCTGAGAGGCTAACTTAACTCTGGCCTCGATGGAGCCCCCGTACCTGAGCTGGTCACTTAGAGTTACACCAAGCATATCAATGGAAGGCCTGTTCGGGAGATTGCTTCCGTTGAAGGAGACTAGATTATCATTCCGATCCCTTTTAGACGTAATCAGACATGATTGGGTCTTTGAAACATTAAATTCGACGAGGTTATTCTTACCCCAAGAGAAAACACTCTCGAGGTAACCGTCCATTCTTTGTTTCAAAGCCCTCCGAGCCATTGGGATTTGTGAGCCCTTTGGGGGCTTGTCAAACAAAAAGCTATCATGGACTGTACTGTCATCCGCGTAACAATGAATCGGTGCACATGTCAAGAGGTCATTGATGTGCAACAGAAACAAAGTCGGAGACAGAACCGATCCCTGTGGGACGCCAGCATTTATCGAATGCGAGGAAGAGGTGAAACCATCAGCAACCGCCTGAATCGACCTCTCCCTCAAAAAGTCGGCAATCCACGTACACAAGGAAGCGGGAAGTCCGTAAGAAGGCAGTTTGTTGACAAGCCCTCGGTGCCAAACCCGGTCAAAGGCCTTGGAAATATCCAGTGCAACGGTTTGGGTCTCACCAAAGCGTTCCAGGCACCGCCCCCAAACATGTGTCACATACGCGAGAAGATCACCGCACGAGCGGTTCCGCCGGAATCCGTATTGACGGTCGTTAATAATTTTGTTCTTCTCGAGGTATGTGAGTAGTTTGTCGTTGACCACACGTTCCATCACTTTTGACAGAACAGATGTGATCGCTATGGGGCGGTAGTTGGCCGGGTTAGAGCGGTCACCTTTCTTTGGAATAGGGTGAATGATCGCTTTTTTCCAACCAGAGGGCACAGACCCAGACTTCAGGGACATTTTGAAAAGCTTCGTCAAAATTGGAGCTATTTCTGCAGCGCACCTCTTCAATACCAGGGCAGGTATTCCGTCAGGCCCACTAGCTTTATTAACATCAAGCCCTCGTAAGACTTGGAGTACATCCCGATGCCGAATCCTCAGCTTTTTCATACGAAAACCGCAGTGAGGAACCGACGGCGGGATAGCACCTTGGTCATCGAGGGTCGAGTTTTCCGCGAACATTTTGCCTAATAAGTTAGCCTTTTCGGCGGCGGTATTTGCTAGAGAGCCGTCAGGTCTGGTAAGAGGTGGCAGACTGGGTTTGCAGAAATTGCGACCTATAGAGCCCGCAAGCGACCAGAACGCTCTGCTACCATGCGGGCAGGCAGCCAGCTTTCTGCTGACCTGCAGGTCGTGCTCGAATTTCGACCTATTGATGATTCTCTTACTTTCCTTTGCAATTTGGTTGTATAATATTCTGTTTTCGGACGTTCGAGATGTGTTGTAGGCTCGGTAAGCCGCGTTTTTTCGTCGCACTGCTTCAGAGCATTGTCGACTGAACCACGGCTTTGAGCCCACACCAGTTTCCTTAATAGTGGATTGGATGAAGCCATCCATCGCGGACGTGATGACTTCACCAATTTCCTGGGCACATCTTGAGGGATCCGAAGTCCGAAAACAGACAGCTGACCACGGGAAAGCATTAAAATGTGCCCGCAGACCGAACCAATCTGCAGACCTATAGTGCCACACTTTTCTTTTCAGCCTCTCGTTTGGCGGTCTGAAGGTTACGGGGATTGATGACGTCACCAGGCAGTGGTCCGACGATCCTAAAGGCGCTGTGACGTCAATCTTGTAACCGTGTGGCACAGTGGTTAAAAACAGGTCTAACAGATTAGAGCGGTGAGACTGGACATCAGGAACCCTTGTAGGCTCCTGAACCATTTGCTCCAGTCCGTGGCAAAGGGCAAAGGACTCCGCTTGTCGTCCAGCCGAGTCTGTTGATCCCGAGAACTTCAACCAAGGTTCGTTATGAACATTGAAGTCCCCCAGGACCACAAACTCTGCCGTAGGGAAGCGGGGCAAGAGGTCATCAATAGTGTTGCTTAAATGTTTGAAGAGCTCGGACGTGTCTGATTCGCTAAGGTTAGGTGAGCGGTATAGACACGCATAAAACCTTACCGTACTGGCAAGATTGACGCGCACCCACATTACGTCGAATCTGGAGATTTCCAGATTCAACAGACGCACACAGTTGACGTCAGCTCGACTGTAGAGACACACACCTCCCTTGGGTCTAAATTTGCCTACGAGGATGAAGCCCGGGCAGTCCAGATAGGAGGCGTCTGGAGGCTCGGCTATCTGCGTTTCGGAGAGGAAGAGAAGGTTAGGACGTTGGGAGAGAAGATGGTGGTGGACAGAGTTTAAGTTTTTGTGCAGGCCGCGAATGTTGGTGAAATTCACCAACAGTTTTGGCCTGCACCGGGGACTCCTGCTTCTCGCCGTTGTTGAAAAGTTATTTTTGAAAGTTTGTAAGTTCATTTTTATTTTTGTTTTTATTTTGTGTGTGTGGAGTGGAAGGTCGGGAAGGAAAGGGTATGAGGGGTGGGTAGGATGCTGGGGATCAGAATTTCCAGGAATGATGGACGTATGAATCCAACCCACCCACTGCGGTGCAAGGCGATGGGCAGGGAGAGTCCGGCTGGAGAGGTCGCCCAATGCGCCCCAAACGCTGCTGCTGGGTCCCCTCCGGTCACGAACCGGCACAACAGCAGCGGCGGGGTTTTTTCACTCGTTGATGGGGCAGCCCACCCTCAGTCGTGAGCCTGAGGGTCGGGCCCCTGTACTACCGAGCGGCCCGGACAACGGTAACCGGTTGTAAAGGGTCTCCCTCAACTAGCATCTCCCAATCCGGCCCGCCACGCAGAAGGTGGGCCGACGCACCCGCGGTGGTTGAGTTGGCATCGCGTTTGCGTCTCATCCAGGCGTTGATTTTTCGATTCCTCGTCAAGTACTCCATCACGATACAATCAATATTTTCCGCTTTCTGTGATGGTAGCAGAGGATTTCCAAATTGTTGTATAGGTTATTCGTAACTCGGGAATGTTTGTCTTTCTTTAAAAAAAGGGGGGAAAGGAAGGAGAGGATGTTCTGGGAAGGAAAAATGCATGAATGATGGGTATTAATCTGCGGGGTCAGTGTGTTCAGGAGAAATGGACGTATGAATCCATTCCTGGCACTGCGGTGCAAGACGATCCACCAAGAGGAGGGTAACCATACCCTCCTCCCAAATTTTAAATCTTCTTTACTCGTATATCTGCATAAACCTTTTGTTTACAATTAAACATTTTGTTTACAATTATTCACTTTGAATTAGACCGTTGTGAACTCCTGCATATCATCGAATTCAAGGTACCTAATCGAGCCACAAGGCAAAATAAATTATTCTGCAATAATAATTTTGGAACCAACTACCACATACACGCACCTATTACTCGATTTCACACACTTGGAAACAAATTCACCTCAAATATCGAGGTATTTAATATAAGATTACTACTATTTAAGAAATACCTTAATAATATTTTTATGTAGCATATCTTGATATTTAAGGAGCATTGCAAAGGCATATATTTGTGTATTATTTATATTTATCTTGTAAATTATACTAACCTCCACTGATTATTATTTCTACGCCATCTGCAACTTAAAAACTTTCTTTTTTCTTCTAATACATTATTTTTAATCTGATGTATTTTTATACATGATGTTTATTTCTTCAAGTTCATCTTTTTTTATCTAAAAAACCGTGTCTCTGTATTCTACACTATTCATGTAAAAGCTCCTCAGGGCGTTGAAATTAATAATTAAATAAATAAACCGTAATAAAAAAGTATTGGATACTTTTTTTCTTAAATCAAATACCTTGACTTTTGGTTGAAGTAAAACGATGCGATGTAATTGGTAAATAGGGACAATGTATTTCTTAAATCTAACTGGCATTATACACATTGTACACCAACCTTCCTCTACGAACAAAAGCTAAACATGATTCGATACTACATTGTGCTACGTAAAATGGTAGAGTTCTCAGTATCACCGAAGTTTCTCAGAATAACTTGGCCATGAAATGTCTTTCCTTTCATAAGTGTATTTGATTAATATTCTGAAGGAGGGTAAATAGTAGTCTGGAATAGATAGAAACAATATTGTTTGAGTTAATATTTAACTTTGTACTTTAACAAATAAACTTGTAGGCAGGGACGTATTTAGGATCTGTAGTCCTCGAGGTTGAACCTGTCATGCATTGCTGAGTTAAAATAATAATAATTGAAGATCACTAAAGTATTCAACACGATTTATGAAAAACTATAATAAAAAAGTACACAACGTTCAGATTCATGTCTATGTTTCTAAAAATGCAAAAACCTTTATTTTACTTTTCTTAAATAATTTGAAACATAATGCAAACAAATGCAATGCCAAACAATGCATTGGTTCGTTACAGCGAAGGTAAATCGTTTATCTTTTCGTGAATCTTCACGCACGATTCACGAGAGACATTTCAACAACATGAATTTTTTTTAAATTTCATGTTGTTGAAATTAGAAATTATTTTGAAAAATTTTGAAATTTGAAATTTTTTTTTTTGGTCTTTGAAAGTTTTTGATAATTGATTTTTTCAACAACACATTTTTGATATTTGAAAGGTTTTGATATTTGAAAATTTTATTTTCTGAAAAGATCAGTTGACAATTTTTGAAATTTAACATCTTTTAATGTCTTTAAAACTTTATTTTCTTAAAACTTTAATTTTTCAGAATTTAAAATTTTTCGATTGGAATTTAAAAATATCAGAGTGTGCAGTTCACATGCTGTAGAAGTGAAACTAAAGAAAATTAACTTCGAGAGAAAGAGACGAATGCAGAGTATCAGGAGTGGTATAATTGTTGGATTTATTTATTATAATATTGGAACCAAGTTTAAAAATTATTTTACATTTTATTCTACGAAGTACTGAACAAAGAGGACACCTTATACTCCTGCAGGATAAATCCTACAGATGTATGGTTTTTAGTGTCGCTCGTTTTTTTGAGTGTTTGTCTCTTTTTAGTGTCATTGAGTTTCAAATCACAACGGTGCTAAAGAAGTTTTCACTTCAAAAATCTTATTTTAGATACTTTTTACGTGTATTTTGGTTGGTCAACGCCGTGTAGTGTAAGGGCCTCCGCTCATGAAGAAACTGAAAAGAAACCGGTTCTCAATGCAATTGCAATCAACCTCCTTAACAAAATCGATATTTTTCTGATCTGATATGTCAAAATTTGACAGGTGGTGAGCGGCTACCATGGCAACCTGTCAACAATACAACTGAAAACAATGCAACTGAAAAACTAGTACTGCTGGTCGCTGCGGCAGTGGAGTTTCAGTTGCAACGTTGACATGTGGCCATGGTAGCGGCTCACGAACTGTCAAGTTTCGACATGTCAGATCTGAAATCAGTTTCTCCGTGAGTGGAAGCCCTTATACAACGTAACGCTTCGTGGATAATATAAGTTTCTGCATTTATGTTTGATTTCTCCATAATGTTCACAAATCATTTATTTATATAATATGATGAATTTGTTCACGATAATAGGAATGACTTTTACCAAGCGCTTCATTCATTAATAAGTCAGAGTTTAAATTAATTCTACTGTTTGGTTGGTATTATTAACTATATGTGAAAATGCGGGCAGCCTTGATAGCCTGAGAGTAAATCCGGCTCTGTTTGCAGGTATTTATGTTGCTTAACTTTGAGTAGGAACAGGTGTAATGAAAAACAGAAAATAAACCAAAAACTCGGCATTCAACGAAGTTTATCCTTCTGATATCGCCTGTTGATAGCTTTTATATCGACTAGTTTGGCTTTTGACTGACAAATCAATTCATTCACTGGCTGTTTCAGACTGAAAGTTATTTGTTTATGAGATACAGCACAAGCTTTCCACAACACAGTAGTGGAAAGCTTGACGGCTCAGAATTCATAGGCCACGGATTGCAACTCGGGCGTGGGCAAATAGATAATATGTAATTTTTTATAAGAAAAACTCTCTTTTTATAACTTTCGAAGGTTATTCCCATCAACGTTATATATCATTGAAGAAGAAGATAACACTTATAATCTAAATGAAAATATGAAAGAAAACAAGACACAGAAAAATAGAAAAAGACAATGGTTGCAACTGGGACTCGAACCCAGACCTCTATATAGTCTAACCGGGACGTGCGCGTTATCCAATTTCGCTATTGCCACCTTCTGTCAAACCGTCATTTGTCAATCTCATATTTCAAATATTTAGAATCAACAATATTATCTTCAACTAGTTCTTTTTCATATGGAAAACTCAGCATCTCACTGGTTAGAGACCACCATTCAGAAACGATTTTTTTTGCAGAGTATGTTAAGTACACCAGTCGCAGTGAGAAGTCGTACGTGATATAATGATCGCTTTTATTACGAAGGCATAAAAGAGGCAATAAACATACGTTCTTTATCACTATAATGCTGCAGCTCTTTCAAAAGATGAGATACACAATGAACGTGGGTCTGTTTCCTCGAATGGAAAAAGTAATCATTTTCTTGCATCTCTCACACAGATTGCTCCGTGACGTCTCCGTAGACCCCTACAATTACTAGCCGTGACGATAATTTTGAAAGTATGGAATATAGTTATACGGATATATAAGATAGAAGAAGTCGAAGACGCCCGCGGAAGGTAGGTACGGCACGACCAAGTGAATCAGATTGAGTCGGACTACGTCAAGAGTCAGAATAATAGAGTATGTATGAGAGGATGTATGAATGTGAACGAAACAAGTAGTGTGTGGCCAATATCGAGTTGTTTGGCAGTCCGATCTCTCTGCCTAACCCTGAGGGGAAACGGCGTGGTGTTTAGTTAGTTAATTAGGATAATATTGAAGTGAGAGTGAATTTTAAAAATTCAAAAACGTCATGCGTCAATGCGCTGATGGTTTTGCGTTTGATCTTAAACAAATAATGCTGCAGCTCTTTCTGACACAGTGTGTACGAGTGTATACAAAATGAGATAAACGATGAACATATGTCTGCACCCCGCCAAAAGAAACATACAATCATTATCATACATCTCCCTCAAACTTTTAAATAAAATGAAACGCAATTTCTGTCGCCATGGCTGAGCCGTAATAAGATATGTTTCCTCCAAAGGAAAAATGTAGTAATTTGGAAGAAACACATATTTTGTGGGCCGCATCTTTTGTCTCACTATTATTTAAGGCGGTACACAATCCTAATAATTTTTGTTTGATCAAAACTCGCATATTAATCATTTCCGGCGAATTCGTAACTAAAATAACTTTTTTATTCCAACAGACCCCTGGAGATGTAAGTTATTTATATTTAAAATTAATAAAAACAATACTTTATCATTAATATATTTTACGTACAACTATTTTAAAACTTTATAACAAGTTTTTCAACTACAAAGTTAGCGGTGAGCACCAGATTTTATTTTTCTAGACGATGAATTAATAACTTCGGGAGGGATTCATAAAGAAACATCTTAAATATTTGTAACACTTTCTTCAGTATTAATTAAAATGAACGCGGCTGAAAGGTCGAATCTCCAGGCCCGCTAAGGCGAATTCGATCGTACGTTCGTCTAATACGCCGTGCCGCGGGCGTATATTTGTTTACACGCTTTCTTCACTTACGTCGTTAAGATTCCCGCATTATTTGTTTTATTCTTCTTTTCTTTGATAGAGCAAATTCGACAGTAGGTCCGTCCAATATATTTTAGGGTATATTGTCGTCTTAATGTGTAAGAAAGAGCTGCAGCATTACAGCGTTAAGCAACGTATGTTAATTGCTTTTTTGCCGTCACGCTACCGTAACCGTGGATCTGCACGGTAATAAAAAATCACTCATTAGACACAAACAAAAAAATCTTCATACAAAAAAAAAATAAAAAAAATAATAATTTTCGGCTACAAAAACATCAACGATATACTATTTTTCAATCTTAGTTCTTTATCCAAGCATAAAATGTATTTTTAAATGTGTCACTACAATAATTCTCAGACGAAAAATTAAGATCACATCTCAGACAGCTTTCAGACACATCTCTTCTTTTATCACCGTCAAAACAGCTCTATCCTAAATTCCTTATAAAATCCATATTGATGAATATTTCCTTTGGATAGTGTATAAACATTTTAATTGAGCAAGTGATTAAGTTGTTCGCCGCGTAATACCGATTCCGCCGCAGTAATCAGAAATCGGTAATAAATAGCGTTAAACACGCATCTGTTTATTCTCTTGGTGACGTAATAGTAATAATATTATCACTCGGGGTAATATAACTCTAAGTCAATATTATTCTAAACCTGGCAGCACTACTGGCATGCCCATTGAAATCATAAGCGGATATATTATTCAATCAACAGATTACTTATATTAGAGAACACAGCGCGGAGATGAAACACTTAAAAAATCACAATATTAGACATTTTACAATTATGCATTCTCGTATACTTATATATTTGACAATTATACTTAAAGAATATTCTACAACGATAAATTTACACCCTTTACTCGTCGCTAGTGACCGACCGAAGGTTCGGTCTCGGTTTCGGTTTCGGCAAAAATTCTAGTTTGGGCATCAGTTTCGGTTTCCGCAGAAAATCTGCCGAACCTTCAGCAGCACCGAAACTCTGCGTTCGTGAATTATCGCGCGTCGTTCGGCTGACTTCGGGTGAGTTCGTGGCTCGGGTGACACCCGCCATCATCAGTTGAGTTCGCTGGCCGGTTAAAATACTCTATAATGAGGTTCTTTCTTTATATTTTAAGTGTTGATTATTGACAAATTTTTGTTACAAGAAGTAGTTAACGTGATTGTTAATTTTTATAATTTTTGTATGTTTGACAGTACCAAAAAAAAAAAAAATTTTTTTTCACATACCTCAATTTTTGTTTTTTTTTTTTTTATTTCATTTAACACTTGTTAACTGTATGCACAATTTTAAAAAATAAGCCAAATTTCAGTAAATAATAGATTTTTAACATGCCTAAAAAAGTTGCGGTTTCGGTTTCACGTTTAATAAAAAATAAAATTTAATAAAAAAAAAAAATTTACATTTACTAAATATTTGTGGCACGTTTGTAGAGACAGTTAGTATCGCCCTGGAGAGAGACGAAACATTGCTTAAAACGACCTTAACCGTGTTTGGCGACCTGATTTGAATAACCAAATAGTTACTTCTCAACTTATCTTTTCACTCTCTTCAGCATCGTAATATTTTCAAATTGGGGTAGCCGTAATCCATTCACTTCAAAAAGTTAGAATGAGTTGAAAGCTTAAAATTGAAATATAAAAAAGATAAAGATGTCAACAACTCTTAATAAACATTATATGTTAAAACAGATGAAGGCACAGAAAATTAGAAGGTAACGGTCACAACTGGCACTCAAACCCAGACCCAAGTCATTTTAGATGTCCCACGTAAATAAAATCTAATATATCTTCTTTTTTTTACATGAACTCCACGCAGGAGGCCCTGAGGAAAATAATTTCCCTCAGGGCCTATGTCATCTTTGGGCTGCTGTGTGGAGGGTTTTTTTAAGGAAAAGAAGGAGAGGAGAGTTCTGGGAAGGAAAAGGGTTTACGGGGTAGTTAGGAATCTGGGGTTCAGTCTGTCCTTGTCATCTGCCTCCAAAACCTAGACAAACCTCACCCCATGAACCCCTGCTAAATCCCCAAACGCAGCGAACCACTTAGGGTGTCCTATGACGGAGGTGTTGGTTATCCAATAAAGGTTCCCGGGGCGGCGGTACCCAGTCCCGCCTCCCAAATTAAAATATCTATCACGTGACTGCCACGTGCCACGGGAGGAAGAAGTGTTAGAGTGGCTAGGTGTGTTTCTTATATCTGTTACATCAAGAACAAGAATGCCTCGAGCAATTCTGACCTTGTCCTTCATCCATTTTCTGTATAATTTTTTTTTCTGTATAATTTTCTGTAAAATCGCATTTAAAATTTTTTTTAAATTTTATTCGGCGCACGCCGGCGCGTAATCGGCACAGGACCGGGGTATCCGAAACACCATCTAGATTCTAGATTAAAAGTACATTCGAATAGAAATTCGCAATCACACCAAAAAGATGGCAGACCATAAATATGTGAAATAATTTAATGCCAAATTGGAATGCAAAATTTCCGCACACTTTACACAGAAAGAAAAATTTTCAATCGAAAAATAAAAACTTTAATTGAACCTATCCTCCATGGTATTTTCATCATTAACAGATAAGTCACTTTTACGGCAAGGAATTGCAAACAAGCCGTTAATTAGAGCAACCAAACATCCGAATTTCTTCTCCAGCCGCGGACCAATCATCAACGAAAGCCAATTAGCTTTGAAATGTTTCGAATAAAAGCAAAAGGAAATCAATGAATTTAACGAAATCGGTCTCAAAGACCGCCAAGTCGAACAGTCAAACAATTGAAATTAAAAATTGTTATTTTGAAATTAATGAAGATATTAGATTTTGACACAATGAGAACAAAAGGTAAAAGTTCGTGCAAGAAGATAATATTAAAATAAGAAGAAAATGAAATATTTCAATTTTGTTTATTTTGGAAAAAACATTGTTTTTAACTGTATGTATAATAAACTTATATAAAAGAAAACTAAAGGTCCAGTACCCGTGGGCTAAAATATTTACATAAAATACGAATGAAGAAATAGAAATAAATGTTTGTTTGTATGCTTGTTTTTTTTCCTTACGCACTCTTAATGCTTAGTTCACACTGAGCTATATATCTGCGAGCAGATATCTGTTGATTCGCGAGCGCTTATCTTTTGTCTTTTCACACTAGGCTATCAAATATTTCTTCCTGTGGTAGGAGAGGGGGTCAGTCGAATTAGGGAGCGGCAACGGAACGCATATTTTTTGTACTGAAATCTGTCAACTTGACATCTGTCATCCACGGGTCTAGGCAGCTCCGTAATTACAATGACCCCCTCTCCTGTTTTAGTCGGAGAAGGGGAGAGTTATCTTCTAGGATATCGCGTCTGGAGCGGTTACGTCTGAGATGTGTATTGTCTATGATTGATCTGCGCTTAAAAACGCTTAGGTGTGAACGGTCTGAAGGGATTGTATGAAGAGCGTTATTTGGCGTGCTATGATCTTTTATATTTGATAGCGTAGTGTGAACCAGCTCTAAACCATTCATCCGATTGCGATGAAACTTTGGTGAATTCGGGGATAGGAAAGGCGGGGAAGGTGGAGGGGGAATGCGTGAGGGGAAATGGACATGGGAGGGGAAGGAGACAAAGGAGGGGAAGGCGAGACTGAAGTGGAACGGGATGAATGGGAAAAGACACGCAGGGAGCAACAATTTATTTATTAGCGGCATTGCAACAACGTATGCCGGGAACTTGCTTTATAATTTTTTCAATGAGCTTTTATTATTACCTTGACAATCCACGACGACGGTACCGTGACGGCACAAAAAAGGCAATAAACATACGTTCCTTAACACAATAACGCTGATGCTCTTTCAGAAGATGAGATCCACAATGTAAATAGGTTTGTTTCCTCCAAAGGAAAAAAGTAATCATTTTCTTGCACCTCTCTCACACTCCGCACCGTGACCATCGACCCCTACAATACTACTAGCCGTGACGATATTTTTGAATGTTTGGAATATAGTTGCAATGATAATATTGAAGTGTGAGTGAATTCCAAGAATTGAAAAACGTCACACGTCAACGCGATGGTGATTTTGCTTTTCTTAAACACATAATGCTGCAGCTCTTACACACTGAATAATAATAGTCGAAAATGAGACAAACGGTGAACTCATGTCTGCACCCCCCAAAGGAAGCATACAATCATTATCATACATATTCCCCACACGTATAAAAAAAATGAATGCAATTCCCATCACCGTAGCTGATCCGTAATAAGATATATCTGTTTCCTCCAAAGAAAAAAAAACTAGTCGGCACTTTGGAGGAAACAGACACACGTATATTGTGTGTCACATCTTTTGTCTCACCATTATTTTTAAAAAAAATTTTTTTATTTAATATTTGTATGTTTTTACAAAAATTATATATGTATTTTTTTACATGTAAAACAGAGTTGTAAAATGAATATAATGATAGCATTTCCCCATCATAAAGAGACAAGGCTCTTGTGTTTGGTGAGGGAATTCAAGCTCAAGTATATGTTATCATTGTAAGTAAATAATAATATTGCATCTTATAACAAAAGATATGTAAGAAAAACTCAAAATATAACAATAAATAGATTTCAAGGTTAAAATTAAATTTTAACAATAGAAATGGACTCCTACAGTTGTTTCAGGTGACTTTTCAATTTAATTAGGAATTTATGTATATTTTCGATAATTTTTAGTTTTAAAGGGAGGTTGTTGAAATAATTTATACCTAGATACAGATAGGTATTTTGGATGTGCTTGGTATTAAATTTTGGGATTTTGATATTGTTTAGAAATCTTGCTGATATATTGAATTGTAATTTTTTTAGCTGTATTTCTTTAAAAGTCTGTAGTATTGCATTTTTTTATATATATATTGTCTATTGTAGGTACTTTGAATATTGAAAAGATTTTTTCAGTAGAGAATGTAGATGGTTTTTTCAAGATAACCATCAATCATTGAACTATTTTCAGAGGATTTAAAATAACATCATAAGTACCTCCCCATCCTATAATACCGTACTGCAATATAGATTGAACATTGTGGAAGAAAGAGTTGCAGCATTTTAAGATAAAAAACGTACCTTTTATCACGTTCGTTTTCGTCACGGTACCTTACCGTATTGTGGATTGTCACGGTACCTAATAATAAAAGCCTTTAATATATTCATGCAGGCAGCACTGGCAACCCGCATTAACAATTCCATCATATTAACCGAACGAAGAGAGAGCCATCAAATTAAACAAATAATCACAAAAAGTGGGTAGAAACTCGCACAGCTTCGTACTCTACCATTTTAGTTATCGTTCAATTTTATTTCCGGGACATTATATCATTTTAAGTATTTTCCATTCCGCTATCGCTTTTAGTTACGTTTCCACCACATAAACCAGCTTCTGGCCGGGGAAATATATCTTTGTGGCGACATCCAAAAATGCTTGTTATTCTAGTACGCGAAAATAACTTCGTGTTATCAAAATGTTCAATTAATTATTAATTATAGGCATACCGCTGATAAATCCGCTGTGATCGCTCCCTCTTTCTCATTAACAATAGATGTAAAAGAGATAAAGCTTATAATAAAGCTCTCAGTGATAGAAATATAAACAGAGCTGTAGCTGCAATTCAGAATTAATTATTCGAGAATATTTGCACCTAAGATTAAACAGTACATTAATTTGTATGTCGGTTGTAAAAAAAGATTTGTTCATTCTTTAGTTCTTCATTGACAGAGAAACGGAGCATGACGAATATTGTTGGTTTTGTTTTTAAAAGCAATATTATTTTATTTGCCAAAATAATTGTTAAAAATTATTGATGTTCTTCAATCCCAGTGATATTTTAAATAATTTTTTTTTTTTTTAAATGAATACCGCACAAGAGTCCCAACTGCTCCCGTCTGGAGCCAGTGAGATTATGGCATCCCCAGTTGGAGTATGTTGTGAAGCTGAAAGTAGTGAAGAGGGGAAAGAGAAGGGGAAGAAGAAGGTGGGAAGTACCTGGCTATTCAAATCTGGTCACCAAACACGGCTAAAGCCATTTTAAGCAACGTTTCAATTCTGAATGGTGGTCTTACATCAATGCAATAATGAGAGTATTTTCCACTCTGGAACGTGCCGCAAATATACTATATTTTATTTTAAATTAATAAATTGCGAAATAACACAAATTAATCAAATAAAATTTATTTGCCCCGACGGGATTCGATCCCGCGACCTTCACAATGCGAGTCAAGAGCCTTACCGCTGGACGAAGCCGGCCGCCAGTGATTGAAATTATGTTCAGGAAATCTCCAATAAACATCGAGATTACAAGATGCTTTTTTACGTTATCGTAAGGTTAACAACGATTATTTAATTGGACCCTATTGGAGTAATTCTGAAGCTAGAGAACACGACACTGCGGGAGCCCAGTGTGTATTGCGTATCATCGGCTATTTCCTTAAGGTCATTAGATACAAATGTCGACGGTCGACACTCTTCTAAGGTACAACTGACGTACGAAAGACATCTGTTGAAGGGTGTTGGAACTAAATGTATAATCTTGAACATCACAATTATATATATTTAGCTAACCAAAAGTGCCAACGTCAAATTTGTAAGTACCCAGGAATGAAGATTGTTTACAAATTTCTTGGCGTAAAAAATGCTGAAATAATATATTGATTTCTTTATTAGATAGGACACCATTTCATCAATCTACAGCACTTGAGATAGGTATTCAAAGCATTCAAATAATAAACTAATTTAGAGTACTTTCTGGTAACAAAATTATCGAAAACTGACAAAAGCACTTCCAGCATTAGCCACAGGTATAATGTTTGAATTGTTTAATGCGATTGTGAGCTTAGTGGGTGGAATCTGGATTCGCTGTGGCATGGTGTAATTAGATGTTAACAATGCATATTAACAGCCATTTTCACCATTTAAATCTGAGCGAGAAAACTCGAAACTGAAACTACGGGGAAAGAGCTTTTGGCTATTAGCGTCTACTTCACCACCAATTCTTTTTCTCAATTATTTTTTATATAACATTAATATTGCAACCACCATGTTATTCATCCATTAAAAAATGCCTTTAAATCCTTAAAAACATTTAACGTAGCTGTCAAATCATGCATTTGACTGCCGACCACACTAGCGTCATCTAATTCGAGTTTTCCACATTGGGGTAAGACTCTCGATCGGCAATCCGAAGGTCGCGCATACAAATCCCTAGTAAATGCGCAATTAAATTTTATGTGATTAATATGTTTTATTTGAAATTTTGTTCATTAATTTTTGTAAAAAGCATTAACTTTGTGGCTCGCCATAATTTACAATAAAAAAAACATAAATTTTTGTAGACCACTTTTATGTTATTAACACTCTACCGGTTTCTTCGGGAAAATATTATAACATTCTCCGAATATTATAACAGTTATAATATTCTCCTGACGAAGGAAGGGTGCTTCCGAAACCAGTAGAGTGTTAATAAAATAAAAGTGGTGTACAACAAATTTTTGTGTTTTTGTTTTTGTTTATTTATTAAATATAATACATAGTATACAGATTTATGCACGTTCTCCAGTGGAAGAAACTCTCAGTATCGCCGGGGTGTAAGACCGCCATTCAGTATTAAAACGTTACCCTTACCGTGTTTGGTGACCAAATCTGAATAGCCAGGTATTTCCCCACTTTCCTTCTCTCTATTTCCTACCTTCAGCCTCACAACATACACCAATTTCAGATGCCATGGTCTCCCTGGCTCCAAACGGCTAAGAGCAGTACGGACTCTTGTGTGGTATTTACATAAAAAATTGAAACATCTGAACTTGATTCCCTTGGCGCCACCTAACATTTTAAATAAAACATAGTTTACAAGTAGACAGATAGATATCTACCTATTAATAAAAATTAAACTCTAAAAATTGAATTTTTCGTGAAAACATGCTTTTAAAAAAATCCGATGAAAATTGAATTCCTATTTTTTTTAGTCAAGTCTAGTTGCTACAGTGAGCTGCAGTATCCGGAGCGCATATTCTGGTGTAGCCATTGGTCGATGGGTGGAGCTAATACAATTAGCTTTGCGTTCAGAGTAGAGGGTCATAAAAGCGCGGAAAGAGCCGCTCATATCAATGTTTACGATAGGCTGTTGGTTCGCCTAATGGCTCAAGCTGCCCACAAGTGCCTACCACATTAAAGTTCTGTGTAGCTACCTTAATCTACAAGCAATCATTTTTACGTAAACGCTTTTAAAGAAGAAGTTGCTCTTGAAACACTAACCCAAATTAAAGACTTAGGCATCACTTTCCAATCAAATCTTTCATTTGTTAACCACATAACAGAAATCTGTAATAAGGGCTTAAAAATGTTGGGATTTATAACTAGACTAACTAGAAATTTCAACAATATAAAATGTATTAAACTGTTATATTTTGCGTATGTTAGATGTCAACTTGAGTACAATTCTCCCGTCTGGAATCCACATTATAACATACATGTACAAGCTGTTGAAAGAATACAAAACAAATTCTTACGTTTTCTAAATTTCAAAATGGAGATTCCAACAATAATGTTGAACTACAACACTCTGTTAAATAATATGAATATGCTCAAATTGTCAGACAGAAGAATTTTCACTGACTTGGTATTTCTATATAAAATTCTACATAATTTAGTTGATAGTCCGGTATTGCTTGAATTGATAAGCTTCCGGATTCCACAACGTAATACAAGAAGTCAGGATTTATTTCAGTGCAGAAATTCTGGGACTAACTACCATATGTATTCCTCTTTACCCAGAATACTAACGGAAGGAAACAATTACACCAAGTCCGTGGACATCTTCAGTTTATCTTTAAACAAATATAAAATATTGTTACTGAAGCAGTTCAGTTATGTACAATAAATATTGTATTTATGACCATTAAAATGTAAAAGCCCCGAAAAAGGGCGTTGATCAATAAATAAATAAATAAATAAATAAGTCATCTTTTTTTGATGCAGCTAATTCGCTTAAGGGGTTAGCTCTTTTAATTGAGTTATATTGAGAATATTATTATTATTCGATTTAACCCCTCAGGCTATAGTTCGGTCTTGCGAACAAACACTTCGCACTGTAATTTGAAAAAAGTTTATGAACATGAACAATATTTAACATGAAACCATATAAAAATAAAGGGACAATAAAGTTTATAAGACATTAGTCTAATAAAATAATTGTGTATTTAAATTTTTTCGTTAAAAATAATTTTAGTTGGAGGAAACGTAGGTTGAGTCATTTTTTAAGTTTGCATCAACATTTAGTAGAATTCAAAAATATTGATACATAATGAAAAATTTTGAGAGCGTATTTCATCACCTTTCAAAAACTGTTTTTTACATTTCAATTTTTGTCCTCGCTAGAACTCATTCGGAGATAAATGTTCCATTTATTTGGATTTTATTGCAAAGCGGAAATATTCTAACCTTCTAATAGAATATGCTCGAGGCCTGAGTGGATAAAAAAAGGTTCTAAAAAAATAATAATACAATGAAATATTAAAAAAACACTTCTCATTTTTTCATTTAAACTTTATGTTTTTTATTTTAGTTTTATTATTTATACAATTTAGTTGACAAATTATTAATTATAAATAACTTAGTATATATATATATAATGTGGTCCCTACAATCTATTTAGAACTTGTTATTTGTTTCCGGCAGCACATTATAATATTTAAATCCTTTGTGGAATTAAGTGTTTCGGGTATTGACTGTCGTTTTTGGTAGTCTTTATTTTTGTGAATACAACACAACAGTCCCAACTGCGCCCATCTCCCAGAGAAATTATCGTATCCCTAATTTGGGTACGTTGTGAAGCTGAAAGTTATGGGGAGGGGAAGGAGATGGGTAAAAAGAAAGGTGGGGAAGTATCTGGCATGGAAGAACAGATCTGGTTTCTAAACACGGCTAAAGCCATTTCAAGCAACGTTTAAATTCTGAATGATGGTTCTTCACCAACTTTTGAAAAAAGTCTTTTGTTATCAGGTTGTTTATTGTTTATGCATAAATATCAATGCTGTACAATAATAAAATGTAGTTCCACAAATAAAAATCTACAACAATCAATAAACTAAATAAAAACTTCTTATGGAGCTCTGAAATATCTGTTGATGCGCATTCACCTTTAAATAGAATTGCCTTCAACGAAGATTTGAATGGAAAACAAAGTCGCCATTGATAAAGAAATAATATTAGCAATGAGTTAAATGAGGCAACTATCAAACACTGATAAGCGTTTGTCGTATAAGCTGGAAACGCTTGAACGTCATTGGAGAAATATGCAAATTTTTGAAATACCAATTATTGATATTTTCCTATAAATTACATAAGCATTCGAAATATCACACATATCTGCTGCCGTTCCGCATTATTTCGCAGTCAAATCGAATAAAATTCATTTATCGTTAGCTGTCATTCTTTCCCGCCGTTTTCTGCGCCACTAGCGCCAGTATCGCCCCTGGTGTCGCAGAGTAGAACGTCACGATAAAAATCCATTTACCTCATACTGTGCAAGGCTGCATATTATAATATATGGCTCGCCCGGGGGCAGCTTTTAATGGCCGCCGCTAGAGAACAAAAATGGAGTCGTTTATACGTTCCGGTCCCATTGTACATTGTTTTGTATTCTTTTCCTAGATCCGGAAGAGGAGACTGACAACAATTTAAGTATAAAAACAGCGAGGTTGACTCGCGAGTTTTTTTAATAGAACAAACCGTGTTGCAGCTACGCTCAAGACGTCAGCTTTAGGGTTACATGTATGACTTTTGACTGCACGTGAAATAATAATATGAGAATATAAGGAAACCCGTAGTTTAATGCTTAAAGTTAAAGAAGGGCTCTCAAAGTCAACGTTATAGATATAAGTTTTAACATTACCATTATGGCGTTACGAATTTGTCATGATTTTTTGTCTGGAGTTGGATTTAAAAATCACAGGAATTCTATTCGTTTCTAATCAAAACGATCGACTTGTTTTTTTTACTAGCTCACATCGGATTCTTTCGATTTAGTACATAAATAATTAAAATCAACGCTACATGTAATTCACTTAAAATTTTCATGTGATACAATAAACGTGTAATTGAGGTGTGTAGAATCAAATGCAGCAATCTCCAAAATACGTTAAAACCACTGGAGCGATTATGGTTGAAAAATGGACCACTTTTATTTTACTGCGATTGATAGCGGTCCAAAATTGGACCACATTTTTCTACCATTCGTAAAACATTTATTGTAATTATTTAAAAGATTTCCATGGCCAGCCATTTATTTAAAAACGAAGCCATTGAAATGCTTTATTTTTTATGACCATAGATCTCACAAATTCGAACTTCGAATACTATTTTAGAACGATGTTAAAAATAACAAAAAATTCACGCAGAATTTTTGATCACCGTTACATTAAAACCGTTAAAATTAAGTCCTTTTACATTAGATACGCACCTTTCATTATCAAGTATACCACAGACAACATGCAGAAATCGAAAATATTCTATGTTGACCCGAATAAATACCTAGTATAATAATAAGAAGGAAGGTAGAGCAACACGGCGTAACACCCCAAAAATAAATAACGAAAATACTTTTGGCCGAGAAAATCTGAAATCATATCCAGCAAAAGAGAGTAAATGGAAGTTAATAACATGTGTAAATAACGAAACAATGATATTGGAATGCCCAAGAAATAAGGTTGAACTCTCCATTATTAACCTTACTCCATTATTGACGATAGATACTACTATAGAAAAACTATAGAAAAAAAATATATTCTGAATCGCACAATCGCCAGCTTCTTATCCTTAAAATTTAAAAATATGTGCTACCTTCGCGGTTTGTAGATAGAGAGCTTCTGAATAACGTTCTCGAAGTAGTCATCGTATGTAGTACGTAAGTCCAGTTTATTATGCAGACATTTCCAAATACTAAGTTTTGAGATAATGAAGAAAGCAGTATTCTAGTACTCACCATGAATCAAATATTATTTAAACGTTTGTCTGTGTTTTATATATAAAATATGCTACAAAATAATACCGGTAAAAAGACGTTTAAAAAAATACTCGATTATTTAAAAGGCCAAGATTTCTCATAATCGCAGTATTTAATTATTATAATAAATCATCTAAAATATTTTTAAGCGATCAAATTTTTAAACCAAAAACACATGATTAGTGTTTTGCTTTAACGTATATTACAAAAAAATACTTTGGGGGGTTTTGTAATGGCAATAAAAATACCATGAAAATGGACAATAATGATGTCCAGTGCAAGCTACAACTATAAATATAAATTTAAACTTCAATAATAATATTATCGAACTTTCCCAAACTTGTTCACTGCTGGGAATACAACTAGATGCAAATATAAACTGGAAAGAACATGTTCCAAAATAGTAGCCTAAATCAGTAGCTTTTCTTTTGTTCTAGGTACACTGAGAAATATATCAAACATCGAATCGGTAATGGCCGCATACTATGGTTATGTATATTCAACAATAAAATACGGAATTATTTTTTGGGGAAACTCAGTAAACGACAAAGATGTTTTTATCATCCAAAAAAGATGTTTAAGAAACATGACAAACTCTGCTAATCGGGATTCATGTAGACCTATATTTAAAAATTTGAAAATTCTTACAGTCACCGACATATACATAATGGAGTTATGCATGTTAGTGCGATCATCTCCAGAAAAGTTTCCACAAAAAAACTCTACACATAAATACGCTACAAGGTTTACAGAAAATTTATTAATACCAAAAGCAAACAAAACAATTTTCCAAAAAGGACCCTTTTACATGGCCATTAAAGTATATAACAACCTTCCACATGATATTAAACAAATACCAGATACACTCAGATTTAAGTCATCACTAAAAACATTCCTTCTGAACAGGTCTCATTACACATTAAGTGAATACCTCACATAGGTACAACTGTTTTTATATTTATGTTTATATAATAAACTAGCTGGTACCCGGCATGCGTTGCCATGCCATTTAATAAATAAATTATTTTCTCCTGCGTGTCCTTTCCCATTCGTCCCGTTCCCCTTCCGCCTCCCCTTCCTCTCCCGCGTCCTCTTCCCGTCTCGCGTTCTTACTCCGCCTCCTCCACCTTTCCTCCCCCCACTCCAATACCCCTTTCCCCATCCCGCGAACCCCCCTCCCAAGCTCCCCTCCCCCCTCCCAGATTCCCCTCCCCCTCCCGGGTTTCCCTCCTCCCCCTCCTGCGAACCCCCTACCCGAGTCCCCCTCCCGCATTTCATACATTCTTTCCCGGTACATTCAGTTTTCAAACAGCTCGCATGCCACCTTTTGCATATTTCATAATGCCAGAGCTCACCAGTAGTAAAATCCAATTTGGTGCCGTTGTTCGGAAGTCATGCGCGTAAATACATTTCGGCGATTCATTTTTTAGAGATAAATATTAACTACGATGACTGATTTAAAAAATATATATCAACATGGTTTTCACGGCAACGATTTGTTTTGCTTTTCTTCTGACGTTAGCAATAACTGCCGGCCTCCGTGGTCCCGAGGCAAGACTCTCGACTCACAATCCGAAGGTCGCGGGTTCGAACCCGGCGTGCGCAAATAAATTTTATTTGATTCATTTGTGTTATTTCACAATTTATTCATTTAAAATAAATAGTATATTTGCGGCACGTTCCAGAGCGGAAGATACTATCAGTATCGCCCTGGTGTAAGACCACCATTCAGAATTGAAACGTTGCTTGAAATGGCTTTACCATGGCTTCAGCCTCACAACATACCCCGATTGGGGATGCCATAGTCTCACTGGCTCCACACGGGAGCAGTTGGGACTCTTGTGCGGTATTGTAAAAAAAAAAAAAAATAACTGGTAAAAAAAAAAAAAAAATAACCCGCCTATTTCGACAGAAAACGTAAAATAAATATAATATTTTAATATTTATAATTTCGTAACGCCAGAACTTACCATTATATATAGCCTATATTACTCGCGTATAATGTAGCTTTCTATTGGTGAAAAAAATTCTAAGATCGGTGTATTAGTTTATGCGTGAAAGCGTAACAAACAAACACACGCAGTTTCGCATTCATAATATTAGTATAGATTTAGAATTTTAGGGTAGGTACTTTCTATTACATAATTCAATTTACCAAATTCTGACACAGGCATTTAAATAAAATAGCGAGTTCCCGGCATATGCTATGCCACTTAATAAAGAAAAAAAATCGCTCTACTTACCCTTTCCCATTCGTCCCAGATGATGCCAGAACTCACTTTACACGTATATAAACCATCGCGGGAATGCGCACATCAAATCCCCAAAGTTTCATTGCAATCGGATGAACGGTTTAGCAACGCAAAACATCTCACAAACATAGACAGAAACAAACACATTTTCTATAGATCAGTAATTTTAATATCAAAAATGTCAGTTGAGTATTTTTAAATTTTTTTAAAGTTTACATTAAAAAAATTTGTATTTAAAAAATGTTTTTGTAATTTCTAATAATACCATTTATTTAAGCGTATTTCACCTTTCAAAACCAGTACCTATTTAGTTTTTCGATACGTTTACAAATATTCCATTTATTTGAATTTTTATTGCGAAATCGATATATATCGAAACATTTTTACCTTTTGACAAAATACGCCAAATTTTTGAAGGGTTAAGCTTTGAGCTTTAAGCTTTGAGCTTCAAGCTTTGAGCTTTAAAATTTTTGAAGGGTTAAACTTTGAGCTTTAACCTTAAGCTTTGAGCTTTAATCTTTAATATTCAAGCTTTGAGCTTTAAGCTTTGAGCTTGAAGTTTTGAGCTTTAAGCTTTGAGATTTAAGCCTTGAGCTTTAGGCTTTGAGCTTCAAGCTTTCAGTTTTAAGCTTTGAATGTAAGTTTAGAGCTTTAAGCTTTGAGATTAAAGTCTTGAGCTTTAAGCTTTAAGTTTTGAGCTTTAAGCTTTGAATTTAAAATTTTGGGCTTTAAGTTTTGTGATTAAAGCCTTGAGCTTAAAGCTTTGAGCTCAAGCTTTCAGCTTTCAGCTTTGAATTTAAGTTTAGAGCTTTAATTTTTGAGATTAAATCCTTGAGCTTCAAGCTTTAGCTTCAAGTTTTGAGCTTTAAGCTTTGGGATTAAAGCCTTGAGCTTAAAGCATTGAATTTCAAGCTTTGAGCTTTGAGCTTTAAGCCTTAAGTTTTAAGCTTTAAACTTTTAGCGCTAAGCTTTATGCTTTGCGCAAAACTCAAAGCTTAAAGCCGAATGCATAAAGCTCAAATATTAAACTCAAAGCTTAAAGCTCAATCTTAAAGCTCAAGCTTAAAGCAAAAATTCAAAGTTTAAAGGCCAAAGTTTAAGCTTAATATCAAAGCTCTAAACTTGAGTTCAAAGCTTAAAGCTTAAAACTCAAAGCACAAAGCTTAAAAATAAAGCTCAAAGTTAAAGCTCAAAACACAAATCTCAAAGCACAAAGCTTAAAGCTCAAAGCTCAAAGTTAAAGCTTAAAACACAAATCTCAAAGCACAAAGCTAAATACTCAAAATTCAATATCAAATCTTTAAGTTCAAGGCTTAAAGCTCAACACGTAAAGCTTAACGTTGAATGCATAAAGTTCAAAGCTTAAAGCTCAAGAATCAAAGCTCAAAGCTTAAATTTCAAAGCTTAAAGCTAAAACTCAAAGCACAAAGCACGGCTTGCGTTGCAATGCAAAGAAATCAATTGATTCTCCTTGAATGTCCTTTCCCGTGCGTCCCCGTTCACCTCCCGAGTCCCCTTCCCCTTTCGCGTTTCCCTTCTACCTTCCCCGCCTTCCCATCCCTCGTCTTCCCACCCACGTACCCCACCTCCCCCGTTCTCCTCCCCCCTGCCTTTCCTCCTTGCCACTAAAATATATGAAATACGCACATTTTCATTAATACAAATTCAATAACGCCAGAACTTACCATTATAAATAGCCTATATCCTTTGCGGGCGTGCGCACAACAAATCACCAAAGTTTCATCGCAATCGGATGAACGGTATGACAGCGTATAAAATACGAACAAACAATTTTTGATTTTTATATATAAGATAGGAAAGATTTGATTGTTTGTTGGTGTCCTTCCGTACGGCCCGTACCCCAGTGACGCTAACATTGTATAATACTTACATTTTTAAACTCGTGATATCTTTTGAATGGGATGTCCGAATTGAATAATTCAAAAAGTTATATAAAGGCATTGAAGCAGTCTCGAATATAAAATAATTTATATTGATAAGAATTAATATCAAGATACAAATAAAGAGTCTTTTCTAGCGGCGGCATTTCAATTAAATTTTTTAAATAAAAGAACACTTATTGTGGCATAACTATAATAGTTAGACATATGCTGTTGCGACATTTTTTGTAGATAATGATGTGTTCTACAAAGTTGTAGTACATTATTTTATTCTATCATCAATTGTTTTTGCAGCGCACGTGATTTAAAGAATATTTTCGGTAATATTTTTTACACCTTGGGTTACATTATTGTAGTTTTTGTAAAGATTCCTAATTTTTTTTAAAATAGAATATAGCCTATGTTACCCGGGAATAGTGTAGCTTCCTAACAATGAAAGAATTTTTCAAATCGGTTCAGTAGTTTCGGAGCCTATTCGATGCAAACAAACAAACAAACAAACAAACAAACAAACAATCAAATCCTTCCTCTTTATAATATTAGTATAGATTAAAACAAACTCAATTTGTATTACACCACTTTTATATTTATATTTCATTTGTGTTCATTTCTGTATAACATGTTAGGTTAACTGGAAGAAATAGGATGTAGGTACCTATAAGTTATACCTTTTGTACTAAATGAAAATTTTGTACAATAAATGATTTTGATTTTGATGAATACCTGAAATATCGTTAAGATAAATCCAATGTACCCAATTAAAGAATGTATTATAAAAGGTCGTGTGAATGCTTATTTATCTATTTCTGCCTCGATACAAAGCAATTCCTGTGAGGTATTATAACTATTCTTATTGTAAATTGTTTCAAATTGTATTCGTGTATTTTATTAACTCGACAATAATACGCGATTGCTTATTTTTTGTTCAGCATTTCCTCGAAATTCACGTGGTAATATTTTCTGTCACCTTTGAACTTTAGCTGTAATAATAACTGTGGAAACACGTTATCAAACGATAAAGGGACGCCCACGCTTTTCACTATTCATGGCTTCGTGTAAAACGTACATTGTGTTGTTTTTGGGACATACAGTACTGTACATTATACGGTATTACATAAAATTTTGTTTTGCTCGCTTATTTAAAAATATTTAGGCGTAACTAATTTGTAATGGTCAACAAGATATGAATTGAGATTTTAATGGTCACAAGTAATATCATGAATGATTTTTGGGTTATGTTGCCGTGTTGCTCTTCCTTCTTCAGTATTGCTGCTTGGCTGAATAAAGAGGAATCGCAAAACGGAACGATAACCCTAAAATCAATAACGGTTTTTTTACATTAACTCCACACAGGAGGCCAGTTAGAAAATAATTTCCCTCAGGGCCCATGTCATCTTAGGAGGGGTTGTGTGGACGTTCTTTTTGCAACACGGGTTTCTTCGAGACCCATGGAAGACCCATGAGGGAGGAAACGCGGAAAGCGATTGATAATGGTCAGCAAATTCAAAATTTTACCTGACGTAAAAAAAAATCTTAACTTGAATGCTTAGTTACGTCTTACGGATAGATAATTACAAGGCTGGTGGATGTCGCATTTCGGTCTTTAAAACCTACATGATTGATACTTGTGCAGTTCAGTTTCAGTTCTACTGAAAGAAAATTTAATGGCTTAGCCGTATTTGGTGACCAGATCCGAATAACCAGGTACTTCCTCGTTTACTTCTTCATGCCTCGGGCATTTTTTGCCAGAAGGTCAGAAAACTTCTGTTTAAAACCCTAGTAACTGTAACTTTACTGTATCATACTACATCGATTTTTGTTATTTTTTAAACTTGACCGTCGAACCAAAGACGATGCCCCCCGGCGTCCCTCGTTCAAAGGTGACCGGAAACACGCTCTCGCGACCAAAACCCAATCTCTTCGCTAAATATTGCCAGCCTACACAACGGAGTGAAAGGGAGCGAGAAAGGTAACGAAGGGATAGCGAAGGGGGAGCGATTAGCAAATCAACGTGTTAGGTTTGCGAAGTGATACCACGCTTAAAATGGCTTTTAAAGGAAAAATGTTGATGGTTTACTACGGGAGTTTGCCTTCTGAAGACTCCAAGGAGTTGCTGCCAAATGGTTTGCTGAGCAAACAATTACTATGTTTGGTAGTACATAAATTTGTGAGCAAGATTTTTCAATTCTGAATTATCGAGAAAACAAACACTGTTCTCGGTGATCGGGTTCACATTTAGACGCAAAACTACCGACTCTACTTCAAAAATGTAAGCTAATATAAGAAAACTTGCAAGTCAAATAAATACAAACCCAAATATCTCATTGATTTTATTAACTACAATAAATGTTGTAAAATATACAAAAAGCGTTTTATTTTTAAAACTAAAATATTTGTACACAAATATTGAATTTTTTTTTTACAAAAGCCCGATACAGGAGGCCCTGAGGAAAATTATATCCTCAGGGCCTATGCCTTTCCTTAAAATGACCATTTTAAGGAAAGAAAGGATTGGAAGTTCTGGGAAGGAAAAAGTGGGTAGGAATCTGGGTGTCAGTGGGTTCAGGAGGGATGCACGTATGAATCAATCCTTCCTACTGCATTGCAAGGCGATGAGTCGAGAGAGTCCGGCTGGAATGGTCAAAGGCCTCCCTCAACCAGTTTTTCGATCCGGCCCGCCACGCAGCAGATGGGCAGATGCATCCGCCGCCAAGACCTGGACATACCTCACCCCATGAACCCGGGCAACCCTACTAAGTCACCAAATATCCCGTATACTTAATGACATGTGGCCCAAGTGCGGGCCGCACTAATCCCTACATACAATTTTTGGCCCTTTTACAACAAAAGGTTGCCGACCCATGCTCTAGAGCCCTAACCTCTAACTTATCTAGCCGCCATCTTGCGGACTTTCGGACAAGCTCTTTGCACTGCTCTCTATGTGCGAATCTGGAAAGACTAACTCTAACTCTACTCTCCCCTGGCTATCTCAAAACTGGCTAAGATACTTAATTAGTACAAATTAAATTTAAAATCAAGAAATCTATATACTTCACAAATAGGTGTCTCTAAATATTTCACAAAAAAAAATTAAATTTCTCTAAATATTTCACAATCAATTTCACAAAACAAAAATTATATTATCACTCGAAGTTGCTGAATTTTCCCTGGAGGTAAATTCAAGGACGTTTAGGACGCAGCCTTCCAGCCCAAGGAGCTGGTTGGTGTTTTAGTGGTTCTGATTCCCTCGGAGACCTAAAATCAAGAGAACTCCGGTTAGAACTTCTCAATAGTTTCGACACATCTACTGCCATTTTATCCCTCCAATACACAGAACACTTCCTCAACCGATCTATGTGTCTTTACCAAGTGATTTGAGTACCTACAATTTTAATAATAAATAGTTTTTTCCCAAATCTTTTCTCAATAACACCTTTATCCAAAAACATTTATTCGGTTGTCTGATATTTCCCGTCAAATATTTCTGACCCACCCGAAAATTCCTGCACATTGAAAAGCCAAAATTATATTGAAGAATGTCCAATTGATTGGCAGTCTTCAGTCATCGAAGACTTGAAGTGAAAATAATATTTCAAAAACAAGTTTATCACAGAAGTCTCCTGAATGTGCATTGCAGTGCATTGAATCTTGAATCGATTTGTGCTGCAGAAAATTTCAAAAATCCAGCTGTTCTTTACCACCATTGTCTAAAAAAATCGTGCTCGATTTCGCAGAAAGAAAGAATGGCTAGTGCCTGTATCAAGCAGTACCTCCTGGTATTAAAGCGAATACAATTCGAAACAAGTGAAAATGTATGCACGGAATTTGCGGAAACGAGGATTTTCATATTTGGGATCCGCCAGTTTGAACAATACGCTTTTTGAGAGCGCTACCGGAAACAAAGAATTGAATATTCTAGCGTTGCGATGCGGAACGTACGGAAGCAAAGAAATAATACGGAAATGGGCACGCACTATACCCTGAGAACGAATGGTTGACTTGGACTCGGGACTTTAAATTAACTCTGCGATTGTATTGTATAGGTATAACGAAATGAAATAAAGATTGTAATGTTCGAGTTTCTACTTACGGCCTTACTAAAAAGCGTGGAGAACATTTTGATCAATTGATAAACGACCGTGTATGAGAAAACCTTACTAATAAGAAACTGACAAAAAACAGTTAATGGAAAATTTTGTATATTTTTTTTTTACATGAGCTCCACCCAAGAGGTCCTGAGGAAAATAATTTCCTTCAAGGCCTATGTCATCTTTGGGGATGCTGTGTGGATGGTTCTTTTTAGGAAAAGGAGGAGAAAAGAGTTCTGGATAAGAAAAGGGTTTAAGGGGTGGGTAGGAATCTGGGGTTCAGTGTGTCTTGGTCATCTACCAGACCTAGACAAACCTCACTCCATGAACCCGGGCACCCCTGCTAAATCACTAAACGTAGCAAACCAATATTATATGTATATTGCTTTTAGAACCAAAGACCTTATCTGTTGTACGCAGTGTTAATAAAAAATATTTCAATATCGAATTTCAGAATTTTCCAAAGGTATTTTAAATGTACTTTATAATTCTTATTTTTGAATACGTCGTAAAACCAAATACCATTTTAGAAACTAGACAGAATTACCAATTAGATTTTTGCATTTAAAATTGCCATATTTAAATTTTCAAGACGAAAAAAATTGATAAGAAAGCCGGCACAAAACATTTTTAATCAAAACGTCGAAAAAATAAAAATAAATTAATTCAAGCTTTCATGCTGGGGAACTATGACAAGCTACTGAAAGTTATCGATACAATCCTTATCGATCGACCGTGCTAGGGGTCATCTTCCAGGTACAACTAAATTAAATAAATATTTTAATGTTCGAGTACTACTTAGAAAATAGAAACAATGAAATAAAATATAGATTTCAATGTTCGAGTATCTCTTTACGAAACAGGTTTTGTGTAGATAGGTACAACGAAACAAAATTTAGATTGTAATGATCTACTTAGAATACAGGTACTGTAAAAGTACAACGAAAGGAAATAAAGATTGTAATGTTCGAATATCTACTTAGAGTACAGGTAGGTAAGCGTAACTAAAGCGGCGTATCCTGCGCCACAATACACATGAACACTAGCTTGAACAGCACCCAAAACATTGAAAATTTGAACACATCGTGTTCAAAAACCCTGTGTTCAAGCTTTACCACAGGCGACGGAAAACATTCATCTCCCTGGCGAAGGGGGAAGGCTGGCGGGGGGAAATGTGTTCATATTTTTACAAGAGCCGCGCGATGCGGTCATGTATGGAGAATCAAACCGAACAAGTTTTTGAGGTTATGCGCAATGATTGAGCTTAATAATCACTACTTTAAAATATTATGATACCTAAATACAGGCAGGCGGGGCCGGCGCGCGGAGGGGAAAATAAGTTCATAATTTTACAGGAGCCGTACGGAGCGGTTGGTACCGGAGATAAATCGAATGACGTTTGGGGTCATGTCAACCGCGCGAGCCTAATACCTAATTATGACTTTAAATTGCAAATAAATACTGTCGTAATGGATGATTATATCTTTCGTGAACTCACTTGTAAATAAAGTCTATTAATTTATAAATCGATTTTAGAGACACGGAAGAAATTGACCAATTACAATAGGTATTCTATTCTTTCCCTGATAAATAAATACCTAATAAAAATCTAGTTAGGTAGGTTAGGTCTAAGTTGAAATCTGCGTGTTCTCCTTTATATTTCGTCTACAATATCATCGCTAAATTTCTTAACAGAACTCTACTTTTGACGTTTGAATTTCGAATGCGTAATTAATTACGCATTCGAAATTCAAATACTAACTTTAGGTCATAATACTTGATATTAGTCGAAAATCTTTCCTGGTAAATAAACATTTATTAAAATATCTCTGTTTTCTCCCTGATGTAGCATCTCTTCTTCATCGGAACATATTTTAACATTTATTTAAACGTCAAACGTCAAGTGTTCAGTTGCGTACGCGTGGAAAGGCAGCAAAATTGTGTGACCGCGCGAACTTCACACCTGTTCACACCAATCTTTCAAACCATGTTTCAAAAAACGCAGGAGACGGAAAACAAAGAACGTTTATAGTGTGGTTCAAGCTAGTATTCATGTGTATTCTGGCGCAGGAGTTCCGCCTTAAAGGGGTATGATAATAGTTTTATATGCTCTGTTTTTTTTTTCAATCAGTGGAAATGTCTCAATTAACATGGTTCTTGAAATATTTCAACTGCGTTTTGATTTTATTCACAGGTACAAACTTAAATGAATCGTTCAGGATTAAACAATTTGGGGGGCGGTTAAGGGTTAATTGGGTAAGTAAAACCTTTGCCATGATTCATCCCAAACATTTCGCAACGTTTTGCGACTTAGCAAAGGTGGCCATATCATGTGTCCGGGTCTTGGTGGCGGATGCGTCTGCCCATCAACTAGGTGACAGAAAAGATTGCGAGAGATTGGTTGAGGGAGACTTTTTGATCTCTCCGGCAGGACATCGCCTAGCACTGCAGTGAGAGGGATGGATTCATACGTCCGTCACTCTTAGACACATTGAACCCCCAGATCCCCAGAACTTTCTCGCCTCCCTTACCTTATTAGTCCTTCCACACAGCATCCCAAGTGAGGAATTGGTTTGTGTGGAGCCAATATAAAAAAAATAAATAAAAAATATATATAAAAATGTTCAACCCTAAATAAATATATGATTATGCTAGTCGAGAGTCCTCTCCACCGAGGTACATAAATTTGATTAATAAATTAGAAAAAAAAATTAGAAAATCATTTGCTCCGCTGCGGGATTTGGAATATTCTGTTAAATGAACAAAAACTCTAACACTAAGAGATTTGAATAGCTTAACAATTTCAAATCTTTCCCTTCCCTTAGTCCTTCCCCTCCCCTTTCTGCAGATTCACAACATTAAAAGATGAGGATGGTACAGCTCAACTGGCCTCTGAGAGTTGGAATCTCTACATATATATGCCAATACATTATTATAACTATAACACTAGATAAGCGTAAATGGTACCAAATTTAATCAAATTAAGTAGTTTCCGTGTGTAATAAGATCACGATATCATCGAAAACTCAGAATCCGGGATCAAGTAATAATAAAATCATCTACCAAAATTTAGTGGCGTAACGCGTTCCGGTTTTCAACCCCCGGGGCATAAATTGACATGACGTGACACCGAAACCTGCGCAAACATCGTGTCTTAAGGCTCCCGGAGGTGAATTGGGAGTATCAATATTCCGGCTGTCTCCACCAACATTGCGGAATATATTATCGGATGATATTCTCAAATGTAACTGATAACATTAGGGAATTTATACATGTTGATCTTAAGAAACTTTGGCAAGTTGTTTATATGAATAATAAATCTATTTCTTATATATTCGGTCTTCTGTTAATTTAACCAAATATTTATAACCCATAACCCATTCTTTATAACGTTGAAATATTTCAGAAATTAATCTACACTTTTTTTACATAAGCTCCACACAGGTATTTTTGTAAATGTCATACACTATCAGAGAGGGATACGTACTTGCTTAAAAGTTTGGATGGAGGAAGGAGGGAACACGTGTTGCAGATTTTTTTTCACCTACGCCATCTTTAGGGATGCTGTGTGGAGGGTTTTTTTTTAAGTAAAGGAAGGAGAGGAGAGTTCTGGGAAGGAAAAGGGTTAAAGGGGTGGGTAGGAATCTAGGGTTCAGTGTGTCATGGTCTTTCTCCTCCAATACCTAGACAAACATTATCCTATGAGTCCCGGGCACCCCTGCTAAATCACCAAACGTAGCGAAACACTTGGGGTGACCTATGGCAGAGGTGTTGGTTATCCAATAAAGGTTCCCGGGCGGATGTACCCATTCCCGCCTCCCAAATTGAAGATGTATATATTTGCGTCAACACTTGTCTTTATAAAAAATATAAAAAAGGTATTTTTCGTAAGATAGAACGGTCTATAAACTTATTGTACTAATTAAATATCTATCAACCAGCAACTATCCTAAATCTCAATTTTTATTTTTTTTTACATTGACTCCAAACAGGAGGCCTGGGAAAATAATTTCCGTGGGGGCCTATGTCATCTTAGGGGAAGCTGTGTGGAGGTTTTTTTAGGAAAGGAAAGAGAGGAATTTCTGGGAACGAAATAGCTATGAAGGGTGGGTAGGAATCTGGAGATCAGTGTGTCTAGACGGATGTTGAATCCATCTCTCCAACTGCGGTGGAAAGGTCCAAAGACCTTCCTCAACCAGCCTCTCTCGATCCGGCCCGCCACACGTAGGTTTTCAGATGCATCGGCCGCCAAAACCCTATTTAAAAAATATATATATATATAGCATTGGTACCGTCAGGTTCAGTTGTATATATAATTGAGTTTATCGCGAAATTATGAACGGAACATACAGAGATATAACCTGAAAAAACTTGTTGCCTTGTATGTAGACTTAATAAAAGTCATAAAATGTGAATGCTTTCGTCAACACAACAGTCTCTCTGTTTGAGAATCAATGGTGATCAAGTGTGGATTTGTGTATGACAGAGGTCATTAAATATTAGCTTTATTGATATGTTTCGGGATTCCGTTAGGTAATAGTTAGCATATACTATTTGTTAGATAATAATTTTATAGTGTTTCAATTATATTACTGCATTTTGTAGTGCTGCAATATTATTTACTTGTAGGCACTACCGGAATTATTCTAGTAGTGCCTACAAGTAAATAATATTGACCACCATACTGTTCACAAAAGCAGGCTTTTTTTTTGTATCGCATACTGACAGGACAAAGAAAAATATGAAAGCCTCCAATAATGGTTGTATTGTATTAATACACTTGCCATTCATTTTGATTGCCCGGAGGCTGAAAATTTATATTCAACCAAAAGTAGAAAAAGGGTTCCCTGCCATCCTTGTAATACATTATATTTTAGAAAAATGGTTGTAAATTTTAGTGATTTTATGCGGCAAACATTTTATATTTTATGTGCGAGACTTCTGGTAGATATTTCATACTTATATGTACTGCAATATTATAAAAATTGGTTGGTGGTAGAGCGGTAAAAATGATGAGCAGTTTCGAAAAAATTCCGCGCATTCCAAAAATGCATGCTATAAAAAAAGATGAAAGTTGCAAAAAATAGACTGCGTTAAAACAATGCGTTAATTTTTTTATGTAAATTCCCAGCTTCTCCAGTCTGGAGTCAGCAAGACCTAATTTGGGTATGTTGTGAAGCTGAAGGTTCTGGAGGGGACGGGGGGAGGGGGATGAGCTTTTGGGAACTACCTGGCTTTTGAAGATCTAGTCACTTTCAGTAGTAGTATTTTTTATGTGGATCCCTCATAGAGTCTCAGCTGCTCCCGTCTAGAGCCAGTGACACTACGGCATTTCCTTTTGAGGTTTATTGTGAAGATGAATGCTATTGGGGAGGAAGATGGAGATGGGGAAGAGGAGGAGGAAGGTGGGGAAGTACCTGGCTTTTCAGATCTGGTCATTTTCAGTATTTCCCTGGTAAAATACCACCACACAGAAATTAAACTTTTGCTTGAAATAGATTTAGCCGTGTTTGGTGAACAGTATGAGTAGGCGCTTCGCCGCCTTCCTCCTCCCATCTTCTTCCCTCCCTCACAACGAACCCCAATTACCGATGCTATGGAAGTTTAGGGCAGTTGAAATGCGGTACTTGCATAAAAAATTAAAAGAAAACCTCAAACCCCGCGGCTTCTAAACTTTCTCAACTGTTATGAGTACTATTCCATTTAAATCGGCTACAGTCAGTAGGGGAAAGATAACTAAACACCAATCATTAGAGGGCTCAGGAAAAAACTCAGCCTTCTTCCAACCTTTACCTCAAAATCTTTCCCAATTCCCAAACAGTCCACAAACTCTTGAGAGTGGGAAATTTCAGTAATGTCACATAATAAGCCTTTCACGAACAAAATTCGTGAAAGGCTTATTATAAAAAAATAAATAAATAAGCCTTTCACGAACAAAATTAATGAATTGCTTCAAAAAATATTTGCATTTGGTAAAGCCATAAATTAAATTTTCCAGTTTTTTCCATGAATATGAAATTACCCACACTAAAACTACAAAAATAGTAAAAAGAATTAAGCTTTCTTTAATACGTTTTTAAGCGCTGTTCACAGTGTTAGTTCGGAGGTTAACATAACTTGTTTTATTCAAGCTGTCGAGTCTGGTGAAAGCTCTCATTAAAAGCCATTTCAGTGCCCCAACTCATGTAAAATTGACCAGCTTTTGATCAATAGCTTCGCCAGACACTCCGCACGACGCACGTGCAGTGGCGGAGCAAGGTTAGGTGGAACCCGCTGCGCAAAATTACTTGTCACACATTGAAATTGCCCACAGTTGCAAGTATTATTATCTGGTTTATTTAGCTGCCTAAGCTTTACGCAGAGTCTTACGAAATCAGATGTAGAGTATACTCCTTCAAGGCACTCGCAAGATTCTATTTTTTTGTTAAACGAAGCTACATTTATTTATTTTGAACGAATCTAGACCTCCAGTGTCCCTGCATACGTTGTTAGAAAGCAGTATGTAAGTGCTTAACAGGAAAAAAACATAATACAACAATCAGGTTAGTAATACAAGCAAAAATAACAATTAAAGCAAAATAAAACTCGTTCAAGAAGGTCACGAGGCAGCGTTGCATCATGTGCAACCTGTAAGCACCTGTATAAATAGATAGGGAACACACGATAAACAATTAAGTCTCAAATCATTTGGCATGTACCAATAAAAAATGTAAATTGCATTCAACCTGATATAAACGATACCCAGCATCCGTGTTCCTTAGCCAACCACCCAGTGAAGCCCCAAAGAAAGTAAGTTGAATAATAGAGGTAAAATACCTGATGTAGACAGTAATTTTCTTGTTATTTTGAACCTCAAGTGTGCAAAATTTCATCCAGAAGTAAAATTGCAGATTTGAATAAAAATCAAATCATGCCACCCACCCGCCCGCCCGGCGTCCACAGACAGACAAACACACTTAATAGAGCGTTAAGGGACATACTTGACTTATTTAACAGGTGATTCCTTAAATTATTTGGAGTAAAAAACCTTAATGAAATTTAGGTCTCCGGTGACATTTTTGATTTTTTTTTCAAATTAAAACAAAAAATCGAAATAATGATTTTTGGTATTTTTTTCAAATTAAAAAAATCAAATTAAAATCAATCAAATTAAAAAATCTAAATAAAAAAATCAGTAGGTATTGGACAGGGTTCATTTGGTTACTCGGCTGAGTGACCAATGATGTCACATGGAAGAATTTTTTTTGTTAAGTTTAAACAAAAACATCAAAAAAGTCACCGGAGTCCAAAATTCAATTTTTTTTACACCAAATAATGTCTGGAATTTTAGCTTTAAGTAAGTTATGTGGTAAAAAGATTGTGTACTCAATTTTTTTCCTAACTTTGTTCCTTGTTTTAAAATTTTAAAACCACATAGTTAAATATGCTTGAAACGGCTGAAGCCGTGTTTGGTTGCCAGATCTGAATAGATTCCTATATCCTTCCCTTCCCCACTACCTTACCTGCAACCTCACAACATACAGGCAATCAAATTTTAACATCTGCATTTATCTTAAAATTAGGTTCACGGTTTCGGATCACGTGCGCTGTTTAAAGTGTCTGAATGAAGCTAAAAGGCAACAGAATGTTGGTGGCAATGACTTTATGTTCTTTCACAGCGAACATTTTAGTATTATAAGATATAAAATAGATATACACTACGATATTTGGTGTAATACGTCGTTTCGGTTCAATGTGCTCACATTTTGCTCCATGTTTCACCTTCATGTTTGCTTAAATTTTTATCAACAAACTGAAGCGATTCATTCAACTTCAAATAGTAAAAAACCTAACAGCTAATCAATTGTAGGCTCCAAGCCAAACGGTGGTAGCGCCTGGCGCCAGTAAAAGTTTCAAAGGCGCTAGGTATTATCAGCGCTTTGGCTCCTTGATCCTTGGCGCCTTGACAGACGGCGCTCGGAGCTGACTGCTCCAATTGCGCCTGCACAGGGCCGACCCTGAATCGGTATATTAATGAAATAATTTTAAGTCTGGCCCCATAAAGAAAACATCTTCAAATTTTCGATAAAAATAAAAGTACACTTTTTTTTAAATTTAATTAAAGAAGACAATATTGGCGAAACTCAGTTTTAATTCTGAAATAGAAAATTCAGAAAAAGATACGGTCACATCTGGAACGTGAACCCAGAACCTACGACTTGCCGGGTCAGTGCTCTACAAACTGAGTTAATGTGTCCCTATCCGATTCTGTCATATTAATCCGTATCATTCTTCGACCAAGAACTACAAACATTATTTTCGTTATTTGTTTTTGGGGTGTTATGCCGTGTTGCGCTACCTCCTTCTTTAGCCAACGTTACGGACAGCGTTACAGTGTCCATCACCAGGGTAGATGTGATGATGATGGACACTATAACGCTGTCCGAAACGTTAGCTAAAGAAGAAGGTGACACAATACGGCACAACAACCCAAAAACAAATAACGATAATACTTTCGGCCGTGAAAATCCAAAAACGCATCTGACGCATGGCTCCTATGATTGCAAGTTTCAACCAAAACTAAATGCTATCTTGATAGTGTCTTTGATAAATGCATCTATTTTATTTTAATACGCGACAACTGTTGACTTTTCAACAAGTCTAGTCCACGAGTTTCGCTAATATTGTCTTCATTAATTAAATATTACAATTTGAGGTTTCACTCATTAAATTAAAAATAAATAAACTTTTTCAGTCGAATTTAAAAAAATAGGTGGACTATAAAGTGCGTTAGGGTATCACAGTTCCACGAAAACTCGGTAAAGTCTGGTTGATTGCAAAAAGACTTTCCAAAGGTCTGGGTGGGAAACATTCCAATTTTTGATGAAATTAGAAAGGACTTTATTTGATTGCTTGCAGAAGTGTTGAAAGCGTTCGCCTCAGTACCTACTATGAATCCAAACGTAATCAACGAGATAGAGAATAAACCAGTGAACTGCATAGTGATTTGACCAGATTAAAAAAGAATTTTCGGAATTCGTCGGTTGAAAACATTTAGTTTTTTCATGAATGAAGTGTAATAAAAATAGTAACCCCGATGACTTTTTTACTGAGGTTGGGGGATGTTTTTAGAGGACGGAGAATGGAAAAGAGTAAGAACGGAAGCGTTTTCCAATTTTTTGGCTTGAATCTAAAAACAGTAGGAGTCATTTCCAGGTATATTTTTGATTAGTTGCAAAACACAATCGAACAGTATTGATACGATATCGTCAGCGTGAATTTCAGAACCCAGTTTCGAGCGCATGTTGACACCGCGCTGTACGCGTCGCGCCCCAAATAACATATGTGTACGTGCAATTTTAAACAAAGCTACCGTTGTAATTCGGTTTTGAATCCAAGAATTCGTCACAAGATGCCGCCACTTCCGCCGCCAGGGCACATACGTATGTGCCTCCCCTAGGTATAAGTTCTACGAATATGTGAATCTGGAGTATCTCCAGATATGGAAAGATTGACGGTAATATTCAGTTATATCAAGCAGCCGTATGACGTCATTGCTCGTCCCGGTTACTTTGTCCCGGTGACTAGTTATCACAGGTTAACAGTGGATACGAGGAACGGGCTAATTTTTTTTAAATTTTGACAGTAATACTCAGTTGTATCAAGCGGCTGTGTATTACATATGACATTATTGCCCGTCCCGGTTACTTTGTCCCAGTGACTAGCCATCACTGGTTGACAGTGGATACGAGGAACGGATTAATTTTGGAACTAGTACCAACACTAACTGGGCGAAGCCAAACCAAAAGCCGCCCGCAGGTTTTTAACTGCTAGTACGTCATTATTACGTTAAAAAAACACATAAACGAATATTGTTTGTAAATTTGTTTAAAAATCAAAACTTGTATCTAAGCTTACTTTTCAAAAGGAATTCAGAATATATATTTGACTGAAGCAAGATCGAATTTCACAGTGCGAAATAAAAACTTATATAAATTGAAACAACAGGTCGCAATGTTGAAAAGCGGAATGCAACAACCTAGAATACGCTAATGAGGACACATTGTCACGTAGAAACAAAAACTTTACTGTTTTATTAATTCAGGAATGTCAGACGTTGCTTGCATTTTTAAAGAGCGAATAAATTTCAAACATCAACTGACCCAATTAATCAATAAGAACCCTTCGTAAAATCTACAGCCTATCAACTAAAATATATAAAAGCAAGTCGTTTGGATTGGATTGCGAAGGATCCGAATTTTAGTTGCCACATGAATAAATAAGTACCTCACATTGCGGTCAATGAAAGGAACCTGAATTTTTATCGCCTGGCCACACCGAGTTCATTAAAAAAATATTTTTATTATATATTTGAATAATGGAACGCTCATGCGGCAAGAGGAAGAGTTTTACTTGAATTCACTTCACCGAAAAAGTTACCCAATTACACCAATGAGCTAAAAGTTGTCAAGCAAAACTACGTCAAGGTTTTTTAAAGTTGTGAATGAAAGAGACTTTTTTCCGGATGTTCCGTGTTGTGCTTTTCTTGTACTTGAAGTTTTTATGGAGTCAAGTAAGCTGCGCGCGCACATGACGTCATATCGTTGACACCTTTCCCGGGCAAAATAATTTGTGGCTAGCGACGAAGCATGTTTTGATGTTTAAACACGATAGTCGAACAAAATCATGTTGGCCGCATGGAAAACTATAATATTTTATGGCACTTTGGTTTTATGAAGGAAAAGGAATTTGCTACTTTTTAATTAATTAATTTAATTATTTATTTAAACGCCCGTAGGGCTTTTACATAAAGCGTAGTACATGTTTTTGACAAATTACATAAAATAATGGATATATAAAATATAAAATAAAATAAACAAAATACAGGTTACATGAAATAGAAAATATAAGAAACACCATATAGATTACAAACATTATAAGAGATGACACAAAGTAGGTAACATACAAAGAAAGTTAAGTAGAAATAGAAATAGTTTATGAAGTAGGTGAATAGGTGAATACAGACGAATTAATGTTAGTTATTATAATTATAAAATAAATACGAAAAGATTGTTTTTAATTTTGCTTGTAATTAGCAATTTTTATTATGCATATATGTGTAGTAGATGTTTGCTTCAAGAATGTTTCGATAACTTTTATTTCAAAAGTTTCAATACGCTGATTTTAAGTTCAGAAACTGATTGATAACGATTTGACCTGCCAGTGGCTGAGTTGACATCGCGTCTAGGCCCTATCCAGGCATCACGAGTTCAATTAATCGGCTAGTTAAGTCTTCCATACACAAGCAACAATTTCCGCTTAAAATGGTGGTAATAGGATATTTTCAAATGTCGTCAGGTTATGCATTATTTTTTTTTACATTGGCTCTACTCAGGAGGCCCTGAGGAAAATAATTCCCAATAAGGCCCGTGTCATCTTTGGAAATGCTGTGTGGAGGGTCTTTTTAGTAAACGAAAGCCTCTCATTCTGAGAAAGAAAAGGGTATGAAGAGATGGTAGAAATCTGGAGGTCAGCGTGTCCAGGAGTGACGGACGTACGAATCCATAACTCCCACTGCGGTGCAAGGTGATATTCTGAGAGAGTACGGCTGGAGAAGTCAAAGGGATACCCTCAACCATTCTCTCCCGATCTGGCCTGCCATGCAGCTTGTGGGCAGACGCATCCACTGCCAAGACCCAAACAAACCTCACCCCATGAACTCCTGCTAAATCGCCAAACGTAGCGAACCGCTTGAGATGACCTATGGCAGAGGTGTGTTACACGCTACTATAATTTTTAATATTTGATTTTTTTATCGATTCGTGAACGAAAAATTTCTTGAAGTATTTTCTAAGGCATTTTTCACTTCAGAAATATATAGCATTATATATTTTCTGTGAAAAATATCTACGTTCGAATCTGGGTGTCGGCATTTCAAATTCCACAATCTCTCATCTCAATCTTGGAAGGGAGGAACGGAGAAACGAAGTAATATACTTTGATGAAAAAAATATACCTACCCTACGTAGTATTTACTAGGATCAGTCAAAAAGTAATGCCTCCCATTTTTTTCTACTTTAATAAAGTTAGTTAAGTGAAAATTTTGAATTTGGTGCTATTCGTCAAATCTTCTTCTGCAATCTACTGCAATAGTAATTTTTGCATCAACAGGGAGCACTGCAGTCGCTTGCAAAATAGCCGACATCGATGTTCGTAATAGACAGCGTTATGTGATTGATTCTTGACTGTAGAAGGTGTATGTATACATGTACAAAAGAGGTAACTGAAATAGATATTATTTCTTTTTTGTTGAAAACCTAAAAAACCTAAAAACCTAAAAACATACCAGATATTATTTCGATTATGGAATTAGGGCAATAAAAATACAGCAAAAAAACTGAACCATATTATGTGTCGTCACAACATATACAATTATACAAAATGTACGTATTCAAAAAGTACTCTGGCGCATACCAATACCGATCTATGGTTACAATCCGCACATGCCGTCGTTCCCGGGAGCCAGTAATATCCAGTATATCCACCCTTCCAGGATCAGGGGCTTGCCAGGAGTGTAGGAGGTGGGGAGGGTAGATATGCAAACTGCCTGAATTTCAGGACGTTACTCTCATCGGAGGCAGACAAAGCCATCTAATCAGACTGGTTGCTGTTCGGGGTGTATAAAAATCTTGATGTACGTTTTTTGGCAACAGAGGCTTTTGAAATCTCAATTCAATTTGCTGTTGCAGTTACTTTGGAAGATGTGTGGTAAAAAATCCATGTGTGAAATTGAAAAAGAGACCAACTGAACACACTTTTGGAATGAATATAAAATCATTTCATCCTAAGGGTGAAAAAAATTGCGCAATTCTGTGAAATTAAATTGTGGTAAGATAAAATAAAAAGCATTTTTTTTAAATAAATCTAGTCTCAAATTTACAGATTGATTTTTTATGAAAGTACATTGGAATCTCATTCTTTGGTCGAAGATAATTTTTATTCAGAATTGACGCGATATATACAAATTTAAAACGGTTATTGCTATGTTCAGTGGCAAAACGTAAATATCCAGTCGCTCAATGGGTGTTCGCTCTTCTCAAATTAAAATTACGACACCAGCGCCAAATAGACGACTCATCTATAACATTGTCTCTATAAACCTCCTTCAATTGCCTACGAATATCGTAAGGTCGCACATTTCTTGCATTGAGAAATTTAATCACAGCTCTAACTTGACAACTGGCGGCGTTTTCTATTTTCTTAAACATTATAAACACTCTTAGAAACAACACAGTCAATACCAGCCAGACAGGTAGACAGCTGAAATACAACTGAACGTGTTGGTACTTGTCCGGCTGCTACTCTATTCGCCAGCGCTCCGCACGGCGTAAACGGGTGCTTTTTTACGGATAGCCCTCGTATATGATGAATATGAATACTTAAGCATGTTTTATTCTAGATCTCTGTTCCATTATTTGACAGCAGCTCTCCAATTTTTGGTACCTGACGGATTTGTGTGCTTGGGTGTTGGTAGTCATGTCCCGATACGTCTTGGTGGTTAACATCAGAATCAAAGTATTCCGCTTCTATAATTTCAGCCCTCTTCGTGTACTCGAATAATTCACGATTGTTACCCTCTGTCAATATGACGATCTCCTCTATCGGGTTATATTGGTTGCAGGGGAGCACCCACGCACCAATCCTATCACAGTGTTTCTGGTTTGATGAATATAACGTTATTAATCAAAAAGAACAACAAAGTAACTAACAATATAGTATTCTCGGCTAAATTTAACAAGGATCAACATATTTTCGATTAGTCTTACAATTTGATTCTAGCTTCAGTTTCCTCTGCAATATTTCGGATTCGTTGATAAGGTCCCCGCGTCGAGGATTGTTTGCGGATGGGATTGCGTTAATTTCTACCACAAATCTATTTTGAAATTTGAATACCATATGAACCTCAAAGTACTTGCAGGAATAGGTTATCGAGAGCAAACCAGATCGAACATCAGGGATTGAAAATTCTACAGTTCCTCGTATAGGAACAATTTCCACGATAAATGCTTTATTTTGATTTTTTATTGGAATAACTCTTGTTATAATAAAGTTTGAAGGTTTAACCCATCAAAGTAATATTATATCATTGAAGAAGAAGATAAAAAAGAGAAAAAAGGACAGAAAAAAAAACCTTATCTTTTATCCCTCTGTAACTTACTTTTTTCATACTTTCATTTAGATTCATGAGCATTTTCTTCTTCTTCTATATTTTTTCAGAAAACGAAGGGTTTTGAAGATGTTCAATATTTCTAAATTGTTGCTCGTGCTATAAAAACTATTACGTCTAATTGCAACGAAGCACAAATAAACCAGAAAAGTGGCATTTTTGAAGTATGAATACACAACACAATTTCAACTATGTGAAAGCGTTGAAATTCACTAGGACTCAAAAACCTTACGATTTAGTTATGTTTGTTTTTAAGTACGTGCGCAAGTTGAAAGCACCAATTTCACTGTTGTTTTCAGAAAACACAACGTTTATTGTATGTAAAGGACTCGTCGTTGCTTAATTAAATGTAAAATATTTTTACCACAAGTACCTAAAAAGTTTGTAACAATTCAATTCTTTTTTTAAAAAAAATATGTTTTTTTAATCTGTTGTGCATTCACTTTAAACTGTTTGTAAAGATTATAAATCTTGAGTTAGCTTTTGGGAATTTTTTTTTAAGTAAAAAGATTTTTCAATCGCGGTAATTTTTTTCGTAATTTTATTATAAAGTTTGACGGCTTTGAGATTTCTGAGTGTTTGATTTTTATCCCTTTTGGCAATCTAATTTGTTATAAATTTTTCGTGTTTTGTCCATCTAGGTTGTAAGTCCTACAACCTATAATGTAGGTGTCATCTGTTGATTGCGAATTATTTTTATTTTGAATTACTTGGATATTCTTGACTATAGTATCAAATTTATAATGTAAACCACGAAATTATGAAAACACAATAAAAATCGCTTCTTTGTAATTTAATTCTTGTAAGGATAAAATACCATGTTAAATTATTTAACCAATCAATCACAATTTAGTTCCAAAAGTTGACAGGGGAATAAGTATCTACTGAAAATCCAATTCTATCAAAAGGGTATTGTGTTCACTATAATATTTATATTCAAATCGTTGTCTGCCATCCATGGAGAATGCATAGAGACCTACGAAAATATTTAAATCAACCAATATTAATCTTCAATTAGTGGTTCAGGAATCTTATGTTCAGGTATCCTCGTTCCGGAAGTCATTTGTTATAGAATCATATTAAGAATAAAAAATGTTGTTTTATTAAACGATTTCCATACTATACTAAAAACACTATAATTCATCAATCGATGAACGAAAAGTCCCGATATACACAAAACGTTTAATGAAGCTACTGAAATTCATTTAAAAATACCAATTTCCATGAATGATTTTTAAAAATAACTCATATTTATAAATCGATCCTGCAAACTCTACCATAATCCATAAACGCTTCTTATAAGACCAATTCAGTGATATCTCGAGATACGAGTTTAATTAATTCCGTTACCTTGCTCGTATGTCAATTTGATCGAATCTCAAACCAATTTTCCTCATTGAAATTAATTGAAATGCTATTAATCCGTTCCAGCCCCCAAAATGCCACCCCTGTTATTCTTGTTACATTTTTTTTAAATATGAAAATGTATTTATAAATGACAAATATTGTATAAAAACATAATAAAAGAGAATGTAAAGAAATAAACAGGTTTCATACTTTTTCAACTTCCCTTGTGATAACATGAATAGTTGTAGTCGGGACATGAAAAAGGTTTGTTTCCACTGTGGGCAAACTTGTTAATTTTTAGGTCGCTCTTGGTAAAACATGAAAGTTACAGTCAGGACACGAAAAAGGTTTTTCTCCACTGGGCAACATATGACTGTTTAAAATTCCCTCGAGATAACATGAATAGTTGCAGTCGGGACATGAAATACGTTTATATCCACCGTGGGTAAACATGTATTTTTCATTTTTTTTTTTTTTTGTTATTGTTTTTGGGGTGTTATGCCGTGTTTCGCTACCTCCTTCTTTAGCCAACGTTTCGGACAGCGTTACAGTGTCCATCATCAGGGCAGATGATCTCATCTGCCCTGATGATGGACACTGTAACGCTGTCCGAAACGTTGGCTAAAGAAGGAGGTAGCGAAACACGGCATAACACCCCAAAAACAATAACAAAAATATTTTTTGGCCGTGAAAACCTAAAAACATACCTGATGTATTTTTCAGTTTCTACCTCTTTATTTTTGTAACTTGTGTGCATTTTTCATCAATTGTAATTTATTTTTATTTTCTTTCTTAACTTTCAAAATTATCTGCATATTAAAATTGTACTACCAATAATCTAAAAGCCCTCTGGGCGTAAAATAAATAATTAAATAAAAATAAAAATATGAAAAGTTATAGTCAGAACACGAAAATGGTTTTTCTCAACTGTTGGTCAACATACAACTTTTTAAACTTCTCTTGATATAACATGAACAGTTGCAGTCGGGGGATGAAAAAGGTTTTTCTGTACTGTGGCTAAGCACTAAAATCCTCGTATCTCAAATGTTGCTCGTATTTCAAAGCAAAACTTCGCTCGCTCAACGGCTCGTATCTCAAATATCTCGTATGTTAGGACACTTGTATCTCGAAGTAACACTGTATATGTAAACACATCCCTGTTAAAAAGGTACCGAAACGCTTTAAATGATTTTCAAAAGTAGAAAGTTCATAAATGAATTATTAATGCTTGAAAAGTACCAAAATCCATAAATCAATATTTACAAACTAAAGTCCATAAATTCACACTAACGGACCAAAAGCGTTTAGCCCCGTCTGGATGAAAACATTTATTTCAAAACTTGTAATGAAGATTCAAAAACTTTAATGATTGAAGTTTAATGAATGAAGTAGAACTTTGAACGGAAGTTTAAACGTCATCTGGGATTGAATGAGAAAATGAATACTTTACAAGAAAGCCATTAAGTGCTCACCATGCGAGAGAATCAAAGAAATGGACACTAAACATTTTACGAGCGTTTATTTTACGATAAAAGATTATAAATATGTACTTAAAACATAAACGCACCCGGCCTTTACACAGGGTGAAGTTTTTTTTTCTGCTTATAATGTAGTTATTTATTTAATATAAACAGTATACGTATATCACAAAATCATAGTTAAATAAGAAATAATAAAAAAGAATACAACAGTTAATTGTTGCTTTTGATTAAGAAATGACAACAGCGATACAATTACATATAAAAATTCGTGAAAATAAAGTAAATACTAGAATAGATCTGCCACATTAGCATATCTATTAGTAACCTAAGTCCGGTTATTGTAGCATTTAAACAGGATTTTAGAACGAGTGGCTCTCGTGGATACATGAAATTCAATGAGCTAAGTTAAATCAGGACTGTCTATTTTACCATTTACAATTTTCAACATAAATATTAAGTCGAATATAATTCTTCGACCTGAGAGTCTTAATAAATTTAATGTTTTCAACAAGTAATTAAAGTTTATGTTTTCAATGGGAAGCCGAGTTTAAAATTAATGTGTCTTAGAAATTTATGTTGAATTTTCTCGATTGAATCTGAATGTATTTTAAAGTGGGGGGACCAGATCGAGGAGTTATATTCGACTTGACTACGTACAAGGATGTATACAATTTTTTTAAGTTGAAATATTCCTAAAACCTCAAGAATTTCGAAGAATGAAGCCAAGCATTTTCATTCCTTTATTAATAATTGTTTATATGGGATAAAAACTTTAATTTGGAGTTGAAAGTTATGCCCAGGTCATTTTTTTCTTCGACAGAGGTAAGGGTAGAGTCGCTAAGTATATACGGATGAATAATTGGTTGATTTATTCTGTAAAATCGTATTGAATGACACTTATTTACGTTCAGAAAAAGTTTGTTAAGAGAACACCAATAAATTAACTTGTTTAAATTATTTTGTAGACAAATACAATCTTCAGCGGTTTTAATTATTTTAAATATTATGATATACTTGTCCTGCATTTCATCTTCATTATTTCATTTAACCTCTCACATGACTTTAAAATAGCCAAAATGTTATGTGGTTTTCTTGTCAAGTGACCAAATTAAGCCGGGCCGCATTTATGCGTAAGTCATCAAGGTTGCAACCCATGGGTCCGCACCACAAATTGTTTGAAGTTAAGCGGTGAAAATATTATAATGAAGTAGCTTCAGCAGCATGTATTGTAGGTTCAAACCAAGTAGCCACTAAGCTATTTCTAACTTGAAATTACTAGATTTTATTTTTTTAAATTACTAATTAAGAGGAATATAAACGCTAGAAATATTTCGATTCTCATGCCTACAAAATTTAAAATCGCGAGACGTATTTGCACGAGGCAAGTAAGCGAAAAAGTGGTTTTTATTTATTTTATCATAATTTTATAAGAATGAAAAAATGTTAGAACATACAAAGAAACATACAAACCTCAAAAATTGTCTTAGCCATAAATGGGTATTTAAAAAAAAAAAGTTTCTTATATAACTTCGTAGTTAAGTCATGAAAAAGCATTTTTTTTAGTGGTTTACGCTTATATTTTTTGTAATTCCAATACATAGAAAAGCTAGTAAAAGCTTCAATTTATCCGTAGCATATTTTTTGATGTTCATAATGTAAACCGATTCGTAGTAAAGATAAATCTAAATCGGATTTCACGTTCAGCTTCATCTTAAATTAAATTATTAATTAAAACCGTGCTGAATACCTTAATAATTTTCAATAAACTCTTGTACCATAACTCATAAATAGTAGGAGGCTGGCGGAGGCAAAAACATTGAGAATGTATGGCGAGCGGTATGCTGAAATAGGTCAAAACCAAATGATCTTTTATCTTTTATTGCTAAGTCTGTTGGCCCCATAAAACAAATTAGACCGGTCAAATAACGATCGTTCAATTGTTTTGTCTTTAATAATTAGCGGCTCTGGAATTTTCGTTTTGCCTCCGCGTTCCGCCTCCTACTCATAAACTTTCATCTCATCATTTCATCAATTTCTAAACACAGTATATTAAAATTTTTGCAGTTTTCACCAAGAGACTGTCAGAGATATTTTTCCGATTCAAACCATTACATTTTTGTGACACAATTCACCACAGGTAATTTTTTTGTCGATTTTGAAGTAGTAACTGTCTGATGTAACATTGTGATGCTTAATATACTGATAGTTCTGTGAACTATAGACTTCGCATCCAAAAAAAACACATCTCTAATTTTCTCTACTTTAATAAATCAACAGTTCTCTCAAATTGTAAGATTTCTAAGTAGGTACTTAAATACCTATCTACTTAATTATCGAATAGTATTAATACGTCTGCGTCTGCGTGGTTGAATTTCAAAACCCAGTTTCGAGTGCATGTTGACGCCACGCCACAAATAACATCTGTGTAATTTCAAACAAAGCTACGGTTGTAATTCGGTTTTGAATTCAAGAATTCTTCACAAGATTTCACCGCTTCCGTCGGCAGGACGCACAGGTACGTACCCCCCCCCCCCCCTAGGTATAAATTCTACGAATTTGTGAATCTGGAGTAACTGTCCGGATGTGGAAAGATTGACTAGTATTTCTTGATTGAAAGTAATTCTCAGTTAAATAAAGCGGGTGTATATTTCATATTACGTCATTGCCCGCCCCGGTTATTTTGTCCCGGTGACTAGCCATCACTGGTTGACAGTGGATACAAAGAACGGGCTAACTTTGGAACCAGTTTCTATTGGATTTATAAAATGGTTACCAACTAACAACAATCTAACTGGGGGAAGCCGAACCAAAAGCCGCCCGAAGGCCTAGCAATAAAAATCTGCGGTGCGGGTTTTAACTGCTAGTAAACTATTAATATTATACGTAACCATTTTTTTTATTTCAAAAATTTAATTATACAATTGGTCAAATGCTACCATCTCCATGACAATTCGTTTTTCAAACTATCTTTAGACCCGCAGATATCATAAAATGACGATTTGACGTCTCGTAGTAGAAACCACGATTATGCAAACTCTGGGGGGATAAAAGGGTAATACCCAACAAGACTACCATATTGAACTGGAACGTAACAGACAAATGTACAGCTTATGCCAAATGGTCTAGTTACAACAGGACTGCTACTCTCAGTCAAATACGATTTTCAATAAATTAATCAAAAAAATCTTGCACTGAAATATCAATTCTCTTTCAAGCACCAATTAAATTATTGTTATGCAGCCTTTTGGCACTGAAGTATAATATATTTATTTAAATTACATTCTATGCAAGCACACCTATCTAATGCCTTCTCTGTAGGCAAATCCCTAGATTTAATTTAAAACTCAAAGCTCATTATTATAGTTCAGATGGAACGAGGCCGGGTAATAAAGTTTATTGCTTTACAATGATTGTTTGAGTGTTTTTTGTCCGGCTGAAGCGTAGTTGGGTATTTCGCGGACACTGAATAGAAAAATTAAAGAACGCGAATGGTGCCGATTTGAAATAAAACTGAGGCCGCCAAATAAAATAAAATCTCATTTCGACTCACAGGCCACAACTGATGCAATGCAATGATGGTTTATAAAATTACTATGAATCATACATTTAATTACTAAGATGCATTAATACGGTAGATAGAGATATGTATAGTAAATATGTCGACGTAGTTTATTAAATTTACCGAAGAACTTCCTTGGTGAGCACTTGAATTGTGGTGAAATGATTACTTAATTCATGTTTATATTGTGTCAGCGACATATTCCATACATCTATGTGCGAATACATATTGCCCAAGTTTTGAATCCTGTGAAGTGGTTTATTGAAATGGGCCATGGTTGTAGTATTGCCACAATAAAACGGAGTTACATTATAACGGTAGTATTTATCATACAAGATTAAAATTTGAATTAAGAATTTGCTGGAAACATTCTTCGTTTGTTTGGTGGGACAATACAGTTTACAGCATAATTTTTATATCCTAAACAAATTCAATCAATAAGCCCAGATAATATTATACTTAGATGATTAAGCTCACACTAAACTAAAGCTCGTTCACTCGGCGTACTTAGCCAGGTACTCGGTACTTGCTGATAACCCATTTATTTTTAATCCCTTCACTGCTATTTTATTTAAACTCGGAAAAATTGACAATCCTTGACACTGTCTTGACAACTTAACAAAGTGCCATTTCATCCCCTTCGAGTCATTGTCATTAAAAGTGATATAATAATGGTAGCTTCAGGATAGGTTATGGGCTATTTCTTTTAATGACTTTCAATAACTTTTCAAAGCGGTGTTGAAATGCCACTTTGTTCAGTTGTCAGGAACCAGAGCGCAGGCATGCCAATGAGAGTGCTAGTTGGTTTCAGTATCTGAATAGTCAAGTACTCCCCCACCTACCTCCACTCCTTCCCCCTACCAAGCCTGCTTTCAGCATCACTACATACCACAATTCAGACGTTTGGGAGCTGCAATGGCCTTACCCATCGACCTCCGTGGTCGATGGGTAAGGCTATCGACTGATACTCCGAAGGTCACGCGTTCAATTCATTTGTTCTTTCGTTAATTTGTTTGATTAATTTGTGTTTTTTTCACAACAGATTATTTTAAAATAAAAACAAAGTATATTTGCGGCACATTCCAGAGTGTAAGATGCGCTCAGAACTACCCTGGAGAAAGACTACAATTCAGAATTCAAACGTTGCTTGAAATGGCATTCGCCGTGTTTGGTGATCAGGTCTGAATAGCCTGTACCTCCTCACCTTCTTCTCTACATTCCTTCCCACTACCTCAAGTCTCACAACATACCCAATAAGGGATGCCATAGTTTTACAGGCTCAAAATGGTTGGGAGCTGCTGAGACCCTTATGGGGTATTCACATGAAGAATTTAGATTCATTTTTTTTACTCTTCATTTTAAGCACCCGCTAAACTGCCAAAGCAGTTTGTCAGTAGGTCAATTTAACAATATTGATATAACACTAAAACACAATTACAACAAGAAACCACAATGTAGAAAATAGACACAGAAGAATAACATTTAAGTAACCACAATACAAGGGCATTAAATACGCAGACAGGCAGATATAACACAGAAAAATTACTCAAAGTCATATTATAACACAAGATTACAAATAATATCAATTTAAAAAATCTTGATCTATCAGCCATTTTTTTAGATCGGTGGTGCAATTTGATTCGTAAAGTAAATTAAATAAAAATAAGTTAAAAATAAATTAAAGATAAATGTTTGGAGAATTTCAGCAAAAGTAAGGGAAAACATGGCTGACTTTACATGGCCCACATAACACTTCCATCAGTTTATCTCTCCGCATGTTGAACCGAATTAGGTTAGTTTTCGGGCTGAATTCCAGGTGTGGCGGATCAAAGGTGTACAGTTTGGGGATGTAGGGTGGGTGGGGCAAGTTGGGGCAGGCGAGGGGTACAAATGCGAAGCGGGGCATATTGGCCGACACGCAAACCAGCCATACGTCAAAAGCAGCCCCGCGCACCGAGCCGGGGTGAACTAAATAAAAGGGTTAGAAATCCGAGCAGAAATGAATTCAATACAATGTGTCGCACGCAAATTGCCTCAAAGGACCGCGCATAATATTCAGATTGATGAATAAAACACTAGATTGGGTTTTGCCGCATGAAAAAATGGTCTTGGATTTTTAAATCGCGTCGTTATGGTTATGTTGATGGAATTTTAAAGAGAATCTTCTGCGATCCTTCGAGAAAATTCGATTACGGGAAACCTAAAATTCAATGTCTTACCATTATTTTCAGCCACTTTTCGAATATTATTTACAAAAGGCCATTATTTTCTTCATTGAATACCATTATTATTTATAAATGTTTCTACCTTTTTTGCTTATAAAAACACAGAAAAAAATTTACTAAAAAGAATGAACAAATCAAAAAAAAAAATTCTTAACTGTATAAAAACATTCAAATATACAGCTTTGTTCCAAGTGAAAATTAAAAACCTGAGTGTTTAATTCGCACGCGGTAGAAGTGAAACATTCAGAAAACTAAAGTAGACAAGAGTGGAGGACTATGAAGCATCATCATCATCATCTTTTCGTCCCCTTATCCTATTCGGGCCGGGGACCCATTGCATCGACAAGGCTCCTCCATACGTCCCTGCCTTGAGCTGACTGTTCGGCCTCCGTCCATGGCAGTCCCATCCTCTCCTCACACAGTTTCTGGAGTTGCCTCGCCCAACTGTGTCTGGGGGGGCCCACTGGACGTCTATCCTCTGGAATCGCACATAGTATCTTCCTCGGAATTCGGTCATCGGAATGGCACCATGACCAAACCTAAAGACTATGAAGCACTTTTTTTAATCGAAGAAAGTCAGCAAAAAAAATTGTGTTTGAAACAATGATAGTGATACGTTTTTAGATTTTCACGGCCAAAAGTATTTTCGTTATTTGTTTTTGAGATGTTACGCCGTGTTGCGCTACCTCCTTCTTTAGCCAACGTTTCGGACAGCGTTACAGTGTCCATCATCGGGGAAGATGTGTAATTGTGACACAATGATGATGATGATGGACATTGTAACGCTGTCCGAAACGTTGGCTAAAGAAGGAGGTAGCGCAACACGGCATAACACCCCAAAAACAAATAACGAAAATGATAGTGATATCGAATGGTGTAATTCCTAATATAAAATAAATTAAAAAATATCCCATAAAAAATAAGGTTTATAAGTAAATATGTAAGTACATAATTGGTAACTATTTACTAATCTTAATTTCAGCGGATATTTAGAATTTGATGGGTAGCCCTGAATCATTTTTTTTTTGTTTTAAAATAAATAAAATATTCCGAAAAACGATAATTTTTTTTATTTTTTTATTAGGTAAACTTATAACAGGTTGAGGAGAAAATCCCTCAGAGTCTATGCCATCTTTTGATCACAATAAAACAAACTTATTTTCTTATTGAGTCTTTATTCTGAAGGTTGGCCACGCCGTATGCGTCGAATTTCAAATAAAACTACCGTTGTGATGCGGTTTTGAATTCAAAAATTCGTCACAAGATGTCGCCACTTTTGTCAGCAGGTCAGACGGGAACGTATCTCCCCTAGGTATAACTGCCACGAATTTGTTAAAAAGTAGTATCTTTCTTGATATGGAAAGATTGACGGTGACGGTAATTCACAGTTGTATTAAGCGGCTATATATTACATATGACGTCATTGCCGCTCTCGGTTACTTTGTACAGCGGATCCGAGGAACAGGCTATTTTTGAAACCAGTTCCTATTGGCTTTATAAAATGGTCAAACGTTAAATGGGCGAAGTCGAACCAAAAGCCGCCCGCAGGGTCTAGCAGCAAAAACCTTCGAAGCGGGTTTTTAACTGCTGGAAACTGAGTGGGAACTGGGAACGTTTGAAGCACTCCATGTGAACGGTAGCATCGCTTTTTCATATAAGAGAAGATTGGATATATTCTTTTTGGGATACGAGGACTATGTATAAATTTGTACACAATATTAGCTTTCTAATAATGTGTAAATGTTATTAGGTTACTGTTTTCTGTCGTAATAATATTGAGTATAAAATAGTAGGATTATTTTGTTAGTTTTATATTTGACTAGCTGTTTAATAAAATAAATTTATCAGCCACAGAATATTAAAAGTTTATTTTGGTTTTAACCATCGCGCAGAGTGGTGTAATACGTTACTCTGTCTCAACTTCAGTTTGTTTTAACTTGAATATTTTGTTTTGTGATGTAAACGAGGGTAACTTTACCTTTCAAAATATTGTACACAACTTTTTCGATGAATATGAGAGATGGAGTTTTTTCGAAAAAAATTATGTTCCAAACTTTTATGTGGATATAAAACCTCTCGGGATGTTGTCAGTGGCTTTCATTAGGGTGATGGCTAAATTGAGGTTAATCTCTACTAATATTATAAATGCGAAATTGCGTGTGTATGTTTGCTGCGCTTTCACGCATAAACCGGAAAACCGATTTTAAAGATTCTTTCACCAATAGAAAGCTACATTATTTGCGAGTAATACAAGCTGTATATAATGGTACGCTCTGACGTTATATAATTATAAATATTAAGATATTATATTTTTTATACGTTTTCTGCCACTAGCAAAAGCTAGTTATTGCTAACGTCAGAAAACAAATCGTTGCCGTGGAAATGATGTTGACATATTTGCGGCAATTTTATTTCAGGCGTCGTAGTTAATATCTATCTGTATAAATAAAAATGAATCCCCAAAATGTTTGTACGCGCATAACTTCCGAACGACTGCACCAAATTGGATAAATTTTTTTTTACTACTGGTGAGCTCTGACACTATGAAATTTATTGAATATATGGAATTTTCCCCTAATACCATGCGAGCGAAGCCGCGGGTAAAAGCTAGTAATGAATAAATTACAGTCAACCTTTGATGTATGAAAACATTAGTTTGTCATTGAGTCAACCATCATTTTAGATTTTATGAAAAAAAAAATGATCGGAAAGTAGTCAGTGTATTAAATATTAGGACATGACTAAAGAAGTCGCGGGTTCAAATTCCTGCAAGAGCAAATACATTTTATGTATACAATTGATTTTATTTCATAATTAACTCCAATTACAAAAATGTATACGTGTAAATAGATACTTTCGTCACCTCCCTAGTAAAAATCGCCATTCAGAATCGAAATGTTGTTTCAAATGAATTTCAGCCGAGTTTGGTTACCAGATCTGTATAGCCAGGAACTTCTTCCCCTTCATATTCTCATCTCCTTCTTCTCTCCACTATCTTCAGCCCCTCAACATACTTCATTCAGGTATGTCATAGTCTGACTGGCTCCAGATGATTGGGAGCAATTGAATTCTTGTTCGGTTTTCAAAAAACAAACTAATCATCGAAATTTCACAATATGATTTGGGAGGCGGGAATGGGTACCGCCGCCCCGGGAACCTTTATTGGATAACCAACACCTCTTTCATAGATCACCCCAAGTGGTTCGCTACGTTTGGTGATTTAGCAGGGGTGCCCGGGTTCATGGTGTGAGGTTTGTCTAGGTCTTGAAGGTGGATGACCAGGACACACTGAACCCCAGATTCCTACCCACCCCTTATACCCCTTTCGTTCCCGGAACTCTCTTATCCTTCCTTTCATTAAAAAAAAACCCTCCACACCTCATCCCCAAAGATGAAATAGGCCCTGAGGGAAATTGTTTTTCTCAGGGCCTCTTATGTGGAACTTATGTAAAAAAAAATGACAACCTAGATTTTACCGGCTATAAAATACCAATTGTTGTTCTGTGAACAGCACACCTCACGTCCAAAATGCATGTTTTATAATTTTCTCGTATTTAATAAATCAAAACCGATATTTCCTCTGGAATTTTATGATTTTACCTGACTTGACCTACTTAAATTCACATTTTACGGAACATTTAAAATAAGGCATTATGCAATTCGTCCAAATTAATCTCAATGACAAGTCTTGTTTAAACATTTTTCGCCATAATAATTTAAAAATATGCGACTGAGCAATGCAAATCCAAATAAACACGACGTTTTCACTTTACTGAATCATAGACAAAGATAGTGTTTGGAATTATAATTGTTCTTTTGAAATTCCTACCACCTCTCTCCCACTACCTACAGTGCAGTTTCAACCTTCGAACATTACGCAGTGTATTATGATGAAGTTCATTTTTTCAAAGTGCAGAGATTACCTTCGGCGGATAAGCAATGTATTATTGTGAAGTTCGAATGTGTTCACATTTTCGAAGTGCTAATTACATGTGTATGCAAAGACTTCAAATAACTTATGTTGATCATACCATCTGTACAGTTTGGAACATTTTATGTGAATTCTTATGTGCATATCAACCCAGCCCGCTACATCAACTACAGTGAGTTTTTACCATTCCTATTTTCCCTACCTATTGAATATTTCCTAACATAGCAATCTTGTCAAAGTAAGGCTTGCTTAAATAATGAAGTCACTGCAGCAGATTTTTGAGTACCGAAATGGAGTGCACAAACAAATTACAGAAGGACTACGTAATAAAACAGGATTTCGCTACGTTCAGTCAACTAAATGTACAAACAACGTGTTTTACAACCATGCAAACAGATTATGCTACTTAGGATGCAAAGTTTAACTTCCAAAGTTGCCCCTTACTTAGTCAAGCTGCGCGACAGATTGCGAGCCAGCCTGTCCAGGAGAGAAGCATTCAACTTAGTTACCTCCGTAAGTTTCTGCGAGCCTGGTATCAAATAGCGCAATGGACCTTAAGATAATACCCTAAGAACAACGGCGGCTTCGTATTCATTCACTGATTTGTTTTAAGTCATCTCAAGTTACTGATGAAGAGATCAGTTCATAAAACGCATCCAACTTTTCTTCATTGAACCGTTTCACCCTTTCAAAGAGAAATATCTCCCTTTCAAAAGAAAAAAGCTTGATTTGATGAGGAATTTTCTAGAATTCAAAGATTCTTGCTCGTTATGAAGTGGAATAAAAAATAAACCCTTATAAAACAAAGGCTTTGAAGTGAAAACTTCTACAGCACCGTTGTGATTCGAAACTCGATGAAACGAAAAAGCGACACTAAAAAGAGACACACACATACATCTATAGGATATAAATGAAAGAGATAGACTCATCTGTCTCCCCTTTGTGCGGTGCTTCGTAGCTTCCCTACTTATAGGGGCCATCCATAAATTACATCTCACGAATTTCATGATTTTTGGACCCCTCCCCCGTCTCTGTCACACATCGTCACATTTGTGAGACCCCCTCCCCCCTAGTGTGACGTCATATATTTTGCAATTTTTACATCTCAAATTAATCAAAATTCAGATTTTTACATGTGACGTCACAGAGCTGATGACCCCCCATACACTTTATCACACTTCTCTACACCCCCCCCCTAAGGTGTAACGTAATTTATGGACGGCCCTTATCTACTATGAAGGCTTCACTGCTACCGCGTGTGATATGCAAACAAATATTTTTGGAGTTCTTTAGCCGTTGTGATTTGAAACTCGATGAAACGAAAAAACGGCAAGCGAAGAGACAAACACGTAAATCTATAGGATTTGGCCTACGAGAGAATGAGATAGAACGAAACCTTACTGCATTGGCCGCTTTGATCACTAGGACACTTTTCAAGGCTCCTATGGGTTGAGATTGTGTGAGCTTCTACCGCGTGTGAACTGCACTCGATTTTTTCATTTTTATTTATGCAGTGTTCCATAGCCTATTCCTGTCTCCTTTAGTTTTCTGAAGGTATCACTTCTACCACGTGTGAATTGCACACTCTGTTTTTTTTTACCATAATTTTAAATTTTCAACGTTTAGGTCAGCATTGTAATGTCCATCACCAGGGCAGATGTGTATTCCATTATACGTCTAAATGGAAACGGCACAATACCCCAAAAATAAATCACAATAGTAAAAACATATTGGATTATGAGTTAACAATTTTGTTAAGCCTGCTTAATACCTCTGGTAACTATGTACACTTGTTAAAAAAAGTTATAAGATTCAGTGTATTTAATTTAAGTAGAAAACTTTTATCTAGACTCTTCAAATAAAACTTGTTCGGTAAAATTGTGGAAGCAATGGTAAATGCGAGTTCATTGAAGAGTTAAATTCAATTCAGCACTTTAACTTATTTACTTAAACTTTCGCAGTTTGTTTAATAAACATAATTACTACAGTAAGATGATGTGAAAGGCATTATTGCCATGGATTAGCACCCTCCTGTCGATTTGTACCTAAAGCTCTGGATTATAACGTTTGGTTATTGTGCCGATCCGTGAGAAATAGTAAGAACGCAGGCGGATTTTCTAGTTATTGTGCCCTCTACATCGATATGCTTGGTGTAACTCTAAGTGACCAGCTCAGGTATGGTGGCTCCATCGAAGCCAGAGTTGCCTCTCAGAAACTGGGCGTACTGTACAGGGCCCGCAGATACTTTAATAGTATGTACCCCACTGCAAACGCTGTACAAATCGCTAGTGCGCTCCACGGTTGAATTTGGCAGCCACCACTGGTCCGGAGCTCCAAAATACCTAAAAAAAATACTTTGACTCTGTGAAGAAACGGGCGGTCCGTTTGATAGATTCTTATGGAACGGATTGCACAATCTTTAGAGCACAGATGTCAGGTGGGAATGCTGTCCTTGTTCTACCGGTATTACAATGGAAGATGCTCCGAGAAACTAGCGTCATTGAACCCCTCGGCACTGGTGCATAGTCGGGAAACACGCCAACCATGCGCCCAACATTTGTACACGGTTGACATTAGTCACATGAGAACGGGTCGTTTCTACGACTTGTTCTTGCGTTCAAAAGCTCGGTTGTGAAACGATTTGCCGGTCTCTGTGTTTCCTCCCTCCTAAAACATCGGTCTCTTCAAGACCCATGTTCACTCCTTCCTTTCCTCAAAAAGACCCTCCATACAGCATCTTCAAAGATGACGTAGGCCCTGAGGGAAATCATTTTCCTCAGGGCTTCCTGTTTGTAAAAAGAATAAATAAAAATAAAGTTTTTTAAACTATAGCAGTACAATTTCATAAACAATGCACACAACGGATTGTCGCGTGTATGGTTCCCTTTACTAATAAATGTATATATTTTAAACTGCACACAACTGATAAACAACCATTGTATTATAAGTTATAAAAATTTAAAAAAAGATTTTTACTAAAAGTCCTTAGTAATTATCGTCAGCCCTTAGTAATTACGTCTGAAAAAATCTTGTCTTTAAACAATCGTGTTTAATGGGTTGCTATTCAGTAAAATATATAAAGTTCAGAGTTAAATTCAACCTCCCAATCGAACAGACCACATGTGTGTAGAACCACATTAAACATTATCTTGACCATTTGCGCCACATTAAAATCGATTTGCCATTCGAATCTGATGTGTTTATTTATACCTGACCCAAAATAATGGTCACGCCATTTTCACCCACAAATGATGTAAATTTGCAACCCTAGTAAATTATGCAAAGTGTTTTGATGTTAGGTAGTTATAAGCTGTAAATTCAATGGAAAAAATCAATGTAATTTTATAATTAACTGATTGATGCATAAATTCGTAAGATTTAAATTAATTTTAAGACTTCTTTTTATTTAATAAGTTTAAAACCTAAAAAGAAAAAAAAAACCTTTTTCTCCTTGTAAGAAAGTCTTTTTAAGTCTTTTTTTCATCGTAAGAAACTATCTAGAAATTATATAAATGTATCGTCTCTAAGTCGATTAACCGGTTCCATGCCAACAGAGAATAAAGTCAACCCAACACCTCTTCGAAAAGTCATTAAACGCTTTGAAATTTTTTTTTTAAAAATAGTACATAACCCTAACTTAATGTAACCTATTTAATTTTTTTTTTCATCACTTTTAATGACTTTTATGAGGTGGTTCTGAGTTGGTTTAATTCTGAGTTGTCTGGTCACCGGATCTACCATAGTTTGATTATGCCTTTAGAAGGCAAAACAGGTGTCACGCGTAATAACAATTACATAGAACTTGTCTATAAATTAACTGTTTTTGCAGTGAAACTTCTTTAGCACCGTTGTGCTTTGAAACTTGGTGAAACGGAAACGATACTAATACGCGGGAGAGAAAAGGGAGACGGAAAGGGAGCAGGAAGAATGGGAAAGGACACGCAGAGAGTAACAATTTATTTATTAACTTGCATAGAAACGCATGCTGGGAGCTTGCTAGTTATTAATAAATTACTTAGTGTAACCATTGTTAAAAAAACCTAAACGTTTCATAAGCAATGCTTCTTTTTCAGTTCTAAGTTACCCCTGATACAGTAAGCATTGCTTACGAAACCTGTTGGTTTTACAATAAAAGTGGTTTAAACTAGGTACTTAATTAATTTCAATTAAAACGCTGCCGCAATTAAAGTTTGCCGTGTTTGAAGAAGTTAAAAACATTGATTAATAATGATTTTCATTCGTTTTTTTGATAGCCAATTTTAAAAATTTTTCAATTTCCACCCTTTATGAAACAGCAAAATAAGATTCAATATTAATCCAGATATGCGCAATTTCAGACGTGATAAATAGTAGGCGGCTGCCGGAGGCAAAAACATTGGGAATGTATGGCGAGCGATATGCTGAAATACGCCAAAACCTTCTTGATCTTTTATCTTTTGTAGCCGAGTCGGTTGGCCCCATAAAACAAATTATACCGGTCAAATAACGATAGTTTCATTGTCTTGCCTCTAATAATTAGCGGCTCTGGAATTTTCGTTTTGCCTCCGCATTCCGCCTCCTAGTGATAAACATTGGCAAATTCTTAGAGAAGTTTTGCGTAGTATTTATAAATACGATGTTGTTTTTAAAATCAGTGAAATGATTCAATGGCGTTCATAAAACGAGATAAAAAACGCAGAAAACGAATATGAAATTTTACGATACTGATGCGAAATAAATGACTAGAGGCATGCCGCTTATATCTATGTTGTAACCTCTCCCTCTTTTTCAAACACACGTTAAATAATGATTTATAATTGATGATGAGTTATCAGCGACATACTGTACACTGTACCTACACAATCTGTAAACTTCATCCGCCATAACACAGGGACATCTCTAGCATGGCGGATGAATTAACACAATTTTTTTGTTCATTGTATAAACTTCTTTTAATAAATAAATAAACATAACGAGAGCATTCTCTCATCTACATTTATCTACAAGGAATAAATAAAATAAGATCACTGATTTGGGTCTCCCGAATAAATCAAATCCTTCAGTATCATTTTCCCAATCGATTTTCCAGCCGAAGGTAATATGTTTGTAAGCATCGCGAACAAATGGAAAATCGATGGACATAGAAGTCAGATACAAGGGTGAGTAGCCTGAACAAAACCACAATCAAACCGCCTTTTCTACGCTACGCGACGCGTCTACGGTTCTGTTCGAATAAATACGGTGGTTTACTACGTCGAAGGGATATAAACATGCCTACGCGACAATACTACAGGCTTCGAGACATCTAAGAACCAGAGATTTATCGTAGCCATGCGCAGTGTTACATTTCAGTTTTATATATTTTTTAATTAAAAATGGCTTGCGATCGGGATATAAATGTGGCTACGACAATATTACGAGCTACAACACATTTAGAAAAGAGTAGATTTGTCGTAGCACGCTGACAAACATTTGCAGTAACATTCCAGTTTAATGTTGTGTTTATTTTAAATTCACGAATACTCAATCAATTAATAAAAACAGGTTGTATAATGTGAGGCATTTTATTTTATTAATTTATTTTCTTTTACATGAATACCGCACAAGAGTCCCAACTGCTCCCGTCTGGAGCCAGTGATACAATGGCATTCCCAATTGGGGACGTTGTGAGGCTGAAGACAGTGAAGAGGGGAAGGAGATGGGGAAAAGGAAGTTGGGAAGTACCTGGCTATTCAGATCTGGTCACCAAACACGGTTAAAGCCATTTCAAGCAACGTTTCAATTGTGAATGGTGGTCTTACACCAGGACGATACTGAAAGTATCTTCCACTCTGGAACGTGCCGTAAATATACTCAAAATTATTTTAAATGAATAAATTGTGAAATAACACAAATTAATCCTTTACAATTTTTTCCTTTCCAGGAATTTCTCTCTTTTCTATCCCTAAAGAGTTCACACAGCACCTCCAAAGATGACATAGGCCCTGAGGGATTTCTTCTTCAGAGCCTCCTGTGTGGAACTTAAAATAAAGCATGGCTAACTTCAACACATCTACGTGACCCTAGATTTATCATAACAAAGCCCATTTTTTTATTTTGGTTTTCAATGCTTTTGCTGCGGTACATTAAAGGGAAATAATAACATCATTACAGAAAACTGAGTGATGCCGTCACAACGGCTATTCTTCTGATGGAAAGGCCAGAAGACACTATTTTAGTTACAATTGATTTCATAAACTTTATTTAGCCCTTTTGACTGCTAAATTAAATTAGTTACTCGCTAGTTGTGAGCGGCTCAGTACTTTGTGCGAGCGTCGTGTGTACGAAACCTAGCCTGATCGAAAGATAGGGATGAAGTTATTTATTCCGTTTGGATTAAAAGTTTTCTGATAGGGTTGGTACTCATCATCTCTGAGGAATAAAGCTGGTATGTCATAATGTCTTTTCTTGTTAGTTCTGACATCGTAAAAAGTCTTCTTAGATAAGTATTGTCTTAAGGGAATGAAATTTTAATTTAAATTATTTTATGCAACTAATTTTATACAATTTTTAAATTCTTAACTCACTTATGATTATGTGTGATTAATGTAAGGGCACCAAATCGATTAGGTAGGTCTAGAACCACATTTCATTGTTAACGCTCTGACGCACGAATGATTATTTCAAAAACAAAACTTAATGAGGGAGGACCAGAGGGAAGGCATGCAAATGATACATAGTAGCGGTAGGAAATAGCTGGGAGTAAATTTGGGAAATTAGATTGGAGAGGGGAATCTGGGAGCGGGAGGGGAAAGAAGGAGAGGGGGTTAAAGGGATGGGGAACGAGGGAGGGGGGAAAGCGGGGAATGTGTAAAGGAACGCGAAAGGGGGAGATGGAAAAGAGGAAAAGGGAAGTTCACGCGATGGAGATACGCGGGAGAGAGGAAAGGCGGGGAAAGTAGAAGAGTAACGCAGGACGAGACGGGGACATGGGAAGAGAACGGAGGAGGAAGGGGCAATGCATGGGAAAGGAAATACAGGAGAGGAGTGACGGAGGGGTGGTGGATGAGGGAGGGGAGATATAGGTGAAGGATATCGGGTATAGGGGAAAGTAAGGAGGTAATTTTGAAAAATCCTCGCTTCTCACACTGACAGCTGTATGTGACCTGCTCATGAGTCGAAAAACCTTCTGAATTATTCGTATACGCACCAGACACAAAAAACAAACAAAAAAATGTGTATCCGAAAGGACTTAAATAAACAGAATTAAAAAACACTTTCTTTAACTTTCATTGCAACACATGCCGGATAATCTTTGGTTACTTTATAAAATATAAGCGTTAACTACAAAAAAAATATTTGATTTGTGTTTGAATAAGATTATTTTTGATCTTTTCCCTTAATTAACTTTTTTCTTTCTCTACAAAATTATTCATAAAATTAATAAGAACAACTTTTGCACTAAATCGACCGTTCCCAGACTCCGTTTGCAAAGCGATTTTTATGCCTATCCTACGCACCTTTTTAGTTTGCGCATTCCTCATTCACCGTAATATATATTTGATCTGCGATACAAAATAATATTATGTTACCCGGTGGCGCACTGATAATTTGCTGATGGAGGTTATATTGCTGAACTAAAGTAGAGCCTGTAAACATTGATTTTGTGTATCGGTGGTCGGGTTTACTGGTAGGTCAATGACGTGAGCTAATTCCATTTAAATCGATTATTTCCTTTAACTTAGTTCTCTGGGTTATTATTATTTGATACATTACGTCACCAGAAACACAAATTCACGTGACATTTGAATGTATGGCGTATTCAAATTATTAATTAATAAGCACATGTTTTGAACACTTGAAATGCGACAAATGCTGTTTATTAAAAAGTGTAACGAACATGAGATTAAATTTAATTGGATTTTGTTTGTAATGTAATGTGTTGAATAACGTTTATGTTGCATTTATTCAGTACAAAGTAAAACCAGCCAGGTCGTATTCGTGTCATCATTGAGTACGTGCGTGGTAACTTGCTTTTTAGAAATATGTTGATGGGTGACAATGACTTTTCTTCTATAATTGACGGAAGCTTTAAATATAATATAACGTTTTATTAAAAGTACCTAATGTACCCGATGATTCATATGTATAATATTTTATTTGTATGCATACATTAATAAATTTGTGAAATCGAAATAAAAACGTAAGTTACATTTTTGCAATGCATTTATTTTTTAGCACACTGACGAGTTCCCGACATGCGTTGCTATGCCACTTAATAAAGAAATTGTTTCTCTCTGCGTGTACTTTTCCATTCATCTCGTTCCCCTTCCGCCTCCCCTTCTCCTCCCGCGTCCCCTTTCCCTCTCATGTTCCCACTCCACCTTCTCCGCCTTTCCTCTCCCCCCTCCTTTCGCCCTCTTACCCCGTCCCGCAAACCCCCCTCCCGAGTTCCCCTCCCCCCTCCTAAGTTTTCCTTCTCCCTCCCGGATTCGCCTCCCCTCACCTGCAAATCCCCCTCCTGCAAATCCCCCTGCCGAGTTCCCTTCTCCCCTCCCGAGTGCCTCTTTCCCCTCTCGGGTTCCCCTCTCATACATTCAGTATCCAAATCCCCAAAGTTTCATGTCAATCGGATAAACTGTTAGCAACACATAATTTCATGATGCCAGAACTCACCATTGTACATAGTAAGAATCGCTTGCATGCGCATATCGAATCTCCAAAGTTTCATCGCAATCGGTTGGATGGTTTAGCAACGCATAGCGTTGATACATATATACATAGACGGAAGCAAACAGATTTTCATTTTTGTATATGTAGATAATATTTAGACACTTGTATATATTTATTAACAACTAACTTCCTTCTCCCCCTTCTCTTCTGTGTTCATGTATTCAGTCCCGGTTCATTCAGATTTTCAAACAGCTCGCATGCCACCTATTGCAATTTTTTTTTTACGAATTTTCATTTTTCATTACAAACAAAAAACAATATATATTTATATAATTAAAACCTATATATAATTTTGATAAGATTAAAAGTGTTCGATTTTGGTTAGTACCATAGGTGAGTACCTACTTCGATTAAGTTCATTAATTTAAAGCTTTTATTCGAAAATTGAATTTTGATTTAACAATCGATGTTTTGAAAAATGTCATTCTCAAATTGTGACATTTTTAGCAAGAATTTTTGTAATGATTAAAAAAACTTTTCAGATGTATTGTCGTGTGGTTTTAATAATCCCGAAACCTTCGCGAGGGTTGAAAAAAGGTATATTAAAAGTTTCAAACATTTCCTACGCTTAATATAGCAATGCATAGACAACTCACATACACAGAAACATATAAATATTGTCGTTATTTGTTTTTGGGGTGTTATGCCGTGTTGCGTTACCTCCTTCTTTAGCCAACACGGCATAAGAAGGAGGTAGCGCACCTACATATATTTACTGTAATACCAGCTCGTAGTGGAGTGGAGCTGGCAACACGGTATTGCTTCCAAGTACATTCACACATTTCACCACTAACAGGTACACAATTACACATCTGCCCTGATGATGGACACTGTAACGCTATCCGAAATGTTGGCTAAAGAAGGGGGTAGCGCAACACGGCATAACATCCCAAAAACAAATAACGAAAATACTTTTGGCCGTGAAAATCTAAAAACTTATCATATAAATATTGATTTATATAAATATATAGACAGATTAACATTTTGTCCTTTACATTATTTTAAATTTCCGTGATCAATTTATAAACATTGTATAGAAATAAAATTGTAATAGTTGCATTTTTTTTTCTACTGGAGACGTAAAATTTTTACCCAACTCATTTAAATATTCTGTTTCAGTGGCATATTTAAAGATTTAAAAAAAATAGCGCCCACCTTAAAGATACATTTTCACAAAAAGAGTATGGAAGTTGAGCAGATGCCAGCTAATATCTCCCTGGTTGGGCATAATGGATGGTCGCAGAACTCATTCAAAGTTGGATTTACTTGAATCGCTGTATAATATCTTCAGAACCATTTCTCATCCGAATTCGCTTCCATGGATTTACGTGGAACATTTCCGATATTTGATTATGTGCACTGGGAGGTCTCTATATTGTAACGCGCATACTTTACATGAAATGTATGCGCTTAATATTAGTAACCCGCGTTAAGACTTGCTATTAGATTTATTTATTTTGATTTTTTTTTTTAAATTTGTATTTGGTATTTTGTTTGCATTTATTTACTTTGGATTTTCATTTTTGATGGAACAAAAAATATGATTTCGTATCTTAATGTTGTACAGAGAATGTACAAAATAGTCAACTCAACAGTAATGTAAAGATGCCTTCCAAATAATATTGAAAATAATAATTCTTTATTGCAGTATGTGGGGAGGATAGTGCGATCCCACAAGTTATAGTTATACATATTTATACGTTTACACATTAAATAAACAAGAACATAAATAGAAAAAAATCAATAATAACAAAAATAAATAATCCATTATTATGCAGGGCGTGGTCTTGAGTGAGCTCGGGCCCAACGCTCACTCAGGAGTGGCGCTTGGTAATGAAAACATATTGAAGATGACAATAGCTTTTTGTTTGAAACATAGGCGCTTTGGGAGGCTAGTACGGGTACCACCGCCCCAGAAACCCTTTATTCGATAACCAACACCGGTGACTCAGGTTATCCAAGTGGTTTGCCACCTTTGGCTACTTGGCTGAGGTGCCCGGGTTATTGAGGTGAGGTTTATCTTGGTGTCTTGGTCTTGGTGGTGAATGCGTTTACTCGTCTACTGCGTGGCGGATCGGATTGGAAGAGATCGTTTGAGTGAGTTCTAACCTAGACCTCTCCAGCAGGACTCACAGCTTTACACCACACTGCAAAGGATGGATTCGTACGTCCGTCACACCTGGACTCATAGACATCCAGATTCTTAGCCATCTCTCGTACCTTTTTCCCGTCCAGGAAGAGCCTTTCTTTCCCTCTGATACAGATTCTGAGGGATTTTTTCTTCCTCTATTTATTTATTATTGTTATACGCCCATAGGGGCTTTTACATAGACTGTAAAATAATATTTAAGATCAAGGATTATACATACATAGAATGGAGCTATTCTAAAAAAAAGTGCCGTAGTTGTGGTATAATAAAAGAAAACACCTATTTCCCGCTTGAGAAAATTGACTAATAAAGGATTAGAAGTAGTTTTTTTTTTCACAAATGCGTATTTATTTAATAAAACTTTCGTTAAAATATTAGGCTTTGTATTTTCTTCACTCAACAATAACAACAAACTCAATGTTTACGATTTACCATCGTACAAGCATTTACAACGTTTGATAGGAGTACACAAAACACCAGGGCGTACATTTCGGGAGGTCAACAGGAAAACTACCCTAATCCTTGGGGAAAATATTGACTTAAGGAAACCCGACCCAACTCCATATCAAAGGGTCCTTTCACCCTCCCTTTGGTGGGCGGGAAGATTTTAATATTTGACAAGGTAACTGGATTTTCTTTAGCCGCTTGTTTGACATGCGCTTGGATGAGGAGGTGAAGCGCCGTCACCCCTGCGGTCAGCTTGGGCGCTTTGAGATTGTGCTTAAATCTACCCCAGTAGAAGATTTCACGGAACTGGCTCTAATTCAACACACTTATACGGTAGACTCTTGATCAACCGGGAATATTTTAAAAGATCTCGATTAAATATTGCTTAAGTGAATTTAGAAGGTCTGGTGAACATATCTGAATAGCCAGATATTTCCAAATCATCCTCTTTCCCATCTCCTTAATCTGCCCTTTTCCTTCAGCTCTACAACCTACTCAAATCGCCATATGGATGCCATAGTACCACTGGCTCCAGACTTTATTAACAGACATTTACACATAAAGTATTTAATGTAGCTGCAAGGAACTACTCGAAAGTAACCAAAGTAACAGTAATTACCCACACCCATGAGACATGTTGTCTTACCTAAACTAACCTAACCCAAAAGAGAAGAAACGAAATCTACGAGCTACACTGAACAATGGATCAAATCAAAATTAAAATTAACTATTATTTCGAAAATCTAAATAGATGTGATCACGTTGTAGGAATTCATTGGTTAAATAAAATTTATAAAAACTGTAATGAGCTGGAAATTATGTAGTAATAGAGATGTTTGGGATGCGGGTATGGGTACCACCGCTCCGGAAACCACTTATTGGACAACCAAATCCCTGCCATAGGTCGACCAAAGCGGTTCACTTTGTATGGTGACTTAGCAAGGCTGGGGTTCACGGGGTGTGGTTTTTCTAGGTCTTGGCAGCTCATGCGTTTGCCCATCTTATACTTGGTAGGCCGGAACGCGAGAGACTGTTGAGGAAGACGGTTTAACCTCTCCAGCAGGACTTCCTCGGAGCATCGCCTTACCCCGCAGCGGGAGGGATGGATTCATACTTCAGGACGCATTGAAACCTAGATTCCTAACCAACCCTCGTACCTACAACTTCCTATCTTTATTTTTGCTAAAAATACCCTCCACACAGCATCCCCAACGATGACATTGGCCCTACGGGGAATTGCTTTACTCAGAGCCTCCTGTAGAGTCTCCGGCGCGAAAGTTAAAAAAAAGTCGGTTTACGGACAACGTCATATAATAACGATGGAGTGGAAGAGAGAAAGATTCGTCATAAGACGAACGCTTAGGCCGAACGCTTATTCCTCGCTCTCGCTTCCACGCTCGGCTCTGGCGGAACGTGACAATGAGTCATGCTTTTTCGTGAATGCAGCCGGCGTTCATCAATTTATGAAAAGTTATAACGTCAAAAAAAACGCGACAGTCATCAGGTCATCGGAAAACAGTCAACAGGTCATCGAAAATTGTGAGCGAATAGGTGTGTCTAGGACGAGTCGCTACCGCGTAACCCGTATCAGATACTCGTAAATTGTGATTTTGCTGTATTTACCTCTCTGAGAAGCTGGGTGCACGTTAAACAAACACTGGCAACTCCGGGAGATAAACTTGTATCAACTATACCAAGTATGTGTGTGCTGGTAATTGTGTACAAATAAAGGTAGGTACCCGACATAATTCAGACGAGTTTCACAAGTTCGTTGAGTGTTGCGGTTAGAGCGCTGAGTGAATGAATTCAATTTATATCGAAGTGTAAATTAATTACATGTCTGAGAGAGGTTGTGTTATTATTCCAATGGTGAAATTAGACTGTTGTGTTGACTGGTAAAAAGATTTTTAAAATGTTCCTTAATCCCAGTGATTGAGATTACTTGAATTATGATCGGGAAAACTCCAATAAAATTCGTCGAGATTACATGTTGACTTATTTACGTTATCGTAAGGTTAACAATGAATATTTAACTGGACCAGACGTCCGAACTAGAGGAGGAAGTAAGTTATTCTGAGAGCGCCTAAAAACTGTCGGGGCCCAGCGGTCTAATTCGAGCCGTCGGCTATTTCAATAACCGTTCGTGCATTAAACAAGAACGACGAGAGATGATATCCTTCTGAAGTTCTACTTAACTGACATCTGTTGAGACACAACAAAACTATGTACAACTATCTATACTAAAGACATCTGTTAAAAGATGTCTAATTCTGTATTCTGCAGATTTAATCTAAGTTTCTTTAATCGTTAATACCCGCCTTTGCTTCAAGCTATTTCTAAATTCATTAATGGTCGTTGAATAACGAAATCTAAATTTCAATCAAATACATGGTAAAAATCTAAAAACTCCTCATCTTCCCTACGTAAATGTGTATTTCTAATGCATTAAGAACCTTTTACAATCATTGCTTATGAATTGTACAATTATATTGACGGGGAAATTTGAAAACACGGGATTGAGGCCTTCAATATCAAGCTACGGGGAAACGAACCCCTTCAGATCTGAACTAATGCTAAGGGAGAAAAATATATTAAGGGTGGATTCAGCTCTCTAGGGGTTTGAATAAAACATATATTTAAATATTTTTTAAGTAACTACCTACCGTTTAGTAGGAAATTAAACATGTTCATAATTATGCCCTACAGGTCTATTTACACAGGTTTTTTTTTTAAATTAAATATGTCACTTTTATTATAGTATATGAATTATTTTTGCACGCTATATTTTATTCAAATTTGATTTGCTTTGAAATAAGTATGCAAAATAATGCACCATAATGGATAGTCCGATAGTGGCAGAGCTCATCGGCATCTATATCTTACCCGGCAAGCATCAGGTTCAAATTTATAACATCGAGTATAAAGTTGGGTAATTTTCACCCGAAATTCTTGCTTCCATCGCTTTTTTTTTATACGCGATTGTTTACTATTTTTAATTCAATGGTTTACTTATTTTATCTATTTTCAAAGTACTTGTAATTAGAAACTAGGAATAAAAGTGTTATAATTAGAAGTTTAATCATTTTTATTCGAATCAAAATTATTCTTACAGAATTCAAGTAATGGCGTATAATTGTCCATTTTTGTATAAAAATAAATGAAATCACAAAAAATTACGTCTTATAAAGATTTTATTGTAACAAACACAAATTATATATTTTTTTTTTCCAAAACTAATCTAAGTACTTATGGAAAATAGTAACACCGAGCGCTGCGTGGGTAAAACATACCCTCCGACAACTTTGACGACGTAGAACTACCTCGCTGAGCGGTGGCTGACTAAATTCTTGTTTTTTGTGATTTTCTTACACCCCCCTACGCAGATACTAAGGGAAATTTGAACGCGGCAAACTAAAATTATCGAACAACATAAATTGCCCCGGGTAAATTTTACTCAACCGTACGCTCGCCGGGTTAAGTGTTGTTGACATCATATCAAATGACTGAAAATGACGCTTTCACAACGTGTTTGTATTTTCCCTGTTTTGGATATCCTTTTTGTACTTAAATTTCTTAGATGCAATTAGTTCCGTCTTTATTTATTTTTTATCTGGGTCCATGCTTCGAGAAAATGTAACATCTGGCGAATAGCAAATGAAGCAGAAAATTGATACATCTGTTGCAGACTATCTTCTAAATCTAGAAGAAGGTACTTCTAGCCATTTCTGCTTTGATTCCGATTCGTTGGCAATTTTCCCATAGATTGTGAAGACGAACTTTCAAATGCAAAAACTGGCAGAAAGTTCAAGTTATTCCGTATCTCAATATAGTGCCTTTGAGTGTACGTTGCCTGTGTTATATCTTTCTGTCAATGTATATCATGCCTTTGTATTGTAGTCACTTGAAATGTTTTTCTTCAATATCTATTATCTAAAGTGTGGTTTCTCGTTAGTTTGCTTTATTGTAAAATTGAACTGCCGACAAACTGATTTGGCAGTTAAGCGGGTGTTTAAAATGAAGAATAAAAAATTGAAATAAACATACGGCGCCAATTTTTATTAAGGAAACCTCTCAGACAATTTTTATTTTATAATTAGCTTGATTGCATCGAATTAAAAATTGAAAACAGTTTAAATCTAGTTTTGCTTAAGTTATACTGTGTACAAGCCAAAAGGCGTATTGATGCAAATAAAAAAATTACAGTCTTTTTTATTTTTAAATTAGCTCCACATGGGAGGTCCTGAGGAGAATAATTACCCTAGGGTCCTGTGTCTTCTTCGAGGATGCTCTGTGGAAGTTATTTTTAGAAAAGAAAATAGAGGAAGGTCTAGGAAGAAAAAAAGTATGAGAGGTGGTTAGAAATTTGGGATTCAGAGTGTCCCACGGCGGCGTAAGGAGTTCCAATAGAGTCCTGCAGGAGAGGTCAAACTCTCGACCGGTCTCTTCCGGTCTGACTCACCACATAGGGTAGGCGCAACTGCTGCCAAGACCAAGGCAAAACTCACCTTTTGAACCCGGGCCTCCCTACCAAGTCATCAAACGTTGCGAATAACTGTGGTAAGGTTGATTATCCAATAAATGGTTTCCGGGGTAACTCCCAAATTGTAATTTAACCTAATCATAAATTATATAATTTTTTTTATTAACTTACCAAAATAATTTCCTTGACGATCTAAGATATCATCATGGGGATGCGTGTGGAGAGTTTTGAGTAGATGGAGAAGTGAATATGGGTATTGAAGAAACCCATGTTGTAGGAGGGAGGAAACACAGAGTCCGACAGATAATTCCACAGCCGAACTCAGTAAAAACTCATTAAAACGACCCGTTCTTACTACGTACTATTAAGTGGAACGTTTGACTGGCCCTTTTCGGTACGTTTCATCTTAATTTTGGATTTGCGAACAAAATACCCAACCAAACTGAACTTTTGTTTTTGTAATCAAAATATATGTCAAATATCTAGCACGGATTGGAGCTATTTTATTCAGATATAGGCCATTAACGATTTTAGTATTTCATGATTTTAGAGGCAAATTAATGAAAAATTAAAAAAAAAAAAATTACTTTATTTATTTATTGAAAATACAATGAAAAATAAAACATCGTTAAAAATGCATTTTTGGTAAGTAATTTTAAAATAAATTTAAATGACAAATTTTTATTCCGCCGTAATTGGTTAATTTTTATTTTAAATTTGCACCCATCAAAATGATTTTTTGTTGTTAATTTTTATTTTTTTTATGTTCATTATATTTCATAATAAAGTAAAATACTTTTTTTATTGTTTTCATTTACTCACAAATAATTGCCTTTAAAATCACGAAAAAATAAAGCCTCTAATGACCTATATCTTATAATTCAAAGCAAAAATAAATAATACATTTTGAATACAAAAATCATTTTTCAATTTGGTTGGGTATTTTGATCTCAAATCCAAATTAAGATTTGTATGAAATTGGCCGAAATGGGCCGCGCATACGTTCCTCTTAATTTAGTGGTATTCAACGTTCATATATCACGCAATCGAACCATTGTGAGGTGTACTCGGTACTCTTCGATAAGTAATTAAATCAATTGTTATATCGGGAATTTGCAAAGGAAAATAAGTACATGGGTAGCTGAGAACAAAGGCTGTTGAAACTCATCATTGCGCCTCATTTATCTCACCCCCCCCCCCCCCCCAGCATCCCCCGTTACATTAGTCTCTTTCATCCCCACAGGCCTTTAATGTTCCTTTGTGCCGCGGCCTCTTGCGGTGATTGTTTGACCTTAACCTTCATCATCTGCGGAGACCCTACTAGATATTACCAAATAACTTTACTTTGTGCGAGTATTTCCAAATGGAATCTTAGATCGTAAGAATTTGACACGTTATTCGGTAAGTCATCGTTAAACGTGCGTCAAAGACATATAATTCACATCGATATAAAGGGGCTTTTATTAAGTGCTTCCTAGGTTAAAATTTAAATAAAACAAAGTGTGTGTGAGATATCATCGAAATTTTTATTCGTTCGAAAGGCCTATCGATGCCATCATGTATGGAATATAACATGGTTCAAATGTCCGCCGCGGCTTCTCTGGGTGGCGCGCATCCGAAATGTCCAATTTTCCATGACTCTGGCGCATAAATCAGGCTGAATTTGACCGATGGCATGTGTTGTGTTGGTTTTGAAGGCTTTGACGTAAGAAAACCCCACAAGAAAAAGTCAAATCGCACGATCTCGGTGGCCAGTTGACATCACCTCCATGTGAGATTTTATCATTAAACAATTTTATCATTTGCACGTGTTGTTGAACGATGTATTTGTCCATGGTGATTTGTCAAATAAATGACAGCAGATGTTGCTTCAATGGCCGCTATCAACTGTCAAAGCTCGGAGGTCCCTATTAGAAGACCCTGTAATGCCGTCGTCTTTCACGCTTATTTTCTTGTTTAATTCTTTTTTTTTTTTAATTTTGGATACTGCTTTATTTTGGGGAACGCGATAGACCCTTGTTTTGCCCACACCAACATTCAGAATTGAAACATTGCTCGAAATGTATTTAGCCATGTTTGGTAACCAAATCTGAATAGCCAGGTACTTCCTAAATTCTTTCCTCGATTTACGTTCGAGAGTCTCTAATATTCCCTTCAATGATTTGAATAAGAAATATTCGCAATCTTTTTTAATTTGCTTTGCTTTAAAAAGGTGAAAAACGTTGGAATTTTTCGATTAAGGTTTTATTTGCATTGAAGCAAAATGACACGATGATACATATAACACAGCTTAAGTTTGCGTAGATCCAGGTGTGGTTCTCTCCAGATAGTCTGCAGTCAGGTCGTAAGGTTGAGCTGCTTTGTTGGCTTCCTTCTGTTCCACACCATGGAACGGAAGACGGTACAGTGAGGGATAGAGTAGAGGTAGTTTGAGGTTATCCTTGTAGTAAAAAACCCTTGTGTTGATACTGGATGTTGATTCTGTTTATTCGAGTGAATAATTTTTACAGAGTGATTCTGGTCTGAACACTTGACTGACGACAATAATTTAGACTAATTAAAGTAACAGAAGCAAAAGACAATTTGATTTACGGCTAAACAAGCAGAGTTTAGCAAATCGAGCAGAATAACAAGAGAGAATGATAATAAGTGACAAGCAAAATCCAAACACGCCGTTTTTATAGACACAAAATAGAAAGCTGACGCGGCCACAGATAAAAGAGATTTTAGATAGACATTTTATTGCGATATTTTACACGCGAAAGTTTACGATAAAGGGCTCTACACATCGAGATTAGAAGAAATGATGAACAAGTGTTCAGTGCTAAATGAATTTAAATATAAAATAGGACAATCACAACACACAACATCCAACAAAGTTCACATATTATTTTCAGGAGCCTCCCGTGAAAAAATAGTAGGATTTAGCTTCTTTCCAGTCCCTGTTGAGTTTCTACCTAAAACTTTGGGCTTTGACAACATTATCGTCTTTTAGGAATTAGGTCAGGCAGCTTTTAGCTTGTAATTTTATGACTATCTCTCACTGGCTTTTTTCTTTTTACAGGCCGGCATAATTTTCGCTTTCGTTTTGCGTTTTGCAGTTGAGGACATTTTATAAAACGTGTTTCCATTTGCAAAAATATTACTGAAAAAGTACGTTAAAAATGATTGAACATTCGTAAATGACATTTTGGATAGCTTTCTTTCTGGGTTCCAAAAGTGGAGTCGAAATTGATCCCTTTATAAAATAAAAACGGTTAATCAACTTGATTATTTTAATCTTATAGCGAAGAACCATGGAAAATCATGGGACCTCATGCTTGTAGGATTATTCTCACTTGACTCTGGGTCATTGCCTTTCAATAACAGACATGATCAAATTTAGAGAGACGATCTGAAAATTACCTTTTATGTGAACATCATTAGAAAAATTACTGTATCTGTCCAAAATTTAAAAAAAAGAAATACACATTTTAAGTAGGCATATTTTTTTTTACAGTTAATACCGCACAAGAGTCCCAACCGCTCCCGTCTGGAGCCAGTGAAACTATGGCATCCCCAATTGGGATATGTTGTGAGGCTGAAGGTAGTAGGTAGGAGAAGGAGGTGGGAAAAAGGAAGGTCGAGAATCACCTGGCTATTCTGATCTGGTCACCAAAAACGGCTAAAGTTATTTCAAGTAACTTTTCAATTCTGAATGGTGGTCTTACTGCAGGGCGATATTGAGAGTATCTTCCCCTCTGGATCATACCGCAAATATACTATTTGCGATATAATGGAAATGATTATTGCTTGTCTGAATTGTTTCTCACAATTAGATCCATTTTTTATAATGCAGTTCACACGTGGTAGAAGTTAAACCTCCAGAAAACTAAAGCAGACAAGAATTGGAAGGCTTCGAAGCACCATACAAAGAGGAGACCGATTATTCTATCTCATTCTTTCGCAGGCTAAATCCTGTAGATATATGCGTTTGCCTCATTTTAGTGCCCCTTTTTCGTTGCATCGGGTTTCAAATCACAACGGTGCTAAAGAAGTTATCACTTCAAATAATTGTGTACAGTTCACACGCGGTAGAACTGAAACCTTTGGAAAACTAAAATAGACAAGAATGGGGAGGCTACAAAGCACCGCACAAAGAGGAGTCCGATACGAAGCATCGCACAAAGAGGAGACCGATTTTTCTATCTCGTAGAGTAAATCCTATGGAAGTATATGTTTTTGTATATTTTTAGTATCCTTTTTTCGTTTCATCGAGTTTCAAATCACAACGATGGTAAAGAAGTTTTCACTTAAAAAATAAATTGTAATTTCTGAATTTCTTCGGCAAATCAAAATTCTAGAGGTCATTCAACTGAAGGTATGTGAATCAAAAGAGAGAATGATTAATTCATGAATCATGAAGACAGAAGCATGACCGAAATTAGTTTCACTTGGGTGAACACTTTTTAACATATATTTTTATAGTGGTACTGCAAATAATGTTTTTCTCCATGTTACCTATTCTTGGATGTTGGAGTGTGGAAGATGCTATTGCCTAATGAGGGTTTCCTTACGTATCTTGCATCTTATTCTTAACTCCCTCATTCTCTTCGTCTTCAAGTGCAACATAGCCGGCTACTCGGCACTCGGTGAGTATGTAAAAAGCGTTGTCATAGCATACAGGGCAGAAGTTTGCAACCCTAAAAGACCAACCAGAACACAAATTGAATTTTTACACAAATTGAATTTTATGCAAGTGTTTTTTTTTTGACAAGTAACTACGAGTACAAGAGGATTGGTGGCAATTTAAAGCGCCATTGAGGTGATTTTCTCCCAAAAATGGCGCTTTAGAAATCATTCAAACATTATTATTAATATTAAGTGATAAAGCCTATCTAAAACAGCCATTGACTGATATAAAAATTAAATATCGCTCCAGACCTAACATAGAAACGATTTGAGAATGGTCATTTCTAACAAATCTTTTCACTGAAAGTTTGCACAAGATTCACGCTAATTTTGTATTTTAATTTTTCGTTTTATTTCATGTTTGGTAACCTAGAAGGGTTGCCGGGTTCATGAGGTAAGGTCCTTACACCATTGGGATGGGTTCGTACGTCCGTCCTGGGCTCACTGGGCTCACTGGGGCCCAAGTTCCCACCCACACCTCATGTATCTCTTTCTTTCCTTAAAAGACCCTCCACACATCATCCCGTGAGATGATAAAGACCTTGATGGAAATTATTTTCCACCAAGCCTACCATGTGGAGCTAATGTGAAAAAAAATGTTATCAAAATTTTATAAAACGTTTGTTTTCTTGACCTACAATTTTAGAAAATATTTTTTATAAGAAAACTTCAAGAACCAGCTCCTTTGATGTGTACCCATCTCTGAGCCAGGATCTCTTAACTTACCTTCAAAATTTAGTCCAATAAAATTGAATATTCATTTAGACTTTAAGGAAAAGTCAATACGTGTCCCATAAAAATAAAATCGGATGTTATTATCCAATACTCTATCTAAGCTCCAAATAAAATCGTTTACAAAGATAATTGAAATCTAAGATCGACTAAAATGACGGAAAAAGAATAGTTCCCAATGGCCGAATTGGTTAAGGCGCCGTGTCTTGCTAAGACAAGAGATCTTGGGTTCGATTCCCAGTTGCCACTGTTAGTGTTTTTATTTTTCGGTGTCTTGATATGTTCCATGTTTTGTTTAGATTTATTTGTATTGTCTTCTTCTTCAATGGTATATTACATAGTTGTATATAACCTTCAAAAGTTATTCCAATAAAATTGAATCGTTGATTTTCATCATCTTCATCTCCTTATCCTATTCGGGTCGGGGACCCATTGCATCGATAAGGCTCCTCCATACGTCCCTGTCTTGTGCTAACTGTTCGGCTTCCGTCCATGTTAGTCCATGGCAGTCCCATCCTCTCCTCATACAGTTTATGTAGTTGCCTCGCCCAGCTGTGTCTAGGGCGGTCCACTGGACGTCTACCCTCTGGAATCGAACTTAGTATTTTCTTTGGAATTCGGTCATCAGACATTCTTAGTACATGCCCAAGCCACCTCAGTTGTGATTTTTCTATGAAGAGTAGCAATGGTTCAATGTTTAGATCGTCTCGGATCGTCGAGTTTCTTATATGATCCCATTTTGTAACCACTGCCTCTCAAGTACCTCATTTCGGCAGATTTGACTCTAGAGCGTGTTCATTCGCTTAGCATTCATATCTGGTGGCCGTAAGTGAGTGTAGAGCGATAAACCGTTTTGAACACTACCACATTGTCTTGATACTGAATTCGGCTTTCCTTATCACTGAGCTGTAGAGAGGACGCAACACACCGCTTGCCGCACTTATTCTTCGATTAATTTCTCCGTCTTGCCGTCCATCGCTGGAGAATTCAACCCCGAGATATTTGAATCTGTCCACCTGTTTTAACTGAGTCCCATTAGCGAGTATGTTGACTGACTGTCGGAGCTTGACTGTCCTAAAACGGGATCATCCTAGTTGGACAGTCAAAACATTTTATAAATGATGTACATAAATGTGTAAATATTTTACTAAATAAAAATGAGTTTGGTCCCTTCCTATAACCATCACCTCTGTTTTTGAGGTGATGGTTACAGGAATCGTTGATTTTAAATTTCTTAATGATTTATTGTCAGTATGTTTTGTACTTATATCCTAATTAAATTAACATTGTGAGCGTGAACAAAATTTAAAAAAAAAAACTTTAATTTTCTACTTCCATAATCCCGAACTGAAAATACTTCAACTGATTTAAATCCAGTTTCTTTTATATGTTTCTATGAAAAATACAAGTATCTTCAGCATGTTCAAGATTTAACTCCATTAATCAACATTTTGCTAACAATATTTGTCTTTGTGAAATAAAATCTTTTTCTTTCGGATCTAACGAGAAATTGAGCCGCTGCCAACTTTTTAAATGAGAATCCGCCTAAATAAGAAATCGGAGAAATATTTTACTCTGGTTCCACCCCAAATCTGAAGTTTTCTCCTGATCTTCTTTGTCGGGATAATCAAAGCGTTCATATGAATCTATTTTATGGGAATAGGACTGACTTTGATGGTCCATAGTCTATGAAATATCGTTCAATTGAATATAAGATCTTTCAGATGACAATTTTACCCCGTTTGCATATTATCTACTGTATTAGATGATATTCTATTGACATAATCGTCATTTTAGTTGGACAGGATCCTAACTTCACTCTACTTTGTTCTGAGATAAGTGTTCATAATGTTTGCGAAGACGATTTTTCATTATCCGTTTACCGATTTCTGAGTTTGAGGTTGTGTACGTATTTTAACCCTTCAAAATCGGGCGTATTTTGTCAGAAGATAAAAATATTATCGTTTTGCCATAAAATACAAATAAATGGTCTATTTGTGAACGTATCCAAAAACTAAAAACTATTTTTGAAAGGTGATGAAACGCTTTTAAATTTTATTATGTGGAGGGGATATGGGGGCTTCATCGAAGCCAGAGTAAAGTTAGCCTCTCAAAAACAGGTTTACTGTCAGATCATTTAATAGTACACAACTTTACAAATAGCAAGTGCGCCCCACGGTTGAATTTGGCAGCCACCTCTGGTCTGGAGCACCAAAATTAAAAAATACCCTCGACCGCCTGTGCAGAAACGGGCGGTCCGTTTGATAGATTCTCCCACCTTAACGAGCGGATTGCAATCTTTAGAGCACATGCGTTGGGTGGGAATGCTATCCCTGTTCTACCAGTATTTTAATGGAAGATGCTCTGAGAAACTAGCGTCATTGATCCCTTCGGCACTGGTGCATAGTCGGGAGACACGCCAAACACGCGTCCAACATATGTACACGGTTGACATATGTCACATTAGAACGGGTCGTTTTTTCGACTTGTTCTTGGGTTCAACAAAATAGCTCGGCTATGGAACGATTTGCTGGCCTCTGTGTTTCCTCCCTCCCACAATATGGGTCTCTTCAAGACCAATGTTTATTCCTTCCTCTCTTCAAAAAGACCCTCCACACAGCAACCCTGATGACATAGGCCCTGAGGGAAATTATTTTCCTGTAATTAATGTGGAATTAATGTAAAAAAAAAACGAAAAAAAAAATCACAAACGTGTTTTATTAGAAAAATAAATTACAAAAGTAAACTTTGAACCTCTCTTTTTTTGTCGATTAATGTAAAAATAATTCTTAAAAAGTTCACAAAGTTTCTTATTTTTTTATTCAAATTGCGATTCGAAACTTTCCTATCAAAAAGGTGTATATTTTACTTTTTTGTTGTTACATTTTAGATTTGAATATAAAGCTTGGTGTTTTTTCTTTCTAACACCGTTTACAACATGTTTCTCACTACGACAGTAAGGGAGATACAGCGATTTATATGAGACCTGTGTGAGCTGGGACAAATTTGGTCTCATGCGATTAATCGTGTCATAGAAAAATGTTTAAATAGGACGTATATTTATAATTTTAGAACATGCCTTATCGTGTAGATAGAACCATACGGAACCAGATAAAATAAGATCGGTGTAATGTGTATGTAGAAGTACGTGCGGAAAAGTTATTACCTCTCAGAATTTGTACAAAGTATTATAAAACCAATCGAAAGTTTGAGAGATATGAAGTTATAAATTACACTTTCTTGGGGACTGTTTTAATGTCGGTTTTGATATGGATGTAAGTTTTGTACTTGCCAAAGGAAAATCTCACTCCCGTCACATATTATTTTAATAGCTGCCTCTATCTTAATGTCATAAAGAATCTCAATGAATTCAACTTTCCCAACTTTACAAGGAGAGATTACCTTAAGAATTGCTCAAGAATTCTACTAGATATAATGTGTGTTATAGAGATTCCAGCGAGAGCCTGAACGGACGGCGTCGATTGTCGTCCGTACAGGTACCAGATCATGTCATCAGTTAGTTTATAATGGTATTTATATACCGACTTTTTTACATATTATAGTTCCGACTTTAAATATTTATATATTTGTACAGCATATAAAACATTTTTATACCATCGTAATCCGGTGAAAAAATATGTTGTTATAGGTAGGTACCTTTTTTTTTAAAGTCGGAGACGGTTTACAAGTAGTTCCCGTGAGCACTTAGGCTATAGACACATTGTGCTATCTCCCATTTTACCTCAATCGTTTAATAACAACCCAGTCCCTTTAATAAAGTTCACCGGGGTTGTCATTGGATATGTGGCTACGTCTTCTGGTTCTACTGTATGTCTCCCCAGGATCTGAGCCTAGTTCCCACCAGGGCAGGACATTGGCACCATAGGTGAATTGCAGAATCTTCTTCCTCTTTACATTTCCTGCATCTATTGGTATTTTCTACTCCCAATATCTGCATTTGTCTCCTGAGATGGCAGTGTCCCGTTAGTGGTCCTACTAGTTCCCTCAGCGAGTTTCTGTCCATATCGATTGTTTCCTGGTTCATCTAGGGTCTGATCCTTTTATGAGTACATTGGATTGTCTCAATCCAGATGCCCTCACCCTTTAGATAGGTACCTAATTTATTGCGTGTCTGAATTATTCTTCACCAAATCAGCCAAAAATATTAACATCAGAAACACACATTTCAAATGTAGATTTATTCATTTTGTTTTGAAGAGTTTTAATTTTCAATGTACATTTGTTACTTAAAATTTGTAATTTTCTGCTACCGGTTTCGATACATCCATGCCATCACTATCAAACTTAAAACTAACTGAAAATTATACACAAGTACAAAAATGAATTAGATTTAATTGGGAGGGGTGATTTTGGGGGAGGGGGAGAATGTGGGAGGAGTCAACATTACATGGAAACATTGTCAGTAAAAGTGCTATGGTGCTATTATTTTATTAATATTAGTTATTACTTCATAAACAATGTTCATGTTCCCTGATTCCAGTTTCGAAATCTCTAGTAGTCATACCTACGTAATGTGCGTCACAATCATTACATTCATTTTGGAATAACTAACATTTCACTCACAGACAACCAAAATTAGCTGAATCAATGTAATTCAATCGTTTATACAAATATATTATTAAATATATAAAAGAAATAAAACTTTAAAAAAATTAAAGACCTAGGTATCACTTTCCAATCAAATCTTTCATTTGTTAACCACATAACAGAAATCTGTAATAAGGGCTTAAAAATGTTGGGATTTATAACTAGGCTAACTAGAAATTTTAACAGTATAAAGTGTATTAAACTGTTATATTTTGCGTATGTTAGAAGTCAACTTGAGTACAATTCTCCCGTCTGGAATCCACATTATAATATACATGTACAAGCTGTTGAAAGAATACAAAACAAATTCTTAAGTTTTCTAAATTTCAAAATGGGGATTCCAACAATTATGTTGAACTACAACACTCTAATAAATAATATGAATATGCTCAAATTGTCAGACAGAAGAATTTTCACTGACTTGGTATTTCTATATAAAATTCTACATGATTTAGTTGATAGTCCGGTATTGTTTGAATTGATAAGCTTCCGGATTCCAAAACGTAATACAAGAAGTCAGGATTTATTTCAGTGCAGAAATTTTAGTACTAACTACCATATGTATTCCTCTTTACCCAGAATACTAATGGAAGAAAACAATTACACCAATTCCGTGGACATATTCAGTTTATCTTTAAACAAATATAAAATATTGTTACTGAGGCAGTTCAGTTATGTACAATAAATATTGTATTTATTAACATTCATATGTAAAAGCCCTGAAAAGGGGCGTTGATCAATAAATAAATAAATGTAAATACAAAGTCAAGGCTTTCCGATAAAATTAACACCAATTTTACGCCATTCTACGCAAATATAGAATGTTGTCGAATTGACTAATAATATGGTGTTCCATCATTTCAATGGGCGTATTTCCAAACCCTTTCTTTGTGAATTTAGCCCACTCTGTGAAAAAAATCTTCATGAAAATCACAGTAAGTGTGATCGATATTATTACGTATAAAAATGTCGTTAGTTCTTATGTAATCGTATTGTGCACCGCGGGGGTGGCGCTAGTAGTGGCGTGTCGAAAATAATAATTATCGCGTGAGGGAAATAATAATATTCCTGTTGTATGGCTCTTGTGGAAGTATTTACAAACATAAATAAGGTCGATAATGTCCGAGGGTCCTGACACACCTGCTATTAGTCAAAACGTGAATTTTTACCACCTGCTTTTAGATTTTTAAATCGGGCTTAGAAACTCCGTGAATAGCGCCAAATTGCCGCGAGAAAGTGGTTGAAAAGATGTTAAGATTTCAAAGGAAGTGCGTAAATGTAAGGCTTGCATGAAATAATGCGTAAAATCACTAAAAGTAGGGCCTTATAAGAGTGAATAGGTAACGATTTTCAAAGGTTTTTCTGTACGTAGTTTAGTAACTACGAATGATTCTTTTGTAAATATACGCAAGTAATGTCATGTTGTTGTTCATGTTTTAGAAGTTAGCTACCTGTATCAAGAATTATAAAGTGCCTACCCAGAAGATTACACGGTCGCTACGCGTTTGCTTGAGATAACTATTAGCCGCTCGTAACCTGTTGGGAGCTAAGGGTTCTGGCGGTTCTGGCGTCCGGCGTTGCCAACTTGTCGGATTTCCCATCATATCTGGCTTGGAGTGCTCCCAAAATATGGGTGTCTGACGAAATTCTGACCGAAGATCCGTCACGATCTAGCGGGAACGGAGATTCAGAGTCGGCAACACTGCTTACATCTGCGTCAGTGAGATTTTGGCGAGCTAACAGGAAGGAGCATCTGTCACCGAGGTCGAATCATGGCGGTCTGCGACATAACGTGAATCATTTTTAATTATTAGATTTCACCATTTGGTTTACTTAATTTTTCAATATCTACTTGTCGATTATGTACAACCATATTTATATTTCAAAATCGTCTGGCGCCCTGTATTTCAATCTTAAATTCGTCCATTCACAATAGATTACAACATAACTTTAACATGCAAGTTTTATGGCGTAACTTACTTCTTCGGGCAGTTACCACGACCACAGATCAATTTAAATAATATGTTACGTGCAACTTATGTTACTTACCTTAATTCTCCTCTTTTCGATCTTTTTTATATAAGTAATACAGACTCTGCAAAGTTCTTCAATGTACAGACTTTAACTTCCAAAGAAATATAGATTATTTAAAATCATAGAGAGTCATGATCGTCTTCAACGCCTATCATTCCATTTTCCAAATCGCAACAGCAGATAGTTGCTTGTTTATCATCTTTCTGTTTGCAAAATCAACTCTAAACAGAACTCCTTTATCTACATATCATTAATTTAATTAAAAATATTGCCGCATTGACATTTTTTAACCTGACTTTTCGGAACATAAAACATAAACTCATTAAACAACATGACTTAAACTAGATCATTCGATCTACCCTCTCATATACTCCCGTCCTTCGCCTCTTAATCCTAATCCTATGTTCCTCCTCCCCACCCCTACCCCACTCCAGCCCTAACATATTGGAACTAAAAAATGAATTAATTTTAAAAACGCACACTTAAACTATCAAACTTTTATTATTCACCGTCATCAATAAAAACCTCATAATTGGCGTAATCAACTATTTTATTACTGAATGTATTTATAATTAAAGAGTTGCTGTCAACTTTCCCGAAAAAAAACAATAAAAATAAAATTTAAAAAAACCCTGGTGTAGAAATTTCTTTTTGGGCTTTAGTCGCACATCTTCGGGCAGTCTGGGCTCTTGTGTGATAAGTACATTTAAAAATAAAAAATAAAAAACCAAAAAAAGGGTTGATAAAACAATTTTCAAGAAAGAAGCCCACAAAATACCTAATGGCATGGCTTTCTCTTGAATGGTGTACTTACGTTATCAAATAATAGTATAAAAAAATTCCCTTTGCGCAAGCGCCGGCAGGTACGCCGTAAAAACCAGGTATATTGCAAGTATCTACAATTTCTAAAGGGTTTAATATAATGAGAAAAACGTGCCTGGAATTTCCCATCTTTATTAAAAATTATACAGATTAGGAAAACAATTTTCCATACACGGCGACCATTAACGCTCGGACGCCTCTATAAGAGGCGTTTGCATTAATTTGGAAGATAATTTAATTTTCATACATGTGAAAATTTTCATAATTTTTATTAACGGTTAGATGGTCAAATGGAAAACATTACCCACATCATAAAGACAAAAAAATATTTGTGAAAACGTAATCCGTTTACTAAAAGACACCTTAGTCTATAATCTACGTGAAATCCTTTTTAGGTATTATTTAGATTCATCTTTACGACGAATCGGTTTACATTATGAACATCAAAAAATATGTTACGGATAAATTGAAGCTTTTACTAGCTTTTCTATGTATTGGAATAACAATGAAATTATTATTTACATAACAAAAAATATAAGCGTAAACCACTACAAAAAATGTTTTTTCGTGACTTAACCATGAAGTAATAATATAAGAAACAATATTTAAAAAGTACTCCTTTTGGCTAAAACTATTTTTGAGGTTTTTATGTTCTAACTTTTTTTCATTGTTATAAAATTATGCACAAAATAAATAAAAACCACTTTTTCGCTGACTTGCCTCGTGCAAATACGACGCGCGATTTTAAATTTTGTAAGCATGATAATCGAAATATTTCTATATAAAAGTTTATTAATATAAAAGTTTCATAAAACGCTAATTCTGGGTTCTATGGTCAGTTTTAAATGCATTTTATTTACAGAAGAACAAATTGCAATTCTAAAGAAATAATTTTTTTTTAGAATACTTTGGAAACACTTTGTTTTATTTGCTCGACATCACGTATCATCTTTGGGGATGCGGTGTGATATTTTTATGAAAGAAAGGATGCGATGTTCTGGGAAGGAAAAGGGTATGAGGGATGGGTAGGAATCCTGGATTGAACGTACAAATCTGTCCCTCCCACAATCATGCAATGGGTCGCGAGAGTCTGGCTGGACAGGTCAAAGGGTCTCCTTCAATCTGATTACATCCGCCGCCAAGATCCGGACAAACCTCACCCCAGGAACCTGGGCACACTTGCTAAGTCACCAAACGTAGCGAACCACTTGTGACCTATGACATAGGTGTTGGTTATCCAATATATAGTTTCCGTGCCGGCGGTACCAACACCCGCCTTCCAAATTGTGATTTGAATCAACGTGATTAGAATTTGTAAAAGTAACTAGGTTTTAAAAAATATATATTAATCCATTTTTTTCGATAATTGATAAAATACCAATACATCTACGGCTATTTAAAATATAATTTATTTTGGTAATAAGATTATTTAAGAAAAATGTAATGATCTGTGAAATACTTCACCATAAAAACGTTTTATTTACCTATGAAATTAGATGCTGAAACGTTTTCTCTGTCGGCGACCTCTAGTTCTACAGTCGAGCTATTATTCTGTTGTTCCGTTTGTGTTTGCGCGGGAAAGGGCGGCCATTTGTGGCAGAAAGTGGCGGGAAAGCGATAGCCGCAGCGAAGAGTTTCCTATCTACGAACTGTTGACTTTATCTATGACAAATACCTCTCGTATCAAACGGAATGGTGTCTTATGAGGTATTTAATGTCTCAGTAAAGATATTGATTGGTTCTAAAACTAAGATATTCTTTTTTATTGAACGGAGGATTTACATTAGGAAGTGTTTCAATTTGGGAAGTAGGTATGGTACCGCCGCCCCGGGAATAATTTATTAGACATCCATCGGTCACCCAAGTGGTTCGCTACACTTATTAGTAGGTTTGTCTAGGTCTTGGCGGTCAATGCGTTTGCCTACTTACTGCGTGGCCGGGCGAATCGGAAGAGATTGGTTGAGGATGACCTAACCTAGACCTCTCAAGCCGGACTCTCTCGACCGTCACTCATATTGACATCAGATTCCTACCCACCCCCGTACATTTTTACTTCCCAGAATATCCTCTCCTCTTTTTCCCTAAAAAGAATCTTCACACTGCATCCCCAAAGTTGACATAAGCCCTGAGGGAGATTTTTTTGCTGTGTGGAGCTAATGCAAAAAAGTATAACCTAACCAGAATGATTCTGAGTAAATAAATTTCATTTCGTATATAGTTTGTCGTACAATTAACTAAACAATTTTTAAAATTGAAAAATAAATTTGTGGATTGAAATGCCCCCGATGTCATTCATCCCCGATTGCAGAGCCATTGCAGAAAATATTACAGAGAATCACAAGTATTGCGATGTCATCTGGTTTCAAATCGTTTGTCACACCGTAAATGGAGACTGTTTTCACAACACGAAAAATTCCATTTAAGCTAGACGATGAAAATAGAAAATATTTTTTTTTAAGGTGACTTGTCATTATAGGGAGAAAAATCTCACAGCCTTTCGATCTAAATACACTGCGTTCACTACTACCCTGTAGGTATCGTCTCTTAAGGCTAATGTATTAAATAAAAAGAAAAAGACAATTAAATTGATACAACGAAAAATAACAAGTAATCAACTTTGGCAACATTTGTAGTAACAAAATTTTCAGGATTGCCAATGGCAAATTTTGTCAAGAAATATAAATTAGTCCTTACAATTTTTAAGAGTTGAATAATTTGTAGGGTTGGTTTAAAAACTGGTACAAGGTCATTACAGGTCTTGCGTGAGCGAATTGACGAAAAACCCACCGAAAATTCGCCATGCTATTGAAAATTTATCATCAAAGGATATTGTGGAATAATCACGTTTTAACACACTTTTCACGTGATAATCAAAGCATCACTTAAAGCTAGTAAATGTACAATAAAATAATTCGAAAGAATATAACATTATCAAAGGATTTTAAAGTTGCAGTAACAATGGTTATTATTGAAACAGAATTAATAGAATTTATATTTTCAAATTAGAAAATTGAAAAGACAGAATATTGACAATACTGCTGCCGAACACTTTAAAAAGGATAGTCCTATTATTCTTACGTGGTCGTGCAGACTTTTTAATCAGTGTTTAGATAAGGGTTACAGGCCATTAGATTGGAGAAGGGGTGTAATCATGCCATTATACATAGGTAAAGGGTCACGTATGGAATATGGGAACCATAAGGCTATTAGCCTGTTTAGTTTAGTAGGCAAGCTGTATGGTAGAATATTGATTGAAAGGGAAAGAATGGAAACAAAGCATAAAGTTTGGGATGTGCAAGGTGCTTTTATGAGAGGAAGAAGGTGCATGGATCAGATTTTCTCGTTGCGTATGCTCGCTGAGAAGTTTTTTGCAAAAAAACAGAAATTCTTTTGTGCCTTTGTAGATCTATAAAAAAACATACGACCGAGTTGACAGGAAAAAGCTCTGGAAAGTGTTGTCCAAGTATGGAGTGAATACGAATCTCATATACGCAATTGCGTCTCTGTATGAGGGAAGCATTACATGTGTTAGGGTGAACGGCAATTTTACTGGATGGTTTGATATCCAGTAAAATTGAATGAATTGAAAGAGATGGGATTGGGCGCGAAATTGAGTGACCTGGAAGTTACCTGTTGCCTATTGCCTGTAGTATGCTTATGATGCGGTGCTGATTTCTAACAGTATGGAAGATTTATAGTCGCTTGTGTCTAGGATGAACGAAGTAAGTATGAAGAATGGAGTTAATGATGAATTTAAGTAAGTCTAAAGTAATGGTATTTGAAAGAGAGAATACGAAAACAATGTGTAACATAGTTGAATAATGAAAACTTAGAGCAGGTAGCAGTAGCAGACAAGTATGTTTACGAGAGATGGAAAGACTGATAGAGATATTGAAAGAAGGGTAAATGCCGATAACTCCAGTAATGCCACGCAGTTCCCGTTTAAATGATTGATTCTCTATTATATTTGTATAATTGATTTTCTATTATTTGAGTAAGGTTGATAATGTTTAAAATTTTTATTTGCAATAACCATTTTTAGATACGCAACAGATGGTAATATAAAAAGGTAAGTTAAAAAATATTTGGGCAATAGATTTTTTTAAATTCTTAAAGTTAGCGGAGGCCGAAATAAGTTTGAGAACCTGAAATGCTTTACACTGGGTGGACCATGTTTATGTTAACACATCTTTTCTTATTCATAGTTAGGTGGAATATCTTCTGTGCTCTATAATCTAGGATATTTACCTGTCCCGGTGAGGTATTTGCCTGACAAAGCCGTGCGCGCCACAAAGTATTCGGGAGTAATGTCGGCATTGTTGCGGTGGTCCATTGTTTCAAATTGAGGCGAGTACTGCCGAGGCCTTTTTGAATGACAGGGGTTTTGTAAAATGGCCGTTGTAGGATAATTTTTTAATCCGCGAATTAACGAAAATTATTTTGGTTTAATAATTTTACACAATTGGTATCTTGTTTTTGGATTAAGCAAACTCTTTATTAAGGCAACCCATTATAATGAAAAGGAATTTAACATATTAATTTCATATGCACGGATTTCCGGATATACGAGTATTATAATATGATAAATTATTAGATTTTAGAGCAAATTGATTTTATATTATGAGATACATTCTACAACTTTGGAGGCGGGTAAAAGTTCCTCCACACAGCATCCCCTAAGATGACACAGACACTGATGGAAATTATTTACCTCAAGAACCTCTTGTGTCATTTTTTTTTCTTTCAAACGTATGCACCGATATAAATCCCGTCTTGATGAAAAATTGTGTCATTTTTTTTTCTTTCAAACGTATGCACCGATATAAATCCCGTCCCGATGAAAAATTTTCCTTCAGGGCCTACGTCATCTTTGAGGATGCTGTGTGGAGGGTTTTTTTTAGGAATAGGGGGAGAGGAGAATTCTGGGAAGGAAAAGGGTTTAAGGGGTGGGTAGGAATCTAAGGCTCAGTGTATCCTGGTCATCCGCCTCCAAGACCTAGACAAACCTCACCCAATGAACCCGGGCACCCCTGCTAAATCACCAAACGTAGCGAACCACTTGGGGTGACCTATGGCAGAGGTGTTGGTTATCCAATAAAGGTTCCCGGGGCGGCGGTACCCATTCCCGCCTTCCGCATTCCCGTTTGTGTTTTTATTTATTTTTTCGTTATCAGTAATTTTAGTTAGAAAAAACGTAAGGTGAGCCATTTTTAAAACTTTTGCAAGTTTGCATCTAAAAATTTATAAATAAAAAAATACATTTTTTACATGAGCTCCACACAGGAGGCCCTGAGGAAAATAATTTCCCTCAGGGCCCAAGTCATCTTTGGGGATGCTGAATGGAGTTTTTCTTAAAGAAAAGGAAGAGAGGAGAGTTCTGGGAAGGAAAGGAGCTTAAGGGGTGGGTAGGAATCTAGGGCTCAGTGTATCCTGGTCATCCGCCTCCAAGACCTAGACAAACCTCACCCAATGAACCCGGGCACCTCTGCAGAGGTATTGGTTATCCAATAAAGGTACCCATTCCCGCCTCTCAAATTGGATTGCGAGTCAAGAACCTTACCGCTAGACCACGCCGGCCGTCAATGGAAGCAATTCATTGTGGAAGCAATTCTAAATAATCAACTTCATAATTTGTCAACAATTACATACAATTTTCATACAGGGCTAGGATTATGGTACGCAATGAAATACATTTTGAAATTACAGTACACAATTTTAAAAACATGAAAAATTAACAAAAAAACATCATTTTGGCGATGTAGCGACGCACGTGAGAAAGAATTCTCGTACACTTGACTGTTATTTATTATCACCCGTTCTCCGGAAATTCGTGGAAGCAGTATTTAAAGCAAAATAAAGCACAAACACTCATTCCATACTGAAAAAAGTGATGCATAATTCAATATGGGTCATAAATTTTAAGTCCACCATTGTGAGAAGCCCAGAATACACACTATAAAAGCTCTATTCAATAGCAGATATAAATCTCGCACACATTTTCACAATTCAAGATGGCTAGATATGCAGTGGGAATAAATCACCAAAAGGCACAACAATTCACGGAGTAATAATACACGGTTCCCTCTGAAACGCGATATAAAGCTCTAGGAAAATGCCTTCCCGGCGTGGAAAGCTTGAAGCTTCCAGCGCTAAGCTTTGTGTCCAAAAGTCCCTCCCAACTTTACTCCAGCTCGACATATTATTTGTCAGTACGATAAAAGCTTTGTTTCCATTTGTTTCTCCATGTTTTGTAGCAAATATGTCGACTGTGGCACTGGGGTTTGCCGGTTAGCGTTGGAGCTAAAATCTCCGCTTTTTTATTTAAAAAATGGTGTTTGAATGTCACTCATAAGAATTACATTTTCATCAAAAGTGCTGCATTCATTTTATGAAAAATACTTTTGTAGAATAACCGTATTTTTGTTGCTTTTCAAACACACTATTTGCCACATGGATTGTGAAATTTACTCAATATTGAGATCTTTACCAGTCTGTTACAGTGGCATGCTTAGAGTTTTTAATCAGGATAGGCATTGATTCGCATTCCAAAGGACGCGGAATCGAATCCCAGCGTGGCAAATAAATTTTATTTGATTAATTTGCGTTATTCACAATTTCCAACCAAACCAAACCTCATCATCTTCCAACCCGGCTGGTCACCGTGGAAAAACAAGACCAAAACCCTCTGAAGAAGACAAACACAAGAAATACTTAAACCTACGAACAAAAGAAAAGATGAACTTTACGTAGTATCTATAACGTCAGAATTTTATCTACACACGAACGTTTTCTTTAGAGGCCTTCACCTTCGCCTCAGAGAGGGGTTTTTGAATATGAAAAATTTAAGATACCTATGTTACATTTTTCATCAAGATTGTAAATAGATAAATATATAAAACCATAATTTTAATAACTCTATAACACACCTTTTTGCAAGAAATAAAAGGCTTATTATTATTATTTTATTCACAATTTATTTATTTAAAAATAATATATAGTACATTTGCGGTACGTTTCAGAGTGGAAGATACTCTCAGTATCGCCCTGGTGTAAGACCACCATTCAGAATTGAAACGTTGCTTGAAATGGCTTTAGCCGTGTTTGGTGACCAGATCTGAATAGCCAGATACTTCGCGCCTTCCTCTTCCCCATCTCTTTTCCTTCCCCTACCTTCAGCCTCACAACATACTCTAATTGGGGATGCCATAGTCTTACTGGCTCCAGGAGCAGGTAAAATAAAAAAAAGCAATATGAAAACCAGTTAATTCATCGATAGATAAACAAAACTTTTCGCCTAAAATAGCTAAGCTGCTTTTGACTAATTAGTTGCGATGATCCATTAAATATGCATTTTTTTACAAACATTTTTTTCGGCAGCACACTTGCATGAAAAAACCAAAATAATATAATTTTTATTTCGTTAATAAAGCTGTTACTAATTAAAAGAGGGACCAACAGATGGCACTGACCGCTACATTTGTATTTGTACAAACAGGTACGGCCTTTTCTTGTAATTATGACATTTTGCATATCAAAGAAAAAATAACGATTACCCCCGTTCCGCTATAAATCCATTGAGTACGTATGAATAGGTTTCGACAGAAGTATGATTATAATCTAAAAGTAGCCTGTCGTTGCACGCCATGACCTACATACATAAACATTATATAAATACACGTATGGCACACATACTCACACACACAAATACTCAATATCCGAAATGCATAATTCCCAATGTTTTGCGCGTTTTCTGGAATCTGCGGATACTCCACACAATTTGATAGAAGTATTAATAACTGGTAAAAATTCGTAAACCATATTTGAAATCTTTTCTATCATCAAAGATAGATCCCGCAATGTTTGGGCAGAGCACTGGAACATTGCTAGCCAATCCAAGGGAGCCTGCTACGCCTCAATACAAAGGACTATCCCATCAATGCCGTGTTTTCAACAATTCCCCCATTTTTCCAAAAAACAAATTTCCTCACTTATTCGAATGAGAATCGGACGTGGTTTTGTTCCTTCTCACTTGTTTAAAATTCACGTCCTTGTCTGGGGAGTCAATCTCAATCACAATTTACAACACAAAATATACAGTCTGGGGAGATATTCCGTGGTCTAGAAGTGGGAACTTTAGATCATATAATTTTTGGTTTCCCCTCTCTAAATAACTCTCTTTTATCAAGCTTTATCTAAAATTGCCTACCCTCCATCTCATCTCTTAGTCTGAAAAAGTCTGAACCCTACAACTTCTATATAATTCTGAAATTTGCACATTTAAATAAAATTATTATTTAAATTCATCTTTTCTTTCTCTTCGACTTAAAATGAACAACCTTGAAGGGTGAAAGCCAGAAATAATAAATATTTATATTTTTTAAAACTGGTAAAAATTTTAAACATTTTGATTGAGCACATTCTGTAGTCGAGGGGCAGGTAACGCTCTCGACTAGCAATCCAGATGTCCCGGGTTCAAATCCCCTGCGTGCGTGCGCAAAAACCGTGCGCACGTAAATTTTATTTTAATACTTTTGGTTATTTCACAATTTATTATTTAAAAATAAAACGTAGTATATTTTTGGTAATTGTCGAAGATACTTTCAGTATAGCACTATTGTAAGACCACCATTCAGAATTGAAACGTGCGTGGCTTTCGTCGTGCTTGGCGAGAAGATCTGAATAGTCAGGTACTTCGCCGTCTTCCTCTTTTCACCTCCTTCCCCTCCCACATAACTCCAGTCTCAAAACATATCCCGATTGGGAATGCCATAGTCTCACTGGCTCCAGACGGTTCGTAGAAGTTGAGACTTGTGCGGTGTTCACATAAAAAAAGCATTGTTAACCGGTAAAGCTTTAAGATAAGTTATTTAACTTCGATAGAAATATTGATTATTTTAAAACTTTAAAACACTTTGGTAAAGTATTGATAACTGGTTAAACTAACAGAAGGATTATAAATGGTAAAGCTTTAACACGTTTTGAAAAAATTATTAATGACTTGTAAAACTTTAATACACTTTGATTAAAAGTATTGATAACCTTTAAAACTTTAACATACTTTGTTAGAAGTATTGACAACTGGTAAAATTTTAACACGCTTTGATAAAAGTATTTTTTACTGATCAAACTTTAACACACTTTGATAAAAGTATTGATGAGTAAGTAAAACTTTAACACACTTTGATAAAAGTATTGGTAACTGGCCACTCATAAAACTTAACCATACTTTGATAAAAGGAATGATGAGTTGTAAAACTTTAACACATTTTGATAAAAGTAATGATGAGTTGTAAAACTTTAACACACTTAACTTAACTTAACCATAAAAGTATTGGTAACTGATCAAACCTTTATTTGTTTATGTAATTCATGACTCATTGTTCTCATTTTTTATTAAGTAACAGTTAGGAAAGTTAAATTTGGTTTAGAAGTATAGTAATGAAGTGTTACTGTCACAAATATGTGACACGAAAATTCGAGTAATTCAATTTAATTAAAAATAAAAATAAAACTAGTATTTATAAGAAGAAATGGAAATACCATAAACATCGATATGATGTGCATTATCTAGCAAATGGATTCTAGGAATAAAATAATAATGCATGCGGGAATAATTGGCGGCACCATTTTTATAACAAAAAATATTATTTTTCTGGTGCAGTACAAAGTTATTCAGGTCAAGAATTTTAGGGTTGTCAATTAATGTATGTCAAGTTTAGAATTATGTCAAGTTTAGATTTTTATATACCATATGTGAAGACCACCGGGGAAATCAAAGAATGTCGTTTAAAGACAAATTTGCATAAATCAGAATAAAATATTTTTAAGTCTGTATTTTTTCATTGACAAATATTGATAATTCTTTCTCCCACCATCATCAGTAGTAATTTTGTGTATTTGAGCGCGGACGTTCATTATTTTTGCCTATTATAAATAACATGGATTTACAAAGCCCTGGGCGGAACTATTCGAGAAAAAATTAAGGCCGTGGGGTGAGGGGGAAGATGTTTGAAAATTGTCAGGCTTTATACATCATCAATTTGTTTTATTTTATTTTATTTTTTATTGTGCATTACAGATAAATATAATTATATTACAATACACAAGATATGTGTAACTTTAAACGAAAAAAATACAATTATACATATTTTAGAATTCTTACTTAAATTACTCTTGAAACCTTCAAGGCCAATGTCAAAAATGTCAAGGGACTTAGAGATAGTAATACAACTCTGGAAAATTGTGAGCAGGATCCATTGTAATTTTTTGTCATACTTATTATAGTCACCCTTTTATACCACTTATGTGCCCCTGCAACAGTAATATATTTTTCAAAAATAGGTTTCACTCTTGTCCGACCGTTCACAAATTATTAAAAATATTATCGATTTTCGAACGCTGAAAAAATTATTTCTGAAGAACTAGTAGCAACATCGGTAAGTGTAAAAACATACATATTTTTTGCCCATTAGCTTATAGGGTAACTGATTCAAAAAGGACCCATTTTTATAGGAGTTGGTATGTACAGCCCTACTTCTTACTAAATTATAATTTTGCAGCTTTGACGTTGCAAAAATGTGATATGACTACCACGAGGTTACTCTACGCTTTTGCAATGGTATGCATTACGCACGCTCACAATTCCAAGGAATGTACTCACTCACAAATGAGGAACTGTGTCTTTATAAAACTGTTTCAATTGAGCAGAGAATAGCACATCTGTGGAGGATTTGTGCAGGATTCTGTGAACAGTAGTTCTCGCATCCAAAAAAGCATATTTCTAATTTTATCTTGTTTTATAAATCAAAACCAATATTTATTAAGGGGAGAAAAAAGGCGGGGAAGGTGGAGAGGGAATACGTGAGGGGAAGGGGACATGGGAGGGGAAGGGGAGGCGGAAGGGGAACGCCACGAATGGGAAAAGACACGCAGGGAGAAACAATTTCTTTGTTAACGCGTGCCGGGAACTCGCTAGTGGTTAATAAATAAGTAGGTAGCTATTTGATGTTTTGATTTTTGAAGAATTAATAGTTTTGCTTTTTTAAATAAGATAATATTAGAATCAGACTTTTTGGGGGAGAGGTTTACTGTTCACGTAGCTACAAGAATTTTCACAACATGAGAAAAGCGAAGGCTGCATTGATTCTGCGACAGCCGAACGGGAAACATTTACAAAGGGAAATAGTTTTGTAGTTCTTGTTGTGGGTTTCGTGAATGTTTTGAGCTCTCTTGTATCTCAAGCATTTGCGTCAAATAACGTGAGGGTTAGGGTAGGATTTAAGGAATAGTTTTATCACTTTTAGAGACTTAGTGCCTTCTTCATAAGATTTTTCGTTAAGCCTTAAATAAACTTAATTTAAATTTCACTAGGAGACTCTTGCGTTAGAAGAAGCAGCAGCAAGTCTCTGTGGGTCGTTAAGCTTTTTTTTTAAACTTTCAACGTATTGTACGTTTATAGAAATAAAATTCCATTATATCACAGATATAAATCCGTAAAAAAAGGCTAATGAAATTGTTATGCGATCCCGAATATCACACAACTGATTTTCTTCCTTGTCCGTAATGCTAATTTTTTAATGTAAGTTTGTAACGCTGTCGTAAGTTCAATTATGATTTAACTTGACCTGACGTCCTATCTGTAGGAGACTCAAAGTTACTCTGCGGCTGGGCGCGTGAAACTGTCGAAGCACAGCCGTCTATCATATGCCTTTAGCTATTACGATATCTGTTGAAGGATGTTGAAACTATAAGTAACACACTACATGTACACCGTTACACTTCACACATTAGACACAAACGACGATATATGATACTCTTCTAAGTTATTACTTAACTGATCTGTTCAGACAACAAAAAACAATACTGACAAAATCTGTCGAAGGATATTCTATTGGGAAAAGATTTTGCTATTGGGTCGTTCTTTTTTTAACCTACCTAAAGTTGTCTCCACCAGTCAGTGGAGAAAAATTCAATAGAATTACCAATATTATTGTTTTATAATTACTTAAAAAATCTACTGTACTAAAGAAGTAACGACTGTGTGCGTTTTAAAAAAATATTTGTTTATATTTTTTTAAGTAAAAATTACGCTTCAGAGTTGTAACTCCTCGTGATAGAAGTGTATTTAAGACAGTTGTCTTCTGCCACCTCGACTTGCGTATATTCTACAATGTTAAAAAAAATGAAATGACGACAAAAATATAAAACTATTTTTAAACTCCACAACCTATCAAGTAACAACGATTATTATTTTTAATGATCTCAAAAACTTGTCTCCTACAACTTTTATGTCGTACGTTAATTATGTCACGCGGGTTGTCATTCGAAATAAGTATACACGCAGCTCGTGTTTGTCACCCCCAATAGGCATTTTAGGCGTCCTTCTCCCCTTGCTACAATATCCCCTCTGAGATCCAGAGAGAATTCATTTATAGTAAAAACAAAATGTGAGAACAAGAGTGGTGGAAATGTGACAGAGTAGTGAGTTAAACATAAGAACAACCTTTTAACGTTCCTAAATATTTTATTTTGATTTACGTCTTCATGTTTTTTAAAACTACAGCTAATTACCACGTATGTAATTTTTTTAAATAAGTGATTTTCCTGCCTAATTAAACTTTTTTTTTCACGAATTTTGATGCAACTACCGCATTTCCGGATGCCGATAATTGCTTTTGTTAATTGCTACCATATTTTTCCAAAATATAATTTTAAACATCGCTTGCTAATTATATTGTTATATTTTACTTATGTGTTGAGGCCCATTTAACAGTGGCCCAGAATTCAAATTTAAAGAGGGTCTTACGATCGTACGCTTGCAACTGTACTGTGAACAGGGTGGTTGATTGATTATTCTCCGTACCAGCATTTTTAACTTATAACTCGATATCGATTTTATTTTATGCTAAATTTGCTTTGATATATACCTACGTTCAAGTTAGCAATAAAAATTCTCAATCGCGTGATGATTAATAAAACTCTTAAGTACACAAGTATTTATAATTTTTCGTTATCTCTAAGAATAATAAATAAATATATTTTTTTTATATTTAAATTTAAATAAATATATTTATTTTAAAATCTGAAGCAAATTAATGTTTAAGACCGTAAATAAATAGACAAACTGAAGTATTTTCATCTCAAAACACATGCGCAGATTTTAATGATTTTATTTTTATATCTGAAGTACATTAGTGTTTAAGACCGTAAATAAATAGACAAACTGAAGTATTTTCATCTCAAAACACGTGCGCAGATTTACATAATTTTATTTTAACTAAATTTAAAATTCTGGAAATTAGCGCAGATACCTAGAAAATTTATTGATTTATTTTAAATTTAAAAAATCTGCCGACGGCCAACGGTGTTATTGTATAAAAATAAAAATATTACTATAAAATTTAAAACATAATTTTACTAGATAAAATAACAGTCTTTCGAAATCTATTATTTTTTGTACAACACAGTCGATAAGGGTCTAGAATTTAATTTTAAAATGTCATATTTATGGTTAAGTCTGGTTATTCCATTTTAAATTGTAGTTTACCACGTAGCCAGAATAAAATCTGTTTCATTGCAATCAGTAAACCAATCGTATTTCGAATAATGGTACAAATTTTTAAACATCTCATGCTTTTTGCAGCTAAAAGCATTCGCGTAAATCTTAACACTGTTTATCTAATTATCTTAATTAAGAAATAAAGTTTGTTTATTCTCGCATTGTGCTTTATCACGGAGTTAAAAACAAGAACTGAAATTCTGTTCATCCAAGTATAAACACGAAAACAAATAAGTCTGTTTCTAAAACAAAACCATTCAATAAACAAACGGTTTAGGTTACCTTCCGTACGATGCGATAAATTGATATCTTAACACGTTTTTGTACAATTTAATAGGTTTTTGCACATGTTCTTAGAAATGTGGTGTTCTTTGTTTTCAAATTTTTTTTTTTTTTTAAATATTATTTGAGGTTATCATCGCTAGAAGCCCCTTCCTGTCCTGATTATGGACGCTACAAGGCTTTCTGAAATATTTGCTTCAAGAGGAAGCACAACACGGCACAATACCCTAAAATCAATCACGATCATGTGTTATTTCACCTGATATAAATTAATTTCATATAATATGTATTTTCATTATCCTTTGTGTACCTCCCACGACTGTCTCGACACAAGTTTTTCCTTATGATACAGGCATCGAAAAAAACACTTACAATCAAACTTTACACAGATAAACGAATAAAATTAAATAATTTAAAAATAAAAATGACGGGTAGGACTCTCTTTTTTTCGTTATTTATTTTTGGGGTGTTATGCCGTGTCCATCATCAGGGTCAAATCTGCACTCATGATGGACACTGTAACGCTGTCCAAAACGTTGGATAAAGAAGAAGGTAACGCAACAAAGCATAACACCCCAAAAATAAATAACGATAATACTTTTGGCCGTGAAAATCTAAAATCGTATCAGTATGACTCTCGACTACAAATACGGAAGTCACGGGTTAATTATTATTGTTATTTTATCTCTGAAGACAACATTAGCGACTCTCAAAAACAGAAAAATCAGAAAGAGACACGATCGCATCGAGGAATTTAATTCAAGGTCTCAGCCTTGCCAGGGAGCAGCGCCTCGTAATAACTAACTCCCGCGACATTTCAATGCAGGGGTACAGAGAGGGTGGACTGCCAGATATCTCTGTCTTGGCACTGGTCATTCAAATGCGTGTACCATCTCATATGATGATATATTCTTCTGTTATTCTGACTCTTGGCATGGCCCGACTCAAGTATTTCTTATTAATTTGACCGTGGATTTAATTTAATCTTCCTTGGACGTCCCCTAATTTCTACCATTCACATTAGCGTTACAGGTTTTTTCACTTGTGATAATCAGTAATTTGTGTTAGCTCAGAATTTATGAACCAACATTTTTATAAAATAATAACAAAAGATTTCAAAATCGAGAAGTAAAATGTTGTTTTTTTCATATGAATCAGTTGTTTGTGAAGTGTTTAAAAATATGGATCTTAGGTTTTACACCAAGTCTTACAATATTATTTTCTTTGTTTCAGGTAAGCCAAAATTATTAGTATGCTGTCAACAAACTTCTAAGTAAACTTCTTAATTTGTCGGAGGCAACCAATGCCGGGTAAGTCAAAATAATTTATTTTTGTTTGTGGTGACAACTGTTGTACATTGAGTTAAGATCTTTTTCAATAAAATAAGGTATTGTTATTTAAAAATAGCAATTTTATATTATTTTCTAATAGTAAATAAGTTTCAATTACAATTAAGGCCCTTCGCTCATGGGAAAACCGAAACCAAAACTGGCAACTTAAAAAAGCTTCTCTCGCGGCGCAACTCAACTTTAATATTTCAGTTATTATTTCAGCTTGTACAAAATATAGTTTATTAATTATCAACACGATTTATCAAACTCGTGAAAAAAATCTATATTTTGTCAAAGTGGAAGATACACTCTGTATCGCCCTGGTGTAAGACCACCATTCAGAATTGAAACGTTGCTTGAAATAGCATTAGCCGTGTTTGGTGACCAGGTCTGAAGAGACATGTACTTCTCACCTTTCCCTCCCCACTACCTTCAGCCTCACAACATACCCAAATTGGGGGATGCCATAGTCTCACTGGCTCCAGACGGGAGCAGTTGGGACTCTTGTGCGGTTTCATGTAAAAATAAAAAAAATATATCGCAAATTATTCGAAACTGACAGGTCGTGAGGCGCAATCTGGCAACCTGGCATCTGAGCGAGTCGCGAGTGATTGGTTGCGTCGCCGTCGACAACTGGTCTTTTAGAAGTTATCTTTGTCGCTATCCTGTGAATAGTGACTTGAGTTATCAACTGTTTTTTTTTCAGTTGCCCCGTGAGCAGATGGACTAACGCCTACGAGTACAAATTTGCCTACAAACGAGTTAATCATCTTTTTCAAAGACTAAAAATTAACTAGGTACCTACGTACAATTATTAAATTTTTAATTTTTCAGCATCTCTACAGTACTCACCCACATAAATGAACATATTTACTTAAAAAAAACTTCACCTTAAAAAACGTAGGTATCTACCTAATATTTCCACCGATAATTTTAAATTTAAATCTAATAACCTCAATTTTAAATCATTCAACATATACAACTCTTACGACGAAATCGAGAAACATTTTCGAATCACAAAACTATTCAACAGGAGGCTTGTCGCTGATCAGATGCTCCTGTACAAAATTATTAACTCAAAAGTTGACTGCCAGGATTTGCTAAACAAAATAAATTTCCACACGTCCATTCGATATAGTAGACAAAATACCCTTTTCTATATTGATAGATGCAACACCAATTCCACTCAAAATGAATTTATACAAAGGACATGTAACTACCATAACAACAAATTTGCTAATATAGACACACAGAACTTCACTGTATAACATTTTAGGTGCGAATAACACATGAATTAATTGTATCTAATATTTTTATATTACTTGACAACTTTCCCTTATCCCTCTCCTCCCCTTACCCTTCCCAACCCAAATCCCTATTTTGCAGTCTATTTCAATTATAATCACACTTATTTTAATGTTGTGTATTAGTTTACCATTTGTTGAATTCACATTTGTACTCTTATTATTTTTTTAAATATTCTAGTTTATATTCAGTTAGTCTTGTTTCTAAATACCTATCTGTGAACATTAATAATTGGTCTGTTTTTTTATCATCCTCTTATGTTTATTGTATTACTAAGACTGTTAATGTTCCTTAAATAAATAAATAAATAACCGTATGAACATCTTTATGTCTCTGAATAATGTAAATATTCAACGATTTTCTTCAATCAATTCACAGTATCAAGTCAAAGGTGTTAGAGTCGGGTAAACATTCGGCCCCGGGGAGAGAACGACCGGTTGGGTTCGATATTGATTCTACCCTATCTAATTTTTACCACCGGGCAATATGCGTGTGTGCCGATTCCGAACCACAGCGGCCCACTACCCGCTGCCTTGTGACGGCCTTGGGCACGCGATGCCTAATAGAGGTCCCATAATACTGAATCGGTTCAACTGCCTAACTTTTCACTTGATACTTGCTACTCGGCCAGCATGCTTTATTTTATTCACATATTTGTGTTCATTTTCAGAAGTTTTACGCAATCTTGTAAAAGGATAATCAAATAAAATGCACAATTTTAACGGTTCACAGAATTAGTCTGACGGCCGGCGTAGTCGAGCAGTTATATAATATAATAATAATAGCTTTACATTTGTATAGCGCAGTTTTGTGTCACTTCACTTCAAGTGCGCTTAACTTAATAACATTTTAAAAAAATATAGTAATAGTCCTACAGTGCTCCTAACGAGTCCATTACAAAATAATATGAAATAAAGAATTTGAAGTATTTACAAAACAATGACAAGAGAACAAAATTTAACAAAAACATTGCTGTCATAGCACACACAGGACAATAATAATAAACAATAACGGTGCTATTGTAGCACAGGACAAAACAAGAACTTTAAAACTAAAATATAAAATACTAACAGAAGGCAGTTTGCGTTTAGAAATGAGAAATATTCTGACATTATATTAGGACATTAAACATAAAAATACAATTATGAGGAAACCAAAAAAAAAATTTAAAAATTCAGATTTCAAACAAAGTTTTCTTACTTTTACACTGTTTTATGTAAAAATAATTAATTAAAAATTCCCAAAGTTAATTTTTTTTTTCAATTCCTGGCGGGAGACTTTGGATTCATAAATGAGTAGATTATAATTATTTCGTAGTTAATTTTTAGATTTGAATATAAAGCTTGATGTTTTCTCTTTCAAACACAGTTTAGCTAATACTTCTAACCATTATAGTAAGGAAGACACAACGATTTCTATGAGAACTGTATGAATTGTTCCGAAAACCGAACAAATTAGCCTAAAGGGTTTAACCCCCACCTCCTTTATCCCGTTAGTTTCGGTATTGCCAATAATTCATTACAATGTTGTTTAAATCTTCGTTTAAAATTAACCCTTCCCATAATTGTAAAATACAATAACTGCTATTCTGATCAAGTTAATAAACAAAATAATAGCCATTTCAAGTAATCATTCGATTCTGAAAGGTGATTTCTCACAAGAGTGTAACGGATATGCCCATACTATTTTTAATCGTTATCATTTTATCCCTGAATCTACGTAATTTGAAACGATTAGTTAAGGCCCACTAAATTAATGATTAGCTAGTAATTTTACTGTAGTTAATAATGTTACCTATTCTGATGACTTTTAAACATTCATTCTGTTCTCATTTCACCGACTCGAAACCAACTTATTATATATACTAGCTTTTCCCCGCGGCTTCGCTCGCATGGTATTACGGGAAATCACTGTAGCGCTTGCACTTATCAATTATCTCCCCCCCCCCCCATCCCCTCCCGCATTCCATATATTCATTCCCTTACATTCCGTTTTCAAACATCCCGCCTACCACCTAAATTTCATAATGCTATAGCTCAAAGAAAAAAAGAATTACTTATCCAATTTTATTCATTCGTTCGGAATTTATGCGCTTAAAAACATTTCGGATGTTTATTTTTATTTAAATATTTGGAAGTTCGTTAATATAATACAAAATAATTCTATTATTCATTCAGTCTTTATAATCGTTACGAATTATATTTTTAATATAGGAACTCTCATTTGACATTTATTCCAAGCTTGTCCAAAAAATAACGAATTCTAATATTTGAATTTTCTGCAGTAGTAGCTGACCAGTAGACTGAGTACCTACCAGCATAGAGCCCAAAAATATATCAACATTGTTTCCATGGAAAAGATTTTTTTCTGACGTTAGCAAAACACGCTTTTGTTAGCGACAGAAAACGTATAACAAATATAATATATTAATATTTATAATTTCATAACGCCAGAGTTTACCATCATATACAACCTGTAGTCTGCGCATATAATTTAGCTTTATATTGGTGGAAGAATTATTAAAGTCTTTATATTGTGTCATGCGTGAAAAGGTCATAAACAAACTCGAGCAGTTTCGCATTTATAATATTAGTATGGATGATATGAAAATTTATAAAAATGCGGTCAAATATCTTGATACATTTTACATTATTATTTGTCTGCCCTTTATTGATGTCAAAACTTGATCCGTCAGATAAATGAGCAGTTTATTTTTTATTAGAGAGCAGTTTATTAGCGCTATTTTCTAGCGTAGGTACTTTAAGTGTAAAAAGGTGGGTAGGGATCTGGGGGTCAGTGTGTACAGAAGTGACGGACGTTTGAATCCATCCCTCTCACTATGGTGCAAGGCGATGGGTCAATAGAGTCCGGCTAGAGGTCAAAGAGTCTTCTTCAACCAGTCTCTCCCAATCCGGCACGTCACGAAGATGCTTCCACCGCCAAGTTCTGGTCAAACTTCACCTCATGATCTCGGGAACCCCTTTTAAGTCACTAATCGTAGCTAGACACTTAAGGCTTGTTCAGACTAAGCTAGTAGTTTGACTCGCTGAAAAACGTTTGCATTACTTTCAAGTAGAGTACATTTGTCCCCGCCGCCCGTTGCAAGATGACGGTGGTTGACGGGCTACTACAAAGCAAAGTAAATACGCTAATTAAGCATATTGCAATGCTTAGAAAAGGTGAAATTTTAGAAGCGGTGGAAGAATAAATTAGTAAAATGAAAATAAATAAACTTTAGACACGAAAAGAGATTAATAGCAGCATTAATAATCTTCTTCTTGCATCTTCGCTGCAATGCCACGACATTTCCGCGCGTCTACAAATGAACTCTGCTAAAACGGCGGGTTTGCGCATGTTAGATCGCAGGGACGCGTGGAGGGGAGCGCTACTCGCCCAAAAATTAGAATGAAATGGATTGAATCGACTAAAGAGCTGACTAACCCACTCTACTAAAATACTCTACCAATACGAACGGGTCATTAGGGTGACCTACGGTAGATGTGTTGGTTCCCAAAGCAGCGATATCCATACCAGCTTCTCTTGGTGTAAATACGAATTTTGCACCATTTTCAGGTTAGAAATACCCACATTTCGTTTTTTTTTTTTGCAAATTTTTATGTTTTCATCTAAAAATTGTCCGCTTTTTATTTTTTCCGATACATGTTTTCAGAATTCCGTCCGATTGCTCTCTTCAGTAAGGATATCAGGGATCAGGAGATCAGTATGTATGAGAAGACTGCGAAAGCACCTTCGTGGTATCGTTTCATACTATTCCTATTGCCAGAGGCACCGTTAGTTTCACATGCCACCCTGGTACTAGAGATATCGAGTTCTCCGTGAATTTCAATACCTCTACTATCAACAAGTTTAAAATTCATGATTTCGCCATATTTTCATTTAAAACACGAACTATTTTGCTATTTGGAATTTTCCATACATAAATATGTAAAGACTGCGAAAATAGATAAAGAATTCAATGCTCTCTTATCTGTTTAATATTTATTTGCGGTTTATGAAACGGAGAGTGTAGCTCGAAGCGTTTTGTACCTATTTTTGTTCTTGGGAGAGGGTTGAATAAAAAATCATGCATAGGACAGAGAAATTGGGAGAGACGGATTGTTTTTATTCAAAGCGTCAAAATAATTGAATATTCTTTTGGGGCCTACAGTGACGGCCGGCGTAGTCCAGCGGTAAGGCTCAAATCCCGGCGTGGCAAATAAATTCTATTTGATTAGTTTGTGTTATTTCACAATTTATTCATTTAAAATAATATAAAGTATATTTGCGGCACGTTCCAGAGTGGAAGATACTATCAGTATCGCCCTGGTGTAAGACCACCATTCTCTGCCATAGGTCACCCCATTTAGTTTGCTACGATTGGTGATTTAGCAGGGGTGTCCGGGTTCATAGGGTGAGGTTTGTCTAGGTCTTGAGGGTGGTTGACCAGGACACACTGAACCCCAGATTCCTACCCACCCCTTATCCTTCCCAGAACTCTCCTTTCCTTCCTTTCCTAAAATAAAACCCTCCACACAGCATCCCCAAAGATGACATAGGCCCTGAGTTAAATTATTTACCTCAGGGAAATTATTTTCCTCCTCTACATGGAGCTCATGTAAAAAAAAAATCAGAATTGAAAAGTTGCTTGAAATAGCTTTAGCTGTGCTTGGTGACTAGATCTGAATAGCCAGGTACTTCCCCACCTTCCTCTTCCCCATCTCCTTCAGCCTCACAACATACCCCGATTGGGGATGCCATAGTCTTATTGGCTCCAGACGGTACAGTTGAGACTCTTGTACGGTAATCATATTTTAAAAAATCCAATGATTCCTGAGCTGATTTGGAGTAAAAAATATAGATGGCATTTTGGTTTTGTGTGAATTGGATATTTGAAAGTTGGGTCGGCCGGTCAATGACTCGGCTAAGCGACCAATGAACACCGGTCACAGATTGTTTTTTTTTTTTAATTAAAAGAATACAAAATAAAAATTTCACCGATGACCATAATGTTTTTTTCATTTTTTACTCCAAATAATAAAAAAAAAAATCACAGGTGAAAGATTGTCGGCTACGGCCTGAAACACTGAATAAAATAATAGAGCTTGCCATCATCTTGAAGAATCTATTCTTTTTTTAAAAAAGATAGCCAAACATTCCCGGGTTATGGATAATATCCTGACAACATGGAACTCTTGTACAGTATTTATATAAAAATAAAAATATATTAAAAAGTACTCTCAAGATCGATTTGAAAAACGAACCACAGCTCTGAATATAGGCACACAACGATCTGCTTCGTTACGCGCGCAGTTATATAGACACCTATTATGTACGCATTGTAACTGAAGTTTATATTGTCAACTTTGATGAGTCATGTCGGAAATTTAGTATGTTTTATTGGCGCTCGGGGATTTTTATATTAGCAGAAATTTTGGGAGTGCACCGAGAAGCATAAATTTGAGGATTTCAACTTTCAAAATATACATTAAAAAAGGAAAGAAAACAGATACACCGCCTCAATCTAAAAGTATAGCACACCTAAAGGTGGGTATTGCATGGATATCCTAAGGTAAATTGCATTACGAAATATTCACAATTAATGCAGAAAAAATGGCTGGATATCTTACAAGGTCATTTGTGATGGTGTGTGCAATAAAGTGTTGACACAAAGTGGAACTACGTTATATAATTTTTTTTCAATGATGAATTCTTTTAATGAAAATCCACTTCGAATTTACAGATTATTGTAATAATAATAGTTGTAAATATTTATAGTGAGAGAGTAGGATTTATCGGTCCAGTAAGGAGTTCTACCGAGCCGAACCCTCTGATATGAAAATATCTGACGTCGGTGAATTATTTTCCCATTTGGTCTCTGGTAGGTTGCCATGTTTTCTTGTATTGTTTTGTATTTATTTTACTTATATAATACACTTGCATAGCGTGGATTGACTAGATGTTCATTTGTGGAAGGGCTTAGTTTTTCCTCTGGGGAAGATTACCCGGACACAAAGTCGAAAAATGCAACAGTTTTTAATTACTCATGTTTTATCTCAAAGTAAACCAAGGCGATTTTCTTAGAAAATATAAATGTACAACCACTCTAACAGAGTACGTAAATAAATCGGCGGCTTGTTTTTTCCATTTTCACTTACTCTTTTTGAATGATAACTAGGTTAATACTGCTAGCTCCAACGTCTCTTGTAGCACAAAAACTTCCCCTTTAAGGTTGTGATTTATATTAGCACCATTACCGGATAAAAATACAGAAGAAAACTTTCTGAAAGGCTTCCCAGCTAAATGACGGCGGGGTGTACCAACAAGAAAAGTTATATTATCTTCGCCCCAGATTCCTGGAGAACTTGAGTCGGGCACTTTGGCGGACAATCCTTCCAGATTTCAGTACACGGTTTCCCATTATCTCATGTGCTCCTGGTCGTTTAGCAAATGCTGTCAACTTAAACTGCTGGTTATTTTTTTGCAATTTTCGTCTTAAATGTGAGTTAGTGACATTAATATAGTTCTGGAAAGGGTTTTATACATCGTTATGTTGGTCGATGAATGTGCTTCTATTATTTACAATGTTATGATAAAACACTATAGAAGCGCATAAAAATAATAATAAGATTTTTGATTGTTTCTACTGAAGAGATTTTTTGCATAAAACAAAAATTTCTCAATTGAAGACTTATAGTTTTCGATTTGAAAATATTTTTACCAAGTTATTTATTTTTATTTTAGTGAATTTGCGAATTTAGAAGAAATTTTTACGTTATCTTATTCTTCCCATTTTTACATTATATTATTATCCGATTTTCTGTGAAGTGTAGCAGTGGTTCAATATTTAGATCGTCTCGGATCGTCGAGTTTCGTATACGATCCCATTTCGTAACCTCTGTCACTCAAGAGCGTGTTCGTTCGTTTAGCATCCATCTCTGGTGGCCGTAAATAAGCGTCAACAGTAACCGCAACAGCGTTGAACACTGCCATATTTGTCTTGATACTGAGTTCGGTTTTCCTTATCACTGACCTAGAGGACAGTAGAGAGGACGCTGTAGAGAGGACGCCTCACACCGCTTGCCGCACTAATTCTTTGATCAATTTCTCCGTCTTGCCGTCCATCGCTGGAGAATTCAACCCCGAGGTATTTGAATCTGTCCACCTGTTTCAACTGAGAACCATTAGCGAGCATGTTTCACTGAGTTTGGTCCCTTCCTATAGCCATCACCACTGTTTTTAAGATAATCATCTTCATTCCCGCCGCCGTGCAATCTTTGTTGATCAATGTTGAATCGGTTGATCTACTCTTGAAGGGACCACATCGGCTGTCGTAAATCTCGCGATGTCGTCAGCAAACAGCAACAGTATATTATACAGTTATAAATTCTACGTTGCCTACGAACCTAGCTTTTTTGCCGAACACAGCAAACGCAGTTAATACAATAAATTATTGAACTTTTAATGAAATATTAGGAGACAGGAGTTATTGTGTCACATGTAGATAATTATAGAAACAATCGCACAATTTTTAATATATTTTTATTGATTTTAGCACTCCATATTTCTTTATTAAAAACTGCAAATACTAAGAACCGATTGCCATGAAAACGAAAACATGTAACTTTTAAAATAACTTCGCTTTCTTTCTAATTATATCTTCACGTGAGAATGGCACATAACATCAGTAGCAGCATTCAACAAAATCGTAAAGCATTCTTAAACTGTTAAAAACTTTACAGATAAATATACAGTGCATCAATGTTCATGCAAGACAGAATAATCTCCATCTTCTTAATGTCTTTTCAAACAAAACTTACTTAAGAAAAAATACCATTTTTCACTCAGAATCGGTTAGATATCGTGAGATGGAAACTTTGCCTTTCCCGAATGAAGTTACGAGACAGAATTCTAACTGAACTTTATATAGATGCTCAAGTATAGTGAATTTTAACCGTGAACTTACAAATCATGTTTACAGAACATTATTTATTTATTTTATTTTAGGGAAATCAACAGTTTACATCTTGATTAATTTATACATGTTTTATATACCTATCTGCAAAACCAATTATAGATTTCCTCATTGTAATATTATATTATGTATCTATAAAATAAACAGTAAACTTACAATAATAAAAAGAAATTACATAATTACAACAGGAAGTAGTACAAAATATAAGTCGTACCACAATATACCATTAAATTTATGCAATTTTGTACACATTAATACATTTTTAATACATTTTTAATACATTTTTAATACATTTTTAATACATTTTTAACAGATTTTTTATATTTATTTTTGGTACAATTGAAGATATCAATTTCCGAGAGATTGTTATTCTACGTTGATCACAGTCTTATAAGACAAGCATTTTTATTTGAGTTTGTATTACAATGTTTTTCTTTAAAAGTATTACACGAACGTGTGTGCCGTTTAGGTACTTTGAAATCAATTCTATTCAATAACTCAGGACAGTCAGTAATGTTGTTTACAATTTTATATAGCAACATTGCGTCGGAGAATTGTCTACATACACTCAATGGATCAATTTTGAAAAATATTGTTGCATCGAGATAATTATTAAAACGATTGTGCGATTTATAAGAAATATATTTTATGAATTTTTTCTGAATCGATTCAATTTTATACTTTTGTATGTAGCTATAACTATGTGGTTATCCATTACAAATAAATGATACAATATAACTTTGTTAAAACCAGTTAATAAAACCAGTTAACAAACCTCGATATGTTTCCAATCAATGTCCGTTCCTTTTCTCCCACCCACTCTTCATTAATCCCTGGCCACGCCCCCACCCCTACCACAGCACTTAGTAATAATTTATTGTACCCACCCACTGTTTTGTAATTGTCAACTCATTGTATGTTTGCCCTGAGGAAGGAACGGTCGTTCCGAAACCGGTCGGCGTAAATAAAATATAAAGTGGTTTTAACAAAGTTACATTGTTTCATCGATTCAATTTTGTTTATATGTAAGGCATAAAATGGAGACCACACAGTTGACGCCAACTCTAGATGGCTTCGTACATATGCAAAGTATAGTTGTTTGATAATTACAATGTTTGTGAATTCTTTTGTATTTCTTACGATGAAACCAAGCATTTTAGCTGGATTATACATAATTGGTAACAAAAAATAGTAAGAAAAATAACCAAAAACGACTTTCTTCAGCCCTTACAACTTAAGGCAGTATTCTAGACTAGAAAAAAAATGTTTTTCTTCATATTTCCAAAGTTTAAATATTCAAAAATATCTTCTTAAAGGATTTTTCGAAATTTGCATTATTTCAAAAGTTATAACCATTTTAATACCGCGGTTTAAACGGAATCAAACCAGAAACTAAGTGGAACAAAATTTTAAACACATTTCCTCAAAACTGCTTTTTTCGAGAAGGTTGACACGATATCTCAAGTTCTAAGGAACCAATTTGCTTGAAATTTGGTGTGAGCTTTCTCTACACATTACTCTATTGCCGCTATCAGAATTATAGCAAAATTTAAATTTTTAATATTTTTTAAAAATTCCTAATTTTTAAAGTCAAAAAAGTGATTAAAACTTTTTATTTCAGACAGCCGCCATTTGCGAAAAAACTAAATAAAACTTTTTTTCTACTTTTTCGAGGAACGGACCATAGCAGGATTTCTCTGGATTAATTTTTTTTTTCTGATTACTAGGAGGGTTGCAACCGTGTCGACCAGGGCGCGCCGTTTTTTGAGACCTTCCACTTCAACACCCTGTAACTTCTTGAATTTTTAATTTTTTCGTTTGATTTTTTTATTTATTCTTTAATATTTAATAAATATTTGGTAAAGTAATGGCTGGTAAAAATATTTTTTTTTTATTGCTCTTGAAAAAACACATACAATTCATGCTTCTAGACAAGAATACCCCCTTAATCTTCCTGGCGCCAAACCGGTAACAAGGGTAACAATTTTATTAAAAATATTTATTTCGATTGTTCATCTGTCTTAGAACTATTGCTTTGATTTTATGTCGCAATAATTATCAAAATTGGAATTGTTTGTTTGGAGTGGCTATAAATTACCTACTTTTAACGTAATGTTTTAAGGGAAAATTATTTTTATTTTCTTTTTCAAAATTGGAATTTTTGTTTCGAGAAATCAGATTATCCCCATTAATATTTAGTTGATGAGATACGAAGCGGAAAAATTGGTTCCTTTTTTAACCTTCAATCAGTGCAATTTGACCGTCAATGCTTCCAACGCGTTGCAACGTTCTGACGGCGAACGACCGGAAACTACCGAATCTGGACCCCACGCCCTGTGACTCACGTGATAATAGTGGATCACGTTTCGACGAGATAAAGTAATTTAATAGTGTAATGAAGTCCAGAGAGTCCACTAACACAGTGCAATCGATAACTTTACAATATCGGATCGGTAAGAGTCACTACCGATTTTTTATACCGTTTACACAAGCACGGCTGCACATCGGTCTGGGTATCAACAAACCAGAATGATATTTATTGACAGGGAATAAATAAGAAATCGGTACACGACGACAACACTGGCGGATTTGACGGCCGGCGTGGTCCAGCAGTACGGCTCTTGACTCGCATTCCGAAGGTCGCGGATCGAATCCCGGCGTGGAAAATAAATTTTATTTGATTAATTTGTGTTATTTCACAATTTTTTAATTTTAAATAATACGTAGTATATTTGCGGCACCTTCCAGAATGGAAGATACTCTGAGTATCGCCCTGGTGTAAGACCACCATTCAGAATTGAAACGATGCTTGAAATGGCTTTAGCCGTGCTTGGTGACCAGATCTGAATAGCCAGGTACTTCCCACCTTTCTCTTCCCCATATCCTTCCCCTCCCCACTTTCTTCGGCGTCACAACATACCCCAATTGCCATTATTTCACTGGCTTTAGACGGGAGCAGTTGGGACTCGGACGGGAGCAGTTGGGCTGTGCGGTATCCATATAAAAAAAATTAAAAAAATCTTTCTATGGATTTTATACGTAAATGTCAAACGGCTTCGTGAAAATTAAAAATATTTATACGTAATTTGCCAACCGAAATGAGATACAAACTTTTGTACATTGGCGCCTCGCGAGTACTTTTTGAGACTTTACGAGAATTAATTAGCCATTGAGATATTAAGTCGTATTTCACGACTTTCGTATCTCCAAAATCAAACGGAATAAATTGGTCGCGTCTGAGATGAATTACTTAAGTCGTTAATTAAGATCGCTCTTACTCTTTCAAATCTATGAGCTTCGTTAGTTCACCTATTTTTATAAAAAAGTCAGTTATTTTGCGTTTTTTTTTTATATTAACAGCATATCTGTGACACTCTGCGGACAGCATATCTGCGCTGAAATTTGTCAATGGTCGGTCGAAATATTTCGTATAAATTTTCGACCGTCTTCGCAAACTTTTGATAACTGACCATAAATGATGGAATTAGTCGATATCGTATTGACATAGAGTTTTATAGTTCGTCCGTGCTAGACAAAAAATCGACGAGGAGACTCGACACCGACCAATGAAATACTAACTTAATGTACATTGGCGCCTCGCGAGTACTTTTTGAGACTTAACGAGAATTAATTAGCCATTGAGGTATTTAGTCATATTTTACGACTTTCGTTTCTCCAAAATCAAACGGAATAAATTGGTCACGTCTGAGATGAATTATTTAAGTCGTTAATGAAGATCGCTTTTACTCTTTCAAATCTATGAGCTTCTTAAGTTTACCTTTTTTAATCAAAAAGTCAGTTATTTTGCGTTTTTTTTTTGTATATTAACAGCAAATCTCTGACACTTTGCAGACAGCATATCTGCGCTGAAATTTGTCAATGGTCAGTCGAAATATTTCGTATATATAGTTCGTCCGTGCTAGACAAAAAATCGACGAGGAGACTCGACACCGACGAGCAAACCTAGGAATGGCAAGGCGAGAGCGTCTTCAACAATTACTCGCTCGCTCTCCCAACCTGAAAACTGTAGAAAAGTTTTTTTATAACCTTCTAATAATATACTTTCCAAAATAGACCACTCGTGGCATTCTAAACAACTATTTATGTGCTGCTTTTCGAAAATTCTGCAAGAGGTTGCTCGGTAAGAATTGGTAACGTGTGACGTCAGACATGGTAATGGCGGCTTTAACGGCTTACTAATTGCCGCCCGGGCCATATCTCCGCCTGGCACTCTTCCAGTCATAGAGCAACTTCTGCTATTTATATCAATTATCTGTGAACCAAGTGGTAATACGATACACTGGAGGAACAGCAATATTAAAGCTTTTGCTTTTTAAAACAGCGTAAAACGAACACGCTACAAAAATGTCAGGAGATTGTTGCTTTATATCATGTACGGTTTTAACATTTATACAATATTCTTTTCTCAGAAGGACGTGCACAAAATATAATAACATATTTTCAGGGGCTGATATTTTCCATTTATCATCAGACCAATTTACCAAATGCATAGTAGAAAAAATTCAAACCAACTGTTTAAAATTTTTTTAGTTTAAAAAATTAAAAAAGTTTAAGAATTCAAACAAATTGTCAAACCCCTACCCCTGCTGTGTGTTTTTTCTCATTCTCGTTGTGTTGTTTTTCTCTTTTTATAATAATAATAATATTTTAATGACTTATACAGCGCCGTTTTGTGAAAAATCACCCCAAGGGCGCTGGTAAATGGCTAATCATGTTTATCCTGTGATGTGAAAATGTATTATTTTTATATAGATTCATAGTTTAATTTCATTTATCTATCTCACATACTAAAATCTGGGTTTTTTATTTCATTTTTAAATATTTAATTTTTTTTATTTTTCTCCACTTTATGTTTTCTTTTTTGTTTTAATCTACGTTTTTTACGTATTTACACTATGAATTTTTGCGGAAACTTCGCTGGTTCATGCAACCATATAATATGTAATAACCTTAATATAATATTGTAACGGTAATACTTACCTATTTATTCATCTTTGCATTCACCGCCATCCCAATGCTATAATTATTGTTCTCATATTAAAATAAACATTAATCCCTATTGGAATACAAATACTGGCAGGTGGGTAGTTCAATGAAAAGAAAGACGGAATGTTAAAGTAAAAAGATGCAGATTTATTCTTAAGTCTCAAAACATTAAAGGTAGAGCATAATTATTGTGTTATTGAATCTACAGGGGTGGTTGACTACCTTCAGTAAATCAATTAATGTTAAACTAGTTTCTCGGAACATGTGGTATCAAACAAAATGGTTGCATTTCATTATAAAATCCTGAAGGGCGCCTGTATAAATAAACTATACATATTTAGAAAGGATTAATCAACGCTTATGCTTTATTAAACCAAAGTTAAAACTATCTCGTGATGATTCATTATAAATTAGTTCGCTCACGTGCATTGCGGCCATGACCTTCGACGGCTTGAAGTCCAGCTGTTATCCAAAGTACTCCCAGAAACCAACTGACGAACGCACCCGAAACTTCTCCTCACTCTCTTCCTACCGCACCTGTACATTAACGGCCGGCTGTAAATTGTATGAGGCAACCGCTTGGATACAATACTCCGTCTAAATTGGGCAGGTACTGGCCCCAAACTGCTGCAATATGTATAACTGTTTGTTTCCCCAATAAACTAAAATAAAAAATAATATAAAATAAGGATTCTTCCAACTGTCCGCAGTCACCGCCCTATAGCATCCCTGTTATATATCATATATGGTGAGGTTTTTCTAGGTCTTGGGGGCGGATTGCGTTTGCCCACTTATTGCGTGGCGTGCCGGATCGCAGAATGTTGAGAGAGTTCTTTTGACGTCTCCAGCTGGACTTTCTCTGCTGTTTGCCGTGCACCTTAGTGGGAGTGATGGATTCATACGTCCGTCACTCCTGGACACACGGACCCACCCTTCGTACCTTTTTACTTCCCAAAACTTCCTCTCTTTCCTTACCCTAAAAAGAACTTCTACACAGCATCCCCAAAGATGACACAGGTCTTGAGGGATTTTTTCTTCTCTTCCTTGTGTGGAGCTAAAGTAAAAAAAAATACGAAACAAAGAAAGTTTTTTTATATGAATACCGCACAAGAGTCCCAAATGCTCCCGTCTGGAGCCAGCGATACTATGTCATCCCCAATTGGGCTATGTTGTGAGGCTGAAGGTAGTGGGGGAGTAGGGGAAGGAGATGGGAAGAGGAGGGTGGGGAAGTACCACGGCTAAAGCCATTTCATGCAACGTTTCAATTCTGAATGGTGGTCTTTCACCAGCTCGATACTGAGAGTATCTTTCACTCTGGAACGTGCCGCAAATGTCCTATACATTTTTTTAATGAATCAATTGTGAAATAACACAAATTAATCAAATAAATTTTATTTGCCACGCCGGGATTCGATCCCGCGACCTTCGGAGAGCCTTACCGCTCGACCACGCCGGGCGTCAGAAAGTTACCCCGAATATAAAATTTATCGGGTTTATCGTTCGAACAAGGACCAAAGTACAATTCCAATAAATCTCCTCTCACTAATGATCCTGTAAGAGGTGAAAAATCGCCCCTTTTTACCCTTTTCTTATTTATACCTGTCCTCCTAATTGAATTCCCCTTGTGAAAATTCGGAAAGAGCCAATCTCGTGACTGTAGATAAGTTGCAGATAGCATCGGTTTGGGGAAAGCTGCGTGGGAGCCAAGAACCAATCAATTTGGCGCGCTTGTCAGTTTTGGCGGGAGTTTGCACCGATGTTGCCAGATTGTACAGCGGTTTCGCGCCATTTTCAGACGATTCCCCCGCAAAATGGCCGCGCGATAATGAAGTGACACTTTCTACGAGGATGGCCAGATATATTCTACTCTAGTTAGCGGGACCTTTGGCAAAAACATTTCGATCTTTTGTTGTTTTTCTCAGACAGATGACACTTTGAACCTCGACCTTTGAGTATTGTTCCTTAAAATTGATAGGTATTCGGTTTATCGCTCTTATCTTTGATGATCTTCAAGATTTCGCTTTCTGTTTGACCAAGAAATCCGAAAAATAAACAATGGCGTGCCGCGGCTTTCATCGCGATTAACGGGATAAAAGTTTGTGTTAGCTTTTTACAGTTGAAGACAGCAATCTTTTTAAGCACTAAATAATATTTTTTTTCCTTTGATGACGGAAAGAAGGTGGTTTATTCTCATCCTGCTTCTGTATAAATTTGAAAAGGAAGAAAAAAAGGCACATCTCTCCCCGTGACGTAAATTTAGTTCTTAGAATAAAGAATTTTATTTATTTATTCATTCATTCATTCATTGACTCATTCATTAATTCATTCATTAATTCATTCATTCATTCATTCATTCATTCATTCATTCATTCATTCATTCATTCATTCATTCATTCATCAATTCATTCATTCATTCGTCATTCACCATTCATTCATTCATTCATTCATTTGTTCATTCATTCATTCAATCATTCATCCATTCATTTATTTATTTTTTTATGGATAAACGTCCTTTTTCGGGGCATTTACATATATACTCGTAGCATAGTTAGAAATATACATATTGTACATAACTGAACTGCCTCAATAACAATATTTAATGTGAAAAAATGTTGGTTTTTTAGGATTTTAAGTAGTTATAAAAATGTAATTTCTTAAACTACTATAGCTGCGGATGATAGTGTAACTGACCTAGGTACACCATACTATAAAGATCGCGGGAATATGTAGAAATAATAACACTTGACGATTACATTTTATTACATTTAGATAGTGATTACATTTTATTACTTTAGGTAATGCACAATTTAATATTTAACCGCAAACATTTTACCCGAAGGTTTTAAAATATTGAGATGACATGTGTGATCTACTCAAGAACCGAAATCGCAATGGCGCTGTTAGTAAAACTCTCGAAGCTTCTCAAAATTCTGGGGTGGCCAGTGTATGGAAAATAATGATACCACTATATAAATAACCAACTCGCCATATACTGATTGAAAATAAAAAACCGAAGGTTCGCATAGTAAGAGATCGAAGAGCTGCTCTGCTTTGTTGTTCAATCTCGTATTGGGTCCTTGTCGCTCCTCGTGATGTGGCCAAGATATTCCAATTAGTAATCTAAGTTTAATTAATAAGTCTTATTGTGATCCAAATATCTCAAATAGTCAATCCGCGTCAACAGCCCAAAAGAGTAAGTGTGATAATGTCAAATATATTTCAACTGATCAACAGAATATAAATTAATACAAAATTCAACTTCACTCGTTTAATTAATACATGAGTCAAAAGATCATCACCATAGACAAAAAACCTTTCTAATTAAGAAGATGTCTAAAAACTGTGAACTTCTTTCTGCAGAAACAATGAGAAAAGGTAGATTAGGATCGTCCAAAACATTTCATTACCAGGATGTAAAAAAAAATTCTCCATTTTTAGAGACCGGCTTTTATTTCGGCGTTTTCTCAACAGATGGTGTCCAATAAAAGTAGCTGCTGGAGAACAGCGATGGGAATTAAAAATGTTACGATCGAAGATCCAGACGAATTTTTCAAGAAAAAAATTTGGTGGTCATTCATTTTGAATAATTTACTTATTTAAACGGGGTTCTTAGTTCTTACGGATGTCCTCACTTACGAGAGAACAATCTAGTTATTAAAACTCAGTTGATCGGTAGATAAAAATTAATAAAACCTACTCAGACAAAGGTTAAAAGTGAGAAAGAAAATGGTAAAAGACACAAATAGGGACAAAAGTACATACAAATATAATTAGCTCATATATTTTAAGCAATTACTTTGATAGATTCTTCTATCTTAACAAGCCGATTGCAGTCTTTAGAACACATGCGTCAGGTCAATATGATGTCTTTGTTCTACTGGTATAACAATGGAAATTGCTCCGAGTAACTAGCGTCATTGATCCCTTCAGTACCACGGAATCAATGAGTCGGGAAATACTGAAAAACGCGTTGTCAAATGGACAAATGTCACCCAACACGGGTGACATTTGTCACACGAGAACTGCTTGCGCCTACGACCCGTTGTTGAGTTCAACAGCTCGGCTGTGGAACGATTTGCCGCCTTTTGTGTTTCCTCCCTCTTACAACATGAGTCTCTTCAACATCCATCTTCACTCCTTCCTCTCCTCAAAAATTCTCTCCACACAGCATCTTCAAATATGACATAGGCCTAAATGTAGGTTTTTACACCATCTCCTTTTTCAGCCCGATTCCCATATAGAGACCAAAGACAAATTTTATCGCTTTACAGGAGCCCTATTTTCATATCTACGATTTCAGTTGGCATCACAGCGAACAACATGGTTTATATGTTGTTTGCAGTGATGCCAGTTGAAATCGTAGATATAAAAAAGAGATTTCTTTCACCTTCTTAGCCATTTTTTCGGCCATAAAATCTGAATTTTTTTATATTTAGTATTACTCTAGTCTAAATAGTAGATACATTCGGATAAATTTTTAAAAGTCTCGATGAATTTAAAACTTAAAGAAGAAATCCGTTTTGAAAAATCGTTACTTCAATATTTTTTATCACACTAAAAGACAAGTTAGATAGTTATGATAATCACCTGATATCCTAGATTTCATCATAAAGATTCAGAAAAATACAGTAGTTATAGTTGAATTATCACGACGACGTGCACACGTTCAGATACAAAGAGATCCAAACTCGACAGACATAAAATTACTCGTTGGCGTTTCGAGGTAGTCATTATTTGCGATGGTGCCATACGTCGCAAGCAGCTAAAATGTTTGTTTTTTTTTTTAAATTATATTAAGATTAGACATTTAGGTACCTACCCAAATAAAATAAAAAGAAATCCAGAAAGAAACTTTGGGATTAATAATAAAGTTACGCTAGATACATCAAATTATTAACTGTGCGCCGACTGTAATGCCACTTACACCGGATAGAGCATTTTCAACTAGATTCAAAGAATAAATACGATGTTATAATATTAAAACACTTCATAAAAATTCGCGGAACATCTCTTAGTGAATAATCACGTTCCACATAAAAACGACAAGCCTAAACCATTACGTATAAAAAAGAAAGAGTCTTAGATTAAATTTGTTTGAACAATTAGAAAATAGTAAACGAACGAAAGATTCCAATGTAATGCTAATTAATAAAGTAAGGAAAATTATTTAGTACTCTCTCCTCCTTAGTATGTTTACAAAACCAAAACAATGTAACGCACTTAAATAAATCGTTGAATTAACGTCATAATTAAACAATGAGTCTAGATTACATTTACAACAATAACTTTGTACAGTCGCCAATTTCGCAGGCTCCAGTTTTTTGAAGAAACATTATATGAAATAGTGTCTAAATCGAAAAAAAATTGTTACTGAAGTGCAGTGTTTTGCTCAGGCTATCACCCGGTGTATTTTTCTCCCGGTATTCTACCGGGATATGCTCATAAAGTGACTTTTGTTTTTCTAAAAAATTGACACAATTTATCTAGGATTATTTCTCCTAGTGATTTGACATTTCGTTCTAAAAGTGTTTAACAAACTCTGAATCAAACAATAAAAACAGTGTCTTGAGTTAAAAACAACTAAAATACACTAGTACATTTCATTGAAAGTTGTTTAACTTTGAATTAGCATAAAACTCGTCAGTGAATTGGCATAAAACAATCTTAATCCAACAAATAAAAACATAAAATTAAAAATCAGTTTAATATTAATTAAATATGGCAACTAGAGGCAAAAGTGCACTGGAACTAGAAGACAAAAACATGGAAAAAATAATTCAGCACTTGGACAAAAAAATGGATAACATGAAAAAAGAAATTTTAACTAAAATGGAATTATACAAGGAGGAAACACAAAAAAGTATTGATTTCGTCAGTAAACAATACGACGACCTAATTAAAAAAATCGACCAAACCATAATCCAAAATCAAAAAATTGAAACGGAAATTGAAACATTCAAAAAGGAACAACAAGACCTCAAAAAAACAGTGGAGTATCTGGAGAACAAAATTGACAATCAGGAGTACGAGGCTCAATCAAACAACCTTGAACTGCGAAACTTCCCAGAAAATCCTAATGAAAATCTAGCGGCAATGTTCCACAATCTTTCCACAAACATCATAAAATCAGTTGTACAACCCGAAGACGTGACCTCTATTGTACGGGTGGGAGGTAGGAGCCGCTCAGATGATACCCGCTCTAAACCAAGAGATATAATAGTCACCCTCGGCTCAAAACTAATGCGTGATCTGTTCTTGGCCAAACTAAAAGAACATATTAGAATCAAAGGCCGAATAACAACTTCTTCACTAGGACTACAACACGCTCAGATGGCTCATGGTTCTCCTATTTATGTTTCCGACCACCTGACACCAAGAAAAAAATTTCTCCTGGCCCAAACCAAACAACAGGCGAAAATAAAAAAATACAAATACACGTGGTCGAAAGAAGGTCAGGTTTATGTACGCCAGTCTGAGGACTCTAAAATCCTTAGAATCTCATATGAATCGGACATCAAAAAAATGTGACTTGAGGTCAATAAAAAAATTCCATCACTAAATCTACTTACCTATATTAATTTACTAATTTTCATTTATACCGCTCTCCGCTTATACTGCTTTTCATTTATGCTTACCTATATTAATTTACTAATTTTCATTTTTATTTTTTCTACAGACACTTTTGCTCACATTATAAATCAACTTATTATTATTATTATTAACTATATCAACCTACCTCAAATATTTATCTTAACCTACTTCATAATTCCCATTTATCTAATTATTTTAAATTATCCAAATGCTCCATCATACATAACTGTTACCATTTATTCATATATTTCCACAATTTTAATATATCAAATTATCTTAATTAACTCAATTGACTTAATTATATTTAATTGCTTAACTATCTTTACTAATTTGATATGTGTTATACATTCGATTGTTTCAAAGTATGTAAGCATCTCAACAAAACTTACAAGTCATCAAATAAAATTATTAATTTTAAATCAATTACCTCACTTATCATCTCTAAATAATGATATTCAAAAATTAAATCCATATATTTTATCACATTTCTTAATATCTAACCACTTGATTCCCTCTATCTCATTGATTGTAGATATTGTATTTGGTTGTTTTGTTTTGATTGTTATTATTCTTGCACTTTTTTTACTAATCTTAATAAGTTTAATTTTGTTAAATCTCCTAAACATCGTAATTTTATTAATTCTCTTACGTCGCTCAGTAATTATTATACACTTAATTTTAATCCCTTTACTTCTCCATACAATTAAATACTTCTCTAATTCACTTTACTATCTTAATCGCCTGAACTATTATTATAACAATGGTTTGAACCATTTCCAATACTTTAACAACTTAAATCATACAATCTGTTGTAATTATTTTGATTATCCCAATGTCTTTTATTTTTCAATGATTTTAAATTATTCCATGTTTACTCCAATTCTTTCTATGGTACTAATTTATTTTATTTTCAATGTCTTTTATTTTTCGATGATTTTAAATTATTTAATTTTCATTTTTACTAACATCCCTCCTGTTGTTGTAATTTCTTTTATTTTCAAAGTCTTTTATTTTTCGATAATTTCAATTTATTCTATTTTCATTCATACTCACATTCTTCATATTGGTCTAACGTCGTTTATTTTCAATGTCTTTAATTTTTCAATGATTTTAAATTATTTTACTTTTATTTTTGCTCACATTCTTCCCTTTGTTCTAATGACCTTTATTTTCAATGTCTTTAATTTTTCAATGATTTTAAATTATTTTACTTTTATTTTTGCTCACATTCTTCCCTTTGTTCTAATGACCTTTATTTTCAATGTCTTTAATTTTTCAATGATTTTAAATTATTTTACTTTTATTTTTGCTCACATTCTTCCCTTTGTTCTAATGACCTTTATTTTCAATGTCTTTAATTTTTCAATGATTTTAAATTATTTTACTTTTATTTTTGCTCACATTCTTTCCTTTGTTCTAATGACCTTTATTTTCAATGTCTTTAATTTTTCAATGATTTTAAATTATTTTACTTTTATTTTTGCTCACATTCTTCCCTTTGTTCTAATGACCTTTATTTTCAATGTCTTTAATTTTTCAATGATTTTAAATTATTTTACTTTTATTTTTGCTCACATTCTTCCCTTTGTTCTAATGACCTTTATTTTCAATGTCTTTAATTTTTCAATGATTTTAAATTATTTTACTTTTATTTTTGCTCACATTCTTCCCTTTGTTCTAATGACTTTTATTTTCAATGTCTTTAATTTTTCAATGATTTTAAATTATTTTACTTTTATTTTTGCTCACATTCTTCCCTTTGTTCTAATGACCTTTATTTTCAATGTCTTTAATTTTTCAATGATTTTAAATTATTTTACTTTTATTTTTGCTCACATTCTTCCCTTTGTTCTAATGACCTTTATTTTCAATGTCTTTAATTTTTCAATGATTTTAAATTATTTTACTTTTATTTTTGCTCACATTCTTCCCTTTGTTCTAATGACTTTTATTTTCAATGTCTTTAATTTTTCAATGATTTTAAATTATTTTACTTTTATTTTTGCTCACATTCTTCCCTTTGTTCTAATGACTTTTATTTTCAATGTCTTTTATTTTTTGATGACTTTAAATTATAAAATTTTATTTCTACTCACATTCTCCCCATTGTCCTAATGTCTTTTATTCTCAATGTTTTTTATTATTCAATGATTTTAAATTATTCTATTTTTATTTTTACTTATATTCTTCCAATGTCTTTTATTCTCAATGTCTTTTATTTTTCAATGATTTTAAATTATTCTATTTCTATTTTTACTCACATTCTTCCAATTGTCCTCATGTCTTTTATTTTCAAAGTTTTTTATATTTCGGTGATTTTAAATTACTCAATGTTTATCCTTAATCACATTCTTCCTATTGTTCTTCCTATTATTCATTCCATCCTTACAAAACTCCTTAATCTCATACTTTCAATACATTTAATTAACCCAATGATCGTAGTTCCTTTAAGTGTACGTACTCGCTTTATATCTGTGACTCTCCTAAGCTCTAGAGTAACTAAACATCTGCAAAAAAATTCATTAAATATTAATTGCTACTACTTATACATCCACACAACTAATAAAATCTCTGCTAAATTCGAACCCCCACCAAACACAGACGCTCATAATGGATCCAACTAACTCTATCGATAATTTTCTTAACATCACTGTTCAAACGACAAATGATACAAATGCGTATAAAAAAATGATCTCCAAACCTAAAGCACTAAAAATGTTTGCCATGAACATCCGTAGCCTCAATAAAAACTTCGACAATTTACTTGTACTCCTAACTGACTTAGGAAATGAATTTGATATAATTGTTCTGTCAGAGTGCTGGATTAATGCAAATTATATCCCGAAAATAATTAACAACTACTCTGTGTATAATACAACTCGGCACTGGTCCCAATCCGACGGGGTCATAGTTTATGTAAAATCTCACTTAAATCATATAGTGTCTGAAACTTCAGTTGACCATGCAAATTGCCTCAAAGTCTCTATTGACAACTTAAATATCTTCGCCATATATCGCTCCCCTAAGTCCAATAACGTCTCCCCTTTTCTCTACTCGCTCGAAAAAAAAATCGATGACACCACTAAGGATCTCATCATAATCGGTGACATCAACATAGACATCCTAAACGAAGCCAGCCCTCATACTACAAAATACCTAAACCTCATGGGTCTGCATGGCCTTATACCATACATCAACATACCTACCCGAGTTACACTCACTACTAAGACATGCATAGATCACATCATGGTCAGAACTAAGCGAACCGCTAAATCAATTGTATTTGAATCTACCGTAACAGACCACTACTCAACCATCCTAGAATTACACAACTCAAAATCTACTCCCCCTAAGTCCAGCAATCCCTCTCATAACATTGTAAACATGGATTATCTGATAAAGTCTGTAGAACAAGAAAAATGGGAGTCTACCCTGCTTTCTGAAAATGTCAACACAGCTCTTGAAATTTTTTCTGCATCACTAACTGCCCACATTAACCAAGCGTCTTTCCCCACCAAAACAGCCTCCAATAAAAAAAAGAAACTGAAACCTTGGATTACGAATGGCCTTATCTTCTGCATACGTAAAAGAGACAGACTACATAAACAAGCACTTAATAATCCAGACCCCCAAGTCTTACGTTTCTATAAAAAGTATCGTAACATCTGCAATAACCTGATAATAATAACCAAACAAAAATACTATAAAAAAAAAATTGAAGATTCAGGATATGACAGTAAAGTAATCTGGAACGTAGTCAACAACATCTCAGAAAATAAAAAAAAACTCACTCAACATTCAATCACTACTCATTAATGGTAAAAATATCCAAGTCCACGAAGACCCAAAAACCTTAGCCGATCACGCCAACCATTACTTCAGTAACATCGGCATGAACTTAGCCAAAAAAATTCTTAAAACCACAAATAAAACCGAAAATCTTCTAACTTCACAGGTAAAACAGCAGAACTCTCTTCATCCCACCCTTATCCTAGCCCCCACATCCACTAAAGAAATTGTTGACACAATACTCTCCATAAAAACAAATAGTGCTGCAGGTATTGATAAAATCTCACCTTACATACTAAAACACATAGCTCACTTTATTTCCACACCGTTAAAACATATTGTAAATCTAAGTTTCAAAAGCGGTTCCTTCCCTAATCAACTAAAACATGCAACGGTGATTCCAATCTATAAGAGTGGCGACAAAACAAATATCGAAAACTACAGACCCATTTCTTTGCTAAGTGTCCTATCAAAAATCATTGAAAAAGTTGTTAAAAGTAGACTTATCTCACATTTGGAAACCCAGAAGATTCTCTCGCCCAATCAGTTTGGCTTCCAAAAAAAAATGAGTACAGAATCTGCAATCTTAGACTTGACTGAGAACATCACCAACAGCCTGAATGAAGGCGATTCCTGCCTAGCCATATTCCTAGACTTAGCCAAAGCATTCGACACGGTTTCCCACCCCATTCTTCTGGAAAGACTATCTCAAATAGGCATCCGGGATTCAACTCTTAACTGGTTCTCCTCATACCTAACTGGAAGATCACAAACCGTGAAAATTAACAACATAGCTTTAAGCAACCCTTTACCAATCCAATTCGGAGTTCCACAAGGAAGTGTTCTAGGCCCTATTTTGTTCCTCATATACATCAATAAACTCTGTAACCTACCCATAACCGGAAAAATAATATCCTTTGCAGATGACACTGTGCTTATAGCTCGACATAAAAATTGGAAAGGAGCATTCGACATAGCTCAATATGACATAGGTCTGGTAAAGAATTGGTTAGATGATAATCTCCTCACCCTCAATGCTGGTAAAACTAAATTCTTAACCTTCAGTCTATCTGCTGCAACCCAACCTTCTATCAATCAGAAAATAACAATTCACTCCTGTCCAAGTCCCTACTCTTCCTGTACTTGCCCAAATTTGGAAAAAGTATCTCATATAAAATACTTGGGGGTCCTAATTGATCACCATCTTCGTTGGGATCAGCACTTAGCCAGTCTAACTCCCCGAATTCGCAAGCTCTCTTATGTTTTTCGAACTCTAAGAAATATACTTACTCCTATAACACTAAAAACGGTTTACTATGCTCTCTGCCAATCCCAGTTAGCATATGGTATCATAATTTGGGGCGGCTGTGCTCTTAATTTTATTGATCCTCTGCAAAAAGCCCAAAAAACGATTTTACGTGCTATCAACAAGCGACCAACAAGATATTCCTCCAATAGACTCTTCACAGAATATAATGTCTTAAACATACGGCAACTTCATCTAAAATTTACACTAACACATTTCATGTTCAAATACAAGAAAAAAACTCTTTTACATCACAGTTACACCACCAGAACAATAACCAAACGACACTACAATGTTCCTACACTACGCACCACATCAGCTCAAAGACATTTCATGTACCTAGCTCCTAAAATGTTTAACCTTCTCCCCGAGAACCTAAAATCCGAAACCCAACCCCATATCTTTAAAAAAAAATTATCAAAATGGATCCTTACATTCAGTAACGATGATGAGTAAAAATTTGCTATTTTAATTGAATTGTAATATAATTGATAAAACTTGTAACATAAATTAATTTAATGTGTTAATTAAATTACTAACTTAATTTGTTACTAAATGTGTTACTTAAACTACTTAAATGAATTGCATAAGTTAATAGCTGTACACTGTACCTACACAATCTGTAATCTTCATCCGCCATAACACAGGGACATCCCTAGCATGGCGGATGAATTAACACAATTTTTTGTTCATTGTATAAACTTCTTTTAATAAATAAATAAATAAAATAAATAAATAAACTTCCAAGGACTTTGGTATCTTACTAACTTTTTCGAGTTTTCACCGTCCGCGAGACGATTATTAAATAAAAATATACATTAATCCTGACTACCAAAATGAAAGGAAAAACTTACATACATGAAAGCGTATTATTTACAAGTTTAGTATAAGTTCAAGGTTCAGGAATATCACCCACCGACGATAATACTCTCACAAACAAAAGTTGGTAATTCCTTGTATTTGTTTGGCAGCTCGCTTAGCCGCAACTTAATCCTTACAAATAACAGGCCCAACCAAAAGTTGCGGTGATTTGGTAATGCGACTAGAGGCCTGATGTCCTTGAGCTATGAGCACCTTCCGCGAAATGGATAACCAACCCTTGGACCGGGAACCAAATAAGTACAATATTTTATTTATTTATTGAAGCCCTATCGGGCTTCTACATATCACATATAAATTTCTTTTAAAACAACAGTATAACATAAATTAAAAAGATTACAAAATATATAAATAAAGCACAAACTTAATATAATAAATAAGAATATAACTAATACTAAATCCACATGGATAACTTTAGAGAACTCGTAGGTACAATTCATATACATACCTACGAGCAGCAAAAACATTAAAAAAATCAATTTCTTACTAAATTACTCGTTTGCATCTAGAATAAAAACAAAAAAAATGAAAATCGAAATAAAATATATTGATTTCTCATTCATTATTTACATCTAAAAAGTGATGGACTTATTTAGTTTTAAACGTGTCGAAGTTTAAATTAAATATGTCAGCGACGTCACTTAGATCATTGCCCAACCTACGCATTCTTTCTAACACAGAATTCACAACGAAGTTATTGTTGTAAAATAAAATGTTCCGCCTAAAGTATTTGGGAGGTGTATGTAAAGATTACAAATTTATAGCGTCAGGGCAGTCAATAGTAGTTACATTTTACGCTAAGAACATTAAGGAAGCATTTTGTTATAAAATTAATCTAATACTATCTAAGTACAAACCAGTTTTTATAATATTATGATCATTTAAAAAGGTAGCTGCCAAAAATATGGTAAAAATTTTTTTCTAAAATAAAATGTAAAATGCATAAATGTATTGTAATTCTGAATTTCTAGTATGAGATTGAAAAAATGACTTAAGGCGGCGCTTCCCTGCTCAAAAAGACGTAGATGGAGAGATATGTAATTACGAATGTTGGACAGAGCGCGCTAATATTTAAATGATAAAATTGAAGCGAAAATTGTGAAAATGCTTAATAAAACATGACTCGTTTAAAATAGAGCAAAAATCTCGTGAAAGACATCGTATTTAAGTATCATTTAAAGAAAAATTGTGAATTTTTTCACAAATATAACTCTTAAGATAATAGAAATAGGCTTGTTTTTAATTATTTTCAGAGCATAATTAGCGATTTTTTTCTATCAAGGGAATTTCATATAATTTGCGTTTCGGCATGGAACGTATCTAGGTTTTATCTTGAAAAATAACATATATTTTTTAAGAGCTTAAAAATTTCAAATGTTTAAGGGAGATATGTAAGAAATAGCGGCGGCTTAAAATAAGAGGGCTCAATGGCCGAGTTTGTTGAGGAGGCGCTCGTTCTTTAAGATGAGTTCTGGTTCGAGTCCCAGTTGCAGCCATTACCTTTTTATTTTTCTTTGTCTTGTTTTTTTTTTCTATTTTCGTTTTGATTTATTAGTTTTATCTTCATCTTCGATGATACATTACATTGACGGGAAAAACTTCAAAATTGTTATAAAAAATTTAGTTGTTTCAATACAAAATATGTTCTACTTAATTAAAAAGGTAGGTTTTCGTTGTTATGTTTAATTAAGTTGTTTTTTAAAAAACCCTCTTTCGAAGATTTTAACATCATTGAATCTGAAAATTTAATTAATCGTGGAAAGTAATACCATATGTTTATCCCAAGTTAAGAAAAGAAACCTTATTTTCTTCATTTTAACTTAATACAATGTGGGTAATATTTACTCTCTCCTTTCGAGTCTCACCTCCGTATCCGGGACCTGCGCAAGATTACATAATTCACCCTGAAATCAGGCTGATACTGCCTGAACGCCGCCTGAATAATGCCCAAAGTCCGGCTGAAAACAGAACACAACCTTCATTCCACAACACTGCCTGAAAGGTGGCACCACGGCCCGGCCGCCATTTCCGGTGGACGGAAGTCACAAAGTGCCACACTTCCGGTTTTAATGCAAACCGCGGGAATTGGCCGAATTACTGTCAAGAAGGGGAAGAGGGGTAGTGGTGATACGACGATTAGGGGATACGTTATTTATCGTACATTTTAAGTCCAGCCAATCCAACTCTGTTGGGATTTTATTTATTTATTTAGGCTTTCACCTTCACATTTAGGATATTAATTCTTAAATCAATCATGTACCTACATTATTATTATTAATATATTTGGAAATTATTTACATGATTCTCTTTTAATAATTTATAAATCGGTATTGTAACACATGGCAGTGTTAGAAACGGTATACGGACCGACGCTCACTTACAGCCACCAGATATGGATGCTAAGCTAATGAACACGCTCTAGAGTACAAGCTGCCGAAATGAGGTACTTGAGAAGAGCGGCAGGGGTTACGAAATGGGATCATATAAGAAACTCGACGATCCGAGACGATCTAAACATTGAACAACTGCTACTCTTCACAGAAAAATGGCAACTAAGGTGGCTTGGGCATGTACTAAGAATGCCTGATGACCGAATTCCGAGGAAAATACTAAGTGCGATTCCAGAGGGCAGACGTCCAGTGGGCCGCCCCAGTCACAGCTGGGCGAGGCAACTCCAGAAACTGTATGAGGAGAGGATGGGACTGCCATGGACGGAGGCCGAACAAGCAGCACAAGACAGGGACAAGCCTTGTCGATGCAGTGGGTTCCCGACCCAAATAGGATAAGGAGATGAAGATGATGATGATGATGGTATTGTGACACGATAATTTACGATAAACACAAATGGTGACGGAGGAATGAAAGTTGTGTTGTATTCATCAGTGACCCTTTAAAATAACATAATTGAGAATCTAAATTCTTTACAGGCAGTGTTACAATTTGTAATGTTTCTTTTTCCCGTGGTCTCAGGAGACCCGACTTTATTATTACTTGTAACTTTTGCAACAGTGCAACTTTTTGATAGTGACAAAAACATTGGCAAAAACGACTTTGTGATTTTTTTATGCACTGATTCACACTTTATGAAAACAAAATCACTCATTGATCGTGAGTTAGAATGATTTTTGCAAAGACTTCAATATAAAAAATTATGTTCTTTTAGTTGCACATATAAGATGCAAAGCACGCAGCACATAAATATATTTGCTTACATTTTATAATGGTCGAATTTCAATACTTAAATAAATCTTTTAAAGAGGAAACACAGAAATCGACATAAAAGTATCAAAATTTGACAATAAAATTTAAAAATAAACATTAAATAAAGTTTTCACCCAGTGGGGGATTTTGAAAAAAAAAACGATTTCGATCAACACAAGATCTAAAGTGATCTATTATGATATAATTGCATTTGAAAATATATTGGTATTGTGTAATAGCAATTTATCAAAGATGACTAATTTTGGGGTCTCACGTGAATACCTCGTGTTCGAGAGGAACAGTGTGCTATAAAATATGTGTCTTATAAAATAACAAACTATAAACTTTTATATTACATATAATGCGTATACAACAAAAAATCTGAAATGATGTATGTAATGCTAAATAGTACTGTTTTCTGATCTTCTGTTCTATCTTCACAAAGAAAACAATAATTATATTTTAAATGAAAATCTGGTTGGCTACTAATTATTAATTCAAATAAAAGGTGGTGCAATACAAAAGGTATTTTGTCATTTAAAATATAATGTCAAACCCCAAGGAATTTGATTAAATAATGATTATAATTATTATTATTAACACTAATGGTTGGGCATTTCCACAATACACAGCTACACATACCTACATACATCTACATACATCATAGACCCTGTGCTTGTAGTTAGTATTGTCACATGTTCCTTCCTACCCATCCCTGTATACCTGCCATTTTGCTTTACCCACATCAGTCATTAATCGACCCTCGCCGCCTAAACATCTCTGCATACCGCTCATATACTGCTTACCGCATATCGCAAACCGAACCCCACATACCGCGACTAATATAGTCATATAAGTGCAAAATAAACCCAGCCAGGATAGAAGCGCAGTAAGTCTTTTCCTTGTGCATATTATCAACTTGTGCGGTGGTCTTTCACACACATAAAACACGCATCATTCATGGTCCTTCGACATACTCAAAACCGCACAAAAAACACTTCAACTAATCTAAATTCTTAACCTTAATTTCAAAAAATCAATATCACAAAGACATTAATCCTAGCTTGGTGGTCAAAAAATCCTCAAATTTGGTAATTAACAAAGCTATAAATAAAGAAAAAAATAAAAAGTAACGCGAAAACGCACACAACAAAATTTTTAAGCTTTATCATGTTTCATTAGCTTGTAATGATTAAGTGCTCCTTACTTGGACGTAAATAAGAGTAAAGACCCATTAAAGAAACCCACAATTCTAGAAATAAGGCATTTGCTTTTAACAATCAACGCCGAGTTATAAATTTGTTGCACTATGTCTTTTGCACCAGCGGAAAAGCCCCAGACGAAACGTAATTTCAAAACACAAATTGGTTTAACCTAAAGCCAACCAAACCGTCGGTTTATGTTTATGGTCTGCCTCGGCTAGAATCCATGGAGAATGAATCTGACTGAAATGTAATATCGCGTTTAAGATTGGTGAAGGTTGGTTAAAAATATAATAAAAATACATTTAAAAAGCTGTTTGGTGGCGGATTGCTTCAATGGTGTTATTGGTTTATAATAAATTTGCTAAATTAACGTTCGGAGGCAGTTTTACTATTTTTTTGTATTAGTTTTAGATCCAATCATGGTGCAGCGATTACTGAGCTCAGAGTAATGTTTTCATTGTTTTTGGTTTAACTTTTTAATGTGGAATTATTTAAATATATGACTATATTTGTGTAGTGACACCATATATTATTATTTATTTATTAGTGATAATATATTACATAACATTTATAATACATTACTCCCAATGAGTTTAATAAAACTCATTTCGGGAAGGACAACATTATACAATTAAAAAATATTAAAGAAATTTAAAAAAAAAACTAAAAGGAAATTATTTTTACACGAACGCGAATTTAAATGGGAGTTTAATGAACATTACGTAGATTTTAAAACGGACTGATACAGTTAGTTGGAGAATAATCAGAAGCTATGTAAGATGGATAAGCGTTCCCAGCATCCCCAAAGATGACAAATGCCCTGAAGAAGAGGATATCTTCCAATCTAGGAGGAATAATACCCTGACAGCAACAGCCTTTAAAATAATAAACTATTTTGTTGACAGCCTATACCTGTTGGAAAGTTATAAATTGTTCGTACAGGTAGCGTGAGGGGCGTCACCACGACTTGTTCTGTGTTCCACACGGCAGAACAGACTTCTTAGTATGACAAGAGGTACGGTGCCGCTAAATGATATATCTAGGTCACTTGACATTTTCAACTTTGGCCTTGAAGGTTTCGTTTCGAAGGAAGAGTCATTTCGGGTAAGAACTCTAAAATATATTAATGATAAAACATTAATTTATTTGAAGTGATGTTTTTTTAAAATATTATTACCGCACGACAGTTCCAACTGCTCCCGTCTGGAGCAAATGGCATCCTTAATTGAGGTATGTTGTGAGGCTAAAGGTAGTGGGGAGAGGCAGGAGACGTGAAAGAAGAAGGTGGGAAAGTACCTGGCTATTCAGATCTGGTCACCAAACATTTCAACCAATTTTTGTTATTGTTTTTGGGGTGTTATGCCGTGTTTCGCTACCTCCTTCTTTAGCCAACGTTTCGGACAGCGTTGCAGTGTCCATCATCAGGGCAGATGAGTAAATGATATTGGTGAGAGTGTTTACTTATGTGTGTCGAAGCGATACCGTGCTGCCAGCTCCATTTCTCTACGAGCTGGTGTTAGAAAAAATTCAGCATGTTTTTTTGCGTTTAGCTTTGGTGTAGCCGTCAATTACTGGATACCAAGAACTATTGAGCTTAGCTCCGTCGTCTCTGTTAATATTGATGGGGTTTTTATGGATTTCAATTGCCTCCGTAATTAGGCGTGCTCTGTAAGTTTTGGGTCTTCCCAGGACTTCAGGAACAAATCCAAAGTAATGGCCGGTTGGTCCGAAACGTTGGCTAAAGAAGGGGGTAGCGAAACACGGCATAACACCCCAAAAACAATAACAAAAATACTTTTTGGCCGTGAAAACCTAAAAACATACCATTTCAACCAATGTTTCAATTCTGAATGGTGGTCTTACACCAGGGCAATACTGAGAATATCTTCCACTTACTACATCTAGGATCACATCAATCTGTATAATGCACATTAAAAAAATGTACCTACATGTTTATTGAAATATATATATACACTCGATGCCTTCTGCTGAGTTAAGATTACATTTAAAGAATAAGATTTAATAATATTACACCAAGAAGAGTGTGTATTTGTGTGAGAAGACGAAATGACATTTGCACTAAAATATTAGGGGAACAAAATCGCATATTATATTAATAATTATTTATTTATTTATTTATTTATTTATTTATTTATTTATTTATTTATTTATTTATTTATTTATTTATTTATTTATTTATTTATTTATTTATTTATTTATTTATTTATTTATTTATTTAAACGCCCATAGGGCTTTTACATAAAGTGCAGTACATGTTTTTGGTAAAGTATAGGAAATAACAAAATATAATATAAACATAATATAACTGTAAGAAAAAAAAAGATAACATAAGATATAAGAAACAAAACATAGATAACACTAGATATGACACAAAGCAGGTAAAATAGAATATATGGTCACGTAAATTAATGTGAGATAGTTATTTTAATTATAAAGAGAAATAAGACAAGATTGTCATTATTTATGTTTATAATTAGCAATCTTTGTTATACATATTTGGTACGTGTTTATCGAAACATAGCTACAATAATATATCGATAAAGGTGCTATATAGTGCATGATATTTATAGCTTTATTTTAAATGTTCTGATATACTGAGTTTAAATTTAGAAATCGATTGATGTCGATAAACGTCAATTGAAGTATATTTATTTCCGAGTATATGAAGTCTTTGTATTGGAGAGTTTTCAAAATAATTATTAGTAGAATTGGTAACAAAGTAAAGTGCATTAGAACGGGTATCACGCGTGGGTACTCTCAAATTAATTTTACAAGTTAAATCGAGGGCGTTCAGTCTGCCATTCGCAATATTAAAAAGGCAAACTAAATCGCTCACTACACGCCTTGACGTTAAATCGCTTATATTGAGTAATTCCATTAGATATACATAATTTAGTTCTTCGATAGGTATTCCGAGTTTATAATTAATAAATCTTAAAAACTTTTGCTGTACTCTTTCAATTTTTTGTTGGTGTGTCTTATATAATGGAGCCCAAATGGTTGAATTATATTCTAAATTAGATCTCACCAGCCCAGTGTACAGCAATTTAAACGAATTAATTGATTTGAATTCTTTGACCGTCCTCAGAATGAAACCCAGACATTTCATAGCCTTATTAGTTATGAATTTTTTTTTTTTAAAAACATTTCATAGCCTTATTATTAAACTAACAATAAGGTCACGATAAATAAGTTTCCTTGGATTTTTTAATAATGTATAATATATCCATAAGATAATTCGTGTTGCTTGAAAAACAATAATTAAAAGGGGCTAAAAGGAGTATAAACCAGAATAAGCCTTCCATTAGAAAAATGATGATAATAAATTAATAAAAAAAACCTGATGATTTTATACCCTTTTGGGATGAACATTAAAACAAAGTTGGCAATTACAAACCACTCTCAAACTAAGACAAATTGACTTTAAAACACTAAACTCATTTAAAACTTTGAGAGAAAGCTTGTTTGATCCCAGCACAAGCAGCCAGTAACACACATTGCTGTATCTTTACATCCGGCTTTATATGTCTATAAATGCAGAATTAACTTGGGTGCATCCGTACTCGCATACGTACGTATAACATAGAAACGAGAAATCCTAATTACTTTCAACATAAAACGTAATTTGTGGCTAGAGTCAGTGGTTTCAGGGTACCTGACAACGAATTTCCAAAAACAATTCCATAACAAGTCAATTTTTTCAACCACGCAGCAATAATTATTAAAAGGGTGTCCGAAAGCTAATGGGTCAAGTGGGAAACGTGTAAATAACGTCAATTCGGACGTCGTAACGGACGGTGTAACTTTTTTTTTAATTTGGACTTTCGTTTTAAATTGTGTCGCAGTTGGTTGAATAGGTTAAATTATGATACGATTGTACCGGTACACCAGGGGGTACACCAGGGGATACACCAAGGGGCACTGATTTGTTAGGACTTGGAACACAAGCTCTGGGGATGGTGGATTGAAGGATGGGTTCATACGTCATTCCTGGACACCAGATTCCTACCCCTCACACCTTATTCCCTCCCAGAACTTCTCTCCTTTTTTTCCACAAAAAGACCCTCCAAAAACCATCCCCAAAGAAAACACAGGCCCTGAGGGATTCTTTTCCTCTGGCCCCTTGTAAGGAATTAATGTAAAAAAGTGATTTTTTAATCATTTTAAGTGTTTTTGTTCAAATATAAATTTTTTCAATTAATTTAAAATAATTAAAAATTATCAACTATTTTTAATAAAAAAATCATCAACACGTTCCAAAACTACGGGTTTCTTCATCAGGATGTACAGTGAAGAGAAAATTGTTTTCAATGTAAAATAAATATTTGCTTAAAAGTGGATTTTTTTTGCTTTGAAGTTTATTTTACAGATTTGATAAATGATTAATTGAACATCCAAGATCATGTTAGGTAATAACTTAACTCATATATATCTCTTTATTTTATATTAGATACTGTATTTTTACAACTCTTTATTTTATTTGTAATTAAAAAAAATCAAAGTAATACTGCATTATATGTTAAAGTGGGCGGATAAATAAAATAAAATAAATAAAATATATAATTTTTTTTTTACAAATATATTTTTTAAGTATATTTACAAATATTTCAACTGATTTGTATTTTTGATATTTGTAATAAAGTTTTCCTGAATATGTGAATTTTAAACGAAGGGTTTTCAGAAAATCTCCCTACCTGGATTTTGTGAATAATTTGCTAGTTTCATTAAAAAATATTGGCCACTAAACAAAACGTGTAAAATGTCGATTTTGTAAGGACACCAGTTTGCTCGCATTACGATTTTATGCGTTGTTGAAACAGTGTAACCACGCCCATTATAATACAGGCTACATTTAGTCCCTGAAGTTGCGAAATTTGAAAACCCCTGGAATGGGCCCATTAATATAATGGCTGGATAGTTAATGTAATGTTAGCGTTCTGATCCATTTTATATATAACATATTGTACTCATTCCCCTTATTTATATAAAGAGGGTAATCCAACGCATATTAAACTATGATAACGTTGTGATGGAACCCAAAATGAAAATGATTAATTTTTGTTATTGTTTTTGGGGTGTTATGCCGTGTTTTGCTACCTCCTTCTTTAGCCAACGTTTCGGACAGCGTTACAGTGTCCATCATCAGGGCAGATGACCAGACCAGTGCAGTGGTAGTAACGCTGTCCGAAACGTTGGCTAAAGAAGGAGGTAGCAAAACACGGCATAACACCCCAAAAACAATAACAAAAATACTTTTTGGCCGTGAAAACCTAAAAACATACCTGACGAAAATGATTAATGTTTATTTCTATAAATCGCACTATTTGAGTTCAAAAACTGCAGGAAAATAATAATAACTAATTTCGGCTACTGGCATTATACCTAGCTCTCTAATTTTTCGGCAGCACGGTATCACTTCTACACACATAAGCACACGCTTTCACCAATATCACTTGCTCATCTGCCCTGATGATGGACACTGTAACGCTGTCCGAAACGTTGGCTAAAGAAGGAGGTAGCGCAACACGGCATAAAACCCCAAAAATAAATAACAAAAACATCAAGCCCACTGTACAAATATATAATACACTAATACAAAACTACATCTGCAACGCATTTGATCAATGAACGCGATGCTGCAATAAATTAGGAGGCGGGTGTGGGTACAGCCGCCCCGGGAATCATTTACTGGATAACCAACATCTCTGCCATTGACCCAAGTGGTTAATTTTACCCATTTCCTGCTACGTTCTACTAATTGTTCACCTGCTACGACTTATACTATAACTGAAGATCTGAAACAATGTAGCTCTGTACATTGACCGCTAGCATATTACCATGAAACCGTAAATCAATACATTACTTCCGTTAAGCGATGTTGAGCGTATGTGAATCGTCCATGTCTACGTTGAGGTGGGAGATTTACGGTGAACTGTTTCCTACAATCAGGAGCTTTTCAGTTCTGCTCTCGACTGCATGAAAATACATTTATCTTCTGGCAGCATTCTTCAATCCAATTTTCTCGACTGTAGCAAACGTGATTGTTTGTTGTTTAGCCGAGCTAATTGAGATGTCAACAATGCAATTCACATCCTTTATTAAAAAATGATCAAACAAAGACTTTATTTAGATCTAGATCTATGAATTTAAAACATCCTATTAAAAAAAAAGATATTTTTGTTAGGGCGGCAGGCCTTACATTACTATTAGTCGTGACAATAATTTTGAAAGTATGGATTATAGTTACAAGCAGTGGCGGCCGTTGCCCTGAAAATGTGGTAGTTCACTGATAATCCACACTTACGAGATAACGATTACTAAGCAACCGTAAGTAAAAATAATTCCACTCTTCTTATTTGGAGAGAAGTTCTATTTTATGCTGTTTTCGAAGGGCGAAAACCTTTACACATCACTTTTAACTAAAATTTAAATTTTTTTGTACAAATCTCTTTTCAGTGCCAAGAAAATAATAACAGAACACAAATTTGTCGTAAATAAAAATTAAATTTCGAACCAAAAAACTCTTTTTTTACAAAGTTAAACTTATTTTATTTTATATTTCACTATAAACAGTATCCAAACAGTATTTATAAACATTTAATCGGTACGTGGGCAAAATTGTCAAGGTTACCTATAAAAAAATTGAATTCTTTAATGATCTGCGTTTTATAATTTAAAACAAATATCAATTAAAAAGCATACATTTGTAAAATGTAGGTATTTGCTATATCTTTTCATTAAAAAAAGAATTATTCATTTTGGTTAAGTACTTTTGCCTCAAATCCAAGTTTAAGTTTAGTATGATAAAGGCCGCGCAGCCGTCCGTGTTACACACGCTTAATTTTTGATATGGCCGGCGTGACGCGCCAGCGATGTTTGGATACAAAAACATAATTATTTCGCTTGCTACCGGTGTGCAAACGGGCACACAGCAACTTCGCGCGGAACTATGAGAATTCGCTCTCATTCAACATTTATATTAGGCATTATATTGGTAGGTGATATTTTTAATGAGATTCATAGATTTAATTTTTTTCGGCAAGATATTTACCAGTGCTGCACACGAACACACTGTGCAACCAGCCGCCCTTGGATACAAGGATAATATAAGATAGAAGAAGTCGGGGACGTCCGAGAAGACATGGTGAAGACATCAAGTGAATCAGACTCGAGTCGGGCCATGTTGAGAGACAGAATAATAATAATAATAAATACGTTCATTCGTCAATAGATTTTTTACAATATTACACATTAATCATTGATTCTATTGAAGAAAAAGGTCAGCGCTCAGCTATAATTCATGTATTTCTCCCGGAATGTATGGCTGGTTTTCAGCAGTGCCTTTGCTGAAAATAATTATGTACGAGACGATTAATGAATGTCAGGTAATAAGTGTGTGCCGAGTTGTTTGATTGTCCGTCCTCTCTACCTACACCTGCGGGAAAAAGGCATGATGGTTAGTTAGTTAGTTCCTCTTCGTGTGTTTTTACGTGGAATTTGTTGTGTTTACGTGGACTTCGTTCCTTTTGAAAATAATAGGTACTTAGTAGGTAGAGAATTGCGTTAAATGATTTTAAATTTTGAGCGAGCTTTTTTGTTGTTGTAATTTAACACTGTTTTATCTTGTTCATTTACGAGAGAGAGAGAATGAGAGATGATGTGTTTTATTCTCCTTTATGCTGTGGATCGATTGGGTGATCAGTTCATTACTTCATTGAATTTTCTCGGAATTCTCCTAGGAATGAAAGAACAATGCAAACCTTATCGATGAGGAAATGGCCATCTGTGCGTCCTTAATTTGTTTCCGATTCATTTTGTACCACTTCAGAAGATTGAAAAGAATTTTTACCATCATTTTTCTGCTTCAAGAGACATCCGTTATAAAATTACGTTAAAAACTGTCTAATGTAAAAGCGATTTCAAAACTAACTTCAAGATCTTATCTCATTGAACAATTGAAATATGGATCTTAAAATTTGTATCATGTATTATTTAATGATGAGTTATTTAGATTTTACTGCTTCTGACTTCATTCAAACAGATTTTCTATTTTAAAGATAACAATTGGTTTGTGTTGGCCCGTTTGAATTCAGCTAAATTCCTGCAAGAGTTTATTAGCAATACAACACGTGATTACACTATTCGAGGCGTGTCGTATTATGTAATTATTCCCCAGTAATCCCTTTATGTTTCATGCACGTAGTGAGCCTGTTTACAGTACCAAGAAAATCCATCCTACCGTAGTAATTATTCATGAAGCTTCTGGTAACTTTCAGGCAATTAATCGTGTCTATACTTCGTAGAAGAAGCCTTCTACTAGTGTCGCCACTGCCTTCTGAATCCTAGCTTTTAGTAGTCTTTACTAATTGACACAATTTTGTAGTTATCGGGGTGAGAGACGTTCTAATGGCGTAGCAATTGAAGAGAAAGTTAGTGTTCTGATTTACTTTCCTGCTAGTTTGGTTTAATATCGTGTCATTTAAAAAGATTTTGGTACCTTGTACTACGTGTATATTTTAGATCTAAATGAACGTTTTCATGTTAATTCATTTAAATTATTTGTTGAATCATTCACTGCAATACATGCAAAACTCCTGCCATTTCATTGAAAATATTTGTGAAGAGTATTTTCAATTAAATGAAGCAAATTGAATTGGGTCTTGAAATAAGCCAAGCTATAGGAGAGAGAAGATAAATTGGCCAGCAAAACACTAAACTGCAGAGCTGTTGAATACAAAACAACTTCTTTTTATGCGGCAAATGTCAACCTTGTGCAAAATATTTTCTATACCATGCACAGGATATGCACTGGTGCCGAAATGAAAAATTTCTACTGAAATTCAATAACACACCAATTATCCAATGACAGTATTTGTCTTTTCAAATTCTTGATATCACGGAATGAACCTTAATTTCGTCTTTAAATTTGCTATGAAAGAGCTTAAAATTAAACGATTTAACATTTCTATTGAACCAGTTGTATGAACACAGATAAATCAAAAACTAATTTCACGAATTAGTTATTAGAGGCGTTATTAAGTGAAACGAGTTTCTGGATTGCTTTAGGGGGAAGATTATATTAACCCCTTGTCCAGACAACATCCCTTCGGGCGAGGGCGGGCAACATTAAGTGTTCCACAGCCGTGGACAAGTGCCTGCTGGTATTGACTACCCCCGAGGACTTTGTGTGGAAAGGCACTTCCCTATTATTGCTCCGAACATGTAGGTAATAAGGTTTCTTGGTATCAATAACCTAGGTTCTTGAAATGTTTGCCACTTAGCTTACATACAAAGCTTTACGCTAATACTGTGAAGATTCGGTTAGTAAATTTTTATCTTGATAATCTACAGAAATACATTTTTAAAATTTGGTTAATTTTTTGATGTTAATGAAATTGTAAGCCAAACTTTATTTCTTCTTGCTGAGGTTACGAAGGTAAATCGTTTTAGTTCATTTGCGTTAAACATCTGGAATGTTGCTTGTGAAATCGATCTGGTGAAAGATCGCCATAAGGAATTGAAGCGTTGCTTGAAATGGCATGAGTCGTTCTTTAGTGACCAAATCTGAATAGCTAGGTACTTCCCAACCTTCCTGTTCTACACCTCCTTCTCCAGCTTATTCCCTTCAATAACGATGCTCTTACTCAAACCCTCACAATCCAAAGGTCGCAGGATCGAATCCCGGCGTGGCAAATATATTTAATTTGAGTAATCTGTGTTATTTCACTATTTATTCATTTAAAATAATGTATAGTATATTTGCGGCACGTTCCAGAGTGGAAGATACTCTCGGTATCGCCCTGGTGTAAGACCACCATTCAAAATTGAAACGTTGCTTGAAATGGCTTCAGCCGTGTTTGGTGACCAGATATGAATAATAAGGGACTTCCCACCTTCCTCTTCTCCACGTCTTTCCCCTCCCCTCTACCTTCAGCATCACAACATATCCCAATCGGGGATGCCATAGTCTCACTGGCTCTAGACGTGAGCAGTTGGGACTCTTGTGCGGTATTTATATAAAAATATAATAAAGCCCAAAAACAAACCCATTTGGAGATGCTACAGTTCTACTGGCTCCGAGCAGGAAAAAAAATCTTATAATTATAGCATAAAACTGGAACTAAACCCACTTTTCCTTAAAGTTTCAGGAATAATAATAATAATAACCCCTGAAGTGGCGCGATATCAGCGTGAAAAATTGCATTATCGTAACATTCAATTAACTTTGAAGGGGTGTCTGTGTTCATCTTCCGTCCAGTTGCGAGGCAGGCCGGATCGGGATAAAATTTAACCTGTCCAGCAGGACTCTCTTGGAGCATCGCCTTGCACCGCAGTGTGAGGAATGGATTCACAGGTCCATCACTCTTGGTGACACTTACTACCTATCTCTCATACTCTTTTCCTTCCTAGAACTTCATCTCCTTCTTTTCTTTAAAAGACCCTTCTCTCAGCAATCCCATACACCTGACATTGGCCCTGGGGGAATTATTTTCCTCAGGGCATCTTGTGTTTAGCTAATGAAAAAAAGATCGTGAGCGTAAAAGTATTTTTGAAGTAAAACTTCTTTAGCCCCGTTAGTGATTTGAAATTTGGATGAAACGGAAATGCGTCACTAAAATTTATTGTATGAAGGGTCGTCGATTCTAATATAAAGCCGTAAATTCGCACCTCGCCGCAAGCGTCCCACAGCGCAGCGGTATAGTGCGTCGCAAATCTCAGCGACCAGAGAAATCCAGCGAACGGAGGTTCAAATCCTACGAAATAAAAAAAATGATCATTTTTATTTTTGTAAATCGATATCCAATCTTCAAACCACTTTGAAATAAACAGGCAAAAGAAAAGAAAGCGACATCTAGCGACTTTCTAGTTTCATTTCTACCGGGTGTGAATTACACACTCAATTTTTTTAATTTGCATAAATAGTAATGACAACATTACGTTTATTTTTTCTAATACATAGCAAAAACTTTGCAAACTCATCGCAGGTTTTGAAAAACACGTCAAATTTTACATTCACCTTGTTCAAGTAGCTCTTCCTATCAGTGAATTCGAATCCTGATTTGTGTGTATAATAATAATGTATGTATACCTATCTCAATAATATCTTCATCAGGTATCTGAAAAAGCAGAGAACATTACGTATTCGACAGGAATTCGTTGGAAAAACTGGGGAAAAGCCAAGTCGGTACCAAAGGTTCCTTCGATCATTTGCTTCGGTTTATTTTGTTCTTCCATTTTAGCTCGCCCTTCAAGAAACCAATCACACGAGTGGAAGGTAACGATGCGTTTTATCTATGTTACAATTTATTTACAAAAAAGGAAATATTTCTTCATTTCCTTTTTAAGCCACACATAGTCTCATTTCCTGAAGACATTGGATCTTTGAAATGCCAATGGAATGCAATATCGTGTTGAGATTGATGTGACGGAGATAAAGAAAAGGCAGGAGAAAGTAAAGGAGGGGCATGACAGTAATTCAGGTGCAACCAAGGTACCCCTGACTTACTTTAAGGGGGTATTCTAGTCTAGAAGCATGAATTGTAGCTGTTTTTTCAGGTGCAATAAAAAAAAACAATTATATTTTTGTGACTCTTATTTAACCAAATATTTATTAAACATTTAATAATACAAAAAAAAAATCAAGCGAAAAAATTTAAATATTTAAAAGTTACAGAGTGTTGAAAAGGGGGGGTCTCAAAAATATGGCGCGCCCTGGTTGACACGATTGCAATCTCCTAGTTATCCGAAAAAAAAATTAATTCAAACAAATGCAGCTATGGCATAAACCTCGGAGAAGTCATAATTTTTTTTTTCGGAAAATGACGGCTGTCTGAAATAAAAAGACCCTTTTTCACCACTTTTTTTGACTTTTCCGAAGTTTTTTAGAATAGCAAAAATTAAAATTTTGTTAAAGTTCTGGTTCGTGCGATAAAGTAATGCATAGAGAAGGCTCACACCAAATTTCAATTGATGTATTAGAACTTGAGATATCGTGTCAACCGTCTCGAAAAAAGTGGTTTTGAGAAAAATGCGTCAAAAATTTTGTTCTATTTTGATTTTCGTTAGATTACGCCTAAATCACAAAATTAAAATGGTTATAACTTTTAAAATAATGTGAATTTCAAAAAATCCTTTTAAGGAGATATTTTTGAAAAATGTTTTTTTTTCTAGACTAGAATACTGCCTTAACCGATTCCCTAAAATGTTGGTTTGCGTTGACATTTCGCTATTGCTTTTTTTTTTTTTTTTTAATTTCAAACTACAAAACCAAAAAAAAAGACGAAGACAAACAATCAATTATTTATTATTCATTAATGACAATATTTGCGACCCTCAAACAAAAATTTGAACCAGAAAAATCTGAAAAGATTCGGTTTCTAGGAATTGAATCTAGAACATTAGCCTTGTTGGAGTTCTGCTCTAACCACTGAGCTAATCCTTCGACATATTTAACTGTTTAATACTACGACTGAGATTTCATTAATTTTCTTAACAATTTTTTTATTGGCTGCTTTATTTATATATGATTGCAAGATTTTTCTCAAACTAAATGTTAGTTAGTCAGTGACTTGGATAAATGGATCCAGTTTTATTTTATTGTGCGACATCTATTGATTTTTCTGCAAGACTAGGATGATAACTTTTTGGATTACCTAATGAGTAAAACCGCTAGTTATAAGATTTAATCATTGAAGACAAGAATCGCGATTTTCAAAAGAAAATTTGAAACAGAAATATAGTAAAGGTTTCGGTCGCTTCTAGGAACTGAACTCAAGAATAAAATTTAGTATAATAATTTTGATTAACCTCGATAAATCTTAAAAATCAATGTAAAATTAACACAATAAGAAAAAGATAATATTTACAAATCTCCATGAAATATTTTACACAAAACAAAAGGTTCCATCCACAACTGGGAATTGAGCCTAGATCCTCTGTCCTACCGGGACAACTCTCTAACAGTACAGACAGCCTAGTTATTCAATATAGAATGAGGTTCCTTTTTTTTCTTTATATATTTAATTAAAATTAAATTTGATAGTTTTATTATCAAGTTCCGCAAGTACTTTAGTATGTATTTTTGTTACAGCTGTTTCAGTTTACAAGACCATTTTCAAACTGTGGCTAAATCCACTGTTAGTCGACTTATTTATAAGATTTCAAATGTCGCCTATAAATAAGTCGCCTAACAGTAGATTTAGCCACAGTTTGAAAATGGTCTTGTAAACCGAAACAGCTGTAACAAAAATACATACTAAAATACTCGCTGAACTTGACAATAAAACTGTCAAATTTAATTTTAATTAAATATTAAACAATTTAATGGACTTCTACGAATTAAACACAAAAACAATTAATAATTAATACTAATGGTTCCTTCTGTAATTTCTCCAATTAAATACTATATTTCGAAGGCCACCATCTTTCCAAATGCTTGTAAAGTTCTACAAGAGTTTATGTTATTATTGTCAATATTTTAAGTGATTTGGTCACATGCGCAGCATCCCTGCAAGAATTTTATTAAAGCCATAAATAAAGTTTCTATCCGCAACGTAAAATAAATAAATAATCCGTATTTAAGCCGACCGCATTGTACACTGTACAGGCATCATTTTAAAATATGTTTTTATCGTTTATCGATAGCATCCCCCGCTTTCCACCCTTTTCCGAAGGCTTAACTTAACGGCATATTATTCAATAATCCCAGGCCGTTCACGTTAATCGCTTTAAACCTTACTTGCAGGTTTCGCATGGCCCAAATCATATGTTTTAACCCTTTAAAAGGTCGGGTACAATGTGCCTGCAAATAACGGCTTTTTTATGTTTACGGTCTTTATTCTTCTTAATAATAAAAAAAGTACTGACCTCTAAAATAGAGCGTTCTTTCTGTGGTGAGTTACTTTCTGGTTTCAGTGGTCATTTCGTTATTCTATTCTAAGTTGAGAATTCTCCAATATAGAGCAATAAGAATAAGAGTTAGGTGAAATACATTTTCAAAAGTAACTAACATGTTACAAAAGCTTAATTTGCTGACAGAGAAACAAATGCTGACATTGATCCCTACGGCATTTAAAAAAATAACATAAACATGTTATGTTTACGTTAAGAGCTAGCTCACGTCATACTTGGGCAATCGAAGTGACCTGCCAGGTAAGTATATTTTCGGTGTATATTTGTAAATAATAAAATTAAATAGATCCTAAGAATTCACAATAAATTGTACATCGCCCGGGATATCTTAAAAAACGACGCTCTTTTTATCATCTAATTATTATTCCTCCTCTTCTTCTTTGTGTGCCCTATCAGGTCCCCCCGACGTTGGCGATCACTCTGGAAAATGTCTTTCTATCTTGTGCTGCCCGAAATAGCTCCTCCGCACTTCTAATGCCGGTCCACTCTCGTATATTTCGTAGCCAAGACATTTGTCTCCTCGGCGACCTTCTATTTTCATAATTATTATTAACGACATGCAATGAAATCATACAACAAAAAAGGACAAAGTCAAAAATTTAAACAGCTTATTCTACAAAAAGATGATATGATAATGCGCTGCCAGAAACCATATTCACCACACCAATTAATAAATTCATAACGTATTCTAAGAACCACAACCAATTTAAAATACAGTAGTACGTACGTTATTATTCACGATAATTTGAAAATGTATATGTACCCACAAATAACAAAATAAAGAGTTTTTCCAAAACAAAGAGACTTGATGGTATTTTTATAAAAATACGTTTCGACTTAATATTTGCAGCCGTCGTTGTCGTAGATTTTGTGGACAAAACCAAATCTGTGGATTTAGCCGCTTGGACCCATAAGCTTATCATCAAGCTACCTACAATATTACCAGACATGTGTTGTAACGTACAAGGCGTATCTGAATTATTAAAAAACAGTTTATAGATACGTAAGTTCCTTTTTGGGTTCTCCTATTGTCAAGCGGTTACTTACTGTTGTAGAGCTATTATAAATTTTAACCTTTTCATAAATTTGACTTCGTTTCGACGATCTCCGTGACCAGGTATTATTTAACCTTCCTCTCATATTTTTTCTTCCTCCCCCCAACTTCCGTCAACCTCGCAATATTCTCGAAAACGGAAATGCTAATATTCCGTTGGCTCTGAGCCGTTAAAACTTGGGCGATAAGGATCACAATAAACAAACATGTTCTACATTTGTTCCCTTCTTTGAAGGGTTTGTAACAATTTGATCATACGAGGACCTTACTCATAAACGTATTTTAAAATTTTCATAAATGATGAACATCCGTTAATACAGGGTAAATTGTTGTTTTTCAGTTGCCTACTTTTTCAATATTTTCAGTTAGTCATGTAAAAATACGTTTGTGAAACGTCGACGAATCTCGTAACTTGATTAATTTTTCTAAAAATGCTCCTTCTGCTGACTTTGTACGATGGTAAAAATTATTTATCAACGACAGTCATTGAAAAAGTACTACCAATACACGGGACGCCTATTTCACGTGGAAAATTCCCCGAAATAAGAAACTATCGATTTTCTTACTTTGCAACCAAATTAATTATATTCTTTCTTTACCTTTATTTCTCAGATTTCCTTAGTTTTTCAGTTCGTAAGCCTCAGATTATTTTCACAATAGAGGCAAGCCTCAAAGGGAGGCCAACTTTACGCCTGGTCTGTTAAGTGCTTACCCTAACCTTAGGTCGCTTTCATTCCCTTGCTATTCCACCCTTACCCTATTCTAATGCAGGGATTGTTCGATTTTCCAGTGTTTTGAGAACTGAGTTATTATTTATAAGCGGAGGATTTTAGGCACAATAGAATCAAGAAATGTGTATTCACATCGTTCAAAAAGTTATTCATTTCCACTGTTCGGGAAGTTCTATAGACGCGGATGTAGAGGTTTGTGAGTTTAGGGCAGATGCCCAAACCCCTATATGAAAAGCAACAGAGATGTGATGCCTGTTCTGTTATTCGTGGATGATTTATTTTAACCAAGTGTACGACTTATTCATCGTTTTCCTCGCTTGTTCCCTGAAATACTGCGAAATATTTTAGTCACTTTTTAGTGATTTTTCATTATTCTTTTTTTATATGAATACCGCACAAGAGTCCCAACTGCTCCCGTCTGGAGCCAGTAAGACTATAGCATCCCCAATTGGGGTATGTTGTGAGGCTGAATGAAGTGTGGAGGGGAAGGAGGTGGGGAAGAGGAAGGTGGGAAGTACCTGGCTATTCAGATCTGGTCACCAAACACGGCTAAAGCCATTTCAACCAACGTTTCAATTCTGAATGGTGGTCTTTCACCAGGGTTATACTGAGAGTATCTTCCACTCTGGAACGGGCTATATATTATTTTTAATGAATAAATTCTGAAATAACACAAATTAATCAAATAAATTTTATTTGCCACGCCGGGATTCGATCCCGCGACCTTCGGAATGCGAGTCAAGAGCTTTATCCCTGGACTACGCCTGCCGTCATATTCGATAATATTTGTTGTTTAATATTTTGTGTTTTTAATACTAAATCTATAATAAAACAACAATTGTTTGTTTTAATCTAGTTGTGTAATAAAATGATTTTTCTTTTTGTTTCAGGTAAGAAGAAACATCGCAGCGGAATTTAATAATTTTTCTATCCTCAAATGCTTCACCAGGATTCAAGTAAGTTTCTCGATAATATTTTTCAATGTTTCTGCACTATTTTCAATGTGGTAAAAAACGAGAAGAAGTGGTAAGGTATTTTTTTCAATATTTTTAATTAAGTGAATAAATAATTTTTATGATTTTTAATTTATTATTCGTAAATGACAAATGACAGATATGAATGCGTTAGAATCTTGTTCTAAACATTTTTATTTTTTTTATGAAAAATATGTTGTAAAATATTGTATTCATTGAATTGCGTTTTCTTAAACTTGTGCGTGTGAAGTGTTACTTTAAATTGTATTGTAAATATCTCTCTGGATGTTTTTTATATACTTTTAAATATAATTTTATACATTAATCATCAAAAACGTACAAAAGAGATTCTAGTTTATAGTTTATAGGAATCGGAAACGTGTGATAACATAAGCTGAAATAAATTAAAAAGACATGTGGTAAAGTATTTAGTAAAAATCTTTTGAACAGTAAAATGTTTAAAAGATTTCTAGTAGGTAAACAAACAAAACAAGAAGAAGTATGTCAAGCCCGAGTGGGAACATAATTTGTAACAACAGTTGAATAGGTGAGATTGCGCTGGAAGTCGAATGAACAAAGTTTTGATTAAATATCACACATTGGAACAGTTTTAAAGTTTTGTGCAGTTTTGAAAATTGTAGCTTAAGTGTGACAACTCCAGGAAAATAAGAAAATTCTTCGTAAAGCATTATTTATTCACCTTCTTGAGGTGATTCATATCTATAATGATTTTGAAAATGTCTTAATGTTTTGCAGAGCAAAAGAGATAAGTTATGTTTAAGTGTCTGAGACATGGCAATTTTATTAAATTTTCTTAAAATCTATTAAGTCTTTCCTATTGTGTAAATTTACGTACAACGATATTTTTTTCATTGAAAGTACGTTTTTTTTTCTCATTCAAAGTTCGTTGCCAAGATGTTATGTATTTTTGTTATATTCTTGTTTTGTAAGGAGTTTTCCTTTCTGCCGCGTATGATCTTTAGTAACACGTTGTTTTCCTTGAAACATCTTTATATCATATCTCAGCTTTCATTCAATGGTATGCGGTAAATTCGCTTTAACAACATCTTCCAAATTTATAAAAAAAATCCGCTTGAGAATCCCGTCAACCTTCCAAATTCAAACCTTAATTGCACGAGAAACTCTCCAATCTTCCAAATTCAAATTTTCATCGCACAAAAAACTCTCCAATCTTCCAAATTCAAATCTTCATTGCAAGAGAAACTCTCCAATCTTCCAAATTCAAATCTTCATTGCACGAGAAATTCTTCAATCTTCCAAATTCAAATCTTTATTGCACAAGAAACTCTACAATCTTCCAAATCCAAATCTTCATTGCACGAGAAACTCTCCAATCTTCCAAATTCAAACAAAAGAATTTTTTATTCTTCCAAATTCAAATCTTTATTACACGAGAAACTATCCAATCTTCCAAATTCAAACAAAAGAATTTTTTATTCTTCCAAATTCAAATCCAACGGAATTCAATCCATACAAGACATTCTCCAAGCTTTTCAAACTGTTTTTTTTAGGATCTATATTCTTCCAAATTCAAATCGTTTTTCCACGGTATACTCTTCTGAATTCAGTGCTTATCGCACAAGACTTTCATGTTGCACCAAAACCACCTTGATCCCTAGAGGTATCAATTGCGTAGGATATTTACTCTCCAAAATAGTTTTACCACAGGACACATTCAAATCATCGTTATTCAAGAACACATCCATCCATGCCATCTTCCCATCTTCAAATTTGTAACACTCAAAATCGTTTGCAAAGATATCCAATAAATTAATATTGTTTTATTTGATTTTATTTCAATTTTTTTCATTAAGTTTGTACTCTTATGCAATTGATAACGAAAACGTAAATGGATATCGGATTTTAATTTATAATAAATTATTACAGGATGTTAAGTTTTAAAATGTAATCGTGAGGCAAACCACCTCCTGACGGCAGGACTACAGTATTTTGTGCTACAACGTAGGTAATACATGTCGAGAATATTATGAAGGAACGTGAAAGTTTTCCCGTTTTAAAGGAACTTGGTTAAACCGGATGCTTTGCAGGAGCATTTTCAGGATTCTGCGCTTGCCTAGAAGTGAGATTAATAATAGAGTGGCTTTGGGATTAACCACGAATTTAGATTATGATATCTTCAATCATAATAAATATACGTGCAAAATGTGTATCGTACTTTAGAAATATAAAAAATGTCTGGATTACAAGGGAAATTATTTGAAAAGCCAGGAACGTTCCAGAAAGATGAGATACATTTATTAAGTTAATCAAATGCCTGAGTCAGGTCAAGAGAGGTAATCAGAATATGTGAGATAATGTATGGATCAAAGTGTCTACACCAAGATCGAGTTATTTGGCTTTCCATCATACCGAACTCCTGAGTCTAGTTTGTATAAGAGTACCTACTCTGCACACTAGGCATTTTTATTTTATTTTTTTTTATTTTATTATGAATCATAAATAGATACATGTATTTTAAAATGATTCTATACAATAATTAGTTACATAATATATATATTTGATGTACCCCCATAAATTAGCAGGGTTTTTGTGTATGGGGGGGGGGGGGGGTGGTATCATAATAGTTTTATTTGGTATAACTCATTTCATATTTTCATATTTTCACTATAATTTTTAAGGTGTGTTTTAAATTCTTTTATGTTAGTGTTCATGTTTCTAATTTTTTCTGGTAGGGAATTAAAAAATTTGACACCGAGATATTTATGATTTTGCTGTCGTATTGTTTTTTTACATTTAAGAATTGGAAGTATTGACGTTTGTCTGAGATTTTTGTTATTTTTAAAAGGTGTTACTTTATTTTGAATATCATCTTTATAAATTTGTAATGTTGCGTGGTAGAAGTATAATGCATTTAATTTTCTGACCTTAAATTGTCTGAATAAAAGTTCTGACGAATATGTATAGGGTTTTTTTTTTAAATTGTTTCTATTATTAGTTTTTGTGATACGTAAATTATTTGTGTTAGATTTTTATATGTACCGCCCCATCCTATAATGCCGTATTGTATAATTGATTGACAGAAAGCGAAGTATGTGGTTCTAAGTAATTTTTCTTTTAAAATATCTCTTAAACATCTAAATATGTAGGTAAGTTAAATAGGAGAAAGCATATGGACATATTTCATTGTTATTGTTCACAAAAAAATTATGTTGAAAACTCGCAACATCCCCGTTCTCATATTTAAGCAAAATAACATATACATTGTGTCGACATTTTTATCATAACATGTTCAATATTTAGAACATACCCAAACAAATTTTTCATATCAAAATATTATTTCTGAAAGTGTTAGGATTATTATGTATTTTTTTAAATTTTTATTTAGTTGTATATGAAACCAATGTTGAAAATTACAAACCCTGTAACAGCTTTATAAGTTTTTAAAATAGTAAATATTTTTTTTTAATATCTTACTACCTCAGCAAGAAAATGGCTTGATTATTATTTAATTAGTAAGTATAATTACTGAGTAAACAACTCTTTTACTACTTAAATGACATCTGTTGAGACACCTGAAAACTACATTTAACTAACTATACTTACGACATATGTCGAAGTATGTTGCAACTGTATAACATGTGTAACAGAATAACATTGATTTTTCTCTTCACTATTTGAGTATTCGTCGATTTATCGAGAAATTAGACATGGAATGGGACAGCTGAGATTTAAATTTAAATAAATTAATTGTATTATTGCTATGGCTTCGCACGTCTTTTTTCTCGAAAAATCGTTAAAAATGTAAAGTATTTAAAGTAATATGAAAAAAACTGTATTAAATATTTCGTCAAAAATTTGCTTTGTTTTTGTTGGGAAATGCAAAAAAGTTAAAAATCATTTGGCACAAAGCAAATCGCATCTCTCGGAATACAAGTCAAAACTATTCAACAGCACACAGGAGGAAGCAAGGGAATTCAATGCCACTTGGAATATTTCTGTTTCTTTATATTATGATAAATATCCTTCTTGTGTCCTTACTTCCTTAGGCATTTGTTCATAATAAATTATATAAAAATCGTTATGTCTACTTTGCTGTCATGGAGACAAATTTGGTCTAAACTGTTAGAAAGAGAAAACACCACTCTTTATGTTTGATTCTAGAAGTTAACCAAAAAAAATATGATTTATGATGAAATTTTTGTAAATTAATGTAGAATTATAAATTTTATAAAAAAACACAGCGAGGTGACAAAAACTTTTGTAATATATTTGTCAAATAAAAATTATGCATGTATTTCTTTCTTTTTTAATCAGTAATTTTACTTTGGAAAACTTAAGGTGAGCCATTTTTAAAACGTATTTTTATATATTTTTATGTATTCTTTGTGTGTATTTTTAATAATAAAATTTGAAAACCTCTTTCATCACCTTTCAAAAACAGATTTTAGTATTTGGATATTTTATTTATTTTTTATTTTTATTTATTGTAGTGTAAAAAATATGGGTTACATATATACAAATATACTTTACAAAATATTATATTCGTTTTTGGTCATGTATACCTTATGCGAAAAGAGGAGCTCTTGTGCCTGATAAGGGAGCCACGATTCTTACTTACGTTGTAAGTTATAATATATTTTGTACAAAATATTTACTAATATATACAGAAATGTTCCATTGACTTTAATATTATTGCAAAGCGGATATTTTTAGACCTTCTGGCAGAACATGCCCAAGACCTGAGGGATTAAATATTAAAACTAGTAGATATAACACTGAAATCGACCTAAGTAATAAATTTATATATTCTTTTACTAATATGTACAGTAATTTTTGCATCAACCTTGTTGTTAGTGCCGATTATAACCCGGCCAATTATTTTTTTGTTTTGATTGGGAATAAATATTCATTCTATGGCAATGAACTGTTCCCTTTCACTCTCCCCACTTGTCCTAATCAACCGGAGTGACAATGGTCTCCCCGTGAATTTATAAATAATAATAATATAAGCACACATCGGAAGATTTCTTTGAAAACTATTTGCATTCGTAGTCAAATCATTCAAAAACATAGCAATATGCAAAGAAGTCATCTCACCGTTCAGTGCAATAAATTACAGAGGATTCATCCCATATTTAAACATTTTCATAACATTCTAGGTGCGAATAATACATATTCATGAATATTAATTAATTGTATCTAATATTTTTATATTACTTGCGTGGCAACTTTCCCTTAACTTTCCCTTATCCCCCTCCTCCCCTCACCCTTTCCAAACCAAATACCTATTGTTATAATCACACTTATTTTATTGTTGTGTATTGGTTTATCATTTGTTGAATTCTGATTTGTACTATTATTATTTTTTTTTAATTGCTGCTTAGTTCTGTTTTTTTCTTAATTTTCCTTAAATATTCTTGTTTACATTTAGTAAGTCTTGTTTCTAAATATCTATCTGTGAACATTAATAATTGGTCTGTTTTTTATCCTCTCATGTTTATTATATAACTAAGACTGTTTATGTGCCTTAAATAAATAAATAAATATTTACTTGTCGTGAGTACCTTACTTGCAGCTACAATTTCTTGTCATTGTAATAACACAGAAATTATGCTGAGCAAATTAAAAACAAATGTGAGCAAATTAAAAACACCAGCCGAAACACTTGTATTTTGTCAACAACTCTACTATCCAATTGGTATTCATGTAGACACATAGAAAAGTGAAGACTTTGAAATAAATTGTTAAAAACGATTTTCAAAATAATATTTTGTGTCAGAATTGTCGTGTAGGTAAATCAATTCGTCGTTGCGGTAAATGCCTGCTTAACTGGGAAATGTACACACCATTAATACAATAAAAATGACATCACAATCGAACGATTTTATGTAAAGCCATTAAGGGATTAATTTGCACCAACCAACGCAACAGTTTTACGAGCATTTTGAATGATTTAATAAGTAACCATTTAACAGATTTTTAAATTTGATGATATTAATTAAATGATTAATTAATGAGAACGAAACGATGATTTGTTTTAGTTTGTGCTTTTGTTGGTTTTTTTATTTTTATTATATTTAATTTCTCGTGATCATTTTCTCAATAATAAAATAACGCTTACGCCTATCTGGCAGTGTGGTAACTAATGTAAGTTTTAAAATAAAACTTTTGACAAAAAAAAATATATATACGTATTTATCTTTTCATGAACTATTTTATGTTTTTTTTTTACACGAGCTCCTCATAGGGGGCCACATATGTCATCTTTGGGGATGCTGTGTGGAGGGTTTTTTAAAGAAAAGGAGGAGAGGAGAGTTCTGGTAAGGAAAAGGGTTTAAGGGGTGAGTAGGAATCTGAGATTCAGTATGTCCTGGTCTTCTGCCTCCAAGACCTAGTCAAACCTCACCCCGTGAACCCGGGCACCCTTGCTAAATCACCAAACGTAGCGAACCACTTGGGGTGACCTATGGCAGAGGTGTTGGTTATCCAATAAAGGTTCCTGGGGCGGCGGTACCCATTATCGCCTCCCAAATTGTATTATGAAAATTATCGAACATTATTTACAAATTTTAACTATAAAACTGTATTATTTAATTTTAAGATCGAAACTCACTGTTGTACAAACATTATAAAACTTTAATTACTTAAACCATAAATATTAAAGTATACCGCTTTCCTTAGTAGTTACCCAGTACAAAACTTTAAGTACACATTATCCAATTAGTATAAAAAATAAACATATGCAAGAAGATTACATGGTTAAATATCTACACCTTTAGACAAAGATCATTTTAAGTTTATTTTTACGAAATGTCCATAAAGACCCTAAGTAATGAAAGTCATTATGAGAAATGGGGTCGAACAGTATATACAGTATATAGTTAGGTAGGTGTCTCAAAATGAAGCAGGAATTTTACCATGTTCGTATAAATAAAGTACAGGCGGTACTTCATCTTCATTAGGCTCTATTAGAGGGTATCTCCCTTATGATTCAGTATCACGGGGAAATGAATATGTTGGAATAATTAATCACAAAACCTTATTTCCTTTATCACCGGATTGTGGCTTACTTGTATTTTATTAGGATTCATTTCTGCTTATTTACTATGAAATTTAGGCAGGCCATGTAAATAAGACAAAAAAATGTTATTTTGTGTTAACGATTGAAAAAAGGGTTATTACTTTTGCGAAGAATCTCACTTTTATGATTTCTTTCTTTATTGAATCCAATTTTAGGCAGAAAAAAGCAAAAACATGTTTTAAATTTCTCTTTATCTCCCTTTTTATTACTGTTTTCATTTACTTTCTTTCTTCCTTTTTATCATTCATTCGTGTTTAAAAACCTTTCACATCTCAGGTGAAATTACCTACTGATAATCCATGGTCTTACGTATTAGGTACTATAACCATGTAATTATTCTATTTAATATACCTTATACCCAAAGACATTGAAATACAAGAAATGCCCACTAAACCGGTGGTTGAGTGGGCATCCCATTCTCGCGTCGCGTGATCGATTTCTCGGCTGGCAAGTCCTCCATCACTACACAAGCAACATTTTCGGCTTTCTGTGGTGATAATAGTATTGTTGGGTTATTCGCAATCCGGGAATGTTTGTCTTTCTTTAAAAAATTTTTTTTTTTAAATATGCTATGATGGCCAGCCAACCGCCGGCAGACTTCGCCGTCTAACGGTCGTAGTTTGAATACGAAAGGAATTCGTTCATTTAGTTGATTTTTTTAAAGTGTGCAGTAGCATTGGTTAACAATATCGGCAATGCCAGGAAACATAGTCCCACCCAGTAAAAACTGTCGATAGCACATTTCTTATATTTCAATATATTTAATTGTACCATAATTTACTGTTAATATTTTAATAAACAAATGTATTATTTAAAAGACAAAGAAAAATCTAAATTTCTGTAAAAAAACTTTCTTATCAAAAAAAGAAATCGATTATATAAAATGTCAGTAAAATATATCCAAATTCACTTTAAACAAAATGCTGTCGATTTGTGTAACTCTTAGATATTTACTCAAATTATAAAGACATGGAAATGCTTACTCAAAACACCTGATCTCTCCACTTGTATATTGTTAGGAATTTGCTGTTTTCAGGGTTACATTCCGTAGGGAAATGATCCGATTCAGTACTTAAAAATCTGAAATTTTAATAAAAAATATCAGTCTTGATCTCTGAAAAATCTTTCGGAAAGAGATTCCTGGAAAGGGTTTTTTTAAAGATTTCTTTAATTTAATTTGTTTATTGATAAGAATTTATGAATTGCAGAAATTTTTTTTTTCTTTGGTGTAGGTTTAGATTGTAACACCACAATAATTCGTGAGTTTTGACGGATAATATAAAATATAGAAAACGTCTAATTTTTATATTTTTGAGTTAGTATGTCGTGTTGCGCTATGTCCTTACTAACCAAAGTCTCGAACAGCATTACAGTGTTCATCATCAGGGGAGATGTGTAATCTATAATCTGTAATCTGTAACAGAATTGATTTCAAAGTACCTACTCGGCACACACGTTTGGGTAATATTTTTTAAGAAAAACACTGTAACACAAATTCAAATAAAAATGCTTGCCTTATAAGACTGTGTTAAACATATAATAACAATCTTTCTGAATTAGATATATTCAATTGTGACGAAAATAAATATAAAAACCCATCAAAAATGTTTTAAATGAGTACAAAACTGCATAAATGTAATGATAATGGAATGACTCATATTATGTAAATAAATGGAATGACTCATATTATGTACTCCATCCTATTATAATAATGTTATTTATTTTAGTTATTGTAAGATTACTGTTTATTTTATAGATACATAATATAATAGTATAATGAGGAAATCTATAATTGGTTTCACAGATAGGTGAATTGTACATGAATTCATCAAATTGTAAAATTTTGATTTTCCTAAAATAAAATAAATAATATAAAATGTATAATCCATTGCACATCTTTCCTGGCGATGGACACTTTGATGCTGTCCGAAACCCGGCACAAAATCCAAAAAATAAATCACAAAAACCCTATTGACCTTCTGACATATGATAGTAAAAAACAATATTATTTGCATTACGTATGTTCAGACCTATTTTATTAATGAGACCTACTAATTTATGTACCGCTGAATCATTATTTTAATAATTTAAACTCAGTTTACAATTTAATTTCGTTGTCTTCGCATTTTAAATAACGGATAGCTTAATATTCCTTACCCCCAAACCATTCCACAGTCCGAGACCGCAGATGCTTCCTTTCAACCCTCTTACCACCCCTAAACAACAACAAATTAACAGACTTCCTAAAGGACCCAATAAACCATGTTATATCACAATATGTCCAATTAAGATTAATCGACCATAAACTACCCGCAAATATTATCTATGGATTTCACCTACTAACTGTTGCATTCAATAATTTAATGGGTAGTTTTGTTGGAAATGGGGTTTTTGATGACTGGCTGTTACAACCTACCCCATTACAACTGATTCCTCCTTACTTTGGGGCTTATTTCATCATAATTTCATTCGGGAGTTGCCCCAAGTTGGGCCGTGGAAAGGATCCCGTTAACCCAAGTATAGGGGAAGATGATTATGCTCAAAGTGGATTTTCCACCCTCGGGCAAGACATGTGTTGCAGTTTCGGTGACAGGGTTAATGTAAACTAACATTGTATTAATTTTAATTGGATAACATGTTAGTTTAATCCCGTTTGTGTTGAAGTGGATTTTGCTAGTGGATTTTGTGGTACGATTTGACGCCTGACCTTAGTTGTCCCGATTATTTATTTACTTTTCAACGCACAGTAACTATGTACTAAAACATTGTAAAAGCGATAAAAAATAGAAAAATCTAACTTATGCAAACAGTTCAAATTAATTAGCGAGTCCATACTTAAACTTGCCGTAAGTTATGGGGAAAATAATATCCACATTTCTCCCAAGCAGATTAACAACCTACTAAGTGTGGTGGACGTATGTCTTAGAATAAAAGTGACATGCGTGTATGAGGGAGACAACATGAGTAAGGTATAAAATGATTGCTGTCCATTCATCGTCTCTTTGCACATTGGCTTCCTGGAAGCACACCTTGTAAATATCTCAGAATAAACATATTTAAGTCTACCCTCGACTTATTATTGTCTCACCACCTCAAAAACTGAGATCACCTTCAAAGGAAACTGGATACAGTACCTATACCTTACATATTGGATATCCAGATCATCAAGCGTCATCATAGCTTAGTGTAATGATCTAGAATGACTTTGCTTAGTTAAAATAGAAGTACGTAGGAACAGGGGCAAACAAAACCTTAGCATGTTATGTTAATAATTAAAACTTAATTAGCCAATTCTTAAATTTGCTAAATGCAGTGTTGAAATTTTCACATTATCTCCGAGGATGTCCACCCGAATTAGTCTTCCTAGGGGCATCAACAATGGTACGTTGGTTTTGCATCCAGGAAGTATGAAAAACCTGTGTAGGCAGTTTTTATCAATAAATGCTACCAAAACTAAGGAAGCATTTTTCCAAGTAAGCAAAATTAATGAAATTGATCAATTTAATTATATTATTGCAGTTTTATGGGACGTTGTGATGCTTACCGAGATAATGTGAGATCTGTCCAACTTTATACTAAAGCTATTTCATTATACAAGCTGTCCATGGTCAAAATGTCAGTATTGATCCCATAGTTTCTACGTAACCCGCATTGCCAAGTCATTGAACACTATGTTTTCGATTAAAAAGCACGTCATTGTGTACCTGTTTGAAGAGAAAGCCGAACACGTAGCACCCAACACGCGAAGTAATCGCAACCAACCTCAAAGCAGCCTTGTCAAATGAGGTAGTAGTATATTTTGCTATAACTACGGCCGCTGGCCAGGTACTGTAGGTTCCTGCCTGGAACTTATTAAGTTTGAAACATTCTATAATGGCAACACTGCGGCTGTTATCTTCCGGGAAACACTTGCCACTTTTCCCGCGCTTGAGTTTGTTGCTTAAATTATTATATCTGGTTCATTATTCAAAATAGAAACTAAAGCCAAACAAGTCACACAAACAGTAACTGCCGATCGTCGAAAACTAATAATAAATGCAGGTATTATATTACGCAAAACGTTACGATCTTCGTGTAAGGGTGATTAATTACTTATTTCAGTATTTTAAGTCTCACGTGGTCGAAACCAGTCGTGAACCAATATAATGACTTTTATCATTTCCTTGGACATGTTTTTAAACAATTTTTTATTACGGTAACACTTTCTGAGAAATATTAATATCTTGATGTGTAAATAAATCCATGGAAATAAGAGATTGTTTGAAAACATAGGATCTCCTTGTTGGAACTTAGTGGTAATACAATGTGTCTACCCTAAGCCATCATAAGCCTGTCTATGGTCCGGTATATCAGTCAATCCGTATCCATGTTATTTATTCTCTTGCTTGAATTTAAGCCGGCTAAATCGGCTACTCAAGCTTTGGTAATAGACAGAATGGTTCCTTTTCTGGACGCCGAGGCGTTGGCAGTCACATGGCGAACCTTACATTTATGTAAATGGATCATCTCATCGAAATTTATTCATCAAACGGTACATAAGGAATGCCGATGTTTTTAATTGATAATCAATTTTAAATAGTCAAGTAAGTTTGCCAAAATTTCGTGTGCAGTGCTTTTAGTGCACTGTCTCCAGCAAAACACATACTATTTAAAATTCGCACGTAGCAACCTGCAACCAAAGATCATTTGCCCTCTTTACACTTTCAAAGATCGCTTTTTTCCTATGACAGCAGAAAGCATGGATTTACTACTCACTTAGACAGTGCTTTGGTTTTACAAATAAAAAGAAACACATTCCTTTGTTAAATTAACAGACAATACAATGTGATATTGTGGATATCTAGGCTTACAACCTATATATGCATATATTTTCGAAGTGAAACTTCTTTAGCGCCGTGAGTGACTAGAAATTCGGGTAAAACGGAAATGCGTCTCAACTCAGTTTTACACAAATACTCGGTTCTAATATAATGCGGTAAATTCACACCTCGATGCAAGCCTTCCATAGCGCAGTGAGCAAGGTGCCTGAGAGACAGACGTCAAGCGAACGGGGGTTCGAATCCTACTAAATCCAAAAATAAGACATTTTGTTTTGTAAAATCAATATCCATTCTTCAAAACACTTAAAAAAAAACAAGCAAAAGAAAAGAAAGCGACATCTAGCGACTTTCTAGTTTCACTTTTACCGCGTATGAATTACGGTTCCATGCCAACTGGGAATAATGTCAACTCAACACCTCCTTGAAAAGTCATTAAAATCTATGAAAAATTTAATTTTTAATTAGCCGATAACCCTAACCTAACATAACCTATTTAACCATTTTTTTATATATTTTTATAATCACTCTAAATGACTTATCTGAGATGGTTCTGAGTTTGTTTCATTCCGAGTTGGCCGGTCACCATGAATTACACACTCTGATTTTTTTTTTAAGAAAGAAAAATATTCCCGTGTTACGATTAACCTTACAATATGTTAATACCTCCTACTACCACCACAGTAAGCGGAAAATGTTGCTTGTGCCGTGATGGAGGACTTAACCAGCCGAGGGATCGAACACGCGGGTTCCCTGGGTGTGACCCAAACGCGACGCCACCGACCGGTCGATACATACGGATATAGACGGATTATGTTTCAAGCAGCGCTAAGCTCGATATTCCAACCAAGAGGATCTTAAAATCGACCAGGCCTAGGACATGTTTAGATTTGAAAAATAAATATATTATACCCCTACCTAGGCATATCCTTCCAGAGATGGTGACAGTGATCATTTTAGAATCGAAACACTTTGCATAAAATAGTTTTTGCATTTTTCTTCACTTACAATTTCTCAATAGACACATAGTTCACTCAAATTCATCTCCGCCCCTTCTTCCCTCTGCCTTTTCTTTCTTCCCAATATTCCCAATATTGGAGGTTCCAGCGATCCACAGTATTAAAGAAAAGTTTTGTTTGATATTGTTGCTATTGTTTGACGAGGTGGTTGAAAATTCGATTAATCCACTAGCTACTGCGAGTTCCTCCATAAAGTTGCAGCGAACGCCTCTTATCATTAACTTCCGAGCACACGACGTAGTTAATTATGCCGTTGACTTTGGATTTAGTGGCCACTAAATTACTTATCGTTAATTCAGGTGAAACATTTCACAAGTCGCAACTTAATGTTGCAATAAGCAAATTCGACGGTGTTTAGTTATTTGTACATCTTTGAAAGCTCTCTTTCGGTGCCCCCATTTATTTATTTATACTGGGTTTTAGAGATGTTTGCACTTAGAGAACTACCCAGTTATTAAAACTCAATTATAACACAGCCACAAAAATCTACAATTACAAATATGTATGTACAATTAGAAAAACAAAAACATAACAAATAAAAATACAGAATAATATACAAACTCACTCAAACATTACAATGAGTGGCAAGAGACATGAGAAATACGTGAGGCATGCATAGAGAGACAATTGACACAATATAATTAGTTAGTATTTTTTAACAGCGCCAGAACATTTTTTTTGAATCCGTACAAATTATCGACGAAAATATCTACTTCAGCACTCTCTATCTTGTTATATAAACGACACATCTGGGTCAGAGGGCTAATGTGGGTGATATTACTTTTAAATGTATTCATGTGAAAAATGTTATGGCGTCTTAAAAAATGGGAATTGGGGACATTTATTTCAATACTGCTAAGACATAATGTAGTATCAAGGTGGCCGTGAATAATTTTATGTAAACATATTAGGTCAGTCAATTGCCTTCTAATTTTAAGGGTATCGATCTTGAAGTAATCACGAGGTATGTCGTACGATCTAAGATGGTCATGTAGTCCACATTTGAATAATAAAATTCTTAGTAAATTTTTTTGAACTGATTGTTCAATGTTTTCATATTTGCAGTAATGTGGATTCCAAATAGTGCTTCCATATTCAAGTGCTATGGCAAGAAATACTGTACGTGGGTATTTTCGCAAAAGTTTTTGCATTTCCGATATTTTTACGTTTCACTTACAAATTTCCCCCTAAGCCGGGATTCTTTTCAGTGCAAATATTCTGAGACTTCCTACCACAGCGATACACATACTCCTCATTGCCCAGAATACAAATGGAAGATAATTTACTTATGCAGAGTTAGTGGACATCTTTAATTTATCACTAGAATACAAAAAATTGATGAATACAAAAAATTGTTGTCGACGTAGTTCAGTTATTTTTATTAGAGTACCCGACATGCATTGCTGTTCCACATAAAGAAATAAATTATTTCTCCCTGCGTGAACTTTCCTATGAGTGTCCTTTCCTATGCGTCCCGTTCCCGCACCGTTCCCCTCCCGCGTCCCCTTTTTCCTCCCGCGTTCCTCTTCCACCATCCCTTCATTCCCCTCCCCTCTCCTGGATTCCTCTATCCCTTCCGTCTTCTCATCTTTAAGCTAACTAAATGAAATGCACACAATTTTCAAACAATCCTCGGCCCACCTATTGTAAATTTTTATAAATAAATAACGCCAGAGCTCACGATATAGAAACCTTCGCGGGGGTGCGCACAACAACCCACCAAAATTTCATCGTAATCGGATCAATGGTATAGAAAATAATTTCATAACGCCAGAGCTCATCATAATACATAGACACTTTTGCGGGCATGCGTACAATAAACCACCAAAGTTTCTTCGCAATCGGATGAATGGTTTAAGAACGCATAAGAGACAAACAAAGAATCATTCATTTTTTTATATTAAGATTTATTGAGATAGTTTGTATTACATTCGTTTATAAACTAATGCACAATGAAACACAAGAATGCACAAGGAAACATTTCATTTTTGAAACTGTAGTTTAAATACATTCTTTCTTCCTTTATTTTTCAGGCATTCGGGCATTTCATCGTACAGTTGTTCTACAACTCTGATTTTCAGTTTATTTACAGTTGAGTTTCAAAAATATAAATATTTGTGGTGTATAGGATTAGTTATGTAGTTTCAACATCCTTCAACAGATGTCGTTAGTATAATTAGTTACAATTTGTATTTTGTGGTGTATCAAGAGATGTCAGTTAAGAAGTACCTTAGAAAAGTATTCTAATAACCATCTATCGTCGTTTGTGTCTAATGTTCGAACGGTTACTGTAATAGCAAAGGCATATGAGACTTCATGAGTCCAGCGAGTCCAGCGAATCCGTGAGTCCAGCCGCAGAACAATTAAGAGCTTACTTAAAGCAACTTGTATAATCTCAGCGATTATCGATCTTATTCCAAAATTTCCGAACACAATTCAAGTAATCTTCAAAAATTAAACAAAAACAATTTCATCCTTAAAATATTTAAGCATTCGGTTTTTCATAATTTCACCTACCAAAATTAACGCACTAAAAATCATTCCTTTTTTATTGAAGTCAATTTCTTCTCTCGTATGATTAATTTTTATATGTGCCTTTCCATAGTAGACATCTCACAGTTCTGTTTTGTATAATTTCTGGTTTGATCAAGTTTTCTTCATTGGCCAAATATAATTTCGTAGAGCAGTAATCTAAGCTGGAGCAACTATATTTCTAAAAGTGAGCTCTGTAGTGTTTCTATTTACTTAATTTCTTGGTCTTTTGAGTAAATCTTCTTCAGCACGTATTCAACATTTGCTGTAAAAGTTGAGTGTGCATAAAATAACAAATAACCTTAAGAACCTTAAAATTGTTAAAATTTCATTAACTATTCCACTCGAAAAGGGTCTAAAAATAGTTACTTCCATTCTGTTAGAGTAAGGACGGGTTGTTTCAAAAAATTTGATGGATTCATCAAATATTTGAAGTTGATTTTCACGTTCCGTGTAGGTTCTATTCAAGTTCTGTTATTATATCGTTATAGAACAGCTGCTTCACAAAACTGAAATAATCACAGAACTTGAATAGAACTTACACAGAACGTGAAAATCAACATCAAATATTTGATGAATCCATCAAATTTTTTGAAACAACCTGTCCTAACAGAATGGAAGTAACGGATGCTATATTAGATGTTTTAAAAGTTTGTTTTTCGAGTTTTTCAATATTTGTTCTAATGTTTGTAAAAATGTACATTTTCAAAACGATACAATTTAAGTTATTTAAGACATCGTAAATTTAAACTTATGCACCTAAAGATAATTACGAAATTAGACTTAGTTTAATGAAATATAGAAGCGGGAAAAGGTAAAAAAAGAACATTACTTATTGGTCTAAGCAATCAATTAAAATATACACATTTTCGACTTTAACTGACTTAATATTAATAAATTTTCTTTGTGAAATTATATTACTTTCCAGTTTTGTATAATACCAAATGAAAAACCATTCGATGTTATGGGATATGACAGAAAACAATTTACAAACTTTGGCTTAAATTCCCACCTTCTTCAAAAGAAAGATTTACAACTCTCACTTTTAACCTAAAATTCAGATGATGGTTAATATATCGCTTTTCTAAACCTTTTCTCAAATTTCTCTAGCTTAGGTGATTCTTAAAGAGTCTTGTTCATTCAAAGCCGGTAGTATTTTAAACCAATTACACAACAAAACTAATGTATTATTTGTGATACAGTATGAATTATCCCATTCATAGACTAATTTTCTATTTCATGAATTATTCACGTTCAATGAACTCTTTAATTTCGAAATTGGAGCTGTTTGAGCGCTTTTATTATTACCGTGACGGTCCACGATTACGGTACCGTGACGGCACAAAAAATATAAAACCTACGTTCTTTATAATGCTGGAGCTCTTACTTACACATTAAATAGTGTTGAGACAAAAGACGAGACACACAATATACGTGTGTCTGTTTTCTCCAAAGTAATACTTTTTCCTTTGAAGAAAACAGCTGTATCTTATTACGGCTCAGCCAAGGCGCCGGGAATTGCGTGTGAGGGAGATGTATGAAAATGATTGTATGTTGCCTTGGAAGGGGGGGGGGTGCAGTCTTACGTTCATTTCTCTCATTTTCAACTATTTTTATTTGGTGTGTGAGCTGCATCATTTTATGTTTAAGATCAAAAGCAAAACCATCAGCTCATTGAAGTTCGAGGTTTTTGAATTTTTTAAATTCACTCACATTTAAATATTATCCATATTTTCAAAATTATCGTCACGGCTATTTTTTTTTATATGAATACCGCACAAGAGTCCCAACTGCTCTCGTCTGGAGCCAGAGAGACTATGGCATCCCCAATTAGGGTATGTTGTGAGGCTGAACGTAGTGGGGAGGGGAAGGAGATGGGAAAAAGCATGGTGGGAAAATACCTGGCTATTCAGATTTGGTCACCAAACACGGCTAAAACCATTTCAAGCAACGTTTCGATTCTGAATAGTGGTCTTACACCAGGGCGATACTGAGAGTATCTTCCACTCTGGAACGTGCCGTAAATATACAATATATTATTTTCAATGAATTAATTGTGAACTAACACAATTGCCACGCCGGCATTCGATCCCGCGACCTTCGGATTGTGAGTCGAGAGCTTTACTGCTAGACCACGCCGGCCGTGTATTGCTGTAGTATTGTAGGAGTCTACGGAGATGTAACGGTGCGGCGTGTGAGAGAGGTGTAAGAAAAGTGTTACTTTTTCCTTTGGAAGAAGCAGACGTACGTATATTATGTATCTCATCTTTTGAAAGAGTTGCAGCATTATTGCCATAAGGAACGTATGTTTATTGCCCTTTTTATGCCGTCACGGTAATAATAAAAGCGTTCGTTGTGGGAATAATAAATTTAGACGAGCGATAAATTAGGTACCAAAACTAATTTATTCTAATTAGTTAATTAATAATTCTATATTTGAAAAGTGTATTTCTTTAATTAAAAACTTTGGAACATTATTTTTCAAGTTATCTAAAGGTGTTCACCATTCAATAGGTAAATTTCTGACGTTTTACTAATTTGCCAAAAAAGTTATGGATATTTTATTAAGGAAAGTGACAATTAACAGATATTTATGTTGAAATATACTTAACCAGAGTTAATTAAATATTATATAAATACTTTCAGCTTTGCAAATCCGTCAAAGCCATATTACATTCATGGTGTATTAAAACGTTCCATACTACAATAACGTGCGCGTGAGTTTTGTCGAATTTATTTTTAACATGTATTAAATTCTTTGATGAACCATTAAACATGTATCCCAACGCATTATTACGTGCGGTTGTGTAGACTAAAGTAATAAACACACTGAGCGACAACGACACGTCGGGGTCACCAATAAAGCTTTTTATTTCAATGAATAAATACCTTTTAAATATAAACTAAAACGAGCTGACGAAAAAAAATGATGGTAATTTTTTGGGATTGGTGGCCACGGCTATTACGAATAATTTTTAGAAAAAAACTTTAGATTTGCCTTAATCACTATAAAAGGAAACTTATTGCATCACGGCTGGCGGAAAATAATGCATTTTAATTTTCAATATCGTTAAATAAAATTTCACTTCGCGAATCGATCTACGACAGCCCGACCGCTGCCGCTCGCCATTCTGTCAACTGTTGTGTTGTTGGTATCCTTGACTTCACACAAACGATTGTAGTCGACTTCGCGGGATAAATAATAAGGCGCGTAGGTACTGGAAGCGCGTAGGTACTGGAAGCGCGTAGGTACTGGAAGCGCGTAGGTACTGGAATGGAGACAAACCATTCAAATCCTGGGATGTTTTTTAAAATAAAGATAATATACACAAGCCCGCTACACAAACCCTGCGTAGCCAAATAAACCATTTAAAAACGTAGGCTGTTTTTTAAAGTAAAGATAACATACACAAGCCCGCTACACAAACTTTGCGTAGCCAAACAAACCATTCAAAAACGTAGGCTGTTTTTTAAAGTAAAGATAACATACACAAGCCCGCTACACAAACCCTGCGTAGCCAAACAAACCATTCAAAAACGTAGGCTGTTTTTTAAAGTAAAGATAACATACACAAGCCCGCTACACAAACCCTGCGTAGCCAAACAAACCATTCAAAAACGTAGGCTGTTTTTTAAAGTAAAGATAACATACACAAAATTCGGGAGGAGTAAGGCCCATTATGAGGGATATCTCTGCGAATTCCCGTGGAAGAGATCACTGCCCAAAAATAAAGACCGACTCCACGCGTTTTTCAAAATGGCTGCTGAAGTCTACAAGCCCTAGTATTTTTTTTATTTATTATTATTATTTCTATTCTTCAATTATAATGACGACGAATACCAACACCTCCAATTATAATGACGATGAAATCCAACATGATTCCAGTGCCTCAGCAAGACTCTGAAGTGATTCTGATTAGAGGTTCGTTTACATTATATTATTAATTTTGTTTTTCATAATTACGCGCCCAACATGTATCATGCAAAGTTGCCTACAATCGTATTTAGTTGTGAGGTCAAGGATACCAACAATGACAAAATGGCGGGCGGAAACCGGCAACGGGAGGGCTGTCGTAGATCGATTCGCGAAGTGAAATTTTATTTAACGATATTGAAAATTAAAATGCATTATTTTCCGCCAGCCGTGATGCAATAAGTTTCCATTTTTTTTTACGAGAAAAACTCTCTTTTTATAACTTTTGAAGGTTATTCCCATCAACGTAATATATCATTGAAGAAGAAGATAACACTTTTAAATCTAAATGAAAATATGAAAGAAAACAAGACACAGAAAAACAGAAAAAGACAATGGTCGCAACTGGGACTCGAACCCAGACCTCTCAGGGTTCGAGTCCCAGTTGCGACCATTGTCTTTTTCTGTTTTTCTGTGTCTTGTTTTCTTTCATATTTTCATTTAGATTTAAAAGTGTTATCTTCTTCTTCAACAATAAGTTTCCTTTTATAGTGATTAAGGCGAATCTAAAGTTTTTTTTCTAAAAAATTATTCATAATTGCCGTGGCCACCAATCCCAAAAATTTACCAAAATGATTTATTAGTGTATGTATAAATAAATTTTATATGATTTTTTATTTTAACTTTTTATGAGTAAAACCTCAAACTGTAATATTTAATTAAATGAAGATATTATGAGCGAAACTCAATCGAAAATCTGGAAACAGAAAAATTAGAAAAAAATATTTACACCTCTGGGTTGGGTTAAAAATTCTTTTAATTCGTTGAATTTATCCTTGGTCCTTAGTCATATTTGACGTAAAGAGTTATTTCCTTTTTTCCTTTACGCAATAAGTTAAACAATTGTCTTTTGATTCTTAATCTTAATTTAGGAAAACTGTCAAATGTATTACATTGTGTCTTTTTTTTCCTTGCTGTCCCAACTCGTTGCCTGGGTAGGCTATTCTCTTTTATTTTCTTCTCTTTCTCAGGCTGTATCTTCTTCGGTTCTGGGTATCGCTTTCATCCAGGCCGTTTCTCTGCAATGTGGTCTGGTGGTCTCCGTCTTATGTGCCCGCACCATTTCAACTGTAGTTCCTTCAACTTACTTGTCTACGTCCGTAACATCCAGGCTACCACGAATGCGTAATTTTTTAATCCGTTCTTTTAGTCATACTCCTGCCGACCATCTAAGCAATCGCATTTTTGCAGTTTTGATTTGCCTTGAGTGGGAATTGTACATATTCCATCATTCGGAGCCATACATTATCGCGGGTCTAACAATAGCTGTGTTACATTATGTCAAGAAAACAAATGTTTTTCAGTTTTGTAAACGAATGGATTCGACCTTGACTTTTTTTACCGAAATCCACATTTCAATACACCCAAACCAGATGTTAGATAAAATTAGTATTTGCAACTATCAAATCTGAGATATTTATTTGAAAAATTCACACAGTACAAATATTGATATAATTTCTAAATATTCTGACTCTTTCTTTCAAGAATTACTTTACTCTTTTCTATTTCCAATTTTATGTTTCAATAATACAACTCTGCGTAATAATATTTGCATTACTATGATATACACCAATTATTATAAGTTACTACTCTACTATTAGTAAGTTTGGTGTTATATTAATTTGCAGGATAGATAAATTTAGTTGTAGGAGCGATAAATTAAGTTCTTATTTGTATTAACTTGTGAAATTTACTTCGATTCCTCCATGTTATAGTCGTTAAACCAGTAAAAACCAGTAAATAAAGTTATGAATGGGTATTTATTATTAATGAAACTTATTTATCCACTACTACACTACGTAAACGTTTTGTTTAGTTTAAGCCTTTATTCACTGATTTTTTTCTTCTTGATTTCTGTCTATGTTAATTCATTTTAAAGATATATTATACTATTTTGATGTTTTTGATCATATATCCATGTTAGGATCTTTTACACAATAAAGCGTCTCCGAAGCGCCATGCAGATAAAGAAAGTAAGTGATACATATTCAAGTGATATTCATATCGATGTTGCATTCTAAAAGCCTCTATGCCAAGCTGTCACGGGAGCTACGAGTAGCGAGCAGCAAAAAATTGCTATCACAAATAATTTAACGCTTACTGTGTCTATGTGTCGATGTATTTTATTTTGTCGATGTGTTTTGTGTTTAATATTATGTTTTTCTCTCTTTCAAGCATTCGTATAACCGATATGTACGTATTAACTACTCTACTGATATGCCAATAACACAGTATGATGTTTTGTTTTATTCACTATTTTGGACTGACATTATATACTAGATGGTTGTAGTATATTATGCTAGCATAATTTTCACCCATAGTTTTACTAGCTGAACGTTGTTTTCCGCTTGTAATTATTGTGAATAATTTATACTAGTGGCAAATAAAAAACATGCATTTATTATAAACAATCAGTAAAATGTACATATTTTGTTATATTATGAATGAATCGCTTCGAACGCAGCATGACAAAAGGTATTTATAAAATTATTATTATCTTTTTAAGATCTTAGATTAAGAACAAATGCTAGTAGGAGAAACATGTAAATATATTGCGGATCATTCCTAGATGACAAAATTTCTAATCCTTTAATCTAAATCGATACTTTCAATTATATTGTTATTGTATATAAATATTATAGAGCTTATACGAAACTCAATAAAAATTGATTAAATGTATCTAGTTGAATGTGTTCTTTAATTCATGCTAATAGATATACCTAACCACTCCGGTCTATCGCTTTTGTGCAAGATTTTTGTCTTAAACGAACTGTCAGATTTATAAAAAATTTGTGATATGTCCGCTTCGCAATTAAAGCTCAATAAATTAAATATTCCTGAACATAGCTAAATATTTAAAACAGTTTTTGAAAGGTGATAAAATACACTTTCAAATTGGATTATTACAAATAAATATTAAAATTTGAAAACATTAAAATTTAGGATAAACACATAAAAAATTGTAAAAATGATTTACGTGATGTTTTTATGTGAAAACAGTAGTAAAATCATGGTTAACGTTAAAAAAATACTTATTTTATTAGAAAAATGTGTAATAAAAATTTGATTACCTCATTTTTTACCTCTTACGCCGCATATCCGATTTGGCGGGTGAAAACTGTTTCTACAAAATAAGTATTTTTTTATTTATTTTTATGGACAAATTTGAATGGAGATATGAAGCGTAGTTTATTAAAGGTATTCTCCTTTTTATTTTAGGGTTGTCTCTAAAACAAAAACGGAGTTATAACCATTTTTGTGGGAACACACGCGTTAGCTTGAAAACAAGCTTATTGTGCTTGACTGCTATTCATATATTATCTTGAAAACAAGCTTAAGGGTCGGAGTGGTTAAGTCATTTTATCAAGAAGGTTTTATAAATATTAAAGCAATTTTTCTTAGTGTTCATTTTAGAAAAAAATTGCCTTTCCTTAACATTTCCTATTAGGTTTATTGATTTTGTAATCATTACACAAAAAAAAATCGTATTATTATAATTCTAAAACATTTTTTACGTCCACAATTTTCAGGTTCCTATTCAATAAAGTGTTAGTGATTTTGTACCTATTTTGTGTTTTAGGATGTAGAGTAAGCAATCTTGAAAGTAATTCACATTACCAAATATGTAGGGTAATATTATCACCCGAATTCACGAACTGAAATTAATTAATTTCACTTCACAAAAAATCACGGAAGGTAAACACGCACATAAATTATTTTTTACATTGAATATGTAGACTAAAAGAGCCAACAACACGAAAGCTTTTAATTTGTGAAATACGAAATCTAAAAATAAGAAAAAAAAGTAGTTAAAAATGATAATTTTGCTTTGAATAAAATATGATGTTGATTTTAAAATTATATTATTCTAGCTGGTACCCGGCATGCGTTGCTATGCCATTTAATAAAGAAATTGTTTCTTCCTGCGTGTCCTTTCCTTTTCGTTGTGATCCGCCTCCCCTTTCGCCTCCCCTTCCGCCTCCCCTTCCTCTTTCGCGTCCCCTTCCCCTCTCGTTTTCTCACTCCGCCTCCTCCACCTTCCCTCTTCCCACTCCATTTCCCCCCTTCCCCCGTCTTGCGAACCCCCCTCCCGAGTTCCCCTCCCCCTCCCACAATTCATTTATTCATTCCCAGTACATTCAGTTTTCAAGCAGCTCGCGTGCTACCTATTGCAATTTTTTTATATACAAATTTCATAATGCCAGAGCTCACCAGTAGTAAAAAAAATCCAATTTTGTGCAGTTGTTATGCGCGTTCAAACATTTTGGAGGTTCGTTTTTATTTATATCGATAGATTTTAACTACGACGCCTGAAATAAAATTTCCCGCGAATATATCAACATGGTTACCAAGATAACGGTTTTTTTCTTTTCGTCTGACGTTATTAATAACTCGTTTTATAATATATTAATATTTATAATTTCCGTTATATTACCATTATATACAGCCTATATTACTCGCATATAATTCAGCTTTATATTGGTGAAAGAATTTTTAAAATCGGTTTAGAGGTTTAGGCGGGAAAGAATAACAAACAAAGACACGCACTTTCGCATTTAAAATATTAAAATCAATTTAGAGGTTTAGAGATGAAAGTATAACAAACAAACATTTCGCACTTTCGCATTAATAATATTAAGTTTAGATATAAATATAGAAACCATATCACAAGATTTGTTGAAACTTCATCAATGTTCGAAAATATTCGAATAATGGTGGAATTTCTCTATAGAAATAAGGAAAAATAGAACCTCACTTTCTTTCCCACTGTTGTCTATTCACATTCCTTCCAAAAGCTGCAAAGGAAGCCTTGTCACACACTCTTGGCATTTTTCGTATGACATGGGCTGAATAAAAAAATAAAAACGGATTTGTAAACCACGATTATTTTTAATTAATTAATATCTATTTGCCCTTAATTCTAAGGCTGTGTATTTTTGCTGTAATATGTGCTTCATTTTACTATTATCTGCATATCTAAGCCAATAAATATATATAAATATATGTGTATTTTTTTTCATAAGCTCTAGCTTGTATTATCACATGCGGTGTGGAGGGTCTTTTGAGGAGAGGAAGAAGATGATGTTCTGGTAAGGAAAAAGGTATGAGTTGCGGGTAAGATTCTAGGTCAGTGTCTCCAGGAGTGAGTCTAAGGAGTCCAGCTGGAGAGGTTTAGGCTATGTCTCCCTCAACCAGTCTCTCCCGATCCGGCCTACCACGCAGCTAGTGGGCAGGTGCACCCACCGCCAGACCCGGACGAAACGAACCGCTTGACGTTTGGAAAAGCCTTTGGTTATCGGGAATTATAAAAGTATGATTTTTTTTGCATACAATAACTAAATAAAGTTTAAAAACCATATAGGCCGTGCGTTGTGCGTATTTTGTTGTCTGTTATTGCGTGCGTTGAGTTTATTATCAATTTCCAATACACCGATTTTATTCTGTGCGTGAAAGTAAATTTCATGTGGTAAAATTCATTTAAAGTACATACTTACGTTTGCATTACCTAACTTTGCTAAAATTAGAGTAAAATAAAATATCTTCAATTGTTTAGCGAACGACAAAAATCATTTAGGCTTATAACAAAAAAATCAAGGTCTTGATGTGAGTTGACCATTCTACACATTCTGAACAGTGGAGAATTACAACCGTAATCAGTCGAGTGTTGATTGAGGAAGAGCAGTTCTTTATTTCTAGTCTACGAGAAGGTATTTTGAATGAGATAAGTTGTAGTAGTGTAGGTGAGTCAATAATATAGTTGATAATTTTGAAGAAACAATTGAAATCAGATTTTATCCGACGGTCTTCTAAAGGGGAAAAGTTTGGAGTTTGTTAATTTCATTATACGAGTAATTGTCTCGTTCTAATCCTAGCCCCCTAGCAATCCCTTTTAAGAATCGACGTTGAACGGACTCAATATGACTAATATGGACAGCATAAAATGGAGACCCTAAAACACATACCATAATGATGTATGTTTTAGAGTTTGGTCACCATTTTTCATACGTGTGAAGTGATAGTTTTGCCATCCCGCCCTAGACCATAAATAAAAAAGAAAAAATGTTTTAATCCGTCTTATTAATTTATTGCAAGTGTTTCTTTTGATTTTGTGAAAACCACACCGACCTTGGAAATAACATTACTAATGTTTTTGGTAAGAAAGCTTTTGTTTCAACTTCGCAACGTTTCTAATTTGTCTGACATTTTGACGTGACTTTGACTTGAGTCGTCTTCTCGCTAATTAACCAGAAGAATGATTAAATAGGGTGAACAGCGAAAATGCCTCAGACCCTTAAAAGGGAGCGTCCCTTTATGCGTTGCGTACGTGCCATTTTATTTGCCACGTGTCTTTTTAATATACGTAATAATATGCAAAATTAATGTGAGGCGCTAATAATCCAAAAAAACAAAAAATATTGTTAAAGAAACTGAATATCGTACTTCTCGTATTTTTTTAACAATTGGAACTAATATTCTTTTAGATATTTGAATTCAATTTTTTCTTAATTTATGATAATATATTCTGTCAGGTGTGAACACGAGGTTAGTATTTCAAGCCAGGATAGCAAGTGAGTATGTCATCCTGGTCCTGACATAATCCTGGTTTGGCACAAACTAGAGCTGTTTTCAACACGTTATGAAATTTTAAACCTTTATCATTGCACTTTCTACGTCACACAAGTGTCTGCGTCCGGCTGTAAGTAAAAATTGGCAGATTTCTTTGAAGTATTGAAACGTAGAAGATAATTTTTAAGCCGATTGTCATTATTTCGGTATATTTTTTGTAAATCTGAAACGCATAGACATGTCTTTGTAAGATGGAGTACCATCATTCCATATTCTTTACCACAATGCAATTGTATAAACTTTAAATAAATCTTGTACTGAGTTTTGGCATCTTTAAAATCATACCGTGTGACAGAAAAAACACAACGCGTCGTCACCGTGCACCAACTGATCGTGTACTAGTCATAATAGCTTTGGTGGCCACACGAAGCTAAACACAAAGTGTGGAAACTGACTGTCCCGCGTTGTAACACCACCACAGCCCAACAATTCTATAAATATATTGGAGTGAAATGGTTTAACCAATTAGCAGTTAATCTAAGATTGGAAACTAATTATAAAAAATTCAAAAAATCAATAAAAACACATTATTATGACTACATCTTATAATACTATGGTACTGTAGTAACGGACTAACGGATATCCTTTTTCTTTCTTTATTTTTCTCCTCTCTTTTTTGTTACCTCCTCAACTTCATTTCTGTTATATTCATATATGTATATTTTCATAAATGTATATGTACATATGCCTATGTTTTTATGTATGTACACATGGCGATAATGTTTTGTATGTGTATATATGTAGGTATGTGTGTATCTACGTGTGTGTATGTGTATACTTACATATATGACTTTTTTTTATTATTTCACTGTTAAATACCTATATTTTGTTTTACACATAAAAAAAATTACTATTTTTTTCTTTGATAAATTGTGCTTAACATTCGTTTTCTCCACCTTTTTTACTCCAGCTCTGCTCTAAAAAAAGGTGTAATACTTATCAATTAATGTATTTTTTTAAAGAAAAACTTTATTTTATTTATAAAAACATGTAACCTCTGTACCATTATATTCAATAAAAAAAAAAAAAAATTTAAAAAAAAATTAAAAGATGTGGGGCGCTACTTGCTAAAATAATAGAACCACATCCTATTAAGCTTTTCTATCTTGAGACGCTGACTTACTAGCTTCCACTTTAGTTTACAGGATTAAAACAAAGCTAGTTCTGTCTCTACGTACCAATAGATTGCTCTCCTGGCGTGAAATATTAGCCTAATGTGCACTGTGTATAGGAGATGGTCAGAAATATGATCGTCTTTCAAGCAAAAAAAATTTATTCGTTTGAATCCTCTTGACTTAAAAACGAATGAGATGTATGGTTAGGGGCAATTTATGTGTTGGAACAAAAAATACAATTTATTTTTAACTGCTTTTAAATCGTGAAATTGTTTAGCAATTTTTTATAAACATTAAGTGGTGTTCTAGTCTAGAAGCACGAATTGTGGGTATTTTTTCAGGTGCAACAAAAAAAATAACAATATATTTACCAGCCATTACTTTACCAAATGTTAAGTAAACATTAAAGAATACACAAAATAAAAATCAAACGAAAAAATTCAAAATTCAAAAAGTTACAGGGAGTTAAGAGGGGGGCTAAAAAAAAGGCGCGCCCTGGTTGACACGATTGCAACCCTCCTAGCTATCTAAAAAAAAAAAAATTCCTAATCCAAACAAATGCGGATATGGCCCAAACTAAGGAAAAGTAAAAAAAAAATTGCAAAATGGCGGCTGTCTAAAATAAAAAAGACATATTTTTATCAGTTTTTTTTTACTTTCCATATTTTTTTAAAATAGTAAAAATTGAAATTTTGTAATCGTTTTAGTTGCGCGCTATCTAAAATTCAAGTAAAATGGTTGAACTTGAGATATCATGTCAACCGTATCGAAAAAAGGAGTTTTGATAAAAATGCATTTAAAATTTTGTTTTATTTAGATTCCATCTAAACCGCGACATTAAAATGGTTATTAATTTTTAAATAATAAGAATTTCAAAAAATCTTTTGAAGCCCACTTCATATTTTTGAATTTTGGAAGTTGAAGAAAAAAGATAGTTTTTTTCTAGATTACTGCCTTAAGTGTGATAAATTTTGAGAAAATAAATAGTAAATTTTACTTTGTACAAAATTATACAAAAATATAAAAGTCACTTTTATCTAGTTTTAAAAATGTTTTTTTTTACGATAACATCAAAAATAATTAATATTTATTGAACATTTAAAATAACTTTGTTAAATTCGAGGCACAATTATTATTATTATAATTAACAGCTTACATAACAGTAAAACAACCCTCTTTTGCTGTATAAAAAATCTATTTCTTTCCATCAACTATGAAACTCAGAATATTCCAATCTCTTTTCAGTACGTAATTGAGTCAAACTTATTTACTGCAATTTACTCCAATTTTTCTTCTGTTATTCGTGTGATATAATAATAAACCAATTGGATAAGCGAAATACCCACTCAACTCAAGTGAGATAAACCTCTTCGCAACCTGCGTTATTTGTATGACGAAAATGGTTTTCATCTCCCATTCTCTTCGGTGTAATTCTTTTATTTTCACACATCTACCCATTACTTCCATCCGAACGGGCATCAGAATTGAGTGAACGCTCTATTTCTTATGTCGACTCTCGAAAGGGGAAGAATTTTATCTATTTATGAAGGTAATTTATTTCTTATTTTGCGTGAAAAGTGTTTGTCGCGTCTTCTCTCAAAAAAATTCAACCAAATTTTGCGTTGAGAAATTAATCTCTTAATATGTTTTGTACTATTTCGGCCGTGTTTACATAAGTGAATTGCGGGTACCCTTTCTCAAACGAAAATATTTAGGTTAGAATGTTAACTAAAGTTAAATGTTTGAGGATCACGACGTATAGTAAACAAAAAAATACCCATGAGATTTTTTACAGTGTCACGAGTAATTGGGAGAGGTAAGGAACCTTTCAGCTTCTTGTTTTACATGAGGGGCGTCATGCATATAAAAGACGAGTTGGAGAAATTAATTGTTCTCATGCGGCCGACATTGTCTTTGAAAGGGCGATCCACTCTTGTTCATCGAATTTCTCGCTGGTAAACCTAACCAGTCAGATCAAAATAGCTTCAAGCAGATTTCTTTAAAACACTAGTCAAACAGACTACCAAAAGTATGTCATATATTTATTTATTTATTTGTAAGAGACAATCAGCTTTTACATTAAATATAGTTACATACATATAAAATTAAATTAAGTTAAGCCATAAAGGTCTCCTTTGTTAAAATTATTTGAAGATGGAGTTTTATTAGATCTAAAAATTAATTTTTGGTGAGGGGAATAGGAATAGGAAAATAGGATAAGGATAGGAGATGCTCCCGATACATTCCACAATCTTGTAATAATTTTCAATCGTTCGCGTTAGTTCTATTCGGTATTTCTGAAGGGTATTGTTAAAAATGTCCATATTGTAAAATGTTGTATTTTATTGCGCACATAAACGGGTAATCGGGGATTTTTTTTAATGTTACTTCTACATGATGGTAAATGAAATAAGTCGGATTTTCTTGTTGATCTTGTAGGAATATGCAACAGCTTTTTTTTTGCTTAAAAAATAAACATTTTCCAGAGATATTACATCTCTTCTTAGACTCGAATCGAACTCGAATCCAATATTCCGTAAAATATTGATATGGCTCATTTAAATAAAATTAATATATAAATTCACCTTCCCTCTTTCCATATTTTTTAATGATAACCTCAAATCTTTTAATGATAAGGCCATAAAACACCTCGAAGGGTGAAAAAAAAAAATTAAAAAACTATCTAACCAATATCTCTATCAGCCTTCCCATCTCTCGTAAACATACTACCCACATACAAACTCATCCACCTGCACACTGTTTTCGTACCCTCTCTATTTCAAACACCATGACTTTAGACTTACTTACATTCATCATTAACTCTTTCTTCATACATATTTCGTTCGTCCTAGACACAAGAGACTCTAGAGCTTCCATAATGCTAGAAATCAGCACTGCATCATCAGCGTACAATAGGCAACATACTTTCAGATTACTCAATTTCGCGCCCAATCCCGCCTCTTGCAATTCTTGCATCCGTGTATAGATTGTTCGTCCTAGACACAAGAGACTCTAGATCTTCCATAATGCTAGAAATCAGCACTGCATCATCAGCGTACAATAGGCAACATACTTTCAGATTACTCAATTTCGCGCCCAATCCCGCCTCTTGCAATTCTTGCATCCGTGTATAGATTGTTCGTCCTAGACACAAGAGACTCTAGAGCTTCCATAATGCTATAAATCAGCACTGCATCATCAGCGTACAACAGGCAACATACTTTCAGATTACTCAATTTCGCGCCCAATCCCGCCTCTTGCAATTCTTGCATCCGTGTATAGATTGAATAACCATGGTGACATTATGCAGCCTTGCTTAACACCTTTTGCGGTGCCAAACCACCCCGTAAATGAAAAATATCTATATATTGTTAATCAAATAAGCGGTCAATTTTGGTACATCCAGTGTAATTATTCATGGTTTTTGAATTACGTGCGATCATTCATAACAATTTCTTTCACTTTTTCCACGATTTCATCGGTTGTTGATGTGGAGAGGCGTCCGAGGCGTTCATCATCTTCAACGTCTTCATGGCCATCATGGAAACGCTTACGCCACTTCGAAACCCTTGTTTTACTCATAGCAGACTCACCATAGGCCTTAGTTAATATTTCACTTGTTCATTTTGTTACACTTTATAACATTTTTGACGCAAAATTTGATACAAATTTTTTGATCCATTAAAAAATAAAAACAAAAATCGCTGAGCTCATAAAAACACGTCTTACCTTAGCGGCTGCCACAGACAAACCAACTAATGAATACAGCTGAAAATTTTATCATATTTCAGGGGCATGTACACTAACATAACAAAAAAATTGGTTGTCTGTAAAGTCGGTTTACGGACGATAATTTTACATAATAACGTCATATAATAACGATGGAGTGGAAGAGAGATAGATGCTTCACAAGCCGAACGCTTAGACCGATTGTGCCTCTCTATCGCTTGTACCGCGCTCTTGCTTGCACGCTCGGCTTAGGCGGAACGTGACAATGAGTCATGCTTTTTCGTGCGTGCAGACGTATCCACATGTTTCACAAAAATGACGTTAATATAGCTTTTACATCAAAAGTAATAGTAATAGTACGGTTGTAACCACGTAATTGCTTTTACTAGCCGCCTCTTGCTTTCAAAAGTCTGAAAATAAATCCGACATTGACAAAAATTTTTCCTGTGAACGAAATGTCATTAATTAATTTCAGTTTTATTAAAAGTTTGTCATAATTAATTATGCATAAATTAAAATCCTAATAACATTTCAATTTTATCCGACTTAATTAAAGTTTGTGAATAATTTGTTTTCGCATTTCACAGGTTGGGGACAGATTGGCGGGTGCTTTAAATATTAAATTTCAAATTCAATTATTATAAATCTTCATCATTCAATTTCTTTAAAAGAGTCTGATTACGAAATGGCAATTTCTGCAGGCATATTGCTTTCGGGGAAACGACAATTTGAGAATTTGTAAAATCTTTGGAAAATTGTGATTTTAGTTTACTAAAAATTGAGAGGCGGGTATGGGTATGGGTACCGCCGCCCCATTTATTGGATAACCAACACTTCTGCCATAGGTCACCCCTAGTGTTTTGCAACGTTGGTGGCTTAGCGTGGGCGCCTGGGTTTACGGGGTGAGGTTTGTCCGGGTCTTGGCGACGGATGCGTCTGCCTAGCAGCTGCACGGCAGGCTGGACCGGGAAAAAATGGTTGAGGGAGTCCCTTCAACTTCTCCAGCTGTGGTCTCTCGGAACATCCCATCTCAGATTCCTACACACCTCTAATGCTCTTTTCCTTTACACCATCCTTTCCTAAAAGACCTTTGGCTTCCTGTGTGGAGGTAATGTAAAAACTACGTAAAGATATAACTTTTGGTAGTTTTGGAGACTCGGAAGGAGATTTTTTTTGTTGCCCTTGAAGTTGTTTTTTTCGAAACATCTGTAAACAATCTCGAAATCTCTCCGTAGGGGCAGACAAAATTATGTTAAATATCTCTATAATTATCCACATTCTCCATAATCACAATCAGATAGTAGCGCACAACTGCCGACCCTGTACAAATCGCCCCAATAAGCCCCAAAATATTTGAAAAAACCCTTAAATCTGGGCAGAAACGGGCGGTCTGTTTGATAGATTCCTCTATCTTGTCAAACAGATTGTAATCTTTAGAGCACAGTCTTTAGGCGTAAGGTAGGAATGCTTTTCTTGTTCCTTGGATCCTTCGGCACCGGCGCATAGAATGGAAACACGACATTTTTCACATGAGAACGGATCGTTTTTTACGAATCGATCTTAAGTTTAACTAGTCCCTCCTAGAACATGGATCGAAAAGAAACACTTTTTCATCTCATCAAAAATACCCTCCACACAGCATCCCCAATATGTAGGCTCCTGTAACAAAGTGAAAAATTAATGTTAAAAAAGAAAGGGAAAACAAATATCGGTTTACGATTCCTACTTCATTCGATCCTCCATTAAAAGTGTTACCTACTTAAAAGTAATTCCATAAATATCATTTTTCGATTTGGGCTTTTATTCTTCAAATCAATTAAATTTCTTAACCAATTTTGAAAACTTCCGTATCAAATGATCAAAATGAATGTAATAGTATAAGAAATAAAAGTTTTTTTCCGATGATCGTGCGTTAAACTTAAAGGAAAGAGGTAACAAATACGTCCGTCAGTGTCTTTTTTAGTACGTGACGTTATTTTTTTTCCAAACTACGGACAATTTGTGGATTCTGATTTTGAATGGTTATCTCCCAACCACCCCTCCACAACCCCTATTTCTTCCGTAAAACTTTTCAACCCTTAACTCTAACTCTCCTAAATGGGCTGGACTAGACTTTATTTCACTACTAGCAAGAATTTATTTTCCAAACAAAATACTTAGTCCCCAGAGATGCTTTTTGATGAGCGAAATCTTCTACTCGTTTCTGAAGTCACATTAAAAAAGTTGTAAAAGCATTATTTGCTCAGCTGTTATGAACTGTTTTGTTCGTTTAAAAAATTCATTGTCTTGCTTAAGTCTGAAAAAGGGAGGTTAAAAAATTGAGCATTTTCAACCATTATTTTTATTTTGATATATTACTAAAATTACGGGATATGAAGCAGCCTTTAATTTTTTTTTATTAACAGACACTTTACTTTTACTAGTGATTGCTACACGGCGTTGCTCGAGATTCGTATACAATATATTCGCACCTTTTTTTCAATTGAATAAAATTAAACGTCCATTTAAAATCTTTATTTTTTTACGTTAACTTTACATGGGAGGCGCTGAGGATAGTAATTTTGTTCATATTTGGGGATGCTGTGTGGAGGGTTTTTTAAGGTGAATATCTGGGAAGGAAAAAGGTGGGTAGTAGAATCTGGGGTCAGTGTGTTCAGGAGTGACGAATGTTTGAATTCATCTTTTGCACTGTGGTGCAAGACAATGGATCGAGAGAGTTCAGCTGGATAGATAAAAAGTATCCGTCGCAGAATCCTAGAACAACCTCACCCCACTAATCCGGGCATCCGTGCTAAGTCACCAATCGTAGCGAACCACATGGGGTCTCCTATGGCAATGTTCGTTATCCAATGAATGGTTCCCAGGGCGGTGGCGGTGCTACAGCTCATGATGAAAATAAAATTTGCAACTCAAAAGTATTGGTGTTGAAAATTCAGTGAGAAAATTCGTGTTCTACTCGAGATGTTACAGCTCTAAACTTAAGACGTTTGTAAAATGACTGAAGTCAGTTTTGTGAGTTTTACTAAATTATATACAATTATCTTTTACCCGCGGCTTCGCTTGCATGGTATTGGAGAAAAAAATTTTCCACGTGAATTAAATTTTGTTTTCCGGGATAAAAAGTAGTCTATGTCTTTCACAGTCCTCCAATTATCTCTGAGCAAAAAACATCACGTCGATTGGTCGCTCCATTTATATTATAATTTAGGATTTTGTAATTCAATTTGCCAAATTCCAACATATTCATTTACGTACAATAGCGAGTTCCCGGCATGCGTTGCTATGCAACTTAATAAAGAAATTCATTCATGCATTCATTCATCACTCATTCATTCATTTATTATTTCATTAAATCATTCATTCACTCATTCATTCATTATTTCTTTATGAATGAATGAGTGAATGAATGAATTCACCACCATTTATTCGTTCATTCAATCAATCATTCATTCATTCATTCATTCATTCAATCAATCAATCATTCATGCATTCATTCATCATTCATTAATTCGTTCATCATATATTAATTCATTCATTCATCATTCATTCGTTCATTATTTCCTTCATTAATTCATTCATTAATTCATTCAATTATTCAAACATTCATTAATTCATTCATTCATTTCCCGGAATGCGTTGCCTTCCCTCTCCCCACTCCCATTGCCAGCTTCCGCCGTCCCGCAAACTCCCCTCCCGAGTTCCCCCTCCTCCACCCTGGTTCTCCTCCCCCCTCCCCTCTCCCTCGAACACATCCATTCCCTAAAGTTTCATCGTAATCGTATGAACGGTTAGGAATCCATAATTTCATGATGCCAGAACTCACTATTGTATATAAAAACTATCGCGGGCATGCACACATCAAATAACCAAAATTTCAACGCAATCGGATAAATGGTTTAGCAACGCATAGCGCACATACATGTATATATACATATATACAAACTCAGAAACAAAACATATTATTTTGATTTTTATATATATAGATTACACTAAGTATTAAAAAAAAAAAACAGAATTCTTTAGCGAAATATTTTTTAACTCGTGGTATTCTCTCATATTTCGCGTTTAAATAAACGTGAAGATAATCTTGTTCTTCCCGGTGGCTTAAGGCTCTGCTTCCATCCTCCTTAACTCTATTCATTTCCTTTTTCCGTTATATTCCTTCTCTATTTCAAAACAATTTAAATTTAAATATTCTCATATTTATCATACGCGTGCGGAAAAGGGGACCCGTAATAATATTCCCGTGGTAATTCTGGGCTTGGAAGAGATCGCCACCAAGCAATAAAAAACCTCGTCTTTACATAAATGTGCGATTTTGAGTATGTCGAAGGACCATGAATGATGCGTGTTTTATGTGTGTGAAAGGTACTGCACAAGTAGATAATATGCATAAGGAACGGGAAAAGAGGACTGCGCTTCTATCCTATAATATGACTATATTAGTCGCGGTATGCGGGATTTGGTTTGCGATATGCGTTTAGCGGTATATGAGCGGTATGCAGAGATGTTTAGGCGGCGAGGGTCGAGTAATGACTGAAGTGGGTAAAGCAAAAATTATGGGTCTAAAGGGAAGGGTAGGAAGGACATGTAACAATACTAACTGCTAGCACGGGGTCTATGATGTTTGTAGATGAATGCAAGTAAGTGTAGCTGTGTATTGGGTAAATGCTCAACCAACTGTGAAGAGTTTAAGAGTTAAAAAATAAATGAATGTCTCTCAATATAGTTAGATAATAATAATAGTGTTTTTTATTGAGGAGTTATCTTTTTTTTACATTTCATTTTTTTTTTACATTAGCTCCACACAGGAGGCCTTGAGGAAAATAGTTCCCATCAAGGAATATGTCATCTTTGGGGATGCTGTGTGGATGGTCTTTTTAGGAAAGTAAAAAGGTTTTTTTTAATTTTTAGCCGAGTACCGCACAAGAGTCCCAACTGCTCCCGGCTGGAGAAAGTGAGACTATGGCATCCCCAATTGGGGTGTGTTGTGAGACTGAAGGTAGTGGGGAGAGGATGGGAAGGAAAAAACACGGTTAGAGCCGTTTCATGCAACGTTTTAATTCTGAATGGTGGTCTAGCACCAGGGCGTTACTGAGAGTATCTTCTATTCTGGAACATGCCGCAAATTAATCAAATAAAAATTATTTGCGTACGTCGTGTTCTAACCCGCGACCTTCAGATTGTTAGTCGAGAGTCTTACCCCTCAACTACGGAGGCCGTCAATGGAGGAGTGGGTAGGTTGAGGGTCAGAGTGTCCAGATATGATGGGTGTACGAATCTATCCCCCCTACTGCGGTGCAAGGTGATGTTCCGGGAGAGTCCTGTTGAAGAGGTCAAAAACAGGTCAACCGGTCCCTCCCGATCTGGCAGTTGTTATGCAGACGCATTTGCCACCAAGATCCAGGCAAACGTCACCCCACGAACCCGTGCACCCCTGCTAAGTCCCTGCGAACCAATTGGGATTACCAATAGGCTGTTTAATAATAATAAAAAAATATTTTTCCTTATCTACCGTGTTAATATAATAAAAAGTGAAAATAAAAAGGGGCATCGTAATAAGGTAGTAATTTTAATTTATTTGGGACAAATTTTTATTGGTTTTACGATGTAAATAGGTCATTTATAATTAAAATTTACGCCCATCAAAACCTTTTTTAAATCATGTTTATTTTATGTCTGTCGTATTTTTACAATAAATAGAGCAAAATTATATTTTTTATATTTATCATTTTGTCACAAATCATTGCCCAACACTGAAATTATGAAAAATTCAAATCTTTAATGGCCTCATTTAAAACACAAATAAATAAAGTAGCACATTTCCATACTAGATATTGGATGCACCTTTTGATTACAAAAATATTTTGTCAGTTAATTTTAGCATCAAATCCAAAATTAATATTTAACAAAACATTGAACTATAAAAACTATTTAAAGTGCAACCGAATACAAAACTTTTTTTTTCCATATTTTCAATCGCTGGCATAAAAAAATATTTCGAAGAAAGAGTATGGCAACTGTTAGTCTTTACTAACTGTGTAAATTTTTACATCAATTGAAATTGCACCTTATGTATGAAAACTTAATTGATTTAAATTGAAAGGAATATAATATACTAGCTGGTACCCGGTATGCGTTGCTGTGCCATTTAATGCAGAAATATTTTCTCTCTCTGCGTGTCTTTTCCCATTCGTCCCGTTCCCCTTCCGCCTCCCCTTCTTCTCCCGCGTCCCCTTTCCCTCTCCCGTTCAAACTCCGTCTCCTCCACCTTCCCTCTCCGCACTCTACTCCCCCCCTTCCCCTGTCCCGCGAACCCCCCTCCCGAGATCCCCTCCCCCCTCCCAAGAACACCCTACCCGAGTTGTCCTCCCTCCCTCCCCCTCCCCCGCACCCTCCCGCATTCCATACATTCATTCCCTGTACATTCAGTTATTCAGCCCGCGTGCCACCTATTGCAATTTTTTTTATACAAATTTCATAATGCCAGAGCTCACCAGTAGTAGAAAAACGAATTATCCAATTTGATGCAGTCGTTCCGAAGTTATGCGCATACAAACATTTCAGAGATTCATTTTATAAAGATAGAAATTAACTACCACGCCTGAAATAAAATTTCCAGCAAATATATCAACATAGTTACCAAGACAAGTTGCTTTTCGTCTGACGTCATCAATAACTCGCTTTTTTAAGTTACAATAAACGTGTAATAAGTATAAAATATTAACATTTTTTATTTCATAATGTCAGAGCTTACCATTATATACACTCTATTGTACTCGCATATAACTAAGAGTTCTATTAGTGAAAGAATTTTTAAAATCGTTTTATTGTTTTGTGCGTGAACAAACAAACACACGCACTTTCGCATTTATAATATAAGTATAGATGGTTAAAATACAAAATGTATTTTTTGTTGTGTTGGTCTGAATGACGCTTCTCAAAAGTGTCCACGATACTTAAGGGTCGATGGTGTGAATGCGGGTTTTTGTATCTATTTTACAATTCAGATTTACTTCCTTCCCAGGATGCTGAGAGGTGTGAAGAGGGATGCTCGGAGCGGGGTTAAAGTTCAACGACCCTCAAACCATATAATAACCGTTCAGTATTCGGGGAAGTTTTTTACCTAACAATTGTGGTTATTTTGAGAATGTCTCATCCGACATATAAAAAAACTTGATATTTCTTCAAAATTTATTTGGTGAGTTTTTCTTTACAATTAGCTCTACACAGTAAAACAATGAGAAAGACACTGAGCGTTATCTTTGAGGATAATGTGTTGAGGGTCTTTTTAGGGAAAGAAAGGAGATGAAGTTCTAGGAAGGAAAAGGGTATGAGGGGTGGAAGGAATCTGGAGGTCAGTGCGTCCAGGAGTGACAGGCTTATGAATCCATCCTTCCCACTGTGGAACATGGCAGTCGAGAGGATCCGGCTGGAGAGGCAAAATATCTTCATGAACGCATGTTACACGTGAAAGAAATAAATTTTAGTGACGCATTTTTGTTTCATCCTAATTTCAAATCACTAACGGGGCTACAGAAGTTTGACTTCAAAAACAAATACAAAAACCCTCCGTCGAAAAAGCGGTCCGTTTGGTAGATTCTCCTGTCTCAACAAGGTGATTTCAATCTTCAAAGAACAGGCATCGGGTGAGAATGCTGTCCTTATTCTACCGGTATTTTAATGAAAGATGCTCCTAGAAACTAGCGTCATTGATTCGGCTTGGTGCACAGCCTGAAAACACTTCAAACGCGCGACCAACATTTGTATACTATTGGCGTTAGTCGCACGCAAACGGGTTGCTTCTACGATTCGTTCTTGAGTTCAACAGCTCAGCTGTGGATTCCGGGGACGGTTCTGTGGATTTATTCTCGGTACATTCAGTTTTCAAAGAGCTCGCGTGTCACCTAAATTTCACAATGACAGAGCTCACCAATAGTAAAAAAAATATCCGAATTGGTGCAGTCGTTCGGAAGTTATGCGCGTACCAACATTTTGAAGATTCATTTTTATATGGAAAGATAGATATTAACTACGACATGCCTGAAATAAAAATATATCAACATCGTTTCCACGGCAACAATTTGTTTTCTGACGTCAGCAATGACTCGCTTTGTTAGCGACAGAAAACGTATAATAAATAAAATATATTAATATTTATAATTTCCTTACGCCAGAGCTTACCATTATAAACAGCTTATATTACTCGCATATAATGTAGCATTCTATTGGTGAGAGAATTATTAAAATCGGTTTATCGTTATATGCGTGAAAGCGTAACAAACAAATACACGCAGTTTCGCATTTATAATAGTAGTATAGATATATAAGAATATGTATAGTAATCGTAAACGATCTGCAATCTTGTTAGGGAACGATGAGAAAGGGAAAGTTATCAATCCTTATCGATCGACTGTGCTAAGGGGCTAGGGGTGTTTTGCTAGCTTATAAAAGATTCACCGTTTTTACCGCTGAAATAACGTCGTTGGAAATAGAGCGTAAAAAACTTACCGGTCAATGAGAGGTTTAAGTGGTACTTGAGCACCAACTTGTGCCCGTGTCACCTAGCCTCTTGGCTGAAAGTTAAAAGAGGTAGCGTCAAGTATTCAAACAGGTTTACGTAGGAAAAATCGAAGTAGATAAAAACTTGACAGTAATAAAAATCAAGTTTTTATAAAAAAAATTTGATTCTAAAACGATTGATCTTCTCAAAAAATATTAAATTTAGTTAGCGATTAATACACGCCGATTCATCGAATTTACAAAATGATAAATAGTCCACCACGTCGCATCGGGATTAACGTTGGGTGCCAATGTAACCTTATTGCCTCAGGGCAGCTTAAACTTATCTTAAAATATACCCTGCTTAACCCTAGACACCTAACGTTCGTGTTTACCCTAATAAACCTAACCATTCGTCGAATCGACTAAAATTTTTTTCATCAGTATTTTATCTATTTAATACTTTTTTTTTTTCAAAAAATATGAAACAAAGGTTATATTGATAAATAAAACTATTTATTTAAATGTTATTGGAAAATATATTTGTTTTTTAATTTGTTTAGTACGGCACTAGGTATTTATCAGACTAAAAGTGACATCATTCTTAGAAAATTAATAATAAAAAAATAAAAATAAAAAAAGCCTCTTTTCTTTGGCAAAATAAAATAAAAAGATCACGATCCCTTATGTGAAAAAATAAAAACTAGTTTTTTGAAGCGCAACTAGTGCAAAAATCAATTTTATGTTCACCACAAATTGCAGTGTTGCATTTTGAGCAATAATTCTTTGTCATACGCCTTTTTTTATACGAACATAATCCACAAGTTTTTCTTTTTCGCAAATTGGCAGTCTCTGTCGATCCAGGGTCATTTCTGGAGGTAGACTGACCACTTTGACCTCGAACTTCAGTGCTGACACGTAATATATCTTGTATTTTACTTTATGTGTTGGCATTGTACAAATTTGCAGTCGAATCATCAACCTCCACATTGTCATCTTGTTCACTGACAGATGACTCCTCCGATGAATTTGTGTCCTCTTCCATAAATATACGTTGAATATTTGCAACAGACAGCGGTTTTTGCGAAGCCATAGCGAAAAATCTGCAAAAAAAAACAACCACAACAATATACCAAAAGGTCATACAAACCCTAACCATTTGTTGAAACGACGATTATGCGCGTAATATATCAAAAAATACTGCACTTACTTGCCGAACACGGCCACTCCCTGTAAGAGTTTTACGGGCACTTAGTCGACAAGGAACGACACGATCATCCGCGCACGCGTTTAAAAAGGACAGCCTATTTTATGTCGCGTATTCGTCGAATCGACGAAGGTTAGGTGTCTAGGGTTAATATTTCAGTTTAGTAAAACTTTATGAACACACTAATGAAGTCATCAACAAAGCCAACAAGGTGCTGGGATTTGTAATTCGTATTCGAAAACCTTTCCGCAACATAAAGGCTCCATATTCCTTTTACTCCGCGTACATCCGTCCGCACACCAATCTGGACTCCTTTCTTCTAAGCCCATATTGAAAGTATAGAAAGAATTCAAAGTTTTACTTTTTTTCAAATACAAAGTACAAAATTTAAAAAAGATTTACTTTTTCTAATGTGTTGTATTCTATCATCTTAAAATCATTGCAAAATTTGTTAACAAAAAATTATTTTAAGCATGGACGGCAAAATGCTCCCCACGCGAGCACTCACGTTCACAGAAAGGCGCGACTACTCTAAGCTTAACTAAAAAAGACCATCCACACAGCATTAACAAAGATGGGATAGTCCCCAAGAGAATGATTACTGCGTGAAATATTTACTGGTGTTTAAAAAGTTAATTATAACTGTTTTAACAATATTTTTCACTTGAAATCTTCGTTGGTTTTACAACCACCCTTACTCACACAGTTACCACCATTACACCAAATACTCACATCTCAAATATTCGAATCCAACTGGTTATAGTATCAATTCTCATCCATTTCAATTACCCTTCAGTCAACAAAGGGAGGCAATGTACCAAACCCCTTCCACCAGTTAGCTTTTAGCTACGTACAAAGCTGCTGCAAGATGGGGTAATGAAATTAATGACGTCAGACGACTTATACGACCTCTCCATTTGTGACCCTTAACCCCGATCCGTGAGTCATTTAACCACTGGCGACTCGGAATACTAATTTCGAAGAATTCTTCTCTCTATATGTTCTTTGCTTTGCTCACGTAAATATTCAGACGTCAGCGAGTTGTCTAAATAATGATATCTTTTTACCTAAATTTTTATTTTTTGGGTGAAGGTTTTTAATTCGTGAAGAATTAAAAATTATACCATACCATTTATTGAATGGTTAGCGTTTTAACACTTTTATTTGGCATACGCTCATGGGCTTTTGTGTATATTATAGCGATGCAGGAGTATCAAAACCTGTATCATCTACATCAGTGATTCCCAAAGTGGTCGAGGAAGATCCGACGGAGGTCCACGTAGGCGCGATAAAGAAATGGGGGTTCACAAGTTGTAAGTTGAGGGTCCACGAACTGGTTTCGATTGAACCCATCCCGTGCCCCATATCCATATCCCATCTCACCCCACGTCTCATACCCCATTACGCCCCCTCCATAACAAAGCGACTAGCGTACAGCGCACTTGTTGTACCGGTTATGCACAAGATCTTAAAACGCCCAGACAGGCAAGGGCGGGGGGGGGGGGGGGAGCGCAATGGGATATGGGTGTAGTGTACTGGGATAGGAACTAACCCATACCCCCTCCCCCCGTCCCATATCCCAAATCGCCCCTTCCGTTGTGTCAAATATAATCTCGAATACTGGTCCATTTCACCCCCGTTCGAAAGAGTCAGTGATGTTGTGACAGACCACACCTCGCCGGAAATATGATAGAAATGTACCAGTAAGGGGTCCACCGTGACCAGCAAATTTAAAAAAAAAAAAGAGTTCGGGAACCTCTGATCTACATAGAATAAAAATTTTGTAACGATGGACTGACATTATTTTCGTCCTCTTAAATTAATTCTAATACCCTTAATTCTATTCACCTTATTAGGTAATAAGTTATTATTATTTATTCACTTAATTAAAGATAAAATTTGAAATGCCGTTAAGGACAATAAATTCAAAATTGAGATAATATAATAATAATAGTCGTCGAAATATTTCTTAGAAAATATGTGCGTCTTTTACAACATGCATTTTAAGAGGAAGAAATTTACAAAAAATGCTAAGTATTCTGTAACAACTCTTTAATGTTTACGTGTAATAAAAAAATCCTAATTATTCTTTTCGCTCTTCCAAACAAATAATCTTTTGTCCTTTACAACATTTCGAATTTCCGTGATTGATGTACACCTTCATAACTCTATTACACATGAAAAAAACCTTCACACCACGTTCGGTGTTTCACAATTCAAAATTTAAGCCATAAAAAGATCGTTAGACAAAAAACTAAAAATTGGATTTATCGGTCGAGGACAGGTTTTTTTAATCTTCTAAAAATTTCACTACTGAATTTTTGCTCTGTAGTTGTGACTCATATTTGAGTGTCTATTTTTTTTATCTATTTGCTTTAAGGTGCGGTATAGGTACCCACTTAAAAAGAAGAAGATGGAGAGATATTATGTAAATACCAATGTTAGTGAGAGCGCGCTAATTTTAAAAACTTTTAGATAATATTTAAGCGAAAATTGTTCAATAAAATTCTAATAGTTGAAATTAGAGCAAAAATCTCGCGAGGAAAGTCTTAAATAGCATTGAGAGAAATAGTGTGAATTTTTTCATTCATATAACTTGAAAAATAACAGAAAAAACGTGTTTATAATAATTCTTTGAAGCATACTTTGCGATTTTTTTTATCAAGAGAATTTCATATAATTGCCATTACGGCGTGGGAAACGTAAAAATATTATCTTCAAGAATAAGATATATTATTTAAATAAAACTTAAAGTATTTAAGTAAAATATGTAATAAATCGATAGAAATGCGGGAAGCCGGGCTTTAATGCATGCAAAAAATTCCAGTCGCCGATTTTGGTTCTGATATTGTAAAATACCACGGTCCTACTAGAAAATTTCTCTTTCCATTTATTTAATCAAAAATACCTCACAAATTCCCCGTTTATTAAATTACAAAATTGGTCGCAAAAGTAAGTTCGGTCATTGGAGTTGTTGTGCAACAAATTTTGGGATACACTTTTCAAAATAATACAACTCAATTTTGATTTGCATATTTGTTTCTTACGTGTTGGTTAGTCAATTAGTCTGTTTTCTTTCTTCAGGATCTTCTCAAAAATGTTTTCTATTAAATGCTTTTAATGTTAAAATACAACGTTAAAGTTTTAATGAGGAATTGTTTGCTGGCTAGAAAATTTTGATCTTCCCACCAAACTTTTTCTGGTCGTCAGCGAAGAGCCTCCTTCACAGTATAAAAACCTGTATTACACCCTGGTATGTTTTTAGGTTTTCACGGCCAAAAAGTATTTTTGTTATTGTTTTTGGGGTGTTATGCCGTGTTTCGCTACCTCCTTCTTTAGCCAACGTTTCGGACAGCGTTACAGTGTCCATCATCAGGGCAGATGAGTAATGATATTGGTGAGAGTGTTTACTTATGTGTGTTGAAGCGATACCGTGCTGCCAGCTCCATTTCTCTACGAACTGGTGTTAGAAAACATTCAGCATGGTTTTTTGCGTTTAGCTTTGGTGTAGCCGTCAATTACTGGATACCAAGAACTATTGAGCTTAGCTCCGTCGTCTCTGTTAATATTGATGGGGTTTTTATGGATTTCTATTGCCTCCGTAATTAGGCGTGCTCTGTAAGTTTTGGGTCTTCCCAGGACTTCAGGAACAAATCCAAAGTAATGGCCGGTTTCGATTAAGTGCTCGGCGATTGCCGATTTGTCAGGGTGGCCAAGTTTACAAGCACGAAAGTGTTCCGAAATCCTTTTGGAGATCGTCCGCTCTGTCTGGCCTACATAGACCTTGTCACATCCGGAACAGCTGAGTTTATATACTCCATCTGTTTCCAGAGGAAACTTAGTCTTTGCCGACCTCAGTAGGTCTTGGATTTTTGTCGTGGTTCCGAAGACCGTCTTGATGTTCTCTTTTCTCAACAGCCTGGCAATTCTGTCTGTTACATTATGGACGTAAGGCAGGAAAGCGCAGCCTTTTGACTCTTGTTCACCCTTGTCTTCAATTCGTGCTGATTTGGCTCTTATGATTTGCCTTGTCTGCCTTGCTGGGTAGCCGTTACGCTCCAGTGCATCGGTGAGTATGGTCAGTTCTAATCCGAGTTTTGGCTCCTCACATATTCTGGTCGCTCGGGTTACCAAAGTATGGATGAGACCTCTCTTCTGAGCGGGGTGATGATGCGAATCAGCGTGGAGATACCTATTTGTATGTGTTGGTTTCCTATAAACTGTGTGTCCTAGGCTACCATCCTCTTTTCGCATCACCTCCACATCCAGAAAAGGCAGGACTTTTTGGTTATTTTCCAGCTCCATCGTGAATTTAATTTTGCTGTGTAGTGAGTTGAGATGGTCCAGGAATTCGTTCAGTTTCTCTGTTTCGTGAGGCCAGATGGCGAAGACATCATCGACATAGCGCCACCATACTTTAGGAACAGCCGAAGCTGTGTCGAGTGCCACTTCTTCAAACTTCTCCATAAAAAAGTTGGCTAGAACTGGCGACAATGGACTGCCCATCGCAACTCCCTCCACTTGCTCGAAAAGTTCACCCTGAAAAGCAAAATAACCTGTTTTGAGGCAGTGTTCAAAAAGTTTGCAAAAGTCATCCTCATAAATCTCCCTGAGCAAAGTCATGGAGTCTTCTTGAGGAACATTTGTAAAAAGAGACACTACATCAAAACTGACAAGGATATCTCTTTCATCAGTCTTTACCTTCTTGAGCTTACTGATTAGATCTGTGGAATCCTTAATCCAAGATTCAGTTTTCCCAGTTTGCATCTGCAACAATCTCGATAGGTATTGGGAAAGTTTGTACGTCGGTGCGCCAATAGCACTGACAATCGGTCGCATTGGGATATCCTTTTTGTGGATTTTCGGAAGACCGTATAGGGCAGGAGTTCTGGAGGCTTTTACGAAAAGCCCAGATCGATCCTCTTTCCTAATACTGGAAGCTTTAACTAGTTCCCATGTATTACACCCTATCTGTTTTTCATCTCTACTTGTATGAATAATGATGAAAATGAATTGGTTAACAATATTTAATTATGTGTCAACGAAAGTTAATGCACAACAATTAACAATCTCCTCCTTTTTCCACATTTTAACCATTTTTGCTAAACCCTCCGCAAGCCTCGTGAAATTGTACCTCTAGCTTTGCCGAGTAGGATCTATGGAAACTGGCGATACTAAAGCGATTTTCTTTTATTTGAATAACATTATATTCCTTTTTCTTTATTTTCTTTTCTTTTCGAAAATTTTTTTCTTATTAATATTTTTTTTACATATTACAATACATTACAAAATGATGCTGTGTCTGTCCAACTGGGAAGGATTCCCTTTTCAAGACAGCTAAATTGCCCATTTAGTCCATAATATTCTTGACAAAGGAATGGTTTCGTTCAAGATATCACAAGAATGAGATTCTATCAAGACAACTTTTGAGAACATTAATAATTGCACTCATAACGAAGGAATGGTTTTCTTATGTCCTTGAAAGAATCGTAAGGATGTGATTCTTTCAAGGTTTGCAATATTTAATTTCGAAAATAATATTTGTGATTAAGCTTAGTTGGAATTTTGGCTTGGAAAGTGGCGCACTTTTGGCAGGAGAAAAATAAGTGCTCTAAGCAAATATCAGTACTGCAACATTTTTTAATTCGACCATCTTTTGTGTTACGACATGTTTTACATGTTTGGATTCGAACCATCTCCATTGGACAAATTCAATGGCCGATTGCACTAAAAAAAGATACTTTTACAAAAGCTTCTCTAGTATGTATATTCTTACCGTTATACCAACGTCCAGTTCTGATTTGGCCAAGCTCCAGGTATTTCTTCCTTCCGAATCTCTCAATCGGATTTCCATTAACCAACAGGACCGTCGCCAATGATTCTTTATCTGATTAGCATACAATTTGGTTTGGTAATATTGTTTTAAAGTCACTATTCTTGCTGGCGCTGTTCACACGATCAAGCGCCCCTTGAATGACCTTAATTTTTTCGCTTTCGGCACACTCTCGTCTGCAAAATGGGTACATAAATAAATTAAAATGTCACTAGTTTAAAGTTTGATAGAAAGAATGTTTCAAAAATTAAGTAAACATCATCATGCCAATTAATAGGCAGAAAGGATTGAACGCAATATAACTTGCCACGATCCTAACAGTCATTGTTTACAATACCACTGATCAAATGTTGAGCCGAAATTTTGGCTCAACACTCCTCAAATGCACAAATACGCGCTTCTCAACGCAATTGTCGGACCAACTGGTGAATCGAGCATTAATAAACAATCACTTAGCTCAGATTGATCGATCGAAAGTTGGGAACAATGGCCGTTAGTCTTTTGATCATTAGATCTTAGACCATTTACACCATGTTTTTTCCCGACTTCTTTCATTTGCCTGTAAAACATACGTATTATGTATTATATACCCCAAATCTATTTTAACATTCTTAAAACATTTTCTATAAAACCTTGTAATCACTTTGTCGTGTTTTAATGATAATGTTGTTCAATTTAAGGCTAACCGCACGAATTTATGGCGGGCTTTATTTCCCACAGGTTGCGTGATATTATTAAATTGTTTTATTGACATAATTGTATCGAAAACCTTCGTAATAGAAATATTTCATTTAACCTTACATTGGTTATCATTTCCGCAAGCTGTTAAATGTTTTGAACGTATTGTACTACCTACATAGTTACTTAAATTGGCTTTTTTTATATTTTCGTCTTATTTATAATTATCATTACTTTTTATTTTAACTTTTATGAGTAAAAACTCCAATTATAATATTTAATTAAATGAAGACACTATGAGCGAAACTCACTCGAAAATCTGGAAACAGAAAAATCAGAAAGAGATATTTGCACCTCTGGGACACGAACCCAGGACCTCTCTACTTTCCGGGCGAGTGCTCGTGACCACTGAGCTAAGGTGTCGATATCCAATTCGGTCACTTTTAACTGTACCATACTTCGACTTAAGAACCACCCAAGGTCACCCATGGTCAAGAGCATCCGCCCGGAAAGTAGAGAGGTCCTATACTTTTCTATCGGTCCTATAGATACCTCTGCCGTAGGTCATCCCAAGTGGTTCGCTGCATTTGGTGATTTAGCAGGGGAGCCCGGGTTCATGATGTGATGTTTGTCCAAGTCTTGGCGGCGGATGCAACTGCCCACAAGCTGCACGGAAGACCGGATCGGGAGAGGATTGATGAGGGAGTCCCTTTGATTTCTCCAGCCGTGCTCTCTTGGAAAATTGACTCTCGGATAGATTCATACTCTCCTGGACCCCCAGATTCCTATCCGCCCCAATACCCTTTTTCTTCCTTTCACTCCCAATACTCTTTATCTACATACTTAATTAAAAACCAATTTGTTTTTGAAACAGGGAATAACACAATTTTTCCGAAGTCAATATCTCAAAGACAGCTCATTTTTCAAACTTTCCTCTGGCAGATAGGTACCTTAATATTTAAAATCCAAGGAAACGTAATAATTTCACCTTTGAAAAAATAGTCTTTACATTATCGTTAAAACAGCCACCATCTTGAAAACGGAACGTACTATTAAATTTATAAACAGGCAGATTAAATGAAAAACGGTCGAATTTAAACGGGACTTCATTACACTCAGTCAAAGATATAAAATTGTTCAAAAGTAACAAGCATTAATTAAGGTTTCAACTTTTATACATCGCTTTAATGCTGGAGAGCTTTCATAGCACATTAAAAACCAGGCTTTAGGGCGTAAATAAGAACATTTTTATGAGAACTAGTTGAAGTAGAATTGAGTTGATTTTATAGAGTTTTATTTTAAGGTTTGATTAAAAAAAAATCTACTCTATTGCTGTCATGATCAAAGAGATGTCTTTATAAAAAACCAAAAGAAAGGTTATTCCGAAACCCACAATTACGAAAACAATTCACTTTGTGTACTATTCAATACAAACCGAAGCAAGAAGAAGAGACAAAGGGACTCGTTGTTCATTCCTCCCTCTTGAAAATAGATAAGTACTTTGAAGCACAACCCTCAAATGTATTTATTTGCTGCAAACTTGTTGCCGGAAAATTGTGTCGGAATAATTGGTGTTGTTTATATACATTTAAATATGGTGTTTATCTTTCCCCAACCAAAGTTAGTTATTTTTATGGCATTCATCGCAGAGAATAAGAATAATTGTTATTATTATGATTTCTTTTGTACTTGGCAAAATGTAAATAAACATAATTGTTACTTTGTTGAAAACTGTAGAGTGCTTTTTGGATACTGTTTTTAAACTTTCTACGGAAATTGCATTGCCCCTAGAACATCTAATAAACCTTAGTATCAGTCAGGGACACTTCCCCACAAACCTTAAACAAGGTATTGTTATTCCTATACATAAAACAGGTAACAAGACAGACATAAACAATTACAGACCAATAACTATACTGACCAGTCTATCTAAAGTATTTGAAAAAATATCAATGCTCAGTTGGTAAAATTTCTCAAGAGCCATAAACTGTTATCAGAAAACCAATATGGGTTTCAAGAAAATAAGAGTACCTCAGACGTTATTGCTGCCGTAACTGATTTCATTATTAAAAACCTTGATAAAAGCAAAAAATGTATTTCAATCTTTTTAGATCTTTCTAAAGCCTTTGATACAATATCACACAGTAAATTAATAAACAAGCTTGAAAAAATCGGTATTACAGGCAACGAACTAAACTTTTTTAGAAGCTACCTACATGAACGCAAGCAACAAGTGAAAATAAATAACACACTTAGCAACCAATGCTCAACTAACTATGGTATACCACAAGGTAGCATACTAGGACCGTCTTTGTTCCTGTTATATATTTACGACTTATGCAACATTAATATTCAGGGGAAAATCGTTAGTTTTGCCGATGACACTGTTTTACTGTTTGAAGCTGACACTTGGCTTGCTGTCTACAAAAAAGCTCAAACGGATATAGGCATTGTAAAAAAGTGGTTGGACACAAATACGCTCACACTAAACACCGAGAAAACTAAATATGTTACATCAAGCATAAATATTACGGGTCAACCTCATGATGATGCCTCTATTAGAATACACACATGTTTGAATTCCGATGAATGTTGTCAGTGCCCCTACATTGAGCGCACTACGCACATGAAGTACCTCGGCCTCACCATTGATCCATATCTCAAATAGAATCTTCACACACAAATAATTGCAAACAAAATAAGAAAAACCATGCACTTTTTCAGAACGATACGAAACTTTCTCGACTTACAACACCTAAAAATGATTTATTTTGCAGTCTGCCAATCTGTTATTGAGTACGGTATAATAGCATGGGGGGGTGGCACTGCATCTGCACTAGACCCTTATTATCCTTAAGCTACCTTTAATTACCGACTCGAATTTAATATTTAATGTTATGAATGTTTTTGACGTTCGGCAGATATATGCAAAAACAATCCTCATTCATCTATACACAAACATACATAAATACTATCAAAAAAGATTGAATACTCACTTAAATACTCGAAACAATAATAAAGATTTACTACAAACTCCCATAATGCATACTACTTTTGGTCAACGTAACTTTATATACCTTGCAACAAGACTTTACAACATTCTTCCAGACTTAATAAAAAAATGCGACTCACAAAAAAATTTCAAAGAAAACATAAAAATTTGGATTAAAAGTAATGACAGGGCCTTTACCGGTGCACTCACCCAAATCCGCAATTACTAAAGACACCAATGTATTGGTTGGTACTATTAGAGCTTATCATTAAAGTAACCATCATATTATTAATACAATAATGTAGGTATGTTAGTAAGTATTTTAGATTGATGTACAAAATGACTGCCTCAACACAGGCTAGCCTAGTGAGGCAGGTTATAAGAATCTTCAACTATATAACTAACTACACATTAGTATTCTTTAATTTACCTTTAACCTACTGTTCATATGTATACTACTTTCTACTTGTAAACTTTTTGTACTGATATAATCTATTGTAAACTACACTGAATATGTATTTTCTTAGTTATAATGTTCCATATTATTATTATTATTATTATTATTATTATAACTCCGCGCAGGAGGCTTTGACCAAATAATTCACCTTATCCAATGGAGCGACAGCGCAATTTAAATTTTTTCTCCGATTGCCCGAGATTTTTTGGTAATCATTTTGAATATTTTCCACCCACCTTAAAAAAAATCATTCCCTGAATTTGAATATCGAGACAAACAAACTAATTATAGTTTTATATAGCCTATGAATTCACCTATCTTTTGTCGATTAGGTATCACATATTCGTAGGATTTATAAAAAAAAAACTAGGAAAAGCTTGTGTTAAGGTTAAAAAATCTAAAATATTAAAAAAAATTATAAAGAAATTGAAAGAACGAAATTTTTGCACGTTTCTTACAGATTAAGATTATGGGTACCTACTAAGCTGAGGGCGCTAGTAAGTACATTATAATGTAAACACGTGGACCTCTAGGGTGACCATAGTTTTGAGATTTGATTTAAAATAAAAATAAAACATGTTTATTTTTGTTTTTTGAAATGAAACTTCGATATTTGAAATTCGGGTGAAACGGAAATACGTCACTAAAATTTATTATTTGTTGGGTCCTCGGTTCTAATATAATGAAACCTTCCGTGGCGCAGCGGCTAAGGCGCCTGTCAAATCCAAGCGGCCAGAGGTACAGAAATCCAGCAAACGGAGTTCGAATCCTACGAAATCAAAAAAAAAAATCATTTTTATTTTTCTGAAATTAATATCCAATCTTCAAACCAATTTAAAATAAAAGAAAGCTACATCTAGCGACTTTCTAATTTCACTTCTACCGCGTGTGAATAGCACACTTTGATTTTTTTTAAGGATTAAGACGTAAATAACAAATACATGAATATAATAAAATATGCCATAAATTTGGCAGGAGAAAGATAAAAAACGGTTTAGACAAAATAATAGGCTTATTTTTATAATCATTTAACTATTAATGAAGAAAGGACAAAGAAAATCGATTGGCAATCCTCGGCTAACACAAATAATTTGACAATTTTTTTAAAGGTGCTCAAGGAATTAGATGACTTAATATGTTCTGGAAGTATTTTATTTTCATAATATATTTTGGAAAACATCCCAAATTCCAGCATATCTTTAGTTTTGATGGACGTCATGCGTAGAGCTGTAAATAAATTTTATCTGAAAGCTTTGATTTTTATCCCCCCTCTTTTTCTCAGAAACAACTTGTCATACTTAAGGAAACAGTTCCACTGAAAACTTAAGAAGTGGTTGAGTGACATTCGTTCATCTGAAATCTGCCAAAGCGAGAAGCCTCCAACGGTCTTTATCTGTTTTTCTTTTCCTCTGTCTATTGTTGCGCCCGTGTCACGTGTTCCCGCGAAGCCTTATCTTCCCCGCTTTGTCCCGGCTTCCACCGGAAATGGAGCCTTACAGTTTCGCGCCCAGCAGACGGGACTTCCGGGAAGACGCCATCTTATTCTCGCGCGACAGTTATTGTTGCGAAACTCATTTGTTTCGGAACTGACGACCTATATTAATTTAACGGTTATTTTTAAAGTTTATTTTCGCTGCAAGGCTAAGAAAGCACCTGTGGGTTTGTGAGTTCAATTTGAAGTCCTTGTTATTTGTTTTTTTTTGTAAACAAAATTTATATTCTGAATGGTGGATTTATACCAGGGCGATACCGAGAGTATCTTCCACTTTGGAGCGTGCCGCTAACACAGCTGTTATTATTTAAAATAGTTAAATTGTGAAATAACACAAATCAGTCAAATAATTTATTTTGCGCATCCCGGGATTTGAACCCGCTATCTTCGGATTGCTAGTCGAAGACCACGGAGGTCGTGAAAACGGGACGGAACCATTTATTATATTTTGCTTAAGGCCCCGCATCCCCGCTCAAAAGAAGAAGATGGAGAGATATGAATGTTAGACAGAGCGCGCTAATATTTTAAATGATAACATTCACGCTATAATTGTAAAAATGTTTCATAAAACACCACTAGTTTAAAATAGAGCAAAAATCTTGTGGAAGGCTTCCTAAGCATCATTTAAAGAAATATTCTGATTTTTTTTACAACTCTAACTTGTAAAATAATAGAAATAGACTTGTTTTAAATAATTTTCGGAGCATACTTTGCGATTTTTTTCTATCGAGGGAATTTCATATAATTTGCGTTTCGGCGTGGAACGTATCTAGATATTATCTTCAAAAATAACGTACATTTTTTTAAAAGCTTAAAAACTTCAAATGTTTAAGGGAGATATGTAAGAAATCGGTCGAATTCAATTAGCAGCGGCTTAAGGATTGCGTACGAATATCAAACATACAAATATATGGATAATATTCTATGCTTAAAATACAAATTCTTTCAACTTAACTTTGATGTTATAAATACTTTATTTCTTAAACTTCACTTGGTAATTGGCCAGACAAAGATTTCATTAATATTTTCGTTATTTATTTTTGGGGTGTTACGCCGTGTTGCGCTACCTCCTTCTGATGATGGACACTGTAACGCTGTCCGAAACGTTGGCTACAGAAGGAGGTAGCGCAATACGGCATAACACCCCAAAAACAATTAACGAAAATACTTTTCATTCATTAAAAACATTCATTCATATTCATTGCACCGTAAACCAAAGATTTTTTCTAAACAGTAGTCTAATTTTTAATTATTGGTTATGGTGTAATAGAAAAAAAATAGCTTGCTGATATCCATACAGAAAAAAATGCTATTCCTGTCTTGTACTGTGGAAAATAAAACAAATTAATAGTTTTTTAGTCACGTTATTAACCTAGCAAAAATAAATATGACAGCTTTTAATATTTTATTTTTGTAGCCAAATTTCGTACCCAAACGACGGGTCAGTTACTTGTGCGGAATTTTTAATATCCACAACAGCTGCCCTGATGATGGACACTGTAACGCTGTCCGAAACGTTGGCTAAAGAAGGAGATAGCGAAACACGGCATAACACCCCAAAACCAATAACAAAAAAAAAAAAAAAAAAAAATCCACAACAGCTGGTCAAGCTTTCAAAGCGTCAATGCTTTTCAGAGAATTTTGAGAGATAATTTTTTTTTCAGTCCTGAATTCATTTGTTATTATTCTACAATATACGGATGTTAAACTTCGATGTGACTTTAACCAGGGTTCTTGACATTATTTTGATTGGAAAATATGTGAATGAATTAGTCAAGTACATCCCTAAAGAGGGAATAACCAGACAAAACCGGAAAAACGTCATTTCCACAAAAAACCAGAAAGATGTCACTTTTAAATCAAATTTTAGTCGTATTGACTCTTTTCCACAATAAATTATAATTTGATTGCGAAAGACTGTTATTTTATCTAGTAAAGATTTGTTTTAGATTTTGACAAAATATATTTATTTTTGATTCAATAGGGTAGGTCGTTGGCAGATTTGTTAAATTTTCAAACAAAATTTTGTGTTATACAACACACATTTCATGTATTAAATAAATCAACCATGCAGCAAAATAAATCAATACATTATTTGGGAAAGCTATTTTTTCAGTATTTTAATTTTAGTTCAAATAAAATCATAAAAAAGATCCCCGCCCTGGTTTTGGGACGAAAATACTTCAGTTTGTCTATTTGTTTACAGTCTTACAAAATTTATTTAAAAAAAACATTATTTTTTGCTTTGACATTATTGAAAAATTATAAATACTTATGATCAAAAAATAATTACAAAAATACTATAATTGAAATAGTTTTATCATCACGAGCATTTTTAAATTAGGTATTTATCAAAGTAAATTTTGAATGAAATAAAATCGATAATGAGTTATTATGTTAAAATGCTGGTTTGTAGAATAATTAATCTTTCTCATCGGAACCGCCCTGTACAGTTGCAAGGGTACAATCGCAAGATCAGCGTTTGACGAAATTTAAGCTCTCGGCCGCTGGCTAATATCCTGTGTAATAAATTATTTACCTAATTATGTTTTATCAGTACATATGTCGTCATACATATGTCTTCATCGATTCCTCATTGCTGAAGATCGTGGTGACCTTGATCAATTTATATGGTGGACAAGGCTTCTCCACTTCTCACAGTTCTGCATGGAGACGTACCGGACGCCGGTGATACTAGGTCACTTCAGAGCATTGGTGACCCTCTTCTGGTTCTTTTGGCTTCCACTTTGTCAGTGACCACGAGTTCCTTCAAATCGGAGTCCTCATTTTGACGAGCAACGGGTCCAGAGTATCTTGAAATGCGGTGTAAGCAGAAAATCGAAAGTCTATTATGAATGCCTTGCTCTTCCAGGATAGATACATTTGTATGTCTTACTGTTCATGGAATTCAGAGCATTTGTCTCCAGCATCACATTTCGAGGGCGTGTATCTTCTTTCTTTCGTGTCAATTTTTTAAAGTTTTTTTTTTACATTAACTCCACACAGGAAGGCCTGAGGAAAATAATTTAATTTAATTTGGTAAGGAAAAAGATTTGAGGGGTGTGTTGGAATCTCTGAGTCAGTGTGGCCAAAAGTCATGGACGTATGAATCCTTTCCTTCATCTGCCCAGTCTCAACCCGGTCTCTCACGCCACGGAGCAGGTGGGAAAACACATTCGTCGCCAAGACCTGGACAAACCTCGCCCCACGAACCCGGGCACCCCTGTTAAGTCACCAAACGTAGCTACCCACTTGGGGCGATCTATGGCAGATGTGTTGGTTATCCAATAAATGGTTACCAGGTTGGCGGTACCCATACCCGCCTTCCAAATTGTCCATGTTTCCACTCCTTATAGAAATATAGGGAAAATCGTCCTCCGGATGGACCTCTGTCACTCCATTTATTTTGCACTTAAGGGGGTATTCTGGTTTAAAAAAAATAAAAAACAAACAAAAAATTTCTCCGAATTTCGATGGTATAAATATTCAAGAATATCTCCTTAAAAGGATTTTTCAAAATTCAAATTATGTTAAAAGTTAGAGCCATTTTAGTTTGACCGGTTTAGACGGATTCTAACTAAGATCTAAAAAGAGCAAAACTTTAAACGCCTGTTTCTCAAAACCACTTTTTTCGATACGGTTGACACGATATCTCAAGTTCTACGAAACCAATTTATTAAAATTTGGTATGGGCCTTCTCTACACATTACTCTATCGCTCCTACCAGAATTATCACAAAATTTTAATTTTTACTATATTTAAAAAATCCGAAAAAAAAGGGTAAAAAAATGGCTTTTTATTTCAGACAGCCAAAAAAATTCATTTTTACCTTTTCGAGGTATGGGCCATAGCAGCACGTTGAATTAATGTTTGGTAAAGTAATGGCTATTGAAAATATTATTCGTTTTTTTTATTGCACCTGAAAAAATACCTAAGATTCATGCTTCTAGACTAGAATACCCCCTTAATTCATGGCATATTTTGTCATGCAAATTCTTCTTTGAACTTCTGTTCCTCCGTCCTTTGTCACTCATCAACCTAGTTTTATAAATTCGTTCACCATTTCTGTCTGTGAGAGCATTATTTGTTCTTACAGTGGTGTTTATCCTGTTGATCACCATTAGTTTTGTTTTTGCCTTGTTTATCAGGCGACCTAGATTACGGCTGTTATATAATAATCTTCCTCTACCGTTAATATATTAAACATGTTTATATACATAAATGAATACGTTGTGGTATATAAAAATAACTCTTGTTGGGAATGCTATCATTTAATTAACTACTGGCAGTGACAATTGTACGATATTCACATTAAAAAAGAATAAAATGCAATTGTTATTTGATAACACGGAGGTCATCGTAATGTATAGTTGGTAATTATAAAGTCAAAGGTTTACCATGAGTCAGGGGTTTTTGTAGAAAGGTTATTTACTTCACAGTAAAACCCCACATTTTAATTGTTTTATTTAATGACACTATTAAAACACGTACCATTAAGAACGAACGAACAGAAAGAACCATTAAATTTTTCTGAGAATCAATTTTGAGAACTTATTCATTATTGAAATAAATTTCAAATTATTTGTATACCTAACACCTAATCGTAGGTATCGAAATGTTTCAGATATTGACAACTGTCAGGAGCGACAAGTCATTTTGTTTTATTTTTCAAGAGTTCAAATAATATTTCGTACCGCCATGACTCATGATGTAAATATTACTAACTAATTGCGTTTATCTGAAAATTACGGATGCAAATTTTTGACGTCTGTCAGTCAAATTTTTTTTTATCATTTGCAAATGTTTTGCTGTTTCATACTCAGATTTAATTGCTTTAAAGATTATGTACGAGACGATTTTTGTTTTCAGCGAAACCTGGGCAGCTGGTGTTTACGTGAAGACGGGTTGCACGTGTTCCTTCAAAAATATTATTGTAACAGGATTGAACTTGCGACACCAGTGCGATTTAAAATTGTACCGACCAGTTTGTTATTCAGTACGAAAGCACTTAGCAACTTTTATTATTTTTCAACACCTGCTAAAAAACACTTTAGTCATTCTTTGCACGTGCAGCGACAAAAACAATAACATGTTTATGTGAAAACTTGGAACAGGTGCGTGAATATTTTGATATAAAAGCTGACTGAAAATTTATTAATAACATTATTAATTACCAAAAAGATTTCTGAGTTGTTAATTACAAAATATCTCCCGAACCGAAGTGAAGATTGGGGTCCAGCCGCTTAGTTTTACAGTATTGTATAGATCAAATAAGTTGGTCTCATACAGATTACACCACTTAGAAAATATTTCACTTAGAAAAGATAAGTAATCTTTCACGTAGAAAATATTTTAATTATATGCCAATCACTAACACCCCACATGTTTACAATTTAATTGAATAAACTTTTTTCTTTTTTGAGGTTCTCAAGCAAACATGTTAATTTGCTATCTTTGTGATGCATTTGTCAACTACTACAATCAATCAAGTACAGATCATAATAAATTGATAACTATTGTTCAGTAAACAGCATACGCTGCATTAGAGAATGACAATCATTCAATCAATCAAAATGTAAAATTAGACTAATTTTATATAACCAGTGATATTCGTCAGAATAAAGAGCGAAGTCCACAAAAACCACGTTAATTTCAACAAGGCCAACGGAGCATATCTTACCAAGACGGTTGATGGTTACACTAAAACTTATCGCCAAAAACCACATTAATTTCACCAATTATTATAACAAATACCGACCCGAAAAGGATTAATGCTTATCACTTCTATGATGATGAACACTGTAACGCTTTCTGAAACAGCTGAAGAAGAAGCGCAACACGGCACAATAACCCAAAAAATAATTTCGATATTTGCGTTCAAAAAACTCGTGAACATTTATGAATCATGAAAGACATACATTAGATTATCGTAGCATACGAACGAAGTATAGAACACGAGAGAAATATGAAGAGCTTTAAAAACTTGAGAACTCAGTCAATAAAGAAACTTTTCGTGGAAAAAAACTACTGGTTTTATGAGAATCCATAAAACGTTATCGAACTTTCACGATATTACTAATCTTAAAAGAAATTCATCTCATTTCATATTCGCTTCAACTGGCATATTACTAAGTAGGTATTTCGTGAGATATGGTCCTGCCGCCGAAAGCTGGGTCATAATTTCCATTTCTGTTCCACACAAAAAAAAAGACAGTTGTTCCTTCACATTGTGAAAACAAAAGGTTTGTGTAATATTTGGAAGGTGTCTTCTATTTGGGGATAACTTTAGATACACTTCAAATGGAAATAATCTCTTACCAAGACTGCTAACAAATGCAATCTGATCTTGATGCACGTTGAATAGTTTGAGGAAAACAAGTTAGAATGTTATATTTAAAAATGCGTAGTTATTAATGACTAACGACAATGACCAATACCCGCTAATAGAAGCCCATAGTTTTTAGTAGTAAATGGCAAACATTAAACCGAGTCCACCTCATTAAAGATCTCGGTACCGTTTTTGATTCCAAACTAACCACATGACACGGCTCGCTCAAGCTTGCTTCAAACTCCCGAGGTTTATCAATTAAATGAACCAGATGCAATGATGAATGTAAGAAGTGATGATGCCCCAAGCACATGAGGCTAGTATTTCAAACCAGAATAGCAAGCGTCCTGTTTTGGCAAAATCCTGGATTGCTGGCTGTACCGCTCTAGTTGCTGGCAAACTAGAGCGGTTTTCACGATGCGAGGAAATTTTACGCCGTATCATTATAGTGACTACTCCGTAGAAAAAAAAACTTACAGCCTACGTAGAAGAAACAACCAACGTAAAAGGCCACTATTGAGCCGATTTTCATTGACTCGACATAATTTTTTGTACTACCGAATTATGCCCAGACTTCTCTTTACAATGTGGAAAGGTAGCGTTCCACAGACGTTCTTTATCACGATATAATTGTACAAACTTTCAATTAATCTCGTTACCGAATTTTGGAATAAAAAAAAAAACACAGTACATGCCTTGGACGGCCATAGTTATATAGCTAAAATCAAAGCTAGGACAGAAACCACTAGCTCAAATAATAGAAACACATCTTATTAAATTATCTTGTTAAAAACAAAGCTAGTTCTGTCTGCACGTAGATAGTGTTACTAACTTACTTGCAACAGCTTGCTGTATTGGATTGAAATAAACTCCCACGTGTACCAGTCGCAAGTTGGGGTATACTAGTGGTGTATGAACTCTGCGCCAAACTAAAAATACACATAAATATGTTGGAATAAATACAGGAAAATATTCTTACGTCTGCCCATAATATGCGAACGCATGGTAGTTTTCCGAGACCTACCGTACATGGACTCAGTTGAGGCAATGAATAGGTTTTCCCTAGAAACCAGACCTTCTGCTAATGTTTCAATACTTTGTAATTTTAATTTAATGCATAACTCTAACTTGTTCATGATACCACCATGGCAAACACAAATGTTTAAACACAACACAACATGACAAAATTAATGATGCTTTTGAATTAAAATTCTAAAATATAATTGAGAACATCAACATTAAATAAATAACCCAAAGAACGCTAAATAAGAAATCGTCCAATATACTGATAAACGGAGCTTCCAGTGGTTTGCCCATTCGTAGCTGAATTCAAATGTAAATCGGATAATTGACTAATCTTCAAGCAGTTCCGAATCATCAATGTCTTTTAGGCTTCCTTAGCAAAAATTTTGTGATGAAATATTGGTGCTTATTGTAGGATCTAGAACTTTGAAATAGATTCCTATTATTCGTCTCAAGTATTAATAATGAACGGTTCAAAGTTATTCGACTTCAGAAACGAAAATTCCAGTAAAACGAAAAATGTCTCATTTATCGTTAAAAACTATAAGTAGGCGTAAGCAAGGCAAAATACTGTTTCTCGGTAACGTTTATATAAATGTACATTTGCACCAAAGCACACAATCCAAGTACGTTTTGTTTCTGTTGTTTGAGTTAACTCAAATTCCGTGACCTATGCAAAGTAAACTGTTTATGAAGTCAACGTTAATGTATCTCATTCGACCCATCTCCAAGCAGAAATTTGAAGGTTGAACCCATCAATGTAATATATGATTTAAGAAGAAGAAAATACCAATAAATCTTAATGAAAATGATAAAGAAAACACACGGAAGAATATTCAAAAATACTTTTGGAAAATATCAATAGGTGTTCCATATAAATAAAATCGGATTTTTTTAAACTTTATGAGTAAAACTTCAAATTTTAATGTTTAATTAAATGAAAACAATATTATCGAAACTTAATCGAAAATTTGGAGACAGAAAAATCAGAAAAAAATATTTGCACCTCTGGGATTCGAACCCAGGACCTTTCGCTTTCTGTGCAAATGCGCAGTGGTTAGCGCATTTTCCCGGAAAGCGAAAGGTCTTGGGTTCGAGTCCCGCAAGTGCAAACACGTTTTTCTGATTTTTCTGTTTCCAGATTTTTGATTGAGTTTAGCTAATTTGTCTTCATTTAAATAAAAATCGGATGTGTTTATCTCAGACACTATCTAGGTTACAAACCAATTCGTTAGAACTTTGCGGTCATTTGAAAAAGTATTAATAAAAATATGTTAATGTTAATTGTTAAAGTCGAAGATGATATTTTTAATTGTGAAGTTGAAAACGAGGTCAATAAAAATTACATCAAAATAAGAGATCTCAATGGCCGAGTTGGTTAAGGCGTTTGTCTTGGTAAGACGAGAGATCCTGGGTTCGAGTCCCAGTTGCCACCGTTGCCACCGTTACCTTTTTATTTTTTTGTGTCATGTTATTTTTTACATTTTCATTTAGATTTATTAGAAATATTTCATCAATGATATATTAATAATTTGTTCCGGTTAAACATAAATCAACAAAATTATTAATACCGCAAAAGTTCCTACGTTAACAAACCGTATCCTTAACGTCACAACAGATCGGTTCATAAATTCTGAACTTTAAAATGATTGTTTACCGAAAACTTGGTGTATTTATAGTTTATATTAAAACGGAAATTAGTACGCCAGTAGCGGGGAAACCTATCTTCTGACTACAAGTTTTCTAATGAATTTCTGGATTGGAAATTGAAGATTTCAACGTAGGATTTGCAGTTCAAACGATAATTTATGGTATTAATTAACACACTGATTTTTCGCTTCCTGCCTCAGTTTCAGACATCTCTACATTATTCACAGGAATATTAAAGCGACACAAGGAAAGATAACGGAGTATTGTTAGAATTAACACTTTAGGATTTTTTTCTTGGATTAAATGTGAATGTGAAAAGTTTTAGAAAGTTGATCATCATTGGTTTTTTATATTTTGGTTTTAAGTGTATGTTGTGAAATAATCCCGCTAATGATTTTCAAAATTGGAACTGATCTATTTCATACGAGCGATAAAATTATTTCTATATTTGTATCTTTTTTCTTAAAGTTTTTGTTACGTAATTCCATTACAGAATTTTCTACAAACTATATATTTGCTTTTACTTTGTGTCTACCGCAAAGCCGCAGGGACAGTGGCATAGCGTGGGTTTCAGCCGCCTGGGGCGGAGGAAAAATTTGCCGCCCCCTTATTTAGGTACTTCAATTTAAAATACTTAAATATATGGTATTTTTAACGAACTTTTCGGCAAGAACAATTATCGTTATTGTATTTTGTACAGGTTACAAAATAAAAAAGGCATGTATGCAATATGCCTAACAATGTATCTAACAATCATATTTGTTACGCTGAATATTAGTCATAAGTCATGAACAATCAAAGCACAAAATGAAATAGGGGAATTCCTGCAATTAAGCACAGACGGTGCTGCCAGTCACCACAAAGAGTAAGATGAGATTCATTTAAAGAAAGGGATCCCCCGGTTTCGTTACAGAATAAATAATTAAAAATTCCGTGCTCATTTCAATTGGTCCAAATCGTAGGTGCTACAAAAATATGAAATGCCATACCAAACTGTCGCTGTTACCCCCTGAATACTGAGCAAAATGGACAACTAATAATATCTAAATAAAATTGTCACGTTAGAGATTTTGTACTTCCTGTTTTTCTCCCCCAAAACTGGACCTATTTTTTCGATTTTTCCACCAACTGTACTAGAAGAAAATATTCTATGCCGGTACGTTTTGGTTTTTTTTAAACACGTTGTCAGGTTTGTACACTAAACGTTTGTTAAGAAAAAATGTAAACAATTAAAAATTTTAAACCAGGAAAATTTTAACGCTTTTTGGGGAGTCTTTTCTCCTGTAAGAAGTAACTTATCAAAAGTGGTCGATATCTATATTATGTTAAAAAAATATTTGCACCAGTGTCAATCGATAAAACGCCGCCTGGTTTCCTCTTAATTGGAAGATAATTCTCTGCGAAAATGAAATCGAGCAAACGCAGTGGTGTGATAACCAAATAAACTAAAATGCATTAGCACAAAAATTAAAACGAATTTTTCACTGCAGCGCTTCTCGTTGAAAATTTACAAAATAATTGAGTTTTGCTGATTCTATGACTCCTAATAATGGCATCCATTCGTGTACATTGTGTTCGTTCGCTCCTCCCTTCCCCCGCATGGCGAGTCGAGAATTATTCAATCACTAAATTAATTCGACTCTATTAAACCAGATATTAAATCACAATACCAAATTTAATTTTGAGCGTGTTCATGATTTTCGGATTTGGATCAAATTTGGTGTATGATTTCATTGGTGTGTGGGTACATTGGTACCTGTGCACCATACCAGCGGTCGGCAATTAGTTTTAGTGGCAGGTCATATGAATATGTACATTTTTTGGAGGTCACACGACCTTTTACTGACGACGTCGTATTTGCCTAATCAGCCAGTGCGTTTGTGACTGCCCGTCTGATCGCCCGTCGTAATCGTGCTTCCTGTCGTGCCCAGCAACATCGTATAGCGCAAAGATTCCCAACCTTAACTAAAGTATATTCTTCTTCAACGATCCCCTCCTCCCCTCCGGATAAAAATAAGTATTAAAGGAAATACTGAAAAATCGTCGCTGGCAAAAAAATTAAGTGATTTTTTTACATTAGCTTCACACAGGAGGCTTTGAGAAAAATATTTTCCCTCAGGGCCTATGTCATCTTAAGGGATGCTGTGTGGAGTGTCTTTTTAAGGAAAGGAAGGACAGAAAGTTCTGGGAAGAAAAAAGGGTCAGTGTCTCCAGGAGTGACGGACGTAAAAATCCATTCCTCCAACTGCGGTGCAAAGCGATAGAGTCCGACTGGAAAGGTCGAAAGACCTCCCTCAACCAATCCAGCGATGTCGATCCGGCCCGCCACGCAGCAGGCAGACGCATCCACCGCCAAGATCTGGACAAACCTCACTCCATGAACCCGGGCACCCCTACTAAGTCACCAAACGTAGAAAACCTCTTGGGGTGACAGTGAGCTATGGCAGAGGTGTCGGTTATCCAGTAAATGGTTCCCGGGGCGGCGGTACCCATACCCGCCTCCCAAATTGGAAATAAAATTACGTGTTTTGAAATATCATGACCGGTCGGTGGGTAGCGTAACCCCAACAATCCCACGTAATCCCCCACATTGCAGAAGCTACATTTTCCACTTACAACACTAGAAATGGTTGAATTTTCAAAATTCTGAGAATTTTTGAGTATAAATTTTTAAGCGGTCATTACACGTTTTTAAATATTACGACCAACCAGTTAAAAGCGTTGTACATACAGTTATTGAATCCCACTCGAGCGTTGCTCATTTTTAAAAACACTTTCATTTATGTTTTTTTCACAAGAACTGGATATGAAAAAGAATGTGATTGTAATCTATCGTGCGCCATATATGGTGGGAAGAAATGAGAAGAAATGTCCCTCCAGAGACTCTCCCTGTGGCCAGAATGAAGCCTTTTGCGGGTCACATCTGGCCCGTGGGCCGTTAATTGCCAATCGCTGCACTGTACACTATAAGAACCTTACTTAATATCTCGTCAATAGAATAGGCCTGTGTCAATAGGAAGACCAACGTCCATAACAAGAAGGTCTATTACCATGTGAGGAAGACCTATGTCCATAATAGGAAGGATTGTCCATAAGAGAAGGGGCTTGGTCCATATGAGGAAGGTCTATATAAGTTCATACGAGGAAGGCCTATGTTCAGACGAGGAAGACTTACGTCTATACGAGGAAGAGCTATGACCTTATGAGGAAGGCCTATGTCCATGGTCCATGTGTAAGCTTGACCGTAGAAGAGTTATGGAGAAAAAGATGAGAGAATTTTCTAACCAATAGTGGACTTCACAAAATTCAGACATAATCCACGAAAAACTGCAAGACTTTTGGCTTCCTTAACATTCACCGGGAATTCATTGAACATTTCAAAACCTTTGTGGTAAGTATTGTTTTGTGCTCCCGATAAATTTGTTTTAGGAAGCCTAAAATCGTTGCAGTTTCTCGTAGGATAGCAATGAACTGTACTATTAATTCTAACATTTTTTAACAGATAGTTTGGCAAAATTTTATTACACTAATTATTAACATAACTTGTAAATAAATACACGAGTATTGTATACTAATCGTTGCCACACACTTAAGATATTGTTTTTTTGTAGTTTTTATCCTAGTAGGTATATCTGCTACAGTACAATGGACCTCAGGCCTCTGTTCTGAGTTATTTCCATTCTTTTAAATTGTGTTTTATTGCTCAGAAAGATTTCACTTACTCAGTAATTCATGTGGGATGCTACAGTGGTATTGTATACCAGTTTTCTTGTTTTAATGTGTAACTTTCCTTTTATCCTTCTAAAGAAATTAACTTACTTAATTAACTTATTAAATTTACTACTACTACTTTAGTACCTTTGTTTTGTTCACCAGTAAAAAATAATGATTTGACCGATTTTATCACCTTTTTCTATCACATATCTTTCACCAATCTCACCACAAAATATTCCCCAATATTTTAGGGTGCCATAATCCCACTGACTCCAGACAGATTGCACAGTCATCGCGTAACAAAGGTTATGAACTCAAAATACACCCCAGCATAAGGGCAGTAGAGATAAGAAAGCACATTTCCGTTGTAGCTATATCCGAATCCTTAAGGCCAGCCGATATTTTCCCCAGAGTCGAGTATTTTCTGGTTGAAATATTTTTTCAGGTAAAGAATCACCCATTCGCTTAATCTGTCGTACCCAAATCACATCGTCCTTATCCCAGGTATATTTTTTCAACCTTTTATGAAGGGGTGAAATTCTCAAGACGATATTCAGATGTTGTGTTCGTGTAGATTTTGAGTGACCCTGTCTTAATTTGGAATATTCTTTTCCAAGAAAGAAAATGATTTCCACAGATTAACAAAAAATCCTTAAAAATATATATTTTATTTGGCTAGTTTTTCTACTTTTTCATTTATCTATAATATCTATATGTTTCATCTAATGCATATTTTTTTGCAATTGCCATGGACGATCGATAAAACCCTGTATCAATGTGATATTGACTAAATCCGTCATCTACGGTCAGTTATCAACACTTGCCAGCAGGGTAAATAATTGATAATAGTAGTGTGGTCTCCATAGTAGGTATCTGATGAGTTTCGGTTAACTTCCAATATGTACATATTTTTGAATAATGTTCTTAATTTAATGAACGGATTGAACAACTAAGCTCTTATCGAGATCCGAATATCGAGATCTTGTAACGAAGACCCATAGACTTAAATAAGGCAATTAAGACGCGATCAAAGTATTATCAGATACAGATGTCAATTCTTTAGAATATATAAAACAATAACTAAAGAACACACCTGCATCCAAACTATTTTTCTCAAATTGACTTAAGCAGCAGATAAAAACATATACAAATATTTTTACTTATAAATTGGAAAAATAAATAAACACAAAAATATTGTTTTACAAAGAGAGAGATGAGAGAAATGCACAATATCCTTAAAAAGTTTATAAATATTTTATGTAAAATCGTCGAAAGTTACGCCTTTCGACCCGATATTGTAAAGTTATCGATCCCCTAAAGCTTCTAAACAGTCCAATTCACAAGAGATATTTTTTATTTTGTTATTTATTTTTGGATGAGATGGCGCATCTTCCCTGATTATGGACCCTGTAACGCTGTCCGAAACGTTGGCTAAAGACGGAGGTAGCGCAACACGGCATAACACCCCAAAAATAAATTACAAAAATAATAGTAGTGGCCGTGAAAATCTAAAATCATACGGGATATTTTACTCACGCGCAAAAAACTTTGTCCTTAATAAACATGAGACGAATTCATGGAAGATTACCTATTTACTGTGTATTAAGATTTTGTTGACAGCCAACCTTTGATAGGAAACGTATCAGAGAAAGAAGATCGTCTAATCCTATCTGTGAATATTTTTTTAAATTAAACTATGTATTGATTACCCATCAATGTTGCTAAAACAGACGAAAAACCTCTTTAAAGGCGACCCTTCCTAATTGCTTTTATACCTATCCTAGATAATATCCTGACCCAATAACAAAAATTCATTCATGAAATCCTACGAATCTCGTCAGAAGCACTTAGTGTCAAATATCAGATTGGGATTTATTTACATTGGCTCCACACAGGAGGCTCTGAGAAAAATAATTACCCTCAGGGTCTATGTCACCTTTGGATGCTATGTAGAGGGTATTTTTAAGAAAGGGGAGGAAAAGAAGTTCTACTAAGCGAAAAAGTATGAGGGTGGGTAGAAATCTGGGGGTCAGCGAATCAAAGAGTGACGGGCGTATGAACCCATCCCTCCCATTGCGATGCAAGGCAAGGTCGAGAGTCCGCCGCCAATACCTAGGTGCTAAGTCACCAAACGTAACGAACAACTTTGGGTGACTTACGGCAGAGATGTTGGTTATCCAATATATGATTCCCGAAATAGGGTTACTCACTCCGCCTCCAAAAGAGGTAACAAGATCAAGCTAAAAACCTTTTATTGGATGATTCATTGAGGTATTGTCGTAGTAAATTCGTCCCGTTTTCAAAGGATACTTCTGAAAGGGTTTTGTTATCTTCCGATGTTGGCTGCCGCAACAATTATATTGTAATACATATTATGAGCCCGGCGCGCGAAGGTTGTATTATTACAGTACGTGTCTGAGTCCCTTAAATCCTTTTCAAATATTCCAAATGGGACCTTTACGCTTTAGGCTCGATCTGTACCGGCTAAATATCCATCACACAATGTAACACCTGTTAATCGATAATAAAGGTGATTACCTAATAAAAATCATTGAACTCTTATTGAAGTAAAACTTCTTTACGCACGCTTGACTTGGGGAGTAAGCTGATGAACGCGTGACGAGAGCGTTACGAAAAGTGTCGGCGAAGTGACGGAGACGGAGATATACGTTAGTGAAGATAGAAAGAGAGAGAGAGTTACGTTTCATAAATTACTGTAGGGGCAAGAGAGAGGTGCGAGCACACATTTTTTTTCCCTCTTTCTTTCATAGCGAGTTACGTTTCGTATATTTAAGACACAGAAAGAGCTCTTCCTCTCATAGAAGTTTTACTTCAGTCATGTGGTCTAAAGCACACTCGTATTTTTTAAAATTATTTAAATGCCTATTAGGCTTTTACATACATAGAAATAAGAAAAAAACATAAATAATAGGAAAATAAATGATAAAAGAATAACAATAGGATTGTTGCGTGTCTGCACGTGTATAAATTGCTTTTCAAAAGAATTACCTTAAATTATTTTAATTAAATTTGTGTAATTAAATACGTACTAAATATTCTCCACGTGTGCAATCTCTGTGAACAAGAACTGTTCATAAAATTAGTGCGAGGAGCAACTACATTAAATGGAGCATGGATATGACTAGTATTGTATTTATTGAATATATTTTTTTTGTGCAATTATTTATATATTTATGCAATTAATCACGTTCACCAGTCAGGGCAAATTTATTCGAAAAAAAAGGAAAAAAATTGTCATTTTTTTAATTATTATGGGAAAGCTGGAAAAAACGAAGTTCGTCAAAGATTTATAATTTACGCGATACAAGTTATAATGATTTTCAAAAAATAACAGAAAAAAAAATTTTAATCTGCTGTTGGTGGAAGCTATTTTGTTGTCTTAAATAGGTAGTGCCGAAATTTGGGAATTTTTGTTTTTATTGCTTATATATTTTTTTAAAGAATCACGTGCTAAAATACTGAGAAAAAATTTACAAAATTCAAATAATTTATTTACAAGTTAAAACGTTCCATAAAAATCGTAAAATAAAATTCATGCCTGTTCCTTTGATGTGCAAATTCGGATAAAATGTCTCGTATTTCGAATACCGTAGTTTAAATGTACGGCGAAATTATTGCTCGTAACTTCGTCAATTACATTACATTATTTTTATATTCGCACAACTAGGTTGAAGCATTTCGTTGCATTTTTAAATTTTATAATATATGTAAACTGATCGTTCATATATCCCCCATTTTTTTCTATAATTCACTTCTTCAAACTGACTTTGATATCCATTGGTCAAACTAATTATGCTTAAATAGATTGTTAGGTAAATAGAGAGCAGAGAATATAGAAATCTTATGAATGTGAAAATGAATCTTATGAATGTGGTAATGAATCTCATGAATGTGAAAATGAATCTTATGAATGTGAAAATGAATCTTATGAATGTGAAAATGAATCTTATGAATGTGAAAATTAATCTTATGAATGTGGAAATGAATCATGAATGTGAAAATTAATCTTATGGATGTGGAAATGAATCTTATGAATGTGAAAATGAATCTTATGAATGTGAAAATGAATCTTATGATTGTGAAAATTAATCTTATGAATGTGGAAATGAATCTTATGAATGTGAAAATGAATCTTATGAATGTGAAAATGAATCTTATTAATGTGAAAATGAATCTTATGAATGTGAAAATGAATCTTATGATTGAGAATATGAAAATCTTATGTTATTTATAAAAACTAGACAAAATAATTCTTTTTTTTATAAATAACTATAACTTCCCGGCATGCTGGCACTTAAATGCTTTGAGGTGATATTTTACAAAAAACGGCGCTATACAAATCATACAAATGTAATATTATTATTAAATGAAGAAACTCCGTCCTCGTTCCCCCTCCGCCTCCCCTTCTCCTCACACGTCCTCTTCCTCTCCCGCATTTCCCCTCCACCTTCTCCGCCTCCCCCCTCCCCACTCCCTGTTTTCAAAATTTCATCTCAATCAGATGAATAGCAAAGGAAATAATTTCATAATGCCAGAGTTCACTATTATGTATAAAAATTATCGGGGATATGTACATATCAAATCACCAAAAGTTTCTTCGCAATCGGATGAATAGGATAGGAAATAATTTCGTAGCACCAAAGCTCACTATTATGTATAGAAATTATATATACAATCAATCAAATTTGGTACTTACCTAACATTTGCTCCTATAATTCTCGATTAGATTCAAAGTATTCGATTTGGGTAAGTGTCATGGGTGAGTACTTCAATTAAATTTATTAATTTAAAGAGTTTATTTGAATTTTGATTAAGAACAATAAAAACAAAATGTCATTCTCGAAGGGTGACATGGTTGACAGTTTCGTAAGAGTTTTGTAATGTTAAAAAAACTTCACTCAGATGTATTGTCGTGTGAACGAAAATACTTTAAAAATTTCAAACATTTCCTATTCTTATTACAGCAATACATAAAATACAAACAAGCAAGCACGCAAACATATATTCATTTTTATATGTATAAAAGTTTGGAATTTTGTTCAATTTTGTCATTAAAAATACGCAGGCAAAGTTTTTATTTCAATTGAAAAATGCACGGATTCCATGACTATAAATCATTGTTTTCAACTCCTGGAATTTCAGTTTTGTAGGAAAACGGAATTTTTTTGTTGTGTTGCGAGATTTTTCAATCGAAATCTCTGCTTTTGTAAAATAAAACCAATAAAATCCTAAAATGGTTGGACACGCCAAAGGAACTTTTATTTCCAGTGATAGTTGCACCAAAACTCCAGCGTGGTAACTAGACATCGGAATAATGCATTACAAATTTTAAAATATGCATGCAATGCAGTAAATATGCCCGAAACATGCACTAAAAATAAAGAAATACGTAGTACGTAGTTTTTCTAATGCTAGTAAAATATCAGACTTTTCCCAAAAGGATTACTTCTATTGAAAGTGTCGGTGTACACATTCATGTATAAATCTTAAACCCTTTTTGAGTTTCGGAATATACTAGCGCTTCACTTTTAACTTTCACCACACTTTGGTGCGACGGACGGTGAGATATAATGTACTTATTATAACTGGCGATTTAATGTACTCATAAATTTACCGAATTTTGTATTTTAACCTAGCTTAATTTAGTTTTACTTTGCTTGTAATGGAACCAGTATATTATAACTTTAAAAAAATCAAGGAATGATCCCATAACATGCTAATTTTTTAATTTATTTTTAGGGGCTTCCCATTACTAACTTTTGTTTTGTGTTTTATTTATTACTAGCCGGTACCCGGTATGCGTTACAATGCCATCCAAAGAAATAAATTGAATCTCTCTGCATAACCTTTTCCGTGCGTCCCCATTCACCTCCAGAGTCTCATTCCCCTCCCGCATTCCCCTTCCACCTTCCGCGCTTTCCCTTCCCCCGTCACCCCTCCCGCGAACACCACTGGTTTTCCTCCCTGCTCACCACAAATCACCAAAGTTTCATCGCAATCGGATGGACGGTATGGCAGCGCATAACATACGAACAAACAAACAAATATTGATTTTTATAATTTTTTTTAGTGTAAAGATGTAAGTTCTTATCTCACGGAAAAATAATAGAAAAAAATTAAGTAAAATCATTATACATATCCCAAAGTGGCAATTCTTTTCGTCGTTTAAGCGCAAAAGATGAACGCGCAGATGCAACGTCACCTTACGGATATGAATGGAAAAAAAAAACAATTTAAATAAGTACACCATAATTTAATACAACGTTTCCAGCTCTAAAACACATACAATTCATTTTTACAGCACAGCCGCGGTGGTGCATTCATTAGTAACAGATCGAATTTGAGTGTGTACGGGCTTTATTTATGTTCTTACAATAACACAGTTAAACGGCCGGGAAGTGTTTTTATTTAGTAAGGCCGATATTTTTTTTTTTTATTTCTTTTTTTTATTAATCATAAATAGATACATGTATTTCAAATAAATTCTATACAAGATTTAGTTACTTAATATATATATATATTTTTTTTTTTATATACCCCCATAAATAAGCAGGGCTTTTGTGTATGGGGGGGATGTTATCATAATGGTTTTATTTGACATACGTAAATGGCTAAAACGGCCTAAATATCAATTTCCGCGTGAAAATGGTGTAGAAATGGATATTATACTCCGATGTGAAATGAAATTATAATTTTATTATTTCGGATTTTTTGTTAGGATTTTTAACACATTCGAATTTAAAGATAACATCGCCAAATGTGTAAATTTCTGAGTTTCTAGCCTTTAATTTACTTTACTTTACTCATAACATTTAAGAAATCCGTGCACCGAATAAAAAAATTCTCTCTCCATTTTACAAAAACGAGAAAGTTGAAATCCTGTTTTCTTTCCCTCTTGGGAATATTTTTATTTGAATTTAAATAAAATTCAGATTGAAAAAGTTTTCAAAAGTTCTTCTGTTTTACTTTATAAAATAAACTTACCTAGATTTGAATTTTGTGATCATCCACTAACCGCAAAATCGTCTTTAATGGCCTTATAGCCGATATTAATATTCCTTCCATGGCAAAAAAAATCGATCAACTTTTTATCCTGGATAAACGACTAAAAAAATACTGATATTTAACGGCGCGTTTGCAAAACACAATTGTAAAAATTGTATAATTCATTAAATATTTTGATATTGTTTCATTTAAGTTTATGCAATTTGCAGCAGCAATTCACATAATATTATGTACTCTGTTAATTATAATGATGTCTTTCAATAATTTGTACTTGGAAGAAGAATATCAAAATCCTGTAAAACATAGTACGAGGATAAATTTTAGACAGGTTCGTACTTGAAACTTTACATCAAAATGGCGATAAAAATTAATTAATTTTTTTGTATTTCTTAAAATTCATACATAATATTCTCCTTTGTATATGGATCGTATGGGATTGCACAAACCTATCCACATTCTTTTTTTATTTACATGAGCTCCAAGGAGGTCCTGAGGAAAGTAATTTCCCTCAGGGCCTATGTCATCTTTGAGGATGCTCTGTGGAGGGTTTTTTAAGGAAGGAAAGGAGAGGAGAGTTCTGGGAATGAAAAGGCTTTAAAGGATGGGTAGTAATCTGGGATTCAGTGTGTCCTGGTCATCCGCCTCCAAGAACTAGACAAACCTACCCCCATGGATCTGGGCACCCCTGCTAAATCACCAAACGTAGCAAACCACTTGGGGTGACCTACCGCAGAGGTGTTGGTTATCCAATAAAGGTTCCCGGGGCGGCGGTACCCATTCCCGTCTCCCAAATTGTAAATGCCCATCCTGAAAAAAAAGTCATTATTATATATTTACAGCACGTTCCAATGTGGAAGACTCTCTTTGTATCGCCCTGGTGTAAAACCACCATTCAGAAATGAAACGTTGTTTCAAATGGCTCTAGTCGTGTTTTGTGACCAGATCTCAATAGCCAGGTAATTTCCCATCTCCCTCTAACCGATCTCCGACCCCTCCGCACTACCTTCAGCTACGAACCCCAATTTGGTATGACATAATCTCATTGTTTCCAGACGGGAGCAGTTGGTATCTTGTGCGGTTTTAACTTAAAAAAATAATAATAATATATAGTTTACTAGCAGACCCGGCCACACGTTACTGTGACTAACGAAACACTACACCATTACCCAAGCTTTATAACCAACGTCATCTGTTAATTTGCATACCTACACATCAAATCTACACCGCCCGCTTGCCAGCCCGTTGCCCACTGCCTGAATTGAAGCTTTTAATTTCTCGGCTTTTCTCTACTATAATATGCATGTATTATACATACAAACTTTCCTTTTGAATTGCTCTGTCTATTGGTGAAAACCGTATGAAAATCCGTTGCGTAGTTTAAAAGATCTAAGCGCACAGACAGCGGGAGCGACTTCATTTTATACTATGCAGTGATTCAAATAAATGATAAATTCAGTTTTAAAAGACTTGGGAATTGTTTTTGCGTTGATGAATTCTTCAGGATTTATAAAAAAAATTTGATCCTTTTTTAATTAATTTGGGTAAAAGATCTTTTGAGTGAAAAGAATTCTTGTTTCATTCTGAACACCAAATGATAATTACTTTGTTGGCAGATTTTTATTTAGATTGAGAATGTTTAAAATTATGTTATTTGTCACAATCGCCGTGTTGTTCATTGACGAGCCTATTTAATGGGTGTTATGGACTAAATAAAGTCATTTCTTTTATAAATCGTTCCGTATAAATGTTAATATCAATTAAACTGTTTCTCAACCCTTAATTTACCCGTTGAATTCACACATACACAATTTATCTAGTGGAGTCCCTAGGACTCCCGGAAATAAAATCGTAAATTTAACATGAAATTAACACTTTTTAAAATGAAATTCATGAAATATTTATTTATTATATATTTGGTTTAACAAAGGCATAGATTTTTATTTAAAATTATAGAATCACAGCCTTTTATTGAGGAATTTCTAGTCTCAACATTTGAAAAACAAAACAAATTTTCAAAGTAATTTTTAAAGAAATATAACAAAAACATAATCAATTCTTACAAAAGGCAAGCCTGCCTCCCAATAATTTGGGAGGTGGGAACGGGTACCGCCGCCCCGGGAACCTCTATTGGATAACCAACACCTCTGCCATAGGTCACCCCAAGTGGTTCACTACGTTTGGTGATTTAGCAGGGGTGCCCGGGTTTATGGGGTGAGGTTTGTCTAGGTCTTGGAGACGGATGACCAGGACTCACTGAACCCCAGATTCCTACCCACCCCTTAAACCCTTTTCCTTCCCAGAACTCTCTTTTCCCCCTTTTCCTTAAAAAAAACCCTCCATACAGCATCCCCAAGGATGACATAGGCCCTGAGGGAAATTATTTTCCTCAGGGCCTCCTGTGTGGAGCTCATGTAAAAAAAAAGTTTTTTTTTCAATACCGTCAATAGGCTAAAACTGTAACATTAATACAACGGTGGGGTCCCACGGACTACACTAGCGTGATTACTAACCAATCGGAGCCTAGCACATCGACGTCCGCTCTCCCTCACGTTTGGCGCGTTACTGCGTAAAGGCACTGGAACGCAGAATTTGTAATTCCAAAAACTAACGGTTTTATGAGCGCTGAAAGTTTTCAATGGAGTCCCAGGGACCTACCGGGTAAATTACGGGTTAAAATGCACAGATGGCACCAGCTAGAGTTAACCAATATGAAAATAAACTTACTTATAATTTTCCATCACCTGTACAAAAGTTACCAAACTTTTACAAAAACCAATATTTTTTATTAATTTTTTATAATTACTCCACACAGGAGGCCCTGAGGGAAATAATTTCCCTCAGAGCCTATGTCATCTTTGAAGATGCTGGGTGGAGGGTGCTGTTGAGGAGAGGAAGGAGTGAACATGGGTCTTGAAGAGACCCATGTTGTAGGAGGGAGGAAACACAGAAGCCGGCAAATCGTTCCACAGTCGGGCTATTGAACTCAAGAACGAGTCGTAGAAACGACCCGTTCTCATGTGACTAATGTCAACCGTGTACAAATGTTGAGCGCGTGTTTGGCGTGTTTCCCGACTATGCACCGGTGCCGAGGGGATCAGTGAGGGATTGTAATACCAGTAGAACAAGGAAGCATTCCCACCTGACGCCTGTGCTCTAAAGATTGCAGTCCGTTTGTTAAGTTAGGAGAATCTATCAAACGGACCGCCCGTTTCTGCACAGAGTCGAGGGTTTTTTCAGGTATTTTGGGGCTCCAGACCAGAGGTGGCTGCCAAATTCAACCGTGGGGCGCACTTGCGATTTGTACAGGGTTAGCAGTTGTGTACTATTAAAGTATCTGCGGGCCCTGTACAGTACGCCCAGTTGCATATGTAAATATGAAGCTAAAACTAAAGTAAAAATATTGTTTCTGATGACAAAAAACCTACACCTGCTTCAAAAATACTGTACAGAAACAGAGTGGGCATACCTTCTGTCAATTTAAGTAATATGCGTGTCATGGTTTGCAAAAAGATCCAAAATAGGGTTTTGGCCGCTGACGTCAAATCATTTAAAAGGGAGACGGTCACTCAACCTTCCCGCTATGCGCAACTTGTTTTGTTCTCCTTTTCCATGTGGGCAGGTCTATTGTTTCCTTATGTCTGTGGTTTTGGTTAATTATCTACAATAACATATTACATTCTTTTTAAAATAAACACAGTAGAGTTTAACATGAATAGGGTGAATCAGGACGTACCGACAAACTTTTTCCAGTGATTCCTGAGCTAATTTGGAGTAAAAAATGTAGATGGCATTTTAGTTTCGTCTGACAAATTTGTTGTGTATTTTTTTTAAATCATTGGATATTTGTGAGTTGGGTTGGCTGGTAAATGACTCGGCTAAGCGACCAGTTATCACCGGTAACAGATTTTATTTTGTTTTCATTGACGACCAAAATGTTAAAGATTGTCAGTACGTCCTGATACCTTGTACAATAATACATCTAGTCATCATCTTGAATAATCTCTTCTTTTTTAAAAATGAAAGACAAACATTCCCGGGGTTGCGGATAATATTTAATCTGACAACATTTGAAAATCTTCTATTACCACCACATTGGAGGGGACCCAACAATTTTCCAACGGCTGTCTGTTTAACCTCCTTAGCCGCATACGTCAGGACTCTAATTTTCTTGTAAAAAGGAAACTTCATTTATTTTTAAACGAGTCTAGACCCTCCAATGTCCTTACATGCATGATTGTTAGTGAAAAGGAAAAATATATGCATCCTTACATTTGCAGTAATTAGCAAGATAAAGACACATCATAGATGTGTTCGCCTGTTAGTTCAGCATTTAGTTAGAGTGAAAAAAAATATTTACATGTGTAAGTATGAGTAAAACCAAAGAAAATATATAAAAAAAAAGATATCGGGGGCAGTTTGTCCCACTACCGCAGGGCAGTCCCGGCGAGAGTGAGCGGGCGAGCGGCCTGGCCGCAACGTGCCCAAACACCCACGTCCCTTAGCCGGTTTCCCAAGAATACCCTTGAAGAAGTGTTTGTGGAAAGGGGTGGAGATACTCCCAAAGACCCTGGGGAATGAAGTGAAGTCTATTACCACCAGAGTAAGCGGAAAATGTTGCTTGCGTCATGATGGATGACGTAGCCAGCCGAGAAATTGAACACACGACGCCTAGATGGGCTAAAAGCGATGCCAACTCGGCCACTGACCGGTCATTATCTAAACAACATAAAAATAAAAATAAATAATTGGGAAACGGGAACCATTTATTGAATAATCAACCCCTCGGCCATGTGTAATCCCAAGAGGTTCGCAATTTTTGGTGATTTAGGAGGGTTCCTGGGGTGAGGTTTGCCTGGGTCATGGCGACTGCCCAACTCCTGCGTGACAAGCCGGATTGGAAGAAACTGGTCGAGAGAGAACTTTTGACCTCTCCAGCAGGGCTCTTTCGGAGCATTGCCTGTCTATCGTCTGCATATCCTGGACACACTGACCCCTAGATTCCTACCTACCCCCATACATTTTCTTTCCTAGAACTTCCTCTCCTTCTTTTCCTAAGAAGACCCTCTACACATCTTCCCCAAAGATGACATAGTACCAGAGGGGAATTACTTTTCTCGGGGCTTCCTATGTGGTGCTTATAATAAAATAATAACAATAACACATAAAAAAACACATATATTTTAGCATTGGAAAACACTATAATATGGGTGAGTATTAGTAACGATGGTTGATAAAACAATACAGCAAATATCTTCCAATTAGATTATAAAGGTTAAGGTTATGGGCTTTACTTATAAAGAGTATGATATTTTACCCAACTGGTAAACAAACATTAATCCGTTAAAATGTTAAAGTAAATGGGTGTTTATCAGCTGGGTAAAATTTAAAACGCGTTTTTTAGTAGATAATTTGGAACTTAATATTTGCAGTATATGATTTTCAGTTAGAAGTTGAAAAAGTTGGTACACATCAGCTGTTTACCCTCCCGAAACTTATTTCTATCTTTTTCCGCATCTTCAAAAATCATTTTAGCAACTCAATCTAACTCTGTCACGTATTATTTCTACTGCCATTTTCTATAAAAGATATAAACCTTCCTTTTAGATGACTGTATTTGGTTAAGCATTATCCATACTTACTTAATATTATAAATGCGAAACTGCTCGAGTTTGTTTATGACCTTTTCACGCATAACACAATATAAAGACTTTAATAATTCTTTCACCAATATAAAGTTAAATTATTTGCGCAGACTACAGGTTGTATATGATGGTAAGCTCTGGCGTTATGAAATTATAAATATTAATATATTATATTTGTTATACGTTTTCTGTCGCTAACAAAAGCGAGTTTTTGCTAAAGTCAGAAAAAATCTTTTCCATGGAAACAATGTTGATATATTTTTGGGCTCTATACTGGTAGGTACTCAGTCTACTGGTCAGCTACTACTACAGAAAATTCAAATATTAGAATTCTTTTTTTTTTTTTTTTGGACAAGCTTGGAATAAATGTCAGATGAGAGTTCCTATATTAAAAATATAATTCGTAACGATTATAAAGACTGAATGATAAATAGAGTATTTTTTATTATATTAACGAACTTCCAAATATTTAAATAAAAATAAACATCCGAAATGTTTGTAAGCGCATAAATTCCGAACGAATGAACAAAATTGGTTCAACAAAAAAAAAAACAAAAGTAATTCTTTTTTTCTTTGAGCTATAGCATTGTGAAATTTAGGTGGTAGGCGAGATGTTTGAAAACTGAATGTAAGGGAATGAATATATGGAATGCGGGAGGGGATGGGGATAGATTGGGGAGGAGATAATTGATAATTGCAAGCGCTACAGTAATTTCCCATAATAATTAATTAATTGTTAAATTTCTTAGGGTATAAAGCCCGCCTTTGTTAGGGCTATTTATATGCTCCGCCACATACTATTACACGATCGTAAATCCACCACATATTACTACTCATAGACAAGAGGGTTAAGATGTCTACCACATTTTGCTAATCCCATGCCTCCCAGCCATATTAATCAGTGTTGAAATCAGAAATCCACTGAGAACTAAGCTCGATTCCTTTGATAACTTATGATTAACGAATATCCACAACAATCCCCTGTTCATTGTGTTGCCCGTCATGGTCATAAATGGCCTTCTCGCCTCTCGCAAATACACTTCCAAGTACACGAACTCATCCGCTTGCAGCAAGGGATGACTCTGATTCAGTATAATTTACAGAACCCCAATTTATTTAAAAGGTTTTTTTTAACAATAAGAATTGCAAAAAAACGATATATTTTTAAAAAAAGTTCTGGTAGGTAATCATTTATTTCTACGCATTGTTTCTACGGGTGTTTTACCTTCCGAATGCATTTTCAAATTGTGGTGAAGCTTCTTACAGATGATGTGTTAATACTATTTGTATATGTTTACATCGCCCATATCATAGAAAATTGTCGCAAGCTAAAATGTTCTATTTGATTATTTTTACACACAAAACCCGTATTTAAGTTAGATCACTCCATCTCCATGACATGTCGCTATTATCTCTTTTCGACGGGACCGCTTGTTCATCATTCATTCAATTGTTTTCGCACTCTTTGTTTACCACACTTTTCTATGGGATGTGCGATAAATGAAAGTGCTGTAGCTAATGTAAATATTTTAATAAATTGCTTATTACCAGTTCCAATACTGATTTCTGAGAAAACGAGAAAAATGTAATACCTTCTTAAGTTTTATTGAAGAAGTTGGGATTTTTCCAGCACTTCGAACTTATTCGTATTTTTCGCATTTTTTCTTTTTTGAAGTAAAACTTCACTACGCACGCTTGACTTGGGGAGTAAGCTGGTGAATGCGTGACGAGAGCGTTACAAAAGTGTCGGACGAGGCGAACGGAAGTTGAGAGGGAGATATAAGTTAGTGAAGTTATAAAGAGAGAGATTTATGTGTCGTATATTACTGTAGGGGCAAGAGAGAGAGGTGTGAGCACACATTTTCTTTCTCTCTTTCTCTCCAGTTACGTTTCGTATATCTAAGACACTGTGCAGGCCTATTGTCTGTATCACACTGTAGGAGCAAGAGAGAGCAGTGCGCGCGCACATTTTCTTTCTCTCTTCCTCTCATAGAAATTTTACTTCATTCGTGTGGTCTAAAGCACACTTGCATTTTTTTTGCAGTTTCTTACTTTTCGGAAGGCGAAACAGCCATTTTGCATAAAGAAGTAGCCTAGCAGAACTTTTTAAGGAAATTAAGCTTTTTTTGATTAAATAATGGTTGGTAGGTAAGTAAGCAGTTATCGTTAAAAATAAAAATAAAGGTTGACTATCGGCCGTTGTTCCCAATCCTACTGATCAACTGTTGAGCCAAAATTTTGGCTCAACGCTCCTCAAATGCACAAATACGCTCTTCACATTGCAACTCTCCGACCAACGGGCGATTCGAATACTAAACAAATCACTTAGCTGATCGGAGACTCCGATTGATGGATCGAAAAGTTGGGAACTACGGCCCTATGAGCTCCAAAAAATATTCAAAACCAATGATGTTATATAAATAGACATGCCGAAATCTCACAAACTCAAGATTTAATGTGGCAATTAAGCAACACTCTTTTGTTTTCAGCGATCTGCGATAATTCATAAATTCAAAAGTTATTTATTTACGATAAATATAAACGTTTAAAGAATATGTGCACATTGACGAAACAAAAGATAGAATTTTCGTATTCAAAATTAAAAAGTTCCGTCGAATACTGCCTCAAGGCCGACTAAAGTAGGAGGTCTGGGCACCAGTCGAATTTTGAGGTGTCAAGTATTCAAGCTATAATGAACGTTGATAGTTTGCCGGTGGCTTTGATCGTTATTGTATTTATATTTAATGCTGATTTGTATGTTGTTTTATCTCAATCATATAAATAAAGAGTCATTAGACTATTATTAACACTAAATTTTACTTAGCGACGGCACTGACTTTGTAGTTTGGCTGTTGCGCGTCCAGACCCTTTACTTTAGTAGGTCTTGAATTTTCTCTAATGACGCGTAAAACCGCGGGCGGGGAACATGAAAATTAATTGTAATATTTATAAAATTCGATAATAATAAGTAATTTGCTTGTGATTACACGTGAAATGTTATTCCTTCGCTCTTACAGCCATTTGCCGTGTAATTGAAACATTCTCTCATCACACAGGAGGGCATTTTGGCGCTTTTTAAAATGCAATTTACTTACTGGTAAGTGCTAGTAAGAGACGACCTTATACGACGCGTAGCCGTTTAGTACTAAAGTACTAGAAATCGAGACTAGTGCAATTGCCTTTGGTTTCCCAGTTTGAGATTTCTACCACGCGTCTACAGTTTCAAAACCTAAGTAAAGTTTTTCGCTTCTTCTACAACTCTAAATGCTGCGCATAAATACCGCGAGTCGAACTACGAATTATGGGAAAGAATAGTTTTGCCATAATTTGTGGTTCAGCTCGCGGTTTTTTCTACTGTTTTAAACGCAGCATAATATAGCCCAACTGCCGACTTGGGTTTGAAAAACGAATGCGCAATTTTCCTTTTTTTGTAAACAGCACCGGAAATATGAAAACAAAGACCGCTCCAATTTTTGGGGGAAGAAAGCAACCACAGTGTGCTGTTATTTTTGTAGTTATTTCTGTAAATTTTACGGGCGCGAATAAAAACCTAATCAGGTGTGTGGTTGTAAGGAGGACAAAAGAATAATGGATCACAAGGCGCGTTGTTCGCTTACCATAAGTTAAAATAAACAGGTAGTAATGTTAAAAGTTTTTGACTGGGTTAATTTGTGGGTAAAATATCATTTATATTTCTTAAATAAATATGACACCAAAACCATCGTTTTTTTTGAGGTAGCACGAGCATTGACATGGTGAAATTTAAAAAAAATTGTCTAAAGCTTTGTTTTTTTTTAATTATTTTATTTTAATATATTTTCATTCAGATGCACCAAGGAACCAAGGACCAGCTCAGATATGGAAGCCATATTTAAATTAGCCTTAAAAACTGGGCGTACTGTACAGGACTCGCAGATACTTTAATAGTACACAACTTCTAATTCTGTACAATTCGCAAGTGCGCCCCACTGTTGAATTTGGCAGCCACCTCTGGTCTGAAGCGACGAAATACCGGACAAAAACCCTCGACTCGTTGCAGAAATGGACGGTGCGCTAAATAGATTCTCCCATCTTAACAAACGGATTGCAATATTTAGAGCACAAGCGGAATGCTATCCTTGTTCTACAGGTATTTAAAGAAGATGCTCCAAGGAACAAGCGTCATTGATCCCCTCCTCACCAGTGCGTAGACGAAAAATACGCCAAACGTGTGCCCAACATATGTACAAGAATGACATTTGTCAAGTGATAATGGTTCGCTTCTTCGACTCGTTCGTGGAACGATTTGCCGGAATTCTTATTTCCTCCTTCCTACAACATGGGTCTCTTCAAGACCAATGTTTACTCCTGCCTCTCCTCAAAAAACCCTCCACACTGCATCTCAGATGACAAAGGCCCAGAGGGAAATTATTTTCTTAATGGCCTTCTTTGTGGAGTTAATGTAAAAAAAGGTAAAAACTTGTTCGTGTACTTAACTTTATATCCCCCCTTATAAGTACAAAAAATCAACACTGTCAATAAATTCGTTTGATATCCATACCAACTAATTATTACAGATACTTTTAAGATGATTTTTAAAAGAAGCAAAATATAAACAGCTTTAATTAAATAATGTTTGTATGTTGATAATTTGTCAATATTTATCATATCATCAACAACATATTTATTACCAAGCATATTCAGGCGATTTATTGTGGAATATAATTCAGCATTAGATCCTGTATTATTACAATGATAAGGTAATTTGTGACGAACTGATCTACTCGGTACATGAAAACATATCAACAAAAGAAGTTCAGGGGAGTTCAACAAATTTAAATAAATAAAAGAAGTCAGAACACAATGCACAAATATAAAAACTTTATAATAAATATAATTTTGGGGGGCCAACTGTTGAGAGATCAACTGTTGGGTCACCCTGCAAATAATTCCGTTGTACCTTCTCAGTCTTTCTCGCAAGGAAAGAATGTATCAAAAAGAGAGGTTATAACGGAGTTCTTCGAAGCAGGACCACATTATATCATATTGTGCAGATAGGTAACAACCTACTCGTATTACAATTTATCACTGAAAATTGACGGAGAAGTTGCTTATAAAATATTCATGTTGGAAACCTGAAAAGAAAATACGACAAAAGGTATCTATCCATTATGCGGTGAAGAAAAGACACCTTTCACATTCACGACAAAAATTCTCAGAAACGTATTCAAGCAAAATCGCCTGAATTTCAATCAGTTGAATGAATTTGCTTTCACGTGCTGTATAAAGGGCGCTGTTAAAAATATTCCCGAAGTAATTTAATTAGTCAAATTTGTTTTTTTCGGCGACGCCAAAAAAAATGGTCCAATCGTCTCAACGAAATCTAAATAAATTTTAACGTAGCCCAGTTACTACCAATTTCATAATGGTTTACGCTTTTACTCCTCCGCATTTTATCCCAATGTTAAAATATTTGTTAATATATAAAACCCTTGTAATGGTCCTAAACGCATGACAGAACAATTGTGATATTTTGTAAATCGTGCGTGGCAGACATTTTTATTGCTTTCTAAAAATTCCTAAACACTGATTACTCCTCCAAAAATTAGTCAAGTGCGTAAAGGTTGTGTAAATATTTTTTCAAATTTTTACATCTATATTATTTTATATAAAAATCAAAATATGTTTATGAGTTGTCTGTGTATTGTTATATTAAGCATAGGAAATGTTTAAAACTTTCAAAATACCTTCTTTCCATCCTCGCGAAGGTTTCTGGATTATTACCACATGGCAATACATCTGAAAAACTTTTTTAGTCATTACAAAAACAATAAAAAAGTCCCAATTTGGGAAAGAAATTTTGCAAAACAATAATTGTTAAATTAAAATTCAATTTTTGAATCTCTTTCAATTAATGAATTTATTTTAAGTATTCGCTTATATTTTGAATCGAATCAAGAGTTTTACAGATATTTTAAATAGGTATCTAAGTCAGGTCCCAAATTTGATTTATTTTTTATTATAATGTACAAAATTAAATAAATGAAAAACGAAAATTTGAAATAATAAATTGTAATAGTTGGAACGCGAGCTGTTTGAAAACTGCATGTACTGGGACTGAATACATGGATCGCGGGAGGGGGGGTTGGTGGGATGGTGGAACGGGAGAGGGAAGAGGAAGAAGTCGCGGGAGGGGAACGTGGACAGGAAAGGACATGCAGGAAGAAACAATTTATTTCTTTGAATATGGCATTGCAACGCATGCCGAGATCCAGCTAGTATTTGATAAAACCAACGTACATGGGACTAATGAAACTAATTTTAGTCAATTTTTCGGTCCTAAAAGGCATTTAAAAAATATTCCATTTGTTCAACTCTGAAATCTCACGGTTACCTGTGACGAGATAAGAATGATCACAGATCACCCCTATAAAATACGCATGTTAGAAATTTTGTCCAATAAATATAAAAGATTGTTACAACCAGTCACTTCTCATTCGACAACATTCGGGAAAAGGAAGTCGATGTTTGTTAACTATTTTCCCGCTGCTACGACAAAGTTCTTGTCTCTTTTTTTAAAAGAAGGACTCTGCCCGACGAACTCCTGGGATCAAGAGCCAAGGTGTTCATGATTGCCGGTGTTCTGTTGAACTCCTTCTGTTGAAAGTGTTTGTGCGGACTCCACTCGTTTTAAAGAATACTGATTTGTTACCAGCTGAGTGGTCGAGTTCCCACCCCGGCACGATGGGTTCAATATTCATTTTTAGATTAGTACTTCATCACTGTACAAGAAAAATTTTCTGCTTATAATGATGGCATTAGGAGGTTTTTAAACATTGTTAGATTATTTTTAACCCGGATAGGTTCATCTTTCTTAAAAGGAAAGTGTGTTAAAATTCTCCAACGGTGAGCTCAGACGTGATTTATGACGAGCAGAAATTTTTGTGATTTTTTACTAGGTCAAAACAAGTATTGGCTGCTTGATCCTTCTTTATATCAAGAGCTGTGAAAAACGGATTTAACCATTTTATAGTGGAAAACACTAAAAAACATGTTTTTCACGTGTTTAATAACAAAGATTTCGGAAAAATAATGTTAAATGTCAGACAAAATACATTGTTTGGCAATTTGATTTCAGAAACATAAGGGAATTTTATCATATTTTTTACGTCTGAGAAATCAGAATACCAACCAACCCGACTGGTAAAATTATTGGTCAATATAATAACTTTATTAACAGTAAAATGGGTCTGGCGAATATCATCTTCAGTTTTGAATGTCTTGCAATGCATTTGTGGTTTCTTTTTTAGTTGTGCAAATTTCAAAAAAAATATACTGAGATTAATTTAATTGGACGGAATTTACTGGCAGGCCTATGCCGCAGAGATCGACTATCAAGGTCGGTGTATCTGTTTTTTCCTTTGAGATTTTGTCAATCGATATTTTTTGTAATATTTTGTGCGCGCAAGGTAAATTCACAATCAAATTTTTGAGTATTATGCTCAGAGAGTTCTGGGGTTATTTACACGCCCCAGGCTTGCATTTTACAATGCTTCAATATAATATATTACTTGCTTCAATGTATTGTATTACATTGTAATTATCTTGGATGTTTCGTGTTTAAAAGTACAAATTCAAACAAGTTCCATAGAGCTCAACTACGATTAAAATTTCCTTATTTCAATCAATTCTTCCAAAAGACTAGAGTGTATAATTTTGTGAATTTTTGAGCCGTATTTCATCTATTTCTAGAAACCAGCAACATGCTAGTTCCAATGCAGTCGTACATGTGGGGGTGGTTGGAAGGTAAAACACAGGTGTCGTTTCGGTTGCCGCATTGGAATCCCCCCCTTTACCCCACCTGGACCCCTCTTTTCACCATTTCCCTCCGTCTCCCCCTGTTTCCCCCGATCCCCCTCGTTTCGTCCAGTTTCCCCCCTGACCCACCCTGCACAGCTCCTAAGTACCCTCCACCACCCTCTCCGCTTATTTCCCCCTAATGCCTCAGCGTTGGAAGACCTTTCATACACCGCTGCTGAATGTGTAGGTACCTTGTTTTAACGTTTGAAACGCGTTTTTTTTAAGTTTACGAATGCCAATGTGGGTGTGATGAGGTTGACTGCAAAACATATTTTATAATGACGGTTTGAGATGTGCGGAATTTTTGAAGACGTACGAAATTACTCCCAAACCTTTCGTGATATGAACATGAAACACGATGAACATTTAAATAAAAATAGTAACAATATTGAATTCACTCAACCTTCCTTTGTTTATTTTTTTTTAATGTTTTTGGCCGTAAAAGGTGCGAAGAGGGAAAGCGAATTTATGTAATAATTTAAATAAATTTGCGAGTTTCGTAATTATACGGCAGACTGGAGTCAAGTTCAGACTTAGAAGAGTTGGAATGTTGATTGGAGTGCAGGCAATTTTAAAAATGCTATTAAGCCTTTTCTTAATAGAAGAGAATTTTGTTTAGGGAAACCCAAAAATTATGTGTTTTAAAGTTCCCACTTCTAGATCACGGAAAGTGTGATCTAGAAAGTAAAGCATGTAATTTTTAAAAAGTGAGAGGAACCAAAACAATTTCCAATTATATATCGATATTAGAGGATTACTTGACAAATAGAACAATGAAGAAATGTGATGAAAAGTGCTGAAAAAAAACAACCTAATCCAACACCTAATCTATATTTCTATCATGTTGTTCAATTTGGGTGTGGATACCGCCGTCCCGAGAACTATTTATTGGATAACCCCAACCCCAAGTGTTTAGCTACGTTTGGTGACTTAGCAGGGGTGCCCGGGCTCACAGGGTGAGGTTTTCCCGGGCTTTGGCGGCGGATGCATCTGTCCACTAGCTGCACGGCACGCTGGATCGGGAGAAAATTTTAAGGGAGTCCTTTTGACTTCTCCAGCCGTTCTCTCTCATACGAGGGGTGGATTCATATTTTATGTCCGTCACTCCTGGACATACCGACTATCAGATTCCTACTCACCCCTCATACCTTTTTCCTTCCCAGAACTTCGCATCCTTCCTAACCCAAAAAGACCCTCTACACAGCATCCTTAAATATGACTTAGGCCCTGAGGGGTAATTTTTTTCCTCAGGGCCTCCTGTTTGAAGCTAATGTAAAAAAATAATAATAAAATTTAGTCTTGTGTCACTGTACTGTTTTGTCCTGTTACCTGCCCGATAATGTTTTCTAAATAATACAAATATAAGTAGTACCATGGTCCGATTAATAAAAGTAAACGTACGGTAGATTTATTTATTTATATGTACTTATTTATTTATACATATATTACAATACAATACATTACAAAATGATGCTTTGTCTGTCCAACTGGGAAGGTTTACCGTTTCAGGACAGCCAAATTGCATATTACTTCATAATATTCTTAAGATAGAAATGGTTTCGCTCAAAATATCACAAGAATAAGATTCTATCAAAACAACTTTTGAAAACATTAATAATTGCATTCGGAACGAAGAAATGGTTTCTTTATGTCCTTGAAGAATCGCAAGGATGTGATTCATTCAAGGTCATTTTGGAGACCATTAATAATTGCATTCAGAACAAAGGAATGGTTTCTTTCGAGAGATCGCAAGGATGAGGTTCATTCAAGGTCGTTTTGGAGAACATTAATAATTGCATAATTAAAATAATGGTATGAAACTATAATTTTTAAACAAATTGTTAATCTTTTAGATTGTTCCTAATTTTTTTTTTTTTTTTTTTTATTATTTCCAACAAAAACATACTTAACAAATACAGATAAAATTGGCAATTTAAATAGGTAATCCCGCGAAGCTGCCACATGGCTGCTTGTCTGCAGGTTCTATCTCAATATACATCCATTACCATTTGAAATAAATAAAAAACATATTTATAAAATTTAAAATTGTAAAGAAGAAAGCAAATAGAGACAATCAAATCCTAATGAACTGGTTGGTGCAACCTACTTTACAGTTAATGAAAATAAATACAGTAAAAAAAAAAAAAAAACAACATTTTATGTTTACAAAGGCATACAATATTTAACAGATTGGTATCTATCATTCAAGAAAAAGGTAATATATTCTTAATAATTAGAAACCATTACATCATAAATCTTTCTTTTTCATCTTTGAACATTTTTTTTACAGATATACTGATTTTTCACTCATAATCCACATCTTCACAATTTTTATATTTATACTCTCATTTTCCTCAATAACAAATCTATTTTTGATTTTATTAAAAATCACCGGTACACAGTACTGCAGCGTTCGGCTTCCATACTTATTTGATATTTTAGGTATATTTAGGCCTTTTTTTTCTGTGAGTCGTGTGCTGTGACTATGTACCAGTGGTTTTTTATAAGTACTATCTCCCCAGTTATCCTTAATGGTAAGTAACCAGAATATACCTTTTATTGGGAGTAGGTTCTCAGCACAATATAAAAGCTGCACATTGTGTCTTTGTCTATATAAATTAGGTGATACAATATGCTTTATGATTTTATGATAGATATATTGTTAATCTCCAGATTTTCAATAAATAGAAAGTTGTCTCTAATGAGAAGATGTCATCCATTAAAAAAACCTTCATGCGAATTTTCTGCACGTCAGGTTATGATCATAGAAAACTAAAATACGTTTCACTTTCATAATAGTAAGATTTTAAAATTCGTTATTATTAAAATACATTTTGCTTTGACTTTCCATTTTGTTACAATTTTCATTGTGCGCGTTCTCGGAAATTCAATTTAAAATCTTTCTTACGACTGAAATTACTATTTTATTATTTTTCTACCAACGAACTTGTAACAGCTACTTAAAATAAATATATTAGGTACACCAATTTGCATTATTTATGTCTCTTACTTTTTAGAACACGCCTAATAATTAAATATTTTTTTTAAATCATTTATTATTTTACTTCTTTATTTTTTTCGCGCTGCAGAGTTTGAAAGGAGATCATTTAACCAAGTAGCGCAGAGGCCACCTTTGCATTGTTTATTAGAAACTGTGGGAGGAAGACTGCAGGAAGTCGGGGGTTGATAAATTAGGTTTCTGCTAGCAGCCTGGACTTAGAAATCTAACCGCCTTACTTCCCTTTCACCATTTCGGACTTGTAATCGGACAGCAATGGCGGTGGAAACTGACCAATCAAAAATATACTTAATACGACATTCATCCCTTTTACTTATACACATCCAAGGTTCCATCCCCCGACAACTGGCCTCCAGTAAACTTATATACAACATGCAGTCGGTTTTTAGAAAATACGGGTACCTTCTTACACAAAATGTAAGTAATGTTCCCTGAAGGGGTGTACAAAGAGGATGTACCGCCAAATAACAAAAGTATAAAACATGTTGTCATTCAAATGCTGCAAGGAAAAAATATTTGTTTATATATTGTTATACCAGCGCACAAGTAGAAAAAAATAGCACCATAAATAAATTTGTTTTTTTTTTTTTTTTTTTAATTTATTTATTTATTTTATAAATCAACAATCCAGTCCCGCTAAGCCAATTGCAATTGGCTTGACAGCAGGTGCTTATAATTACTTACAAATATATTTAAAGTTATAATTTACATCTTTTATCTACAGTTTAAACATTATTTCATAAATTTTATCAAGTATCAAGTATCAAAATAAATATTCTTTTTCCAATAACCAATTTTTCACCATATATTTAACCTTATTCATAGAATTATGTTGCTTTATATTGTCAGGTAATAAATTAAATATCTTCGGTATGTTGTATTCAAACGTTCTCTGTCCGTACTTATTATTAAATTTCGGAACTATTAACCCGTCGTTACGCGTGAATCTAGTGCTATATTTATGATCTAGTTTCTTTTTATGCTGCGGGGTAAATATATGCTGAATTATAATTTAATTGATGTCCATACCAATAAAAAAAAGGAATTTTTGAATTTAATTTAATTTAAATGTCATTTCGGGGGCCAGCTGTGGAGGGACTAACTGTCGGAGGAACAACTGACAGATCACCGCTATTACAATTTTAAAACTTCTTTCTTATCAAACAATGTTTTTGAAAATCAATCAATTTTGCACCTTGTTTTTATAAATAAATTAGGTAGGAAGCTGAAAATCTAAATAACAAAGACTCATTGTCATAATTTTTGCAATAAAACGTACCTAATAATTAATATATTAATTCTTTATTTCAGGGTGTGGGGAGGACAGTGCAATCCCTCACGTCCCGTATCGTTTTACACATTTATTTATTTACACAGTAGAGAAACAAGAACTAGAAGAAAAAAAATTGTAATAATAAAAATAAATAATCCATTATTGAGTGAGCTCGGGCCCAACGTTCACTCAAGAGTGGCGCTTGGTGCTGGAAGGCACCACCGTGTTGTCGGAGGCCATTAACTGCATCCTGGCTCCATTGACCTAAATATTTCGGATTCAATTGATTTTTTCAATAATTTTTTCTGGTCAATTTGAATTTTGTGTTTTATATTAGTATATAATGCCCCTTTTATTTAAAAAATCTAAAAAATGTTCTCATATAACATCCCCATTCTAAATAAATAACTTATAACCCAGTTCTCACTTCAGATGTGTTCCGCAATCCATTACCGCAAAACTCCATTAAAATTCACTGGTTCTCCGATCTCCGAAACATTTGGTTCTAAACTTTGCTCAACAAGTCTTTGTGTCCGCCAGTCGCGCGCCTCCCCTATATATTGCCCGGCCCGCCCAGGGGTAAACAAACCGGGCGATACGGGAGCGCTGAGTCATGTTTGCCGCAGCAAAAGCCTAGGAGCACGGTCATCTAAAACGGGGGAAGGCGGCGAGGGTTGGGAACAAATTTGCATTTTGTTTTTCGCAGTTTATTTTTTGGGTAATTATTTTTCGATGCTCGAACTTGCTCAGCGGTATTTAAACGGGACGGACTGTACTTAACATTGTTTGTAGTGCGGTCATACAAAATAAGTTTTGCAAAAAGAACAGCTATGGAACACACAGGTAATATGTATGATGTATCCATACGATCAAAGCTAAGGTATTTATCTAGACACGAGACGATCAAATTAATTAAATACTGGAGTCAAAATAAAATACAAAATAATAACGTGTGATTGAAGCAAGGACCTAGCGTATGTCAAGATAGAAAGGTGTGGCGGTCCTCTCTGCCCACTCCTGCGGAAAAAAACGGTATGATTATACGATAGTTAATGGTTAATATTTCGGATTTTAAAAATAAATATTACAGCATTGTATTAATTTGGGAGGCGGGTATGGGAACCGCCGCAGGGGAACCATTTATTTGATAACTACTGCCTCTGCCGTATGTCACCCCGAATGATTCCCTACGTTTGATGACTTAGAAATGGTGCCTGGGTACATGAGGTAAAGGTTTATCTAAATCTTGGCGGCGAATGCGTTTGCCATCCTGCTGCATGGCGGGCCGGATCGAGAAGACCTAACCTAGACCTGACTAGTCGGACTCTCGCGACCCATCTCCTTGCACGACAATGGGATGGATTCATACCTCTGTCAGTCCTGGACTCCTCATAACTTTTTCCTTCCCAGAACTTCATATCTATCCTTTCCCTAAAAAGACCCTCCACACAACATTTTCAAAGATGGTGTAATCCCTTATGAATTCTTATTCTTAAGGAGCTCCTGTGAGGAGCTAATGTAAGAAAAGGTTTCAAAGATTTGAATTACAATATTTTGATCAAATCTTTCATCATGTAAAACATTTTCGTTTTAAAGAACCCTTTTTAAATCATTCTTTCATACCTTTAGCAAGTTTAAAAAAATGTTAGATTTTATTTTCACTAGAGTAAATTGATTTCCGCTTTATTGACAAAGCAATTCTGAAAGTTTTGTAAAGGAAATTGAAAACTGAACCATTCATTGCATTATTCTACAGTAAGTATCTCCCACTGACAAAAATATGATAAATACAAATAGGTTTTTGCTTAGCCTCATACAATATAAGGTAATGTGGCGTTCATATAATTATTTTTCCGCCACTCAAAGAACACACGAGAAAGATCTGCAAGTCGCCAAATACTTGCCATTCGCCAGTACCGTCTAGCTATTCACCTACTTATGCACGTATCGGCGGCAATGTACACGCTAGGCCAGCTGCCTGATAAATAATTATTTCGCCACCTTCGCGAAAGGTCGAAACTCGAGCGTGCATCCACGAACACAGTGACGAGTTAATTCTAGCACCTTCCAGCGCACATATTGCCAGCGAACGGAAAGTTACTTGGCCGGTCGCTCCTATATAAGGCGACGCACTTAACTTCAGAGTAGTCAGTCTCTATCCAACGGTCGCTTTTACAATCGCCTCTATACAGCGAATCAGTGTAACATCTAGTGCCCGGTGCATCGTTACTCTCCTCCAGGGCAGCTACCTTCGAGGCCATCACCATACACCAGCTCCACTAGGTCCACCGCACCTAGCAGCTGCAACCACCGATTCACTCCGTAACTGCAAGATCCGCAGCATCTTCTGTACGGGAAACAGCGCCTCATCTCAATGGCTACCGAAGCCCATCGCGCTTCGCTGCCACTGTGACTTCATCTCAATGGCTATCGAGGCCCATCGCGCTTCGCTGCCACTGCACTCACTCCGCCTCACAAGGACTACCTGCCGATGGCTCCACTCACCGAGTCACCGCCGTTCATCTCCGCAACTCACCGCGTCAAGCAACGGCCTGGGCGACCAGGTCATCTCCGCCGCCACGACGTCGAGCAACACCCTGGTGACCTTCAGGCCCGTGGCCTGTTCCACCGCAGCTTCCTGACCTTGACCATCTCCAAGCACCCGCAACACCTTCCTCTACGGCACTTCGACATACGTCCCTTTACATCGGACCGACCTCAGAACGTAGCTCATGCTTCAATAAACGACTGGAGTCGTAATCAACTCGGATGCCTTTTATTTCTCTCTCCGTCTCTATCGACACTCGGAGTCCGTTCCCTCAGTAATAATATTTTTTTGTCGTTTTTAAATAAATTTCGCATTGTATATATTTCCAGGGGAATGAAAAAACAGGGGATTTCGACCAGAAAATCGATTTTTGTCAATCGAAATACCAATCTTTCGTTTTTTTATGTTTTCCCGTTCAATTGATGTTTATCAAGCAGGTCGATGATTTTATCTCAGACGCACTAAAGCAATCAACTTCTTCCGTTACATTACGCAAATTGTTGAAATGGAATGAGTCAGCAAACTAAAACATAAAATAAAAATAATATCTTCAGTTAGTGTTAGCTTCTGCATAGTTCCTACCAGGATGTCATTTATACCTCTTCCTAACCACATCACCTTATTGAAAAAGCATTTGGAATTTGGAACAGTGACAAGGAAAGTAGCGAATTCGAGTGCATGTGTTTTTTGAAAAACAGAAGAAGAATTGGGACTACCTTGTAAGCAAGTTGTTTGAAGAGAAAGATGATTATTATTATTTATTATTTTAACTTTATGAGTAAAACCTCAAACTGTAATATTTAATTAAATGAAGACATTATGTACATATTATACAATAAATGTCAATAAGAGTCAATAGATGTCGCACATTAAATAAAATGGATAATAATTTATTCAGACACCATCTAGATTGCATTTAGTTCGAGTTGAATCTTGCAATCATTCATAAAGATGGCAGCCAATAAAAATATGCGTTAAGAAAAATGAAGATAATATGGGTGGTTCTTAGTCAAAGTATGGTACAGTTAAAAGTGACCGAATTGGATATCGACACCTTAGCTCAGTGGATAAGAGCGCCCAACCCGGAAAGTAGGGAGTCCCAGAGGTGCCAATATCTTTTTCTGATTTTTCTGTTTCCAGATTTTCGATTGAGTTTCGCTCATAATGTCTTCATTTAATTAAAAAAAAAAAGAAAGATGATTTTTGACCCTTTGAAAGTTTTGTATTTATTCGTGCTGTTGAGGCGATAATTACCTCGAGGTAATACATTGTAACTGCATAACTGTATTGTGATTGTGTTATTTGCTCCTTTGTAGGTGTACACTATTACAGTGGTATTTGAGAGGTCATTTTTTTTCCTTGCATCCCTAGTTTTTCCTACACATACTCACATCACCCGACTCCAGCAAACACCATTATGTTTCGTTTCACTGTTAGTATTTACGGTTCATTTCCAAGTGCACCTGAACCTAATTCGTAAGCAGTTTCAGATGCAACAGCTTCTATACTCCAAAGACAATGAAAAACATTATTTCGTTCTTTTTCTGATATAAAAAAATCGCAAATGTTTGCATGAGAGGAAGAGAGATATATAACTTTTATTAACGTGTGGTCGTTCTGGGGCTCCTGAAATTTTAACGGCACATGATGTTTTGGGACAAATTTGTTGTCCTATTATTATAGTTTTTACGGGTTTTAAGCAAAATTTAATGTACTCCCATGTGAAATACTCAACTTATTAAAATTTGTTAACAAGTAAAGCTGAATCGCACTTCTTGATCCCATGGTCATTTGTTGAACGCTTCACTGCCATTTCGTTCTTACCTTTGATTGTATTTTTCCATAAACTTAGTAACGATCTGTAATGCACAGTAGGAAAGTATATAACGTTACCATAAAATAAAATTTAGTAATTTGAAGGTTTGTTTCGATAGGTATTAAGTTTCCTTTTTTAAATGGCTAAAATGACTACACTTATCTTTGCTATTTCCCATGGTGATATTTACGACTCATGACTAACAATGCCTGACATGACGATGTACGGGGCACGTTATCGCATGCATACATACATAGTAGGTACACTTACGTTGTAGGAGATGTGAGATTTGTTGCTACGGTTTTTATGTTACCGATTTCAGAGGAATTATTTCACGGACTGATACTTCTATTTCTCTTTTGTATCATGTTAATGTAGGTACTCGCATACTGCTTACTAACTCCGTATGCATGGACATTGGAGGGTCTGGAGTCGTTCAAATAAATGTAGCTTCGTTCAACAAAAAATAGAGTATTGACGTGTGCGGTGAAGGAGGAAACCATATGTTTCCTTATAACGCCGTTGAGAAAGTGGTGGGGTCCCCTCGAATTTACGTTTTTTACCTACAATGTACTTAAAAACGTGACGTTTAGAATCTTTAGCTATTTTTAAAATACGAAACCATTCGCGTAAGTCCTTATTTGGTTCTTAAAACTTTTAATTTTAATGGAAACTAGTTCTTAAAAGTGAGAAAGTAAAAATATCAAACTTGCGTAATAAAATAATGTATACAGGGTCATAAGAGGTTTTGGTAAAATGTTGAAAAATTTTATCTAAATAGCGGTTAAGATTTACAAAACAATGATTTCAACGGTTACTACTCGTATATCAGTAAAGTATCATTTTTCTTCTCGTTAAGAATCATAACTGCTCGTTAACATAAGAAATAATGTATTTTGTTATGATAGCACAGTTATAATTTCAAAAATTTTACCATTTTTATCTTGTTGTTGATTGCCAAACGAATCTCAGATTTCGTAAAACTTTTGCGAGATTTTGGCGCTAATGTTGAGAGACATTATTAATACGTAATTACAAATTATTCGCAATAATTACATTAAACCGAGTTCGTATTTTAACAGTGGTATAACTCCCATTTGGTCGTGGTTTAGCATACAATTCACAGATTAAATTCACGTTAGCGCAATCTCTGCACCCGGGGACATGTCGACGAATAAATTATAATCATTAGTACTTTCCCTGGCGATCTATCAAAAAACAGGCGTGATTACTGCAAAACCGACGCTTTTTTCGCTTCCGGAGTTTTCAATGGAAAAACTCAAACACCGACGAGGCTTTGCTTTTATTCTGAAAATGACGGGACACGTTGCTGACTAGAGCAACGAGAATAAATAATACACGTTTGCGATAAAAAAGGAAAAGTCGAATATCCGTACACCCAATATTTGATTGTTATAGATTTAATTTTTCAGTTTGTCATCATCACGACAATGTGACCATATGCGTCGCAGAGCGTTAAACTACTTGGCTCCGGTCCCGTTGGTTGTGGATTCGAAACTTGGCCTGCGCAACAAAAATTGTTCCATATAAACGGAGTGCGGAAATTAGTTGTGCAACGGGAATCTACATCACAAAGAGATACGGTTATGAAAAAGACTTGAAGGTTCGATCTCAAAAATTATGAACTTCGAAAGCCAAGGATATGTAGATCTCACTGTTATGAAGACATTCGAAATATCGCGTTTCGAATATTCGCATTTGTTGCACTTACTTAGCTAAAGTTGGTTCTAAGTTATCTAATGCGCAGCTTTTCTTTTTCAGCATATCAGGCAGTACTGAATATCCAATTGAAATTAACCATTGTTCCAATAAGAACCAAAAATGAATTCCTTTATTTTAATCTCAAAATATTTTGATTCTTATCGTTTATCAGTTATTGTGTATTAAGTGTAGATTTATAATAAAAAGATAAAGTTCTTATTTTGACTAGATTGGTTTAGATTAATTTGTATGCCAGCATTCGAATTACTTTGAACTACATCAAACTCGATTAAGCCCCCCGTTGAAATCATTATCAACCCTGGAATTGATGAGAGTTTCCATAATTTAATTAAGGAACTCCAATAATTATTATGAGCCAATTTGTGTGGAACATAACTTTAATTAGTTGCGGATTGCTTTAATCGCCGTTAAACCGAATGGTTGGAAACTTACTGATAAATTAATGATATGCGAAGGCGACAATTGGTGAAAGCATCAAAAATTATTGCTGGAATGCCAGAAAAGGAGAATATTTTTTGATAAGCAAACGTAGAAATAACCTTATTCTTAAGTTATTTATATTCGATGACTTTCTATGGATGTTTATTTTGGACCGAGTTCAATGAGTAAGATCTCAAAATTTGATCACAAACCAAACAGCGGCGTTTATTCTGTTTACGACGCTCTTGAGATAATGAAATGTCTGTTTGGGGAAGATTTTATTGTGGAATACATTGTACAAATAGCAACTTAACGTTTGAACTTAAATTGGTAGAAAGTTTTGCTTTTTAACTTAAATACGAAGCACTTGTAATAACTGGAAAAGTTATTTATTCATTATTTATGTAATTCCATTGCCATACTAAATTGAGAAATAGAAGGAAATGATTCGATTTAGCAATTGAAACCAGTCACACTATCTCTATTATAGTTAAATATAACAATAGGTTCACATGGTTTGCACATTGGTTTTCGTGACAGCTGTTTTGGTGATCAAATCCATTTTAACGCTGTGGCTAAAACGCGTAGTGAAGCCTTATTTATACGATTTTAATAAGGTACCGTCTAGATTTAGAATTATCCAGATCTAGTCAGTTGCGGATCTACAAAATCGTCCGCTCTGTACTGTAATTACTGATATTTTAACTCTGTCTATATCGCTTTCGTGAACGAGAACATGCGTATCGTTTTCGGTACTTAGTGCTTACGTCAGGGCAAACATTTTATTTTTCTATCTTACCTTATAAATTAATGTTGTACCGAAGACTGTTCATGAGTTTATATATTACATATATGTTCACAAAATTTAAACTCTCTCATTTCGGTTCTATTAATGTTGTAATAATTCTCAAAAATAAATCTCACCCATTTTATCAAAAGTTGATTTCTAAAATGCATTGAACAATTCTCTCAAAGGTTCTCTGAATTTCTCGTCAGGTTTATTTAAGATTTACAATCATATAATGATTGTCTTAAAGTCTTCTTTGAAACGATAAAGATGACCTCTCACACCATTGTGAGAGGTTCACCTTGAGGGCGCATTTACAAAATTTACAAAGGAGCTCTTCAACAGTCAGTTTTAAACTGCCCTGGGCCATTTCTACTTTCCTTACAACACCAAAGCTTAGAAATTCATTCAAAACGTCTTTAGACACGACGGCCGTTGAAAGTTGTTGAGAAGATAAAATGAAATATATCATTTGATATCGGATACTTTGAAAACTTCAGACAAATATGCTCTTCTTAATTTATTCTGCCCTTTGTGGGGGGTTTCTATAATCATTTAAAAAGATGTCCCAAGGGAGGACTAACCTATATTTAATATAGAGAACCTGAATATAATTACTTTGGTTAAAGTGATGACCGGACAACTCAGAATGAAACCAGCTCAGAACCACCTCAGTTAAGTCATTTAGAGTGATAAAAAAAATTTATAAAAAATTGATTAAATAGGTTACGTTAGGTTAGGGTTATCGGCTAATTTAAAACTATTTTTTTCGAAGCTTTTATTGACTTTTCAAGGAGGTGTTGAGTTGACTTTGTCCTCAGTTGGCATGGAACCGGCAAAAGTGTATTGGATAAAACTAATTATATTATTTTTTTTAATTAATGAAGGAAATATTAGCGAAACTCAATCGAAAATCTGAAAAAAGAGAAATAAGAAAAAAATACGTTCACATCTAGGATACGAACCCAGGACCTTCGCCTTGCTGAGGGGAGCTCTACCAACTAAGCTTATGTGTCCCTATTCCATTCTGTCATATTTAACTGAATCATACTTTGACTAAGAACTATCAACACTATCTTCATTTTCTTAACGCATATTTTTATCAGCTGCTATCTTTATGTATTCTTGCAAGATTCAAACTCTAATGCTATCTAGATAGTGACTGAATAACTTTTATCCACTATTATTTTTAATATGTTACATCTATTGACTTTTCAACATGTCCATCTTTTTCTGATTTTTATGTTTTCAGATTTGCGATTGAGTTTTGGCTAATATTGTCTTCATTTATTTAAAATATTACAATGTGAAGTTTCACTCATTAAGTTAAAAACAATTAAATTATTAAATTAAATTCAGAAAGAAACTCATCTCTTCAGATAGTCGTATCTATGAACTGATGTAGCTAGTCTGTAATGCAAACATTCAAGAAAATAATTGTTTGCAGTTTTCCGCAAAGTTGTACCGTTTGTCTGTTTAAAAAATTGGTTTTGTCCGAATTGTATCAATGGTTGTTCATTAAATCTATTTAATTCCAGTTCAGCATTATTTTAGAAGAGTACCGTACATCGTCGTTCGTGTCTAATTTACGAACGGTTACGATGATAGTTGAAAGTATACTCATGGATGAGCATGTTTAAAGCCAACAATTGAACACCATGCTCTTTATGAGCATGCTCATGTCAAACAAAAGTAAACAAATGCAGTCAGTTCCATTCGCCCATAACTACACAAAATAATATGATTGCAATCTTTTGACAAAAGAAAATAAAATGGTTGATTCGGGTCCAAGATGTCAAAAAATCTGAAAATGACCAGATAATAAAAAAATAAATGCTAATTTCAACAGTATGTGGTTTCGTTTTGGAGGTAAAACGACTTCCGGAATTAAGAAATCTATTGTGGGTATTTTAGTGACCCTGTGTTCCAAATACATTCGTGATTTTCATAATAAATTACGTAAAGCAATGATTTTGAACAAAAGCAAAGCAGGATTTTCGTTTCATGCGCAGGCCCGAAATGGAGATCGGCTTGAAATGAGCATGTTTGTAAGTAAATCTTTTCACGCATACTGTATTTTTCACGAATCCAGTGAGTATGCTTAATACTAGCAACTATATACAAGAACTGACAAACATTTGCTTACTTAGCATGCTCTTTTGCTACCAATGAGCATGTTTGTCAGTATATTTCAAACTTATTTCAACTATTTAATTGTGTTTACTTTGTGAATTGATCGTCGTGACCAATACAGAAAATTCGAAATATTATAATTTTTAAACTTCAACGAGCATTTCAGCATTATTTCATTTACCTTTGTTATGTTCTTTAATAAACTGAATATGAAATGAAACCTTGTTGAGTATTGGTGCACTTATATTGTGTCAATTGCCAAAGGAAATGGCTACAAAATTTCTTTTAAAAGTTTATTGCACTATCGAGAGTATTCGGTTTCCATGTGTGGAAAATGCATTTTCATTGAAACCCAAGGGAGAACGACCCAATAGTGGAAAGTAAATAAATGACTTTACCGAGTGAAAACATTTTCAAAGTCAGAAGAAGTATAAGGAATGTGCAGTGTACGTTCTTTTAAATATTTTTTACAGTATTTACGTGGTTGTCACTCACCAAATTAATCACGGATGGACTTACGTAACTTTCACTATAGCGGCTTTTCGATCTGCTACGTAATATTATTAATTATAATAATGTATGAGAAATCGATTAATATCCTCAACTGCCTCATAAAAAGGCTGTTTTACTCCTAACTAACAATTTGGGATGTGGGTACCGCCGCCCCGGAAGCGATTTACTGGATAACCAACTTCTCTGCCATAGGTCACCCCAAATTGTTAGCTACGTTTGATGACAAAAGGGTTCCTGGATTCACAGGGTGAGTTCATCTAGGTCAGTGATTCCCAAAGTGGTCCGTACGGACCCCCAGGATCTTTCAGGGGATCCGTGGAAAATTAAAATTAAGTTGGAGATCCTTGGACTACGTCAGGGGGTCCGCGCAAGGTTTAATATAAAATTTAAAAAATTGAGGCACATTTTTATTCATACGGAAGTTATGTTGGGTTACTAATGCTAATCAATATAATATACTCCAGCTTTCAAAATTGTAAAACAGAGTTGAATATTTGTTTGCTTATTGTCAAAAATTTACCGGGGAAGGGGGGGTGCGTGGGCCAAAAGAACCACTGGTCTAGGTCTTTACAGGCGAGCCAGTTCGGGAGACTTGATGAACGAGACCATTGACCTCTCCTACCGGACTCTCGGCCAATTGCCTTACACCAAAATGGAAGGGATAGATTTCTAAATCCTTCACTCCTGGACCCGCTGACCCCAGACTCCTACCCACCCCTTTTTCATTTTTCCTTCCCTGAACTTCATTTTCTTTCTTTACTTAAAAAAACCCTCCACATATTGTCCTCAAAGATGAACAGGCCCTTAGGGAAATTATTTTCCTCAGGGTCTCCAATGTGGAATTAACTTTAAAAAAGCTATTAACAAACCAAATGCTAACTGATCAATAAAAATATTTAAAAATTTTCGAATTTATGCCCGGGTTAAATCTTCCCCACAGGAAAAACTAAACCCTTCCACACACTTTTCCACAAATGACCATCTATTCAATCCACGCTACGCAAGTGTGTTATATAAGTATCATAAATACAAAACAATACAAGAAAAATATGTCAACCTACCAGAGACCAAATGGGAAAATAATTCACCGACTCCAGATATTTTCATATCAGAGGGTTCGGCTCCTAACTGGACCGATAAATCCTACTGATCCTTCATTTAAAAAAAAATTGTAATCCTACATATATTTAAAATGACTGATTTTTGCATTTTTATTTATAAATTCTTTGACAAATCTAATAAGCTTAAATTTTAAACTATGATTTGAAAATACAGGCACTTTAATATTTCGCTGACGACATGAATTACGATTTGCTCCAGAAATTCATAATTCAAACTTAACAAGAACCAACCCTTGTCAAATGACTGTGCTTTGTTCTAATGTAGACTGTAGGCTTAATTATAAATGTTGATAATTTGTTTTATTTATTTCCAACTAGTCAAAATAATCTGATTAGAATAAGGTAATCGGGGATCAGCAACAAATTAATTAAATTTAGTCAAAGGATGATAAATGGGTGTCGCTTGTTACCTTACAGTAATTCTGTGTAACAGTAGACCTCACGTCCAAAATCAATTTTTATAAGAATATTCATAAATACCCCCTACTTAATTATAAAACAGTATGTTTTAGCTAACATTTTAAAAAATATTTGTAAAGAATCATACAATTTATCCAAAGAAACGTCGCTGTCTCCACGATAATTCTTTGGACGGATTCTCATTTTTAAATTAATTTATTAATTTGTCTAGCGATTTGGTTAAAATTGCTAATAAATAAAAATTCAAATTGGATGACTTTTTAAATACGAAAATGTTTGAAAAGAAAATAAAATGGAAAAGGGTGTAATTATCTTGTTAAAAGTTTATTTGAGAAGGCTTTTACGAAGGCACTATTTTGAAATTTAATCACGGATTTTCTTTGACATTTTTTTAACGATTGGGTGTTTTCACTAATTCAATCTGTTTTTTAGATGTCATTATTACTTTTAAGTAAAATAAATTTACATTATTACCAAAGAGAAATGCTGTCTCAAGATTGTAGGTATAAGTGTAGGTAAAATGATCTACTTTGTATCACATGAGATTTTAATAGAAAAAGCTAATTGAATAAGTTAAGGGTATAAACCCTGGTTCCATGCTAACTGAGAATAAAGTCAACTCAACACCTCCTTTGAAAGTCATTAGAAGCTATGAAAAAAAATATTTTAAATTAGCCGATAACCCTAACCTAACACAACCTACTTAACCAATTTTTAATATATATATTTTTTATCACTCTAAATGACTTATCTGAGATGGTTCTGAGTTGGTTTCATTCCGAGTTGTCCGGTCACCATTAAGAGACTTACTTGACTTACTTTAAACCAGTAATACCTGACATAATTTGGTGGAAAAAAGGTTAATGAAGTTTTGGTTCCCGGTAACTTTTTGATCTTATATTTAAAAAATAAAAATAAAAAATTCAAAACCAAACAAAAATTATTATTTTTCATGACATAGGTTACACAGACAAAAAACCGCCCAATCCTTCATCCTTTTCCTAAATGTTCGATACACATATAAAACATAAAAAATGTCACCGAATAACAAAATTTCATTTACATTTTTACTCCAAATAATGCCAGGAATCACTGACACAAACTGTATATTGAAAGGAAGCATTGAAACGTTTTGATTTCCAATATAACAGTTATTTGAAGAAATATGCGTTAATTAAATTTTGGAAAACATTTGAGTTAATTGTTGGCTAAGGAAAATGAAGTTTTGTTTTTATTTTTTATAACTATTTTGGAAAATAATTTCCCTCAGAATCTACGTCATCTGAGATGCTGTGCGGAGGGTATTTTTGAAGAGAGAAAGGAATGAACATTTATTTTGTAGAGACACACAACACAGAGGCTGGCAAATCGTTCCGCAGCTGTTGAACACAAGACTAGCCGAAGAAACGATCCGTTCTCGTGTGGCAAATGTCAACCGTGTACATTCCGACATATATTTGATATTCACTAAGGAGGCTGCTCGAATCATTACCGTTTACGCTGGGAACATCATTGGACTGCTAACATTACAAAAACTGCTATTTAAGAGCCCGTCGGGATTGTTTCGCTTCCGCCCTTTTCTCCTGAACTTTCGCCATTAAATTTCCATAGTTACGGCATTCTATTCTACAAGCTTTGAGAGTCCTTAAATAACAAGGCTGATCTTCAAAAATGACGACTTCTTCAATGCAATCAACCGCATTTATTCAGTCAAGGAAACCATTTTATGATTGATTGAAAACAGCAATTACCTACTTTATGCATCAATCTATAGTATAAACAGTAAAAAATAATATTATTCTCTTTTTTCTAAAACTTGTTCCCATATTTCTCGTTAAGGGTCGCTAAATCAATATGCTAATAAGTACAAACTATTATACTTATATTTCTCAGGTACTGCAGTGCCTCTTCAATGTTTACAGAAGAGAAAGTTCCAGGATTCAAAGCTTTATTAAGAACAAGGATTGCAGGACTGAGGGAAGGATAAACCACTCCAGAAATATTCTAATCATAGAAGCCCGTCTGACTCCAGCCCTCGTCGCTCGCAATCGCCGTCGAAAGTACATACATTGGTCGACGTGGTTATTCTTGAGCCAGTCGACGGAACATTTTTAGACGCCAAACGCCAAAAGTCATTCGCCACAACAACGAGTGGGGTAGACCAGTAGAAACGGAGAAGCGAGTGGTTGTTTATTTGCGTGTCTATGCAATTGGCTGTCAACATCTAGTATTATCGTTTTCCCGCGCGAACTTTCGCACCCGCAAGACGTCGAATATTGTTATAAATTCGTTTTAAGGTTACATATTACAATGGCTAATTTTCCGCTCATTATTGTTGATCAGAACTAACTAGTTCTATGAGCAGTTGCTTTTGATTATTAGTTATATGGCCATTTCGAAAATTATCAACCGACCCAACAAACTTACCGTTTCACTGTTTGACGTTTGACATTTCAAAGTTACACCATAGAAATCTCAAAAACATCAGGAACATAGACGAAATTTACAGGGCTACCAATATAATCATCCTTGCGACCGCTCGCCGTTCAAGAATACGTAAATATGAAACATTCGAAAAAGTTGGTCGCTACGACGAGGAATTTTTTGCTCGCAGCTGGCGCATGGCGATTAACGATTGATCGTTGCTCGGGAATAGCTACCCAGGATCGAGCATAGAAGAACATTTGAGAAAGACACTGGCTCCCACAATCTTAGATCTGATGGACCAACAAGACCCAATTAAAGATTTTATTACATTTTTTTTGAATAATTATTATCTTATGATGCTTCTCTTTATTTATTTATATATATTTTTTTTTTCAATTTTCATTTCGATTCTGTCCCATCATTTATAAATACTTATGTTTTCAATGTATGTCCCTAAACTCAATATGGGATGTGTGGGATTGCACTCACCTCCCCACATCCTGTAATAAAAACCATTATTGTTCTCTAGACTTTATGTCCGGATTAAATCTTCCCCACAGGAAAAACTTAACCCTTCCACACACTTTTCCACAAATGATCATCTAGTCAATCCACACTACGCAATTGCGCTGTATAAGTGTAATAAATACAAAAAAAAATACAAGAACAACATGTCAACCTACCAGAGACCAAATGAGAAAATAATTCACCGACTCCAGATATTTTCATATCAGAGGGTCCGGCTCGATAGAACTCCTAACTGGACCGATAAATCCTACTAACCCCTCAATATAAATATTTTAAAAAAATGTTATTATTATTATATGAAGGTACCCACATTTTTCAACAGGCAACTTTATAATGATAAAAATCTCATCCAAAATACGATGTAAAAATAATATTGTCATTGTTGAAAAAGCCCAATAAACAAGCATTTTAGGGCGGATGCGAAAGTTTTGTTTTGATGAGTATTTGTGTAGGTTATAGTCTGGCGTTCGTGATGGTATCGGAGCTTTTACGGCTCGGGCTGTTTCCTTCGTGACGGCATTAAACTACGGATGAGCCGATAGAGCTAAAAGTTCGTGTTACTTACGCCCGAACGCTTCTAGCAGAACACCACCTGTCAGTTTACATGACGGGAGAATATTGTTTAAGGTTATTAAGCAAAAATTTTATATTCTGGGTAAAACAAGCTGTGTTACTCGCGCATTAAAGAAGGTTCATTTTAAGTTGCATTCATGCATCTGACATGCTTATAATTAGCTTTGCTTGATATTTTTACAAAATGTTTCAAACGTTAATTAATTGATTAATTAATTAAATAATTACCTGTTTTTCTTTCTTTGTATTTATTGTCAATATTCATCTCTATTTTATTTAGATTTTTCGAATTTCTCTTAACCCTTCGAATAATGACAAAATAATATCTATGAACTTTTGCCTGTCAAGATTTGCGCACTAAATTCCCGGTTCTTCCCGTGCATTTTAAATTTTCCTTTTTATTGGTTATTTTTTAACCTTTTTGCAAAAACAAAAATTGTTCTAAAATCTAGATAAAATAATCTTTCCGATGTGTTTATTAGAAATCAACATTTTTGTTTTTTAATATTAAAATTTTGGTATTGAAAATGTAAATTAGCTTAAAAATACATACCTGGGGATTCCTAGAAAAAGTACATAAAATAAAATAAACTGAATATTTTAAACACAGATTCCTTTTCTTAAGAAAATTTGTAATAAAACTGTCACCTCACTTTTTATAAAATTCATACAATTTTATTTTAAAATTAAATGTTTGTTACGTCACAAATTGGCGCAAAATAAAATCGTCACTTATGATCGGGTTTGTAAAATATCTGACCAATATAGCTCGTATATTCCTAAAGCAATAAGAAGCATTATTTCTTTCGCTTTCTAACATAAAAGAAATCACAAATGTATGCGTGTCAGGAAGAGAGATATCTAACTTTTAATAATGCACGGTCGCTCTGGCTCAATCTGGGTCTCTTGTTATTATAACGGCATATGATGTTTTGGGACAACTTGGGTCTCCTGTGATTAGACGGGTTAAGTGCACAATATTTTAGTATGTAACCATATCCTATGTATGTACACCTTCACATATAGATGATCCAGAAGTTTTAATTGTTCCCATTATATAATTACCTATTGCACAATGTTATTCTATTTCTGTTATAATTAGTGTAACTCGCTCATCAAGCACAAGAACTAGCTTCTTCTTTGGTGAGATTGCAATTTTAAATAATTTCTGTTAGTATTTATAATTTTAATTAGAATAAAATAACTTTATTTGAATACAATTTCAGTGTATATGTCTTTAATATTTAACCAACCGGTTTCAATTCAACCTGAACCTTCATCAAATTTTAAATTAACATTAAATTAATTACAGAGTTAAGGGTATCTATAGGTAACATAGAAGGGGAAAGAATATCAACTTTGGAGGGGAACGAGGGGTAGGTAGGTAAGAGCGAAATGGTAAATGTAGGTGTAATGATAAATAAAAGGGTAATTTGCTTAAAACTGAGCTTTTTTTTAAATATGAAAACCGCACAAGAGTCCCAACTGCTCCCGTCTGGAGCCAGCGAGACTATGGCATCCCCAATTGGGTATGTTGTGAGGCTGAAGGTAGGGTGAAGAAGAGGAGGGTGGGAAGTACCTGGCTGTTCAGATCTGGTCACCAAACACGGCTAAAGCCATTTCAAGCAACGTTTCAATTCTGAATGGTGGTCTTACACCAGGGCGATACTGAGAGTATCTTCCACTCTGGAATGTGCCGCAAATAAACTATATATTATTTCAAATTAATAAATTGTGAAATAACACAAATTAATCAAATAAAATTTATTTGCCACGCCGGGATTCGATCCCGCGACCTTCGGAATGCGAGTCAAGAGCCTTACCGCTGGACTACGCCGGCCGTCGCTGGCCGGCTGTACAATAAATCTTACTGTTTATTTAATAAATTGGTTTTATTAATTTTCAGGGATTTTTTTTAAATTTCAAGCTTCTACATTATCACGACGTCTATGCAGTACATCTATCCCCAAAGATTTATTTAATAAATTATCTCTGTCTGTTAGGTGTGTTGCAAATTCTGAAAAATTTACACTGTTTAGGCAGTTCAAGTATTCAACCACCCCCGTTTGAACATTTCTGCTGTTTTACCTACGCTGGCAATTATTTCTTTTAAGATTATAGATGCCAGAATAAATTTTTTTAAAATTATTATCGTTAGAATCGATCAAAATTTACCTAAGTTATTATGAGAGAAAAAAAGCGGCTTTAATTTCAATGATAAAAAATCATCATTTATTAAAATTCTACGACAACCGTTATTATACATGAATTTATCAGTAGGTATGAAACATAGTTTTTTTGCAAGCATTCTATCAGTCAAGACATGGGCATGCCCGTTATTGTTGCAATGGATTTGAAAATAGACAGTTCTTCAGTAAACATGTTAGAAAGAGGAATAGCGAAAAGTCTGTGAACTATAGAACGGAAAACAAAATATTTAGGAATAGGAAATGAGATGGTTTGAAGTACTATGAATTTCTGCATCAGTAAAGATATGTTTTCCATAAATATTGAAATTGAAGCTCTTGACTGCATGGATAAGTTTGCGAACAATTTTTCTCCTTGTATAAAATCCTTTTATTAAAAAAATCTACATTAGCGGCAGAATAAAAAATATTGTTCATTTACGTTCTCGTTCAACACAATCTGTTAACCCTTTGTATTGCTCAAGGTATGGTTGAATTACCTTGTAACTTGCTCGATTATCAACAATTCTCTATCTTTTGTAATCAATCATTTTTTCTTCCTGTAGCCTACTTGCTGCAAATATTTTTGATCATTTTTAATCTTGGTGCTGTGAGAATGGATAACTGGCACACACATCTCTCTGTAGTGACATGTTTACTTGGAATTATTGGAGAGTTGATGAACCCTTTACAAGTTCGACTACCAATATACGGGCTTGTGCCTAGTCGAAAAACTTGTAAACCACCATATTCAAAATTTTGTATTGTGAATAAAGATAAAAAGAAGATTTAATCATTGAAGACAATCTTACTGACCCCCAAAAAAATTCGAAAAAGAAAAATTATAAAAGGATATGAACGCATCTAAGAATTGAGCCCTGGACCTCAGCCTTGCTGAGGCTCTGCTCTAACTATTGAGCTAATTTGACCCTAACCCCTTCTGTCATGTGTAAATAATCACACTTCGACTAAGAACGACCAACATTTATTTTTTTTATTTTTTTTTTTTTGTTATAAAAATACAAAACACAGTATTATAATTATCTTATTACTTTCATTACTTTATTAACGCATATTTCAATTAGCTGCTATCTTTATGGTGTCACGTCGTGCTGTGCCATAAAACAAAGAAACTGGCAGAGGTAATATAATTCAACACCATGATCAGAGTCCAAATAAACACCATTGCAACACCCTTGATTCCCCTTTTGAAGACATAGACAAATACATAAAATAGCATTGACGAGTTCATTCCAAAACATTTTTAACCAATTTCATGCCAAACAGCACAATCTCACACGCAACTGAAATCAATGAGCGAGAAAATGGCACCATTTCCTTCAGCAAATAAAGTTCAAAAAACTTCTGATGTGTTTACCCGATCACAGAAGTTTACCAAATATATCGCAAGTTCACAATTTGCTCAATAAATAAAAAAAGTATCGTCGTCAAATATCCATTAGGGGTTGTGTTATTATGATTTCGTCAATTTGTCGACAGACGTTTGCCGAAGTCATCATTCATTGATTATGTACTTAGGAAAATCATGAAACTTCTGCTGGGTCCTTATAAATACGACAAACATTAATGCAGAGGTGTTTGGTAACGGAATGAACGGAATGCTATGCGCATAACTCGAAGTGCAGATACATGATTTAAAACAAACAAAAAAAAACAGCAATAGTTTGCATAAATTTAGTTGTGCAATTTACGTATCTTATACTGACTGGTGATATTTCTTACTGTTTTGTTTATAGATTTCCTTTCATTACTTCGTATCGTGAGTTCACTTTTATAGTAAGTCAAAAATTGGCGTATTGAAGTAAAGTATTCCGGTGGATAGAGTTTATTTTTTAGCTAATAACGCCTCTAATATAGTAGTCAAAATCACAAATTTAGTAGTTGAAATTTAACTAACACGGTTAGTTTGGTGATAGGTTTCAACAATAACTTTCAGTCCGTAGTAACTCTAAATAATTCTGTTGTGACCCAAATAATAAAGGAAAAATTATAAAATCCTGGATTATTACTTTTGAAATAATACTATGTTATATTGTCTGATTTTTGTCTACTTTGCTATCATAGTGTTGGACAAATTATTAGAATTTCAGAGGAGTATTCCTCATGTAATGCTGCCGTTATAGAAGTTCACTCCTCTAAGTGAATGTATCTGCTATTTTAATACGGAATTAACGTTGGAACCTTACGTTGGAATTAACTTTAAAATCTTGAAAACGAACAAGGTAGCTACCATATTAGAAAAGACTATTAAAAAAACTAAAAGAAACACAGAACAACCTTATAAAACTATCAAAGGAAAACCAATTCGTGCTCGGAGTGTGAAAGTCAGAAGCTCAGGCTAAAGTTCATGGAAAAATTGATGAGCACGCAAGAAAGGAAAATATTATTTTACCAATGCTGGTCACATGAACAGCCAAAGAAATTAAATTAATGTGAAATGAAACCACTGAAGAACGGGATCATTTTAAGTGGGAAGCTGTGTTCTAGAATTTATCTAAAAAGAACCAAGAAGAAAAAATTAATCCCTTTTATTTTATAGTGACAATTGTTGAGGGCAGAATAAAAACAAATACATTATTTCACTTAATCTCTACGAAGTTATTGCATTAGAGAATCCTGAAATAACTCGTAAGTTTTTAGCCGTGAGTCATACCGAAAAGGAAGGGGACATTATGCACTCTGTCATCAAAAAACAAAAGAAGAGGACGTTGAAAAGTGAACAAATTTAAATTCCTATTCAATGGGTCACTTTATTAAATTATATTAAAGAACTGAAAACTTTACAATGTCACAGAGATTTTGGATTTAACACAGTGAACTTTGTTGCTTTGACAAATAGCTTATGTAATATTTTCGACAAGAATACCAAGTAGATAGGTATACAATATACATACATGAATACGATATAAAAATAGTGAAATGCAGAAAGTAATCACCGAATCCCATTTTTATAGAACAAATAATGAACAAAATGTTTTTTATTGAAATGAATGTAAAAAAAAAACGAAGATAAACAAAAATAATGATGGCTTACCATCGACAAAACAAAATCCAAATGATATAAATTGATATTTATATTCAATTTTTTAAGAGAAAAACTCTCTTTTTATAACTTTTGAAGGTTATTCCCATAAACTTCAATGATATTTATATTTTAACTACACCAAAAACAGCATATTAAAAGAAAAATAACCTTTTAAATTTGTGTAAGGCTTTTACGAAAGTATTTCTTCCACCTGGCAAAATGAAAGATTTTATCTTCAGTTTTCCAGATTTTTTTTTGGCATTAGCTCCACACAAGAGCCTCAACTTAAAGCCTATGTCATTTTTGGTAATATTGCATGAAGGTTATTTTTAGGGAAAGAAAGGAGTGGAAGTTCTCGGAAGGAAAAAGTATGAGGATGGTTAGGAATCTTGGAGTCCAGGAGTGACGGACGTATATATCCGTGGGTCGAGAGAGTTCGACTGGAAAGATCAAAAGATCTCCCTGAACCAGTAGGTGTGTAAACGCATCCAAGACCTAGACAATCCTTACCAAAGACAAATTCACAAAACGCAGCGAACCACTTGGGGCAGCCTACTGCAGGGGTGTTTGTTTTCCAATAATAATGGTTCCCGGGGTGGCGGTACCCATACCGATAACAATTGTTTAAGAAATTTTAATCAAAGTAGTTTCAATACCTTATTATTTTTCTACAACAATAACTAGACCTTAACTTTTTGTGTAATAAGGTAACAAATAATTAATTACAACACTGAATTTGCAGTTACTACTTTGTACTTAGTACCGGTGACTAGCGAGCGCTAGTCGACAATGGATTCGAGGGACAAGCTACTTTGGAACCAGTTCCTACGCCTTTGCCTGTCTCGGCTACTTTCTACCGGTGACTAGGGATCACTAGATGACAATGGTTTCGAGGAACAGGTTTATTGGAACCAGTTCCACACCGGATAACGGAGACAAGTGAAATCTACAACTATTCTTAAGTGTACTGTAATGCTAGCTCGAAGTGGAGTGGAGCTGGCAATACGGTATTGCTTCCAAGTACATAAGCACACATTTCACAACCAACAAGTACACAATTACACACCTGCCCTGATGATGGACACTGTATCGCTGTCCGAAACGTTGGCTAAAGAAGGAGGGAGCGCAACACGGCATAACACCCCAAAAACAAATAACGAAAATTACAACACTACTGATATTATTTTTTTATGTTTGTGTCTCTTTTTATGTAACCGTTATTATTGAAAAAATTATTGTGTTGATAATACTTCATTTTGTGTTAAAATGCGTGTTAAAATGGATTTTTTTTCCAGAAAGTGTTAAAATGTATTATTTTGTAAATTGTGTTAAAATGGATTCTTTTTCAAGAAAGTATGATTTTAAATACCGTCATGTGTAAATTCAAACCTTTCTATCCAATAAATGAGGAATCGGTGCAATAACTCATATTATTTCTCTACTGTATTAAATCCAAAACGGCTTCAAAATCATCACTTTTACTTACATTTAATGCTTTCATTTTATTTCTTATTACGTATTACAATTTTTAAAGAACATGTTAAATTTTAAAGAGGACAAAAAGATAAGATTTTAAAATCGCAAAAATCGAAATTTGCAAAAAATCCTATATTTTGACATAATACTGTCGTGAAATCAGGGTACGACTTAGTGAGTGTGAATTTAACAAGTATATATTATATATACTTATTATTTTATATAAATTATTTATGTTATACAAATTATGTAAAAACGTACTCCGTAGCAGACAGCCTCCGTGGGTGAGTGGTTAAGATCCTTGGCCTCGAATACGGAGGACGAGGGTTTAAATCCCGGCCACAACCTTTCATAATCGAAAAGTTGCTGTTTGGTGACCACATCTGATTAGCCAGGTACTTCCCCACCATCCTCTTATTATTTCCATTCTTCTCGCTATACAACTTCAGCCTCACAACACACCCCAATTGGGATGACGTAGTCTCACTAAGGAGTAGCCAGAGCTCTTGGGCGGTACTCACACGTTATTGTCTATTAACAACTAATTTGTTCATTAAAAACATTTTTTTGTAAGAATTTCTTTAATACCATCAAAGGAGTTACAGTTTGCAAAGATGATAAATCATTTTAAAATGTCCCAAAAATACTCTCTGTCTTTTGAAAGAGTGGAATCTAACGATATTGGATAGGCGTATTACGTTATGAAAGAAAAAAGAATGAGGGAGGAAAGGAAATACGATGTATGAGTAAATAATGTTGAATAAGTTTGGAAAGCCAGAAGTCGAGAAATTCGGAGGGTGGATTGATTAGGGCTGTAGAGAAATACGGATACCAATTGTTTAGATTAGAATCTTGTAAAGTGTTTAACCTTTATTCGTAAATATGTTTATATTTTTTTTATTTGTTTAACAATACAAAAATTAGAATATCCTCTGGGGTTTTTTGCTGAAGGGAAAATAAGTATAACATTGACTTATGCAAATGAACGATCCGTTATTATGCTGCCGAAACTGATATCGTATTGTGAAGGTGGCCGCATGAAGCGCAGTGCGCATATGTGAAGAAAACTTGATACAAGGACAACATTATTTAAGAATGCTGTAATGTGTAGCCGTACGTTGGTGCATATGCAATACGAAAAACAAGCGAGGCTTACATTGGATCCCTGTGGAACCCCTGCATTGCTTGGCGCATAATGCAAATGTGTAACGGAGGAACAACTTTCTTTACTAAGCTTTGCAGCAATCACTAGTTTTTAGTTTAGTTTTTTTTTGGTAGCTTATGCTCCATGTGATGTTTTTAAGGTGTTGAAGTTTCTTTCTTTCACGACATATATCATTTTGTCAATTTGATTGATTGTCACTACAATCCACCTCTGTTCGGGATATTTTGAAGTAACTGTATCTTCCTGACGTATTGATTAACAGGATACTCTGTTAGTGTATTGTAAAATAATAAAAATCATTTATTTCGATTAAAAACCCTGATTTTAAACCAAATATTTTTTAAAAACGTCATGTTTTACTTGGTCGATTATTTCAGCAAAGAAGACACCAAACTAAAGGTTTTTAATAGCGATCTTTAATCCTCTTATGCGGCGCTGGGTTTGAACAAAGGCTTCGAAGGAAAGTAAGACTACGATTCATATCCAAGAGGCGTGGAAAAGTGATCCTTGAAAAATGCCAGAGGGATCCTTGAAAAATGCGGTGTACGTAAAGCAATTATCATTAACGCGGGCTCTTTACGCTCCACAACAAAGGAGCCGGAAATACTGATAAACTGTGGGTTCACATTTTATACATTGGTATAATATTTTTTTAACTATAAATTTATTCAAAATTAATGGAATACTTAGTTTTAACCACGTTTATTATTTAAAAAACCCGCATGTTTCGTAAGCAATGCTTACTTCATCAGGGTTTACTTAAAACTAATAAAACAATACACATAGACTTAATGAATTAATCGGAGTGAGCGGGAAGAGGGAGGGGAGATAAAGGGCATAATTTACAAATTACATTTGGACAAACAGAAATCTTAGAAATTAGAAAGAGCATCTCTACGTCTCTAAATATAAATTAAAGTTCTCAGCGTCTGCCTATATGTCTGTCTGTTTCTGACTCAAACTCAAAAACCACTCAACGGATTTTCAAACGGTTTTCACCAATATATAAAGTGATTCATGAGGAAGGTTTGAGAAATTTGTTAGGGTTTTGTGTAAAGTAGTTGAAATAGCTGGCAAGCGGGCGGTGTGGATTTGATTTGCATGCAAATTAACAGATGGCGTTGTGTTTCGTTAGCCACAACAACGCGTGGCCAGGTCAGCTAGTAAAGTTATAAATAATCAAAAAATATTTTTAAATGTCCCATTATTAAGCTTGTTGACCCGTTATTGGAGTTATCGTATAACTCCAATACGAAGGGACTTACCAAGGCAACACAGCCGTCTCCTGTGGGATCTTGGTGCGTACCAAGTTGGTTCGATCAATCAGGACAATCGAAAGAAGTGTGCGAAAGAGAAAACAGATATTTGTTTGCGTGTAGGTAAAAATTGGGCTTCTAGAGTTAAAAATAGGATACATTAGGTAATGTAAAATATAGGTTAGTTTTCTTTCACCGCTTTTAATGACTTTATATCACTTTTTAAAGGCTGTTGATTTGCCACTGGGTTGATGTGTGTACCTAGTTATAAGCATTTTCTTGTTAAAGCGAGTGGAAATGTGGTGTGATTGACATGTATCAATACACATTCGAGTGGAAAATATCACTTTTTCAAATCATTGAATGGATCATTCACTCGAAAGTTAAGTTAGTCAGTCGTGAAGTTTTTTCGTAATATTTAACCAAGCATAAATCATTTACCGGAAAAAAGACGATGAGCTTCACTACAAAACAAAGAGTACCTACCAACTAAATATGCATATACACAAAGTTGAATGGAAAAATTCGTTGCACACAGCATTGATAAAGGTTGAATCTGCTGTTCTTAAAAGCCGTTAATCTATATAGTTAATGCTTCGCAGAAGCTTCTGGAAAGTTTTGGAAAAGAGAATATAGAATGTGGTGAAAATCTCGAATCGAATGGGACCAAAATATGTAATGAACACATCAGCAGTAGATTAATTGAACTATCTCAACAAACCAATCTTCAAAACGTTTCGAAACGAATAGAATGCCGCACAGCTCAGTTTCATTGTAAAAATCACCTGTGTCATCCATTTTTGCGTCATATGACTTCTCTTGCCATCTTTTTTACATTTCCGAATCATACATAAGCCTCCTTTTTTAATTTTTTAAATTCTAACTTTCGTTCTGGATCTTTTGGGTCGGTATTGCGATTAGACTTGGCGCCCTCTCGATAGCATTCAGTTAAAATTCTCACTGCCACTTCAACAGGTTTGATATCAGAACTTAAGGTACTTAACTACCTAGCCTTACCTCCTTCGTCAACGCCTTATTAGCGATTACTGCATTTAGCCCTCCTCATTTTCTCATTCAGTGATATTTTACTCATCTATTACAGCAAAACCCTATCAGGATCATAACTTTTTCCACTTTTGCTGACGTTAAGCATAAAATATAACAACGTCACAAGAATTTTCTTTGCTCAATTCGGCGGCTGGAAGACATAATCTGATTTGCTTTTTGGCTTGACGCAGAAAGTACTGAAATTTTCAATCGTGCTATTGTGTCATGGCGTGATATTTTATTAGTGTTCTTTCACGAATTAAATAACATTAGAATATAAATTAACATGTTGTATTAATATTTTTCTGAAAACAATTCGTTATTTGTTTTTGGGGTGTAATGCTACCTCCTTCTTTAGCCAACCTGTCGGATAGCGTTACACGGTCCATTATCAGGGTAGATGTGTAATTGTGTGATTATTATTGATGAAATGTGGGCTTATGTTCTTGGAAGCAATACCGTGTTGCCAGCTCCACTCCACTACGAGCTGGTATTACCGTATACTTCAGTATGATTGTAGATTTCAATTGCCCCCGTAATCAGCCGTGCTCCAATAGGAACTGGTTCTAGAAAAAAACCTGTTCCTCGAATCCACTGTCTTCTAGCGATCCCTAGTCACCGGTACAGGGCAGCCGAGACTGGCAATGGCGCAGAAACTGGTTCCAAAGTGGCCTGTTCCTCGAATCCACTGTCATCTAATGATCCTTAGTCATCGGTACAAAGTAGCAGAGACAAGCAATGGCGTAGGAACTGGTTCCAAAGTAGCTTGTTCCTAGAATCAATTGTTATCTAGTGATCGCTAGTCACCAGTATAAAGTAACTGTAAGTTCAATAAATCGTAGTATTTATACTAGCCTTGGGCATGTCCCCATGCGAGCTGCCGACGGAATTGGCGACATCTTTTAACGAATTCTTGAATTAGAAAACCGAATTATAATGGTTAAAGCAAATGTCGCCAATAAAAAAAATATATATCAAAATACAAAAAAGCACCCGGCATAACACCCCAAAAACAAATAACGAAAATACTTTTGGCCGTGAAAATCTAAAAACGTATCCAAGCACGTACTATATAAATATAAAGACTAGATTCACACAAAAAAATATATTTTTCACTGCTTCAAATTCTGAGGTCATTCTAAGACATTGATCTAGATTGTTTATTTAAAGATATCAGAAAAACTTCACGGTAGAAAAAATCATTTCTTTACTTACTATTTCTTAGACAAAATTCTCTAATTTATGTTACTCGATTGCGATCCACTTTTAAACAAAAATCAAGACTGTAAAAGAATCTCTTTTTTTAGTCCAATTTCTTTTATTTTTCCTTAGCAACTTATCGAGCTTGGCTTTTTTAATGTTACTTTCTTCTTCGTCTACTCGATTCCCTTTGGTTTTTTTTTTCATCTTTCTACCATTCTGAACTTAATTCCAAATCTCTTTGTAGATAACATCTCTTTCCCATTCTTCGCGTTGGAATGTTTCTACAATTTTTTTTCTTCTGGTTTTGCCTCATGAATATTCATACTCGTACTTTGATATTATATAATTTGAACATTGATCTCGAGAGGATCTGTTGCATTAGAAAATACAATGATTAACTTTTTTGAAATTTGCAGAATTCAAAATTTTGGACAAAACTATTGGGAACTTATTTGGTGTTTGAAGGCAATTTTCCTGTGCATCCGTTATGGATCATTGAATCGGCGCAAAAAATGTCATTTGTAAACGTTTTCTTCTGCTTTTAGTATTTAAAACCAAATCAAAATAATTTTCATATATTGATTCATATCCCTAATGGCAAGGAATGAGTGGATGTTCTGGTAAAGAACATTTTTGAGGAGTGGATTGGAGTCTGGGGATCAGCGTGTTCAGGAGTGACGTATGAATCTTTCTCTCCCATTGGGGTCAAGACTTCAAGAGAGTCCGCTGAAGAGGTCAAAAAGTCTCCCTCAACCAGCCTCTCCCGATCCGGCTCGCTAAGCAGCTGTTGGGAAGACGCGATCGCCATCAAGACATGGATAAACCTCATTCCGTGATCTCGGGCACCCTTGCTAAGTTATCAAAGTTATCAAACGTAGTCTGGTCTGACGGCCGGCGTAGTCTAGCGGTAAGGCTCTTGACTCGCAATCCAAAGGTCACGGGATCGAACCTCGGCGTAGCAAATAAATTTTATTTGATTTATTTGTGTTATTTCACAATTAAATCATAAAAAATAATATTAAGTATATTTTCTGCACGTTCCAGAGTGGAAAATACTCTCAGTATCGTCCTGGTGTTAGACCACCATTCAAAATTGAAACGTTGCTTGAAATGGCTTTAGCCGTGTTTGGTGACCAGATCTGAATAGCCAGGTACTTCCCCACCTTCCTCGTCCTCTTCCCCATCTCCCTCCCCTCCCCACTACCTTCAGCCTCTCAACATACCCCAATTGGCGATGCCATTGTCTCACTGTCTCCAGACGGGATCAATAGGGACTCTTGTGCGGTAATCATATAAAAATATTCTGGGGCGGCAGTACTCATAGCCGCCTCCCAAATGTATACAATTATAAAAAAATGCCTTTGGTTTTGGTTTGTAAGACAAAAGAGTCAAATTGCGCAACAATATCAACAACAGATATTCGCCAAAGTTTTCTTTATCTTCAGATCTAAGTTCTGCTCCAAAACAGAAAGAGTTTCGATAGAATTCTTCTTAGACTTTAAAATCAGAAAAGCTTACAGAAAAAAATATATGTGTCTTCAATGCGACGATGGACATTCGGTGCGACGATGGACATGTATGAAATCGACTACCGTTAATCTGAAAAGTAAACCAAGTGTCGGAACGTAATGCCAAATGAACCATTGCGGTAAAAAAATTGGTATAACTTATTGGAGTAGTCGTTTCGACGAAGGTAAGAATTCCAGCGTTGTTATTACCGCACCCCGACCATATCTTTTTGTTTCAAATGTAAAATACAATTGCCGGAATTAGTTTTTTGTGTTAATTCTGCGTTGTATTATTCTCTACATTTATATAATCCAAACCGCAGACAAACTTAAATGAATTCGTTCCCTCTATGGCACTCCAGAGGTGTTATTCAAAGGAGTTAATTTTATGTCTTGTCCAGTTTATAATTTTTATGTAAAAATTTTGGTGTTAAGAAGCCAGGAAATATTAAGGAAAAGTGGATTAGTTTTCTGGGAAGAATGTCTGCGTTTTTCATATAAAACTTAATTTAGAATTTGAACCCAAACCGAATTAAATATTTGAACAATTGAACAAACTGAATATTTTGAATCAAAATTTATATTAAATATCTGATACGAGTATGTGCTATTTTATTTATTTTTGTTTTAAATTATGATACATAGGTAATTAAACAATCCAATTTTCTTTCGAGGAAACTACGGTTTTTTTTTTAGTTAAGGCCTTCGCTGATCGAGAAACTGAAACGAAACCAGTTGTCGACGCAATTTGAAATTCGTAAGCGCTACCGCGGCAATCTGTTAACAAGGTAAACTGAAAAGCAACGGGCACACGAGCAAAAGTGCTGGTGCGTTGATAACTGGTTTCATTTCAGTTTCTCCGTGAGCGAAGGCCTTAAATTATAATTATTAAAAAATATCCTGCCACATCTACTGTGTTTAAATAATAAAAAAATGTGAAAAACAAAACCCGCTTTATCATTCAAAAAGTTACTATCCAAACCCGCTATATCGGAATTCAACCAATCAGCAGTTATTTTGCCAAGAAGGCGGGTTTGGAAACACGCGCGCCAGGTCAGTTGAGTTTCAAAAGCCTTTAATATCGTGAGTAAATCACGAAGTGAGTATCAAAATACGCTTTATCCATTTTATTTATCGAAATTACTTTAATATTGCTAGAATACAATGAAAAATGAACACTTTTCGAAATTATATTCTTCCAATTCATTATATAAAAAATTAAAATGCAATTATTAATTTACGCTAGAGATGTGACAGTTTTTTGCGGTTTTCTCCGAACCAGGTGAAAGTTGATATAGCGGATTTAGAAATTGAACGACTCATATATAAATAAAAAATATGTTTATAGATTTGCAAGGAGTATGGGGAAAAAATGGCAATTTTACCAACGTAACAACACATTTTTAAGAGAACAGTGAATTATTTGCAAGTTCCTTATGTCGTTTTGTTTATAAATAGATACCTAACACACTTCTGTAAGCGCCTTTGCAGTGGTAATTCCAAGAAGTTGTAAATTAATCACAACATATTTGCCCAAACATAGACTTTTAAGCGGCTTACTTAAGTACATATTTTAGAGTGCATGCACTAACTTAGTTGGCGTTTGTAGGTTGACATGTTCACACGATGTCATGTTTAATTTTGTTAGTTTTATTTTGAGGGAGCATTATGACACAATATTTTATGTTCTCACATGACCAAGGAAAAAATTACTGAAAGTAGAAAAGGGGAATTTAATATTCATAGAAAAAGGCTTCGTGGGAAAAATAACTGAAAGCAGGAAAAGGTGAAATTAATATTCACAGAAAAATGCTTCACTGAAAGTTTTAAAACACAAAAATATGGAAAGTTTTTTTTTACGTGAGCTTCACACAGGAGGCCCTATTGGAAATTATTTTCCTATGTCGTCTTTGGGGATGCTGTGTTGAGAGTTTTTTAAGGAAAGGAAGGGGGGAGAGTTCTGGGAAGGAAAAGGGTTTAAGTGGTAGGTAGGAATCTGGGGTTCCTGGGACCTAGACAAAAGGTAATCTGGGACCTAGGAAAACCTATCCCCATGAACGCGGGCATCTCTGCTAAATCACCAAACGTAGTGAACCACTTGAGGTGATCTATGACAGAGGTGTTGGTTGTTACAAACTTTTTTTCGTTATGTGTTGCACACTTGGCAAAAGTATTGATTAAGGGGTCAAGAGTTCAAAACCCGACGAAAAGCAAAGTATTGAAGTTGTTTTCACACCAAGATAATTTAGTTACAAACATTAAGATGTCCACAACTGGACTTTGTCACAGAAGTGTGCTTTAGTCTTAGAATTAATTTGATGAAAAACTACAATAAAGAACCGAAACAATGCAAACATAATTAAATCTTAGAATCAATTCTCAATCTGGACAATGAAAAATTTGTGTCGCATAAAAAAAATTATATAAATTTTTTAATCTGTCGTTACTCCTTCCAGACTTTCTGCGTCGTCTCCAAGCGCTTCCGCAAGAACTACATCCACCGCTTCACCGCCACCAGCTCTTTCTTCTGGTGGTCGCCCTGGTCACCAGTGCGCAGGGCCTGCATCTACCTCTGCACCAATCAGCTGTTCGACTATGTGGTCATGGCCACCATCCTGCTCAACTGCGTGTTCCTGGCCATGACGGAGACTATCGAAGAGGCTGAGTAAGTACCATTTTTTTATATATATGTATATACTATCTGCTCCATGTTTTATGAGAGGTACAGGCAAATCATTGCGGACACATTTTAAGGCAAAACTTAACGCTAATTACTACATTAAATTGATCTATACCACGAATCTGTTTAAATGAAAAATACAGAAAAATTTTTAATAATAAATTGAAACTTTTCCTACCGTCAACATTGAGTGGAATTAAAATTAATTTGTTGATTACCTTATAAAAAAATATAAGCGTAAAATACTAAAAAAATAATTTATTTATTAGAAATAAATGAACGCATACAATAAACAACTTTTTAAAAATACAATTTTATGGCTTAAATCATCTGTTACGGTTTCCATGAATTAATTTTTTTTCTTTCTTAATTATTTACAAAAGAAATAAAAATCACTTACGCGCTTGAAATCGTGATCTCGACATTCCGTTCGATAAGCAATTGTTGTGCCTATTACCTATAATAGGCACAAAAATGTGGCCACAAACGCTCCAGTGGATGCTGTGAGCGTGTTTTTAAGAAAGGAAGAAGAGGAAGTTCTGGAAAGGAAAAATGTACGAGGAATGGGTATGAATCTAAGAGTCAGTATGTCCAGGAGTGTCAGATGAATGAATCCTTCCCTCCCGCTGCGGGGCAAGACGATGGGTTGTGAGAAACCAGTTGGAGAGGTCCAACCGGCCTCTCCCGATCCGGCTTGCCATGCAGATGGTGGGCATGCGCATTCGTCGCCAAAACCTGAACACACCTTACCGTTGTATTCGTGCATCTGTGGCAAAGTATTGGTATTCTAAAAATACGAATTCAAATTTTGAAAAAGACATTTAAAATAATTTTTACGCATTACATTATGCGTAGGTACTTGACACATCAGTTCCAATTTTTAAAACAACACTTAAATATAAAAAAAAACAATTTCTCTGCACCAAAGTCACAATCACACACAAGCAGGCCCAAAACTGAAATTGGTTTGTTGACGTTCACAAAAATTCTTCTCTAAAAACACTATTGCAAACTGCAACGAATAAAATTTATTTTATCCCCAAAACGATAAAAAAAAAACTGAAAAATGATGCACACAAAGCCTTAGCTGTTTTGAGTGTAATTTTCCATCATAAAACCCTCTTTTTTTCTTTTATTTTTCATTTAAGGCTTCCATTATGCTCCCAGATCCGCTTAGCTAATATTTGAGTAATGTTCATATTTCACATTGTATGGGCCTCAAACAGAATAACCTACCCTCGTGTAATTTATCAAATTTAATCACCCTTCTTAGCTATAGGTTGGTGTTGGAAAGCCTTTGTTTGAAGGCTTTCATTTTACATAAGTCGCTGCGGGTATTTTGTTGACTTACCTGTGCAGCAGGGTTGATTAAGCATAATGGTTACTTGTTTAGAGAGATTAAAACTTGTATTTTGACGGGAGATGAACTAATGTGGAAAATGTAATTTGTTGGAATAACTTTTGAAGCTTTTGAAACATTGTGGTAGTAGGAGATTTTCAAAAATTGTTGGGTTATTCGTAACCCGGGAATGTTTGTCTTTCTTCTAAAAATTTAAATATTTAAAAAAAATATATATTATTTAAAAATGACCGAATAACTCAATTGGGATAGTGTTTTCCCGGTAAGACAGGATTTCTGGGTATAGTTTCATCAATTTGGTTGTTCGCTACGTTTGGTGACTTAGCAGGGGTGCCCGAGTTTATGGGTTTGTCCGAATCTTGGCGGCGGATTCGTCTACTCACCAACTGCGTGGTAGGTCGGATCGGCAGACTGATTGAGGAAGACATTTTAATCTCTCTAACAGGACTCTCTCGGAACATCACTTTACCGCAGTGGGAGGGATGGATTCGTATGTCCTGGACATACTGTCCTTAAGATTCCTGCCACCCCTCATACCTTTTTCCTTCTCGGAACTTCCTCTCCTCCTTCCATAAAAAAACCCTTCACACAACATCTCCAAAGAAGACATAGACCCTGAGGATATTTTTTTCCCTGGGGGCCTCCTATGTGGACTAATGTTAAAAATAAAGTTACGAGCGACGTTCATCGAGTTTTTAATTTGGTGTTTCATATTTACTTATGATTTGTTAAATTAACTTCTTCAAATGGTTCGCTAAGTTTGGTGACTTAGCAGGGGTGCCCGAGTTCATGGGTTTGTCCGGATCTTGGCGGCGGATTTGTCTGCCCACCAACTGCGTGGTAAGCCGGATCGGGAGAGACTGATTGAGGGAGATCCCTCCAGCAGGACTCTCTTGGAACATCGCCTTACCGCGGAGGGAGGGATGGATTCATATGTCCTGGACATACTGACCCCCAGATTCCCACCCCTGATACCTTTTTCCTTCCCAGAACTTCCTCTCCTCCTTCCCTAAACAGGCCTTTCACACTGCATCTCCAAAGATGGCATGGATCCTGAGGAAATTTTTTCCCGAGGGCCTCCTGTGTGGAACTAATGTAAAAAAAAGTAACACCATGATCATCACGTTTTTAATTTGGTGTATTTTTAGTTTTTCATATTTAATTATGATTTGTTAAAATTAACTTATTTTTTAATAGTTTAATAAAATACAAGGAGTTTTATAACTTTGACAAATAAATTACTTATTTTCAGGGATTGCAATCATGTTGTGGTTTGATATACTATAAGACGATTTTTTGTACGTACCGAACAAGAGTCTCCTCTGCTCCCATCTGCCCGGAGCAAGTGAGGTCTACGACTTCCTTATTTGGGATATTTTGTGAGGCTGAAGGGTGTGACAAAAGGAATGAATTGGGGAGGAGGAAGTTTTAGAATACTATTGGATTTTAAAAACAGCTCACAAAACGCAACAAAACTCAAAACGTGCGACATTTCGATTACAACATGGCGATACCGATAGCATTTAACGCTCTTGTAAATAATACAAAAACTGTGTTTCATACGTATTCATTACAGAAGCCTGCCGGGGTCGCACATTTCTAACTTTCCGATGTTTTGGTAGTTTTTTTTTTAACTGAGCGGGGTGGAAATTAAAGGATTTCATCATTGATTATGTTTGAGAAACATTGCGTAGACTTGGAAAAACATTCCAATTGACGTTAAAAGAGATCCGTCGGAGATTTTTTCGTGAAATGATCTCCCAACCAAGGTCTTAAATAGCTGCTTTTGTAATGTTAGCAGCCCGATGTCATTCTACCCATCAATCGCGCAAATGATTCAAATGACCTCGTTTGTCCTGCAATAAAAAAAACACTATGGTGCACAAAGTGCCTTTCTACTTACTTAAATATCCGCGCCTTTGAAGGTACTTACAACCGGCATGATGCCCAAATATTTAAATACATTTTTTGGGGGAGAGGAAGGAGGGGCTGGCTATTCAGATCTGGTCACAGCTAAAGCCATTTCAAGCAACGTTTCAATTCTGAATGGTGGTCTTACACCAGAGAGTATCTTCCACTCTACAACGTGCCGCAAATATACTACATTTAATTTTTAAATTAAGTTATTGTGAAATAATACGAATTAATCAAATAAAATTTGTCTGCGCACGCCTTCGGATTGTGAATTAAGAGCCGTACCCGTCGACCACGGTGGCCGTCATATTTTATATTTATAGCCGTTGATATTATTTTAATATAAATACCGCACAAGAGCCTGTGAGACTATGGCATCCCCAATATTGGAGTAAGTTGTAAGGCTGAAGGTTATGAAGGGGGAAGGAAAGGAGGCAGAGGAAGGTGGAAAAGTACCTGGCTATACAGATCTGGTCACTTAACTCGACTAAAGTCATTTCAATTATCAATGGTGGTCTTATACCAGGGCGATACTAATGGCATCTACCACTCTAGAACGTGCCGCAAATGGTTTCATGACAACTCAACAAAGTGACATTTCAACATCCCTTTGAAAAATCATTAAAATTGATGAAATTTTTATTGTTTAAAAATATCCCATAACCTAACCCGGCACAACTTATTTAACCAAGTTTTTTCATCACTTTTCAATAGAGTGGTGAAGTTGCACGTTGTTGAGTTGTCCAGACACATGTGATGACCTGATGACCTGCGTGACGGAGCCATGAGCTCATTTTCCCCGAATCTCGCATCTAAACCCAATGGGCTCAATGAATTATAACTTTTATAACCCACGCAATATAAATATTCCACGACCTAATCAGGTCTGTAAAAATCGGCAAACTTTATGAAACCTTCCGAAGTTATTTTATTCAAAGTTAGAATCCAGATTACGGAGGAAAAAATAATACAAAAATGTCTTCTTTTATGATATCCGCGATATTATTGTTGTAGAGCATAGATTCTCAACCTTTTTTGCCCACCGCCCCTTTTGAGAATATTTTTTTTTCTAGCGCCCCCCAACTGCTTTTACATACGATCTGTCGTTGTGAATCTGAAACAGCTATTGTCACGATTATTATATACGCCCATTACGCCCCCCCCTTCCCACAACAGGGGGGGGGCGTAATGGGATGGATAAAGTAATTTTTTTATATACTATCTGTCGCGAATCTGAAACAGCTATTATCACGATTATATTTAAACGCGCAATAGCTGTTTCAGATAGCTAGAGTTAACGTAAGCACATATAATAGGGTCAATTCTTGCAGGATTGCAAAAATCCTGTTATTTAATGAAAAAAACTCATTTTAATTTAATAGCTACAAACAATTCTTTTATTAACTTCACCTGTATTTATATACGAGACATTGCACGTGAAATCGGAAGTTTTAACTTTTTTTAATTCCAATAAAAAAAATTTAAAAAATCATATTATCCAATTTAATGTAGATCTGAATGTAATAGAATCTTTCAGTTCAATTTTCATCCACTACCCGAACTATCGAAATACGTAAATTTTCGCACACGTGATAAAAATGATTACAATACACACAATAACAAAAATTAACCAATATTAAAGTTAAAATTTTTTACCTGCCAATGCCGCCCTGGGCCATCTCAACGCCCCCCAATTTTCTCTGGGTCTTCTGCCGCCCCCCTGAAGGTCTCAAACGCCCAAAAGGGGGCGTTATCGCCCACGTTGAGAACCACTGTTGTAGAGTATCATCGGGTTAATATCCCTCCCTCGTAGAATGAACAGATTTCTTTGTCAACTATGTATTTTCAAAGCAAAACCTTTTATTTTTAAATTTCCACAACGATGCTCCGCCCATGAATAAATTACCCTGAATAGAAAATAAAATAATGAGAATGACTACAACAAACGCTTTTACATTTAATATCATGAATGAGATTTGCTGATTTCTTAAACCTTATAATTAAAGCCGTTTTAGTCTACTGGATGGAGGTCCAAGAACTGAGGGCTGGAAATTTATAACACTTTTAATTATGCCATAAATTATTTTTTCTTGTGGCTGATCTTACACGTTGATATTTTATCTGCGAGCTTCTCAAGTTTTTCGTAATCATTATTTTAATTTATTTATTTGTATTTATTTTGCAGTAAAATGAAGGAAATAATTTTTAATAAAATCAATAACCGGCGCTGACCCGTGAAAAATCACGGGATTTTATAATTATTGTACGACTGATGTCAGCTAAAAAGCGAAGTCCCTTGAAAAATCATGAAATCTGACTTTTCAAGACTTCTCCGATAAATTTGAGCAAGAGAAGTAGACGTTTCATATATTGTAGTGACCGGCTGGCGTAGTTCAGTGGTAGGGCTCTTGGCTCGCATTCCGAAGGTCGTGGGATCGAATGGGCGTGGCAATTCTGATTTTTTTTTTTTTTTTTACTTTATTTATTCTCATTTCTTTGTTCATATAATGTATAATAGCACATAGTATACATATAATAACATAATATATAATAACAAATAGTATGAACAAGAAATGAAAACCCACTAAGGCACTGCCTGAGTGTGGGTAATATTAAAACAAAATACTATATTTTCAAGTACACAAATTATAAAATAGACTTAAAAAACATAAAATATAAAGTTAGTATAAAAAGTTAGTATTGCATTGGTAGAATAAGTGAAAAAGGTTTTTTTTCAGCTATTATAAAAATAAAATAAAAATATGGAAAAAACATACTGATTTTTAATTTTTTTTTTAGTTATTTAAAAAAAAATAAACAGAAAACACATTGTACTAAAGTTTAGAAAGTTACAGAAAGTGAGCTGTAGAAGGATGGATAAATTTATAGAAAAAGCGTTTCAATATCTACATTATTCAACCATAATTTTACCTCTTTTACATATTTTATCATTTTATTTATCATTTGAGTTTGTAGTGGTAGAAGGTTAAATGAACGAGGACCAATGAAACTGCTATGTGTCTGCAATAATTTAGTATTGGTTTGTGGGGTGTAAAATATATTATTTATTCTTTTGCTCATTCTGTTTTCATTTATTTCGAAATAATTTTTGTTTTTTAATACATATTTCAAAGTTTGTAATATAAATAATTTACGTATATTAAATATTTTAGTTTTTTTGTATAATAAGTTGGTCGAGAATGTTTTATTTTTGTTATATATGACTTTAATTATGTGTTTTTGGATTATTTGTAGAGGCTTAATAAATGTATCAAGTGCACCACCCCATCCTATAATGCCATAAGTGATTGATGATTGCACCAGGGAAAAGTAGACCATTTTCAATTTTTCAATGTTTAGTACTGCCTTAAGTCTATAAAATATGTAGGTCAGATAGCTTAATTTAGAAGTGATTTGATTAATATGTGATTTCCAATTAAGATTTGTATCTATTGATACTCCTAAATATTTTATATTTTCGACATTAGTGAGTTCGTTGCACATGAAGCACATTTCTTGATTGCAACTAGTATTATGGATTCTAATTTTAAGGTTGTCTGTAGGTTTGTTTTTAATGGTTTTATAAAAAGGTAAGTAAAATGATTAATTTGTATTTTTTCACAATTTATTCATTTAAAATACATAGTATATTTGCGGCACGTTCCAGAGTGGAAGATACTCTCAGTATTGCCCTGGTGTAACACCACCGTTCAGAATTGAAACGTTGCTTGAAATTGCTTTAGCCGTGTTTGGTAATCAGATCTGAACAGCCAGGTACTTCCCACCTTCCTCTGCCCCATCTCCTTCCCCTCCCCACTACCTTCAGCCTCACAACATACCCCAATTGGGGATGCCATAGTCTCACTGGTTCCAGACGGGAGCAGTTGGGACTCTTGTGCGGTATTTCATATAAAAAAAAAAAAATTAAATTAAAAGTTGTCGCCCATTACAGAGTATTTATTTTCATTGATAAATAATTTATTACTTATTACAGTTCAACGCAGATGACAGTAATACTTAACCTGTTGATTAATAATAAACAAACCGTCGACGCAATATTCTATGTAAGTCTGAGTTTTGCTTGGTAAGTCAAGCGACAAAATTCAAAGGTTGAGTTTGAACCAGCTTGAACTCTGAATGAGTTGACGTTTACTGAGCTTTACTCTCAGGAAATAATTTGAGAATTCAATCAGTGAGGGGATGAACTGAGGCGACATCTATTAAGGGCGGATTTGATAATCACTTGAACTCAACATCGGAGTTATTTTAACTAACTAACTAAAAGACAGACAGCCTTAAACTATGATGATAACTCAGTTATTGTTACCTCCGTGATAAAACCTTAAAAAATAACTTATTTCAATAGTAACTTTGCAGGAGCGGGAACTAAAATATGTAATTTCGTGTTATTGTTATAATATGTTAACAGATACCAAATTTTAAGTCAATTTTATGTTGAAAAATTTACGCAGACACCAGGTATAATTATTAATACTTAATCTATAAAGCAGAAAATCTTAATATATAAAAATGAATGTTTCTTTATTTGTCCGTTACACGTTCCTAAACCATTCATCCGATTTTGGTTATTTGATGTCAGCAGTCCCACAATGGTTTCTAAATATAATAATGAGCTCCGACATAGTGAAATTTTTCCTATACAATTCCTCCGATTGCAATGAAACTTTGGTGAGTTGTTGTGCGCACGCCCACGAAGGTTTCTGTATGGGCTGGTAAACTCTGGAGTTACGAAATTTGTATTAAAAAATGTGACGTGCGAGTTTTTTTAAAAAGAGCGAATATAGTTTAGCGACAGGAAGTGAAGGAGGGAGGGGAGGGAAAAAGAGACGGAAGGGGAATAGGTATGAATGGGAAAGGGTATGCAATGAGAAAAAATTTCTTTATTTGGCCTCCGTGGTCCCGAGGCAAGACTCTCGACTCACAATCCGAAGGTCGCGGGTTCGAACCCGGCGTGCGCAAATAAATTTTATTTGATTAATTTGTGTTATTTCACAATTTATTCATTTAAAATAATATATAGTATATTTGCGGCACGTTTCAGAGTGGAAGATACTATCAGTATCGCCTTGGTGTAAGACCACCATTCAGAATTGAAACGTTGCTTGAAATGGCTTTAGCCGTGTTTAGTGACCAGATCTGAATAGCCAGGTACTTCCACCACCTTCCTCTTCCCTATCTCCTTCCCCTCCCCACTACCTTTAGCCTCACAACATACCCCGAATGGTGATGCCATAGTCTCACTGGCTCCAGACGGGAGCAGTTGGGACTCTTGTGCGGTATTAACTGTAAAAAAAAAAAAAAAACATTGCAACGCATGCCGGGAACTCGCTTGTCTATTATACAAAAAAATATTCCTAAAGTTTTTATCTCACTGAAACTGAAAAATTGATTTTTGAAATATCAAGAATTCATAATATGCTCTTTCGTAGATGGCGCCAGTTTCATTATTTTTGGGAAAAACACTTATTGCAAGTAATTCTTTAAAATATTAAGATGAATTTATTGTTTGCGCCCATATGAATGCAGTACGCACTCACATAAATAGTTTTGTCCATAATCATACTCAAGTCCTTCTAGAAAGGCTGACAAAATGCAATATTGGATTGAATCTCCGATACATTATTGTATTTGTAAGCCCTTCTTGTGTGTTAATATACAAAACCATTTACACATATTCAAATTGCGTTTGTACGGGCGCAAACATTAATTCATCTTAATGTTTTAAAGCGTTTTTTTCTAAAATAAATAAAATGTCACCATCTGTTAAAGACTAGATTGTGATTGCTTTTAAGTATCACCGTTAAAAATATGAAAATACTCCGTACAGTATACTCGAGATTTTTCAAGAAGCATTTTCTCCTTTTACAGGCACGCTTTTGTAGTCATCTTCAGGGGAGAGGGGGGTATACAACCTTAATTTCCCCTCCCCCCATCTTTCATAAGGGGGAAAAGCTAGGTAGCGGTGTTGGAACTGAAACTTGTTCTGAAACGATCACAAAAATAATAACGTGTGACCTTCGTGACGAGGGGTAAGACTTTCCACTGCAAATCCAGAGGTCAAATTTAATTAAGGGGGTATTCTAGTCTAGAAGCATGAACAGTAGGTGTTTTTTCAAGTGCAAAAAAAAATCAATAATATTTTGAACAGTCATTACTTTAACAAATATTTGTTAAACATTATAGAATACATAAAAAAAATCAAATAAACAAATTCTAAAAGTAACAGGGTGTTAGAGAAACACGCGTTCAAAGTTTTGCTCTATTTAGATTTCAAAAAATCCTTGTAAGAAAATATTAATCATTGGAAATATGAAGAAAAAAAAATGTTTTTTTTCCTAGACTAGAATACTGCCTTAATGTTTTTTTTTTACATGAGTTCCACACAGGAGGTCCTGAGGAAAATAATTTTCCTCAGGGCCTATGTCATCTTTGGGGATGCTGTGTGGAGAGTTTTTTTAAGGAAAGGAAGGGAAGGAGAGTTCTGGGCAGGAAAAAGGTTAAAGGGGTGGGTAGGAATCTGGGGTTCAGTGTGTCCTGGTCATCCGCCTCCATGACCTAGACAAACTTCATTCCATGAACCCGAGCACCCCTGCTAATGTAAAATTATATGCAATACATCTTCGGCGTGATCCAGAGTCTGATCTAGATACTCTCAGTATCCCCCTAGTGAAAGACCACCATTCATGATTGATAAGTTGCTTTAAATGACTTTTACGGTATTTTGTTACCAGATCTGAACACCCAGTTACTACTCCCACCTTCCTCTAACCCATTTTCCCTCCTCAAGACGTTCAGACTCTCAATATACCCCAATAAGGGATCTTGTGCGGTATTAACAAATACGATTTTATTATTTAAATAAAATAAATTATATACACGGAAATCTTTAGAAAAATGCGATCACAAATTTTGGTCTGCATTTTCGATTTTTTTCCATCTTATCTTAGATCTGTTTGTTTTTCCTTTACTTTTCCCAATTTTTACTTTTGATATAAACTGTATTACGAAACCATATAAGAAATGGGAACCCAATAAGGCACAGCCTTTGCGTATTATCCACGTATTTTATTATTGTACCTAGAAAGAAGCAAACAGTGAGTATATAAACTAAAAACATTATTAAAATTTGTCTTAACAATTTGTAAAAAAAGTTTAAGTGATAAACATAGAAGTAATACAAATTAAAAAAAATACGTTTCCGCGTCTTTTTAAGCCATATTTTGACGGCCGGCGTAGTCCAGCGGTAAGGCTCTTGACTCGCATTCCGAAGGTCGCGGGATCGAATCCAGGCGTGGCAAATAAATTTTATTTGTTTAATTTGTGTTATTTCACAATTTATTCATTTAAAATAATATATAGTATATTTGCGGCACGATCCAGAGTGGAAGATATTCTCAGTATCACCCTGGTGTAAGACCACCGTTCAGAATTGAAACGTAGCTTGAAATGGCTTTAGCCGTGTTTGGTGACCTGATCTGATTAGCCAGGTACTTCTCACCTTCCTCTTCCCCATCTCCTACCCCTCCACACTACCTTCAGCCTCACAACATACCCCAATTGGAGATGCGATAGTCTCACTGGCTATAGACGGGAGCAGTTGGAACTCTTGTACGGTAATCATATTAGAAAAAAAAAATTAAAAAGCCGTATTTTTAACTTTTTTAAGTATTGTGGTAGTTTAGTTGTCCCTTGAATTTTGTTCGAAAAAGGTTGAAAATACGATGTCCAATTGAAAGAGGATTGAATCTAAGATATCAAAATAATGTTTGTAAAAAATACGGTCGCTGGCATGCAGCGTTAACGCCATTGCAAATTGCAAAAATCATTAAAAATAACTACGCAATTCGCTATAAGCAACGTTGAAGAATATGGTAGTGAGATGCGCCACATTCGTTGGAACAACAAACAACAACACATATATATGATTGTATTCTGTACTATGCTACGGCAGCGCGGAGGAAAATGTTTTCTGAGGAAATTCTACGGAGTGGAGTTAATAAATCAACAGGGCGAGTATACTTAGCTCGACACCATTGCAGCAAGTGGTAGAGACAGGGCTGTCACCTGATCATTAATTTAATTAAAATGTTATGCCGCCCGTCGTAAATTTCTTGAAAGTGCATTTTTATTTGTTGACAGTTTGACGAAGGGCTGCCTAATTGAGGATGTTAGCATTTAATAATATACAGCCAGGTTTTTTAGATGATAGTTGAAAATTAAAACTGTGAACAAGGCTGTTACTTGAAAAAGGACAGACAATATGGCGTCTGTATTCTAAATTTTCAAACCACGCCAAGCAAGGCCTAGGCACTGAATTAAATTAGCCTTCGAACTTCTTCAAGATTTTTTTTTTTTTTTTTTACTTTTTTTTTTCTACATATAATACTCTACACAGCACGCCCATAGATGACTGATAGGCCATGAAATCAATTTTGTAGCAAAACCTTCTCAGTCAAAAGAGTGGTACTTAATATCTACATAAAATTATAAAATACTAGCTGGGTTACCCGGCTTCGCTCAGGACAACATTCGAGAGTGTTCTGGAATGTTCCACAATTTATTTTATTTATTTATAGCGGACCCGACAGACGTTGTCCTGTACACAACTGTTTTACTAACATATTTTTGTTTTTCCTGTTAAGCACTTGCATACTGCTTACTAACAACGTATGCAGGGACACTGTAGGTCTAGATTCGTTCAAAAATAAATAAATGTAGCTTTGTTTAACAAAAAAAAAATAGTATCTTGCGAGAGCCTTGAAGGAGTAACCATATGTTACTTATACCAGGGCGGGTATGTGGTGGATTAACTCCAATGTACACAACTGTCGGGACAAACTAAAATTAAAATAGAATAATATTGAATAATCGATACTGCGATGGTAGCGCAGTCTGCCGGATCCAATTTAAAACATTCCAAAATCAACAACTCCTTAGAAATAAAAATAATAATTAAAAGAACATTTTCCAGTGGATCAAATTGTGAATCTAAAACATTCTCGAATCCCCTTGAACCCACACAAAAAATTTCATTAAAATCGTTCCAACCATTTAGGAGGAGTTCAGTGACATACACACGGACAGAAGAAATATATATATTAAGATTATTTTATTAACTCTTATTGCAGCAAGTTTAGTGGAGGAGGGCTGTAGCTTGACGAAAAAAAATGCAAGCATGCAGTTCACACGCGGTAGAAGTGAAAACCTTTAGAAAACTGAAATAGACAAGAGTGGAGAGATTACGAACCACTTTTTTTTATCAATGTGAAGGATGTTTTTGGATGAATGTCGTTTTATACCACTTTGTATAAATTAGACTTGCGCGCGACTATAGATTTATAGTATTGTATTGGATCTGAGTACCCGTGATTGAATAAATATTTTATTGCTTTATCATTTCCTTGCAAGCTAAATTCTGTAGATGTAAGTATTAGTCTCTTTTTAGTGACGCTCGTTTCCGTTTCATTGAATTTCAAATTACAACGGTGCTAAAGAAGTTTTCCCTTCATAATGATTTATTCAATATTTAATCAGTTGAAGAAGTTTTGTTTTACTATTCGCCATTGCAATAAACTGGTAAAGACGTTGCCTGAAATGAGAACATTTATTTACCGCCTGCAATAAGAAACTACACTCCACTTTTAAAGTTATTGAATGACTAACTTTTTTACCCGCGGCTTCGCTCGCATGGTATTCAAGGCAAATAACTGTAGCACTTGCACTTATTAATTATCCTGCCACCCCCACCCTCCCCCTTCACCGCCCTCCCCTGCCACCTCCCGCATTCCATACATTCATTCTCGGTACATTCAGTTTGTGCAACCAAAATTTCATAATGCTAGAGCACACCAATAGTAAAAAAAGAATTATCCAATTTGGTCCAGTCGTTCGGAAGTTGTGCGTGTACCAACATTTCGAAGATTAATCTTTATATGGATAGATAGATATTAACTACAACGCCTTAAATAAAAATATATCAACATCGTTTCCACGGCAATGATTTGTTTTCTGACATATGCAATAACTCGCTTTTGTTAGCGACAGAAAACGTATAATAAATACAATATATTTATATTTACAATTTCATAACTCCAGAACTTACCATTATATACAGTCTATAGTTCTCGCATATAATGTAGCTTTCTATTGCTGAAAGAATTTTTTAAATTTTTTATTGGTTAATGCGTGAAAGCGTAACAAACAATCACGAGTACTTTCGCATTTATAATATTAGTATTAATAATTTCATAACGCCAGAGCTTACCATTATATACAGTCTATAGTCCTCGCATATAAGAATTTTTAAAATCTTTTTATTGGTTAATGCGTGAAAGCCTAACAATCAAAGTCGAGCAGTTTCGCATTTATAATATTAGTATAGATGACATTCTGACTTAAATAAGATTAACATATTTATTTTATAGTTCGTTTTAATATTTAAAATAATTTTCAAAGTTTTAATTTAGGTGCCCGCTAAAACACCCGTGACGTCAGAAGGAGCCTTGTGACGTCACCAGTAGCTTTATTTTTATATCAACAGGGTCAATTCAGTGCTAAACCGAAACGTTCTCGGACGGTCGGATAATAATAGTATTTTTGTTTCCTTTTATATTACGGTGAGATATATTATGATATAAGCAGTTTTTGAAAAATATATAACCATGCTTTGTATTTTATTCTAACGCTTACCATACACTTTCAAATAATATATATTTTTTTTTTATTTAAAATTTACGGCACAAAGTGCCATTTACAAGCTTGTGTATATTTAATTACAGTCGTAGTACATTATACAGGCATTAAAAATAAACAATAATATCAAAAACTCAATATGTAGTGGGCTCGTTAACGTATAATTGGCTGTAATGTTCGATCAGTATAACCTTATATTTCATTGTGGAAATATTAAAAATATCAGCCACAACTGATGTTTACTTCAGAAAACCTTTTGGCAATTACCATAAATTATTTTTAGATTTTTAGTTTTATGATAAACTTTTAAAAAGTTCCAATAATTTTATTTAAATTTTGTACATGTATGTTTTTTCATGATTATGTGCATGCATGCGTATACGTATGTGTATGTATGTGTATGTATGTGTGTACGTATGTGTATGTTTGTGTGTACATGTGTTTATATGGATAAATATGTATGATTATGCGTATGAATGTATTTGTGTACATTTAAGCGTATTTTTTGTATAATAATTTGTTAATTGTGCAATAAACGCCCGGGTTGCCGGCAAAAAAAAACAGTCTTAACGGGACGACGACGCCGCAACCAACTCGGCCACGTGGACTTAATTACATATTTTACATCAATTTCAGAATTGATTTGGTTATTTATTATTTTTCCCGGTGGACGTAGATCCCGGATACGATTCCCAGTTTTGACCGTTACCTTTTTCATTTTTCTGTATTTTGTTATGATTTATATATAGTTCAGATTTATTTATATTTCTTCAATGTTATAAAACAAATCAGTTTGAATTAAAATAAGCAAATCAGTTTTCAACAGTCACTCTTTCAAATCAAAAATAACTAAAAAAAGTTTCTTTTCAACAATCATTTTCAGGTGGGTACTGCAAAACAGTCTTGTCACAGTTAATTTATTAATGTCCAAGAGTAGTAGATACTTTCATCATCGCCGTTATGAAAGACCACCAATCAGAATCGAAATATAGCTTGAAATGGTTTTAACGGTGTTTTAACAGATCTGAATAGTCAGATACCTCCCCACCTTCCTCTTCCCATCTCCTTCTTCTCCTAACTCGAAGACTATATTACTGCTTGAAAACTTAACCCGACTGAATGCTAACTTTGATGTGCACGAATTTTGAGCAGGTTTTGTTCAAAGCGCTGTCTGTATGTAAAATATTCCCAAACAAACTTTCACGGTATGTAAACGTTAGTTATTTACAAACATTGGGATTTTCAGCATTACTGCAAAGTTCACTGTATGTTATAATAACACGCTGCCACAAGTAGTACTTACAACTACCCCTATAGCGAAAGTTTACGAGAGACGTTACTCTCAACTTTTGTTAAGCTATTGGTACATAATATTATTTTAAACACGTTATCGATAATTTTCATATCAATTTTTAGTCTTCGTTGATATCATCAAAATATTGTGAATTAATTCAGGTATGGCTGAACAAGTTATTTAATTATTTTACGAAAGGAACTGTAGTGTCAAGATTCCGGAGACATTTAGCCATAGTCCCCAGAACCTCATTAAATATCTCTAAAATCGGTTTATCTTAACTTCATTGGAGATAAACTTTGTTGCACACATTTTATTTACATACTAAATAACCTTTTGAATATTTTTGTATAATTGATAATCAGTAGTGTGTGAAAACCATACTAATAAAAAAAAAAAATAGTTCATGAAAAGTTGTGCACATTGCTTTTCCAATTAAAAGGATTAGTAGTACCTAAACCAGTCATCCGATTACAATGAAACTGTGGTGAGTTGTTATTGCACATCCGCAAATGTTTCTATTTATAAAAGTGAGCTCTGGCGTTATGAAATTTGTATAAAAATATTGCAATGGGTGGCGCGCAAGTTGTTTGAAAAATTGGTATATTTCATATAATTTAGCAGGGAAGGAAGGAGGTAAGGGAGAGAAGGAGAGGCGGAAAGGGAACGACAATGGGAAAGATTGGGAAAGGACACGCAGTGAGGCACATTTTTTATTAAAGTGACAATGCAACGCATGCCGAGAGCTAGCTAGTTAATAATTTCTCATCGAATTTCTGAATTTTTCCAAAGATATTTTAAATTATCAGTATATTTCTTACTTTTGAAGCTACGGTAAAAACAATACAATTTTAAAAACTAATTAAAATTGCCTTTTAATTTTTATTTTAGCATTTAAAAATTGCAATGATTTCTTTCTTCATTGTGAAATCTAATACTCACTGAAACCTGGTTTGTTCTTTGTTATTTCCCTTTTCATCAGAGAAAAACAAGTTGTTTTGCAGGGTAAATGCAGACATATTTTCACTAAATAATGTTTCACTTACTCCCCTTCCTATTGGAAGGTACAGAATCAACATGGTGGTGCAAACTTTTGTGGTTGTACGATCACGTGATGGTTTTCATAGGTGCATGCTTAATTGGCCACACCACGTACAAACAAAACCGCTCCTAGTTATAAGATAAGGCCGCTAACTCTTCCGCATCGATTAAAGTTAATTTACGCTTAGTTTACCGAGAAACGTTACCAATTTTTTGTTTTCAAGAGAAAATAATATATTTTAATTTTATTAAAAAGACAAATAAGTTATTTTACATCACATTCTTTATATATTCACGTTCTCAATGTTCGCATCATCAGGGATAAATGTACACTAAAGTTAAAAATTAAATACAGATTACTTATAGAGGAAGGGATACAAGAAAGGGGGAGGGGTAAGAGTGGGGGAAGTTTATTAGAGTTAGTCAGTTAGTTAGTGTCATTAGAAGGGAAAGACCGGGTAAGTGAAAAAATGTTCAATAGATGGTTTATAAAAATTTGTTGCTTATTATTTATATCTGGTTTAAATCAACATTTTTTAAAATAATTTAAATGAAATTTTAGGAAAAAGAAAAAATGTTATTATCAAAGCAGATATAATTAATAGGCAACAAATTTTTATAAACCATCTTTTGAACATTTTCCCATTTAACCGGTCGTTCCCTTCTACTGACATTGTAACCCTAAGTCTAATAAATTTCCCCCCCCCCCCCCTCCCCCCCACACTTACCTCTCCCTCTTTCTTCTATTCCTTCTTGTGTATGGGTGATCTGTGTTTAATTTTTAACTTTATTAATAAAGTGAAAAATTTTAAATGGTAATAAATACTGTTTAGTCATTGAAATCGTTTTTAACAATAAAGTATGTTTGTTTTCCCACGGCCCTAATCAAGATAATTGTGTTCTCTGCTGTTAGCTCTGGTTTCAACACCAGTGGCGCCCTTTTAAACAAAAGTTAACAGCTATCAACAGCTCAACCATAACTGCATAACTGTATTATACAATACGCCCACGGCTCTAATATTAAAACTGTACAATTTGGTGGTACGTTACACTCTCACGTACGTAACAAATTGGACATTTAACATTGAACTTGTGAACATGTAGATTTTGTATACATAAATAAAATATTGTTAACTAACAATGTTCATGGAACTTGTAGATTACATATATAGGTATTAATAAAGTGAACTAAGTTATTTGTCTTTTTAATAAAATAAATAATGCTATTACAAAGTGAAAACCTTTCAGAAGAAGTTTTCTTCAAAAAATAAACATTTTAAATGTGAAAATAATCAAAAGTGTTTAATATGTCCCAATTCACTCTTGCTTATCTGCGGCATTATATCTTGGGGAGGATCTTACAAAAACAATCTAAACTTTGTAAAAGTTTCAAGTTTCAGAAGATCATCATAAAAGTAATTCTTTAAACAAATTCTACCTTCTCAACAAAATCACCTTGTTTTCAGTGCCAAACGTCGATGACATATTTAAGCAAGCTTGTATTATAAAAATGTGTAAACAAATTGAAATGGGTAACCAAAGAGATAAACAAATAATAAAAGTAGAGGTTTTACGATCAGGATGAGCCATATGAGATTATTCTGGAAGTCGCGAGCTGCGTGCTATCAAAGGGCCTAAATAAACCAATCCCTAGATCAATATCTTCGGGTCTTCTCCATACAAACAGTTTGTCATCAACTTAAAACGGATAAATGAACCCGATACTTTTAGAAAGTTTAAGGCCATTTATCTATCTTGCAGTCTACGTACTCCGTTAACTCATTAGCCCTATAACTAATAAAAATGCTCATATGAAATAAAATCTAAATATCAAATGAGTCCTGTAATTTCAATACCCGCTTTATCCGATTTTTTCCAAATTGATCTGAGTATGACATCTTGTTCACATTTTTGAGAGGAACAATATGAACCTAAAATTGAGTTTCAAAACCTCCCTTATCTCGACCAAATACCTTGTTAAAACTGCGAATGATTAACAAAACCACAATATAATTCAAGAAGTTACTATCAAAACCCGCTATATTGGAATTCAACCAATCACGAGCAGTTATTTTGCCAAGATGGCGGGTTTAGAAATATCGTGAGCAAATCACAAAGTGAGTATCAAAATCCGCAATATCCATTTTATTTATCGAAATTTCTTGAATATTGCTAGACACACATTGAAAAGTGAACGCTTTTCGAATTTATATTCCTCCAATTCATTATATAAAAAAATGCGATTATTTATTAACGCTAGAGGTATCACAGTTTTTTGCAGTTTTCTCCGAATCAGTAAAAGTTGATATAGCGGATTTAGAAATTAAACGACTCAAATACACCTTGCATATATTTTATAGGCCTATTAATTGGCCTACAAAGAACCTCTTTAAAAGAACCAGTCACGTCTATTCAGATTTGAACTTTTGACGTTGGACAATGTACTAATTGTGTGCTCGAGTGACAGTATTTAACTTTGACCTGCTTTGTATAAATATAACTCAGCAGGTAGTGGACTAATTATAGTGGCAGTAGCTTAGTTTGACGATATTAAATTCTCAGTCAAAACGGCTTTGTAATCTTAGAAGTAAATTTTTATTTTTTTAACATAACTCTACACAGGACCTGAGGAAAATTATTTCCCTCGAGGCCTGTGTCTTCTTTGTGGGTGCTCTGTGGAGGGTCTTTTTGAGGAGAGAGAGGAATGAGAAAATACAGAGGCCGATTCTGTGTATGAAGAATCTTTATTATTTATTATTCATCTTTATTAATTCTATAACAATAATTGGTTATGTGCTTGCTATGCCTGTCTCACTAGGAACCTCTGTGTTAAGAGCAGTTGCAATTTATGACGTAAGCAGTTTACATATAACAGAAATACATATAACAACACAATGTTAATAATAATAATAATAATAACTTAGTATTTATATAGCGCAGTTTTGTGTAATTATTAACTCTTGTTTTAAATTAGTGAGTGAATTCTTGAGTGAATTAATTAAATTTAAAATAAAACATTTTTATTTACTTCGTCATATTGAGAGAGATGCATTACAATTCCGATAATTGCATTTACATAAAACTGCACCATGCAAATTATGCGCTCTACCGTCGTAACATGCATGATAAAATTCTATTAGATATTTTCAGCAATTTTTCACAGCCCTTTCTGAGAATCTCTCAAAGCTATACCATTAGCATTGCTTGTATTCGTATCTTTGTCCTGTGTATCTCTCACGAGTTCCACGCGTTAGACAGTTGGATCTAATCTTGTGAGAAGATTTTTATATTTATTTTACTACCGTTGAGGAAACCGCCGTAAAAGCCGCGGTAGGAACTCTGAAAGACGTGGAAAGCTATTTTTATTTGATTTTGTTGTGTTTTAACGAGAATGAGATACGTGATATCGCAAATACTATGAATAGTAATGCTTTCTAGACTACTAGATAGTCAAGGAATTTGAATCTATTTAAGTACACAGAAAACTATTTTCAAGTCATTAGACGTATACTGTTAATTTATTTTGGTACAATATCTTAAATTTTATAATATAATTTGATAATGCTGGCCTCACTGGGTGGATTACCCGTGCTGAGACCCCCAAAAATTCAATAAAATGAAGATAAGCATTTGAATAAAAATATAAAGGTGGTGGTTTGAAATATTTTGTCTTAATTTCAAATTTAGATTGATATAAACATAAAATTCAGAAGCAGTAGACTAAGGACGGGTTGTTTCAAAAAATTTGATGAGTTCATCAAATATTTGAAGTTAATTTTCACATTCTGTGTAAGTTCTATTCGAGTTCTGTTATTTTATCATCATAGGCCAGCTGCTTCATAAAACTGAAATCGTCACAGAACTTGAATAGAACTTACACAGAACGTGAAAATTAACGTCAAATATTTGACGAATTCGTCAAATTTTTTGAAACAACCCATCCTTATTATTTTATGTTCCCCATTGACAAAGAATATTCCCTTTCCAATTTTCCATCTACTCTTACGCCTATTTCTTCCTTCACTGGAGGAGTCCAGCCCATTTTGTTTTAAACCAACTGTGACAACAGAATACATATTTTTTAACACATGTAACTTAACTTTGGTAGAGTATTATACTACTCTGAAGAAGCTACAATTGTAGCAAAACCCGGTCGGCAAAAAGTATAAAAAATAAAAATGGTTAACAAAGGCACTGTTTTATTTTAAATTAAAATACGCTATTTAAATTATATCGAACATTGATTATTATTATTGAGGTATGTTATTTGTGCCTTTAGAACTATTTCCTGAGGTTAAACGCTTAAAAACTTAAAAGTAAAAAAGGATAATGCATAATTTTTACAGACTGGTAAAGTTCTCTTTGTAGTAAAAAAAAAAGACCAAATCTTTCTATAATCAAAAACAAAAATTTCGTTACCTCTAAAAAAGTTCTCATTGAACTAATTTTACTTTAACCACTTAATTTAGCAAGTTCTATAAAGGCTCAAGGGATATTTAATAAATACTTACTCTAATTGCTTTACTCTGTTTACCTGCAATATTTTCCAAGACATATTTACTTTAAGTATAAAAGTTTCAGTTAAATTTCCCATATCGGATGCCCTGTAAAAACTTGCGATGCAACAATGCATTTTAAATTATAATTCTGTTTCCTTTTTCAAGAGCTCGGCCTGAAATACCGGCTAGCCGTGAGAAATAGCCGAGAATACCTGAATATTCACACTTCCACTCCGGTAGAAAATAGAATTAAGACCGACTTACATGCACAAGTTAACTTCCGAGAACTAACTCGAAAAATAAATAAACGTTCAGGGGAGGTTTCCAGTTTTCATTTTCCACTTTTGACGTTTCAGCACTTCTTGGATAAGAAATATAATCATTTTATTAAACAAAATGTTTGCACATCCAGACTTTGTTTGTTGTGATACCAGCAGGAGAAAGTTTTCTTGTAAATTAACAACTTCTCGCAATGTGCGTGAATCCTTTTGGGACTAAATATATTAGCTTTGTGGTAGGTGTAAAATGAGTTGTACAACTTTTGTTTGTAACTAAAGAAGTTTTTAAGTGAAATTGTGTGGTTTTAATTGATTTGATAATATTGAGTGTCGTTCTGCAGATTGGCGAGAGCTGAAAAAAAACTCAAACAGAAATAAGAGGGCTTCGATGAGAAGTTTTTCAAACTACTTTATTCTAAAAAGTACACCGATTTTACGCCTATTTTAAAGATACATCGAATACAATTCATTTTACGAACACGTCTTGCCTTTCCCACTCCAAAACAATGATAACATTATGATTTTAGGTTTCCACGGCCAAAAATTTTTTTGTTATTTATTTTTGGGTTTTTATGCCGTGTTGCGCTACCTCCTTCTTCAGCCAACATTTCGGACAGAGGAGACACTTAAGAAGGAGGTAGCGCAACACGGCATAACACCCCAAAAATAAATAACAAAAATGATAACTATTATTTAAAATGTACCGCATTTCACATTTGTATGTTGAAAAAAGAATTCCCAGCCTTACGTCACTGTTGTTTTCCCGCCAAGTGGAACTCCCCTCAATCCCCACCCTCTCATTTCTCTTCTCCTTTCCGACCTCCCTCCCGAAGGCTTTGTGGTAATTAAAAACTACTGCACTCTCGGTCCGCCGTATAAGCCGCATGCAGAGCGGGAGGCATCCCATTTTTAAAAGGTAATTTAAATTTCGCGCCCCCGGACCGAATCTCTGCAAGCGCAACAAAAAGTAACTAATTGTAACAGATTTTCTGCTTTGTTGTGTTCAACAGTGATTGTTTTAGGTTGAGCTGGGACTTACAGATGTTGACATGAGGGTAATGTGGCTTTTGGTACATTAAACAGATTAATTTTACAGTTTGTTGTCCGTTTATTTACTCTAACGTGTTAAAAAGTCGCATAAGTAAGACTGAAATGTAACTTCGTATCATTTTGCAATCTAGAAACGTTTATATAAGCACTTTAATCACCCCTATAAGCGTCCCACCGAGAATATTTTGACGTCGTTCAAGATAATGGTGTCTAGATTATTATTTTTTTTTTTTTTAAATTTATTTATTTATTTTATAAATCAACAATCCAGTCCCGCTAAGCCAATTGCAATTGGCTTGACAGCAGGTGCTTATAATTCCTTACAAATATATTTAAAGTTATAATTTACATCTTTTATCTACAGTTAAACATTTTTTCATAAATTTTATCAAGTATCAAGTATCAAAATAAATATTCTTTTTCCAATAACCAATTTTTCACCATATATTTAACCTTATTCATAGAATTATGTTGCTTTATATTGTCAGGTAATAAATTAAATATCTTCGGTATGTTGTATTCAAACGTTCTCTGTCCGTACTTATTATTGAATTTCGGAACTATTAACCCGTCGTTACGCGTGAATCTAGTGCTATATTTATGATCTAGTTTCTCTTTATGCTGCGGGGTAAATATATGCTGAATTATAATTTTATACCATAGTATTGAAACAGCAACGGAGTATTGTGTCTTTGTTTGAAAATGTTAGGGACAACTAATAATTTTACAATTGCGTTTTGTGCAACTTGTACCTGTTTCAGGTTGGTTACAGTAGTATTTCCCCTTATTGTTAACCCATATCTTATTATTGATTCTGCTAGTGACATATAAATTAGGTTGTGGTTTAAAGATCTGTAATAATGTAATTAAGAGAACTGGAGTGTCTCCGCTGGGCAGGATAGCAAAGATAGAAAATAGCGGCAAACCAAAGAGGGTACTAATAATAAGCCTGCAGGACGAAGGATTGTTGAAAAACCTAAGCTTTAGTGGTTGGACAAGAGTGGTTGAAAAATCTAAATTTTAGTGGTTGGAAGATAGGGAGACACGGTACTCTTAATCATAGTAAATTGGAAGAAGATATCTTAGAGTGATCAGGCGCAAATATGTCACTTATCTTTAACGAGGTTTAGTTAAAAACTTCACTTCAAAACAATTGTGAGACCAGCGAGAGTTTGTTTTGAAGCTGTCAGGACTCTCCAAGGATTGTAAATTCGATGATGATGGTAATTTGGCAATGAAGGGTCCCACCATCGAGATCTTGTTATTTCAGAAGAAAAACTCGAATGGAAAACATTAACGAACTTTATTTAGCACCATAATATATTTGTTGTTTATTAATAATAAATCAGTTTTTTTATATACCTCAAGAATTGATTCGCACCTTTATTGGAGCACCAAAATGTTTTGTGCTTGCTGAATTGCGCAATAGATGGCATAGTAGCGTACCATTGGACAAATAAATTCAAATTTATTGTTGTAGCATGATTTTCAAAAACCTTTGAAAATCTCCTACTACCGCGAAAAGTGTTTCTTGTGTCGTGATAGAGGAGTATTATCCAGCCGAGGAATTGTTAACAAGCCTTACTGATTGCAGGAAGGCATCAATTTCAGTTTAGTTCGTCCTTGTATGTACATTTAGACCAATTCTAATCACAATCCTTGAGGTAAAAATAATACGCGACATACATAAATTACTGCTAATACTTTAGTAAAAAAGCCCTCCTTTTTTGTGAAAATACCTAAAACAAGATATGTCATTTCCTAAACCTCTATTAAAACAGCGAAGACGCAAAATTGAAAATGTTCATGCGATTAAATGCTTCGTGACATGGTTTTGTAAGCGTCGTAACGTTGTTCTCGCAGTAACACGACTTCTGAGAGTTATACTTCATCTCCAATTTTATTCAAATAACCGGCTTAAGTTTAGTTGGGAAAGTCGCTAAATTATCAGGTCAATATTGATTTATTACTAGTCTTTTTTTTTTCAATAAATGAAAAAATGATAAAATATCCAATTATACTAAGCGACCATGCTAGCGATGGCAATGATTTCCTCCACAAACAGAGGGGTGACTACATAAAGAAGAAAAAACCATTACATAAATTATTATTGAATGCGATACAATGAAGAAAAACAACTATTCTAAAAGCATTTCCACATTCATTGTAATACTGGAAGCTCTGGGGAAATTTGCAGGACGAGATGAAGGGAGAAGGAACGTTTGCCTCAGTTCTTGTATCGGGCAATTCTCTATCGTATATTTTATCAAAAAACATGAGCTTTCCTGTTCCCATACATTTTATACAACAGGTTATACAATTTTTAAAACTATTTATTAAGCATATGTCGCAGGTATTTTAACTAATTTTAATACTTAATCACTGACGACAAAATTAATGACTCAATCAAAAATTTAAAACAGAAAAAATAAGGTCACAATTGATCCCAAGAACTTAGTCTTGTCGGTCTACCGCTGAGCTAACGGGTCGCTTTTCCTTATGGTCATATTTAACTATTTCACACTTTGATTAAGAACTACCAACATTATCTTCGTTTTATAACGTAAACAAAATTAATAAACTAATATTTATACTTTAAACAGAATGAGAAGAAAAAATAAATTAAGAAATTAATGGATAAATTGAAACAAATCAACGAAAAGAAAAGAGAAAATAGAAAGAAATAAGATAAATACAGGCATGGATATGTATTAGTTCTTACTTTTCCATTGGATATGTCTATTATTTATAATTATGTTGTCTATGTCTACAACCATTGTTTTTATCTATTATTTATAATTAGTTAATAAACCCTAAAGAAGTGAGCAGAGCTCACGAAACATGTTGGTTTTGTAAACAAAAAAGTGGTAAAAACCAAGTATATTATTAATTTTGAATTAAAATGGTGCCACAAAATAAGTTTGCTGTGTTCGAATAAGAATTTGAGTATACTTGTATAAATGTGGTGGTGAACCAGTCACCAACCAACCTAAATGAAATAATTAACCTATTTCAGTTTTATAAGCAACATTGTATTGGTATGTTTAAGTCAGCCCCAAATACTAGAAGAAGTAACAGTTTTTGCATAGGAAATTATGCGCAGTAAATAGTTCTCCATTCAAACGAAATTCTAATTATTACAGCATGTCTTTCACGCTCTCACATAAATCATCCCAGAAACTTTTATTTCCACTGCATTCGTCCGCTTTCATCTTTCATCCCCTAGTTTCCACTTCAAAGTAGTTTCTGTGGAAAACACAAAGCTTTGCAATGTGAATAATAAAATGGCGTACGGCGTACGGGTTAGTTTCACAGATGGGTTTCCATTATTTGTGGCTAATCCAAGTCTGCTATTAACCGCAAAGTACTCAAAACACTTGAAGCTTTTGGTATTACCCTAGAAAACGTATGTATATATTTCTTTACGGGTAAAAATTAATAATTTTTTGTCAATTTGACTAACATTATTTTCCACCATCATGAAACCAAGTTTAGTCATTTTTTGAGTTAATAGAAATTCAACGCCCGAGTTGCCGGTACCGAAATTTAATTGTTATCAAAATTATTGCCAAAATAACGAAAAATGCAATCTTTAACTAGTTGAAGATAAAATTGTTGATTCTAAAAATATTTGAATATGAGATTGACAAATATGACGGTTTGACAGAAGGTGGCAATAGCAAAATTGGTTAACGCGCACGTCCCGGTTAGACGAGAGATCTGGGTTTGAGTACCATTGTCTTTTTCTATTTTTCTGTGTCTTGTTCTCTTTCATATTTTCATTTAGATTATAAGTGTTATCTTCTTCAATGATACAAAAAATGTGTTTTTAATTCAATTAAAAAATGTATTTATTATGGTTTCTGCTGACTGGTTTACAAGCGTGGCGTATATAGAAAATGGCGGCACTTTCCCTCGTAAGGCTGTCATTCCCTCGTCGACAACTGAGTTAATTTTTTTTACGGTAGCTGCAGATGGGAGGCCCTGGGGAAAATAATTTCGCTCAGGGCAAATGTCACTTTTAGGGAAGCTGTATGGAAGGTTTTTTTAAGGAATGGGTGGATAGGAAGGAAAAAAAGACCTGGAAATGAAAAAGTTATAAGAGGTGGGCATGAATTGCGAGTGGGTGTGTCCAAAAACGCTTGAATTCATTCCCAACAATGTGGTGCATGGGGCTTGAAAGAGTTTCCAGCAGGAGAGGTAAAAAGATCTCCCTCAACCAGTCTCTCCAAACCCGATCGGTAGCATGTCGTCCAGTGTTGCCTCAGTGAAATTGGGCCTTGACGTCCTTGACTACCAAATTTTATAAAACCGATTCACTAAATTAAAAGTCCCAGGCGATCACATTACTTGAGCTCATTATTGCATCACTCCTTTTCTGCTTTTATTGTAAGTAATGTTATTTTGCTTATTTCTTTTATTTTATTACTCCAGAATTGCACTATCCCTGCATACCTTCTCGAATAAATTATTATTTTAGCCTTTGATGAGAGATTTGTATCCTAATTTATTCTTAATTATAAATAATTCACAAAAACACCAATTCTTTCAAGCAATATTTCCCATTCCTTCCCATATCGGAATTCACCCACACACCTGTATGGTGGAACGCATCAATGATAATTCCTTTCAAATCTCGCAGCTTCTTTGCAAGAATGGTTGAATTATTTATGCTCAGGGGGAGAGAGAAAACACAGCCAATGTCCTGAATGGGGCCTTGGCTCTGTCGAGCTCAAAATCTCACGAGAAAATTTTATATACAGATATTGTTCTCGAATTCTGAAAACATTTCTTGCGAGTGCTCGGTTATAATATATGTAATGAATGGCAACACAGACTTGGGATTGCAAAGCAATTTAGTAGTATAATAATAATAGCCTTTTTTCAGACGGACGTGTTTATTTAGATGTAAAAAGAAAGATTTTTTTTTTTTTACACAACTCCACACAGGAGGCCCTGAGGAAAAAATAATTTCCCTCAGGGCCTATGTCATCTTTGAGGATGCTGTGTGGAGGGTGTTTTTGAGGAGAGGAAGGAGTGAACATGGGTCTTGAAGAGACCCATATTGTAGGAGGGAGGAAACACAGAGGCCGGCAAATCGTTCCACAGCCGAGCTGTTGAACTCAAGAACGAGTCGTAGAAACGACCCGTTCTCATGTGACTAATGTCAACCGTGTACAAATGTTGAGCGCGCGTTTGGCGTGTTTCCCGACTATGCACCGGTGCCGAGGGGATCAATGACGCTAGTTCCTCGGAGCATCTTCCATTGTAATACCGGTAGAACAAGGACAGCATTCCCACCTGGCGCCTGTGCTCTAAAGATTGCAATCCGTTAGTTAAATTAGGAGAATCTATCAAACGAACCGCCCGTTTCTGCACAGAGTCAAGGGTTTTTTTCAGGTATTTTGGGGCTCCAGACCAGAGGTGGCTGCCAAATTCAACCGTGGGGCGCACTTGCGATTTGTACAGGGCTAGCAGTTGTGTACTATTATGATGAATACATTAAGTTTTAACAAGAATGAATAAAGATTATTTAAGGGTCATGGTGTGATTATTTTAGTTAATATCTGGGGTATGAATACACCATAAGCACATATGTCACAAAATCATAGGAAAAATATTAGAAATAGTTAAAAAAGAGCAATCTTTGTATCTCTGGTATCATTTCTCATTCGTTTGAATGAGAAATGATACCAGAGATACAATGACGTGCAAAAATCTATAGTACAAATAAAAATAATATTGATTAATTATTATGTAGGGGTTATAGTGTGATTATTTTGGGGTTATGGTGTGATTATTTTGAGGATATGGTGTGATTATTTTGGGGTTATAGTGTGACTATTTTGGGGTTATAGTGTGATTATTTTTGGGGTTATGGTGTGATTATTTTGGGGATATGGTGTGATTATTTTGGGGTTATAGTTTGATTATTTTGGAGTTATGGTGTGATTATTTTGGGGTTATGGTGTGATTATTTTGGGGTTATAGTGTGATTATTTTGGGGATATGGTGTGATTATTTTGGAGTTATAGTGTGATTATTATAGGGATATTGTGTGATTATTTTGAGGTTATGGTGTGATTATTTTGGGGTTATAGTGTGATTATTTTGGGGTTATGGTGTGAAAATTTTCAATTTTTTATTTGCAAATTAGTAAATTTAGCTTCTTTTTAATTAATTACTGTTTCACCATAAAACATATTTTATTACTTTTATTGTTTATCAGTTCTGTAAAATTTAAAACACATTTTTGAGTTATGGGGTTAGAAGAGCACAAGAGAACTCCCCTTATATATGATATTTGATTTTGAAGCCGTGGCCGCTACCCAGAACAAAAGCTCTCAGAGATCCTGGTAAAGCGCTAAAAAATACCTAACTGCAAAAAAGTCGTATATTTTTTCCAGCGTAGTAAGCGTATGCGCAATACACAACTCTTATTTTTTGGAAAATACATGAACGCAATATTGAAGGTTTTTTGTTATATAAAACACGTGATGTAATAAAAAATACTTCGTGTCTAATTTTATAAAACCATTTATTATTCGTGCAAACAATCCTTTCGGTTTTTTCTTGTTAAAAGATGTTGAAAATATGAAATTTTAAAACATGAATCGAAATTCAAACAATGCGTTAACCCCTCAGTCTAATTCGTTGGCTTTTGAGAACAACGCACATAGGTCTCACAAAAATCGTTGTACCTATTACCGTCATAGTGAGAAATATAATCTAAACGGTGTTAGATAGAGAAAACGCCATGCTTTATAATCAAATCTAAAAGTTAAGCACAGAAAAATGAAAATGTGCACATACACGAAACCAAAGCTTCGGAATGCAATTTGAGAAAGATTAATGAATTTGAGAAATGATTATTTATTTATTATTTTTACGTTAAATGACAAAATGAAAAAAGTTAGGTATCAATAACTTTTACAATAAATTTATCTAAAAAAATATTTGTATTTTTAATTATAGGTAATTTTATTTATAAAAAACAGAAAATGAGGCATTTTTAAACCTTTTTTAAATTTGGATTAAATATTTTAATATATCAAAAATTATTTGTTTATTTTTTAATAATAAAATTTGAAAGTGCATTTCGTCACCTTTTAAAACAGTTTTTAGTTTTTGGATATGTTCAGAAATGTTCCATCTATTTTGATTTTATTGCAAAGCGGAAATATTTTGCTACAGAATGTGCTTGAAATCGGGGCGGTTTATTTATTTATTAACGCCCTAGTGGGCTTTTACACAAATAAGTAATAAGCTAAGTAATAAGTGATGATAAAATAATAAGTTATAAAGTAATAAGTAATAAGTTATTAAGTAATAGGTAATAAAGTAATAAGTAATAAAGTAATAAGTAAGACAGTAAGTAATAAGCAAGACGTAGTACACAATATATAATGATTACAAATTAAAATTATTTAGTGCTTTCACTACGGAATCGTTAAATAATATATTTCAATAAAGTAATTATAAAGAATTTAAATTGTACGTTGAAGTTTTTAAGTTCTGCAAATTTCTAGACTTATTTGTAATAATAATATCTAACGACAGGTGATGTTAATCGAGAGGTAATAATAAGAGATGAATGTTTTATAGGCCTAATTCCGATGAACTGATATCCTTATTTAGCCAAGTTTCTGTTGGTAATAAAATATCGTGTGGAACGATGGTAGAGATTGTTTTAAGATGTTGTAGTTTTGATCTCATCCCACTTAAACTAACGTTTTGGTAGCACCTAAACAATTTTAGGTTAAGGGTATATTACCGCAAACGCAGCATAATTGCGGTTTTTGATGCAGTTTTTAGAAAATTTCTATATTGTTTATTAGAAAATAAAATTATGTTTAGAACAAATAAATTATTCTTCTAAATGAAGATAAAATAAAACGTGTTAAAATCTTTAAAACAAATGCGTAAAAAAATATTTACAGAACCTCTAAAAATAGCTTGAAGTTCGATTATATTCTTTACTTCTAAATACAGGAGAATTATAAAAATACATTATCACCACATCAATGTTTTCTAAACGACTGTAGAATAAAATTATTTTAAAAAGCATTAAAACAATGCATAAATAAATAAAAACAGTTTTTTCAATATAACTATAATGTTTCTCGCATCACCTATTATATAAACCACGACGCGAACTTATTGCCGTCAGTATGCGAGATGGTTTCGAAGCGGGCGGACGTCAAATTTTACAAATGGCACATCAGAAAAGAGGTCAAACTAAAGGAACGTCGTTATGTTATTATGTATTGTTTCAGAACCAAGTTGACTTTTTTACTAATAGCGGCGGCTGACTTAGAACCAGCGCCAGCGGCATATAATGTTTTAGAGCGCCCCTTCACCAGAAACGTATTCCTAGTTTTGTTTAAGTATTTATTTAGCCCTACTGGGCTTTTACTTAAATTTCTAATTTTACAGTTATGTTAGTTGTAACAATGGTATATCTTATAAATTATGTTAAGATAAAATGAGTTACATAGTTATAAAAAAGTAACAAAATTGTAAAATAGGTTGCAAACAAACAAAAAGAAATCGACATACTCCTAAAAATTAAATATTAGATTAACGAGAAAAATTGTTGAAATCAATTTAATATAAAAAATGGAAAAATAAAATAAAAAAGTGTGTGCGTGGAGTCCACGCGCGACAGAAGTCAAACTTCTTGTTTATTGGGTATGGATAAAGAGATAATAGATAAGAATAGTAGGGGAAAAGTTTCATAAAAACACGAAACGATCCTCAGCATAAATCTCCCGGCATGAATCTAGCGAACCTTGCAAGCAATAATTAAAACTACCAAATGTGAATAACCAACAAATTGTGCTATTCAGTTCCCATTGCTGCCGCAGGTTTTTAATGTAAACTATAGAATGTATGAAATATTTTTGTAGTTTCCTAGGCCATAATATCAAGGGCATATCTTGTGATGTAACTATTTTTTAATATTGGCCTCGGAAATCGGAATTTTCGTGACATATCAGTGCATGCATTAAGCCAACACATTTCCTTTTCCATTCTGCTGTCTCGCCATGTTTGCTTTTGTCTATCACTCTCTCATAAAACTCTGTTACTGTACGTGGAATCATGGAGTTAACACCTCGAAGAAAGTCATCTGATGGACTTATTTTTCAATGTGTACACTTTGGATCGAATATCTTCTCTAATAATATATGTAGCAGCTCTTACAATCCGACAACGTCCCTCCAGGGGGTTTATTTTTTTTTTTTTTTTTTATTTATTAAGGAGAAAATACAGATACAGATGTTAATTGACAAGAACATACAAGACAACAACTAGAGAACTCACCTGCATCCAAACTATTTCTCACGAATTGACTTTAACAGCAGATAAAAACATTTACAAATATTTTTACATATAAATAGGGAAAAACATAAGAATATTATTTTACAAAAATAGAGGTGAGAGAAATGCGCAATATCCTTACAAAAGTTTAAAAACTATATTTGCAGAAATTGAGATGGTAAGACAACAAGAAAAAAATAATAACAAAATACATAAATAGATAAAAAATAATGCAGAATTTAAAAGAAAAAAGTACTTAGAATCATAAACGAAGTATGTCTTAAAGAAAATAACTTAGACTTGTAAACGAAGTATGATGTCTAAGTTGTTGTACTTTGGAGGAAAACAGCCTTCAGGTTGGAACTCCTATGCTCCTATCTTGATACCACTGGTTAGTAATTATTTTACAGCCTGTAATTTTGAAGCACACTACTACTTTTTCTCTAACAAAGAGCAGTTGTGCCTTTTAAGTCTCGCTCTGACAGTTTTTATGTTAGGCCGAAAGACTCCTTTTATTTTACACTGTTCCTGTAAAAACTGACAATCGAGAGGGGGTTGCTCCCCCTCTCTCGTAAATATTTAGTAACAATATGTAAAAATGTAATGTAAACAAAATTCGAATAACGTGGTAATAAATCATGATAAAATTTCTGTTTTCACTTACCGATATTTGTTTATACTTTATATCAGTAAAAAAAATACAAAACCCATAAGTTTTTTTTTTTTAAATTTTATTCTCTACAAAATTGATCTCAGAAATTTTTTCATAAAATTGTACTGCAAACGAGATACGTACAAAAAACCAAATCTAGTCGTGCGATTTACCTGTTTTTATAAACTTACACGCATTTTTACGACTGTTTATCTCAATAATCAGAGATAGAAGAAAATTATTTGAATAAAAATTGTAGGTAATTTTATGTTTTACTAAACTTGTCAAACTACTTTAGCCAAAATTTTCATTGGGAACGAGATATTTGAGAAAAACTAGATTTTGGCGTGATTTCGGCTGGTTTTTTCAAGATGGTGGCGAATGCTCAAGTGCGCCAAGGTCAAAAACTCAGATTTTTTATCAGAAGATGTGTGTGTAGAGAATTTTTCTCAATTGCATTGAATTCTGTAGCTCGATTTTGGCTTGCTATTTGATAATTTTCCAATTCTGTAAAATTTTGAAATATTTTCATTTGCTGATTTGTCGATTTCACTGATTAAACTGGTGACAGCTGCCTGGTCATCCAAAATTCTGCCGGCTTCTGTCCATCCAATATGTTAATACTTTCAGGCACATTGCAAATAATAATATTTTTAGATCGCACTTGTTCATTCATTACCGAAATCGCATCGCAAATACTAAAGTTATTTTGAGAAGAATTAGCTCTAATATCCTTGTATGCACGCAGTTCACCTAAGCTATCAGTTTTGGATGCTACTGCTGGAAGACATGGTACTTATGGCGTTTAAAATTTCACATGCAATTGGGGAAATTTTAAATGTTTATTTGACATGCCGGGAGAAACTTTTTTTTTTCTTTGAATGGCATTGCAACAATATTAATAAATATTGAAAATTACCGATACTTTATTTATCTTGCCAATATATTCAGATATGATGCGTAATTGAATACCGAATTGTTTTGACAACTGTCAATGAAGAACATATCGGTTACGAGTCATAAGCTACTGCCTGTCGTCTGGCAGTGTAGTTGATCGTATCGAATAATTTATCAAACAAGTTTCATCGAAATCTGATAAGAATCATAAAATCACGAACTTTATCACGAAATTTACCTAAAACATGCACATTCAACTTATTAAACATAATTTGAAAGACGCCCATTATTAAGCGCTTCATGTTCAAACCTTACTCAAGGGTACCATCTAGTCTAGTGGATTTGTTCCCTGCTTTGACTTCGTAGTGTGTCACCAAGCGCGTAGCATGTTCCCCGGTTCAAATTACCTCATTCCTCTCTACCCCGAAATATTATTTCGGTTTTCGTAAATTCCCCCCCTAGCACGTCCTAATCAACAAAATATTACGATGAAATGTTGGTTAGCGGGTTTACATATGGAATATGAAAAAGTTAACAAGTATGCAAATAAAACTCCCTAATCTTATTAATTTAATCAGATTTTCGCCAGTTAAAGAGAAAGTTTCTTCTACTTTAAGAACCCTCAAGTTTGTTTACAGCTCCCCAACTGTATATTCCATACCCAACCCTAAGCTTCCCCTTTCTAATGACGTGAAGTATTCTCATTAGTGTTTCCGCCTTCTGTTTGTTCCTTATTTCGCCCCCAAGAATTCAATATTATTTATTCTAACAAACACGACACAAATTAACTAACGTTTAGGTGTTAACATTTCGAATGAAAATATTCTGGGGTTAGTACGCTTTATAAAATTCCTAACAAGCTTACAAAACTATATATTTTTGTTATTTATAAGATCTCTGCTGTCCGTCGATTCTCGGACCTTTTCAGCGGTTGTTGTGAACAGCCACCAAGCACAACAGCTGTTAATGCAACAGATGCAAATGTTATGCTTGAAGACAATTTAGATTTGAGCTGCAATGTTATGCTTGAAGACAATTTAGATTTGAGCTGCAATGTTATGATTGAAAATAATTTAGATTTGAGCTCCAAATGTTATGTTTGAAGACAATTTAGATTTGAGCTACAAATTTTATGCTTAATGTCAATTTAGATTTGAGCTGCAAATGATTGCAGATATTTTAGATTTGAACTGCAAATGTTACGCTTGAAAAAAAAAATGTTTTTTTTTTTTACATGAGCTCCACACAGGAGGCCCTGAGGAAAATAATTTCCCACAGGGCCTCTGTCATCTTTGGGGATGCTGTGTGAAGGGTTTTTTTAAAGGAAGTTTAAGGGTTTTAAGGTTTAAGGAAAGGAGTTTAAGGGGTGGGTAGGAAGGAAAGGGGTTTAAGGGGTGGGTAGGAAGGAAAGGGGTTTAAGGGGTGGGTAGGAAGGAAAGGGGTTTAAGGGGTGGGTAGGAATCTGGGGTTCAGTGTGTCCTGGTCATCCACCTTCGAGACCTAGACAAACTTCACCCCATGAACCCGGGCACCCCTGCTAAATCACCAAACGTAGCGAACCACTTGGGGTGACCTATGGCAGAGATGTTCGTTATCCAATAAAGGTTCCCGGGGCAGCGGTACCCATTCCCGCCTCCCAAATGGAAATGGATCGATAATCGGCGGTTTACAGGGACCACTAAAATGTCTAAAATCTATGTTTGGATACAAAATACAGTTTTTTCAGTTGAATGGTCCCGTTATCTTCTGATTTCCGATCGGTTACAGCCTTTGATCAAATTCTGAACAGCAGGCAATTTTTTTTCGACTCGTTCTTGAGTTCAACAGTTCGGCTATGGAACGATTTGCCGGCTTCTGTGTTTCCTCCCTCCTACAACATGGGTCTCTTCAAGACCAATGTTCATTCCTTCCTCTCTTCAAAAAGACCCTCCACACAGCATCTCTTATGACATAGGCCCTGAGGGAAATTATTTACCTTAGGGCCTCCTGTGTGGAGTTAATGTAAAAAAAAAAAGATTTACCTCTATTTAAATGGTTTTTAAATTCACTCCACACAGGCTTTGAGGAAAATAATTTCCCTCAAAATCAAAACGTTGCTTGACATGACTTTAGACGGGTTTGGTGACTAGATCTGAATAGCCTGAACCCTCCTCATCTTCCTCTTCCCCTCCTTACTACTTCCACTCTCACAACATACCCCAATTTGGTATGCCATAGTCTCACTGGCTCCAGAAGGTTGGGAGCAGTTGAGTTTCTTCTGCGGTTTTCACCTAAAAAAACATTCTTACCAATTTTAATAAGAGCGTAGATTCTGACGTACAATACGAATCTGGGTTATGAACAGAATTAATTTACGTATCATTAAGGCCCTCTACTTCTTCGCTTTGTTTTTACCTTACATTAATCTAGGTAAAAAGGCAGGTGCAGTGACCGGACAAAAACTACATTAAATTTGTAAACATGTTTTTTTATGCAGAACGGCGGCAGGATTCAACTTCGTGAATTCTTCAAAAACGTACTGAGAAGATTTTTAAATGGTTTGAAATAATACGAGACTTGAGTGAGCATATTTGAACCTGTGTGAACCTCCGTCACAATTGATTGATAAATCAACTAAATCGACTAATCAAGCAGTCATTTTTCTTTTGATCAATTTTGATGTACCGTCATGTTCAATACCCGACCGTTATGATTATTTATATAAATTACTTTGAAAATTTTCATTTTTGCAAAGCCGTTTTTTGAAAACGAATTTCGGCATTCATAGAAATAAAAAGAGGAATCGCCAGCGGTATTTGCGCAAGCGATTCTGATTTTGTTCTATATGAAGTTTTCAAAGCATAAATGTTAAAATCACATCGCAAAAAATTCCGGAATGAATGGTATTAGAACGGTTCCGCGATAAAATATCCCCGACAAAATATCTTACGGAAAAAACATCCCCCTACAAAATATCTACTAAAAACCTCACACAAATAGGACAAAAATAATAAAGCACATCATGTAAAGACAATAATGTTTTGTTCAAAAACAGTAAAATGGGACAAAAATAATACAGATATCCTGTAAAGATAATAAATTAGTATTCAAAAATAGTAAAATGTAAAATAACGTTAGGTTAGGTTAGGTTTTCTCAGATATTCTGTTGTAGGATGTTTTGTCCGTATGATATTTTATCGGGCATTTTTTGCCGCGGGATGAAAACAAGCAGTACCGTTAGAACAAGTCTCTGGAGCACTATCGTCAAGTTAAGCCATTCAAAAAATGTCTCCGGAGCATAATCGGCAGACGATAGGTTAATTCTCCTGTCCACGCTGTGTATTTTAGAACTTAGATATTTTAATTGTCTTTTAAAATTCACAACAGTTCGTCCATTTACAATATTACTTGGTTTATTTGGCGTTCATCTAATTTTCTTATACCTTAAGTTTTTATTATTATAGGTAAAATTATGCTTTGAAAACTATATAGAAAAAAAAATTGGAATCGCTTGCGCTAATGTCACTGTATTTTTACTTTTTATTTCATAAATGTAGCCTCCATGACGGCTTACGAAATAATTTATCTTTAAATGTCAAAATTCAATGGCGTCGCAAAATTGAATATGTACGAGTTTTAAAGTAGCAGAAAGGTCATTATTTAGTTGAGAACAAGTTTTAATTGGTATAATCAGGTATATTTGGAAATAATGATACCAGTTAGGTATATATTTTCTAAAAAAAAAAAAAAAATATATATATAGGGAGTTTTTTTTTTTGGATAAAGATAGCTATTCTGGGGAAACGTTTTACATGAAATGTGTATAGCACTTTAACTACTGCTCAACTATCCTTTTCTTGTAACGAATGAGAACAAAATAAGTTTCAAGTTCTTCAAAACAAGGCAATGAGAATAATACTTGGGCGAAATAGATTTTCAAAAGTAAATAAAATGTTAAAGGAACTAAATTGGTTTACCGTGAAACAGATGTTGACCTTGAACACGATGATATTTATCCATAAATAGTGAACAACCTGTTACCAAAATACTTCCTCAAACAAAATTATACACCACAAGGACATAAAGTCAAGATCGTCCTAGGAAATTTGACTACAAAAAAAGGACAAACCGAATACGCAGAACAGTGTACTGTACACTATCTGAAACTTTAAAGTACACACCAATTGGTAAGTTCAAGATGTATTGTAGGAGCTACATAAAACAAGAAAAAATATTTTTGTTATTTATTTTTGGGGTGTTATGCCGTGTTGCGCTACCTTCTTCTTTAGCCAACGTTTCGGATAGCGTTACAGTATCCATCATCAGGCTCATCTGCCCTGAGGATAGGTAGCGCAACACGGCCTAACACCCCAAAAATAAATAACAAAAATGCTTTTGGCCGTGAAAACCTAAAATTATACAAGAAAAAATATTGTTTGCAATATGAAATAATATAATTATTAGCAAACTGTAAACTTACATGTACAATTTACTAAATAAAATTAATAAGAATAATGATTTATAAGCTACATTATCCGGTAAAGAGAAGGCAAATAGAAAACAACATAATTAAGTTAGTTAGGGTGTGGTAAGTCTGGAAAATAACTGGGCTAATACGACTACCGGGATCAATTAGCAATTACAATGCACTTTGTGTCAGAAATCATGTTAACAAGTACCAGCATTGTTTGGAATTAATTACCAGAATGTAACCCAAAATCAGATCGGTAAAATTTAACAATCGGCCAGAGAGACGAAATTCAACGTCAGTGAAGAATTAATATTGCGGTTGTTCATTGCGAGACATTAATCGTTTCTGCTTTTCGATTGCAAGGCTTCCTTTTCACAAGGCTTTTCCTGGTAATTTATCAATTTAGCGGTATGGTGTAAAAGGCAGTTAATTCGTAGGAAAGGCTGCGTTAATTTACACTGCCGCAAATATAACGCCAAGTGGCGTTATAGCTCATTCCAATAAGCTTGAAAATGTATTTATTTGGATAGCAGTATTTGCGGGTTGTGGTAGCCTGAAATACTCGAGAAAGGGTATTCTATAAACCGTGTAAATAATTACTTAGGTAATGTAGTTAACAGCAAAAATACAAATATACCAATGCTATCGTCTTGAGAAAAGTCTCTCTCGAGACAAGGTTTTGAGATTAACAGCTCAGATGTGAAACGATTTTCCAGCCTTTATATTTGTACAATAAAAACACTTTAATTTTCTGTAGACCAGATTTATTTTATTACACTCTACCGGTTTCAGAAGCGCCCTTCCTTCGTCAGGAGAATATTGTCACTGATCTACGACATAGAATATTGTCAGACATACAAATTTTAGGTGTGTGAGTGGGAGGTAACCAAGGTGGTGGGGGTAATTACGGGATTTCCGGGAAGAACAGAGCGGTTCACTGGGAATATATTTAAAATTGGGACTAAAAGATAAATTAATTTGATTATTCAAAATACTAGAATTATTATTTAGGGATTTTCTAATGTCAAGTGCTTCTAAATTATCAATTTTTTTGCTTTTATTGTTACGGTGAAAAATTATAACCCCTGTATCCTTATTAAAAGTGTGATCCGTGGAAACAAAAATTTGCAAACTCTGAAAAATTATTATTATTAAAGCATCTTAAATGTTCGTGATTCTAATTTTTATATTTCTAGTTGTCTTACCTATATAAAAAGAGCCAACAAAGCAAAATTATGCAACAAATTTATGTGTGTTGAGCCACAAAGTTAATGCTTTTTACAATTATGCTTTATATTTGTGTTTCCTCCCTCCCTCCCCCGCCTCTTCAAGACTTAAGTTCATCCTTCCTCCACTTAAAATATCCTCCCTAGAGCATGCCCAAAGATAACATATCCCCGAGAGAAATTACTTTCCTCGAGGCCTTCTGTTAATGTAAAAAGCCTCTTTTAGAACCTGTAGAGCACTTATAAGTTTAGCTACAGCAGGAAATTATTTAGAATTTTTTTTTTTACAATATCTCCACAGGTTTTTTTAGAGAAAAGATAGAGAGGAAGTTCTGGGAAAGAAAAATGTATAAGGAATGGATCTGGGTTTTAATGAGTTAAGGAGTAACGGACGTATAAATCCATCCCTCCCACTGCAGTGCAAGGCTGGATGGATAGATAGATGGATGGTGGTCTCCCCTAACCTCCCCTAACCTCCCAAACCTCATCCTATGAACCCGGCACCCCTGTTAATTCACCAATCATAGCCAAACACTTAGAATGACCTAAGGCAGGGGCGTTTGTTATCCAATAAATGCTTCCCGGGGCGGCGGAACCCACAACCTCTTAAATTGAGATATGTTTATTTTTGATAAATTTTGTTCATTTTTGTCTTTTTTTTACATGAGCTCCACACAGGAGGCCCTGAGGAAAATAATTTCTGTCAGGGCCTATGTCATCTTTGGGGATGCTGTGCGGAGTTTTTTTTTTAGGAAAGGAAGGAGGGGAGAGTTCTGGGAAGGAAAAGGGTTTAAGGGGTGGGTAGGAATCTGGGATTCAGTGTGTCCTGGTCATCCGCCTCCAAGATCTAGACAAACCTCACCCCATGAACCCAGGCACCACTGCTAAATCACCAAACGTAGCGAACCACTTGGGGTGACCTATGGCAGAGGTGTTGGTTATCCAATAAAGGTTCCCGGGGCGGCGGTACCCATTCTCGCCTCCCAAAATGAGACAAAACTCACCTCTTGAACCCGGGCACCCCTGCTAAATCACCAAACGTAGCGAACCACTTGGGGTGACCTATGGCAGAGGTGTTTTCTAATGAGAAAGTTATTTTTTTTCTGTAAATGACAAAGATATAAATACAAACGTTAATATCACATCAATCGTTTCGTCTGAAACCCACGGGTGGTTCGTGAAAAGACAAAATACAGTGAATGTTTAAAAGCGTTTCCTGAAAACTGAGTCACAATTTGATTACGAGAGTGGGAGGTATTATTTTTGTGTATGGTAACAGACCGCTTGTGAAGCGCAAACAACATTGACAGCGTTATGCACTCAGACTTGTCTGAACGCTTTGCAAGCCGGGGATTCAGAATACGTAATGTAATAGTTTTTACTGTCATTTGTCACTACATAAATGTGTATATTACATATATTATACGGAAATTCACGGTATGAGGGCATGCAAATCCATGCTTACTCTTGTTGTCTACTGAAACAAGCAAAAAAATTACTTTAAAAAAATATTATTTGGGAAATAAACAGCCGCAAAGTGGGCGGAATGAAAAAAAAACACGAATTAATTGTTTGCTGACTAAATATTAGTGCATTTTTTTTTGATCTTATTAATGAATCATAACTATTTGAAGTAAATAATTTTTTTTTGTTGTTGTCAAAAAGTTGTTCTTCAAACCTCACAATGTACCTGCGGCTTTTTCTCCATTTCTTCATAAACTGTAGTGAAAAATTCTTTACGGTTTTGTAAAATGTATGGCTCAAAATGTTTGAACCTGCTTTGTAGTATGTTGTTGTGTTATGTAATTAATTAAAAACTCCTTTTATTTCACAGAATTGGCATTTAATATACCCCGTTCTTTTAATGCCTCGAATAATTCGAAAAGGCCTTCCTAAAAATAACAAACTTGTTCAAGGGAGGACAAGAGATGATCACAATTTATATGTGATATAAAAGGTGAGACTTCAGTTTACAACACGTTTATATTCATAAATGGGAACAAACGATGTTTTGTTTCTAAATGCTAATTAAAATAAGCATTTAACAGCAAAAAAATACAAAAATAGTGGAACATTAGATGTTAGTTTAAATCTCACCCATATGTGATTTGAACTAACATAGTTTAGTAAATTAAATAAAGAATACCTTGAAGAATGTCGTATTTGACAAACTTTTGTATATATATCTAAACGTCACTTAATATACAACCGTCTCTGCCCACGCGTAGGAGCGAAGTGAAAAACGCGCTGCCGAACATGAAATTTACGACACACTTTGAGGCGTTGCCAAACTTCCGTCAAGCGCTTTTGAGAAATTTAAATAATCACATAAAATGCAGAAACTGTTGAGCTACACTAAAAAAATATTTAAATTAAAAACATTAAAGTTTGCAAAACCACCGAATTCGGGTTTTTTCTCCATTTCGTACACTTTGAGTCGTATAATTAAAACATAAACATCAAACATTCATACTTTCTACTGGTGTTAACAAATAAATTTGTTAACACCACTATATTATTAACATTGCTTTTGAAACATGAAAATGATAGTATTATTTTCATAAAAATAAAACGATCGTAAGCCATAAATTTAGTGAGCTGCATTTTAAGGGGGGGGGGGGGGTTTAAAGACTACAAAAAAGCATGTTTTCATGATTTTTTTTTGGAGATATGAAAAATATTGGTTTATTTATTTTATATACACGTTATAGTATGACATCTGAAATACCTTTAAAATTTTTTTTTATAAAAAATATCAATAAATAAGTCCGTGAGAGCGAATCTCCCGAGGAACCCCAAAAATGCGGTGAACATCATAACTCGTTAACAAATAATTTTAAAAAAAAAATCAAATTTTTTTGAAAAGGTGAAATGTTTTTTTAGGTAGTGACTAAGCGTTTTTTTTATTCTTTTTTTTTGCAGCATGTTGAAGTCAAAAATTTTTGCTAAATTTTCGGTAAATACGTTATTATAAAATGGAAAAAAAATATTTAAAAAAAAACTCTTCCTCACTACCTGTTGATTTATGTGAACAAATAGTCAACAAAATTTCAAAAGGATCGGTCAAGTAGATTTTGAGTTATGATGTTAACGAACTTTTAAAAAAAATTGCGAGAAAATCGATTTAAAGTTTTTTTATACTTGAAATATACTTGAATTGAGCAAGAGGACCTGTCGCTTGAAACGCTGTATCTTCGTTTTGCTCCGATTTACTTGAAATTTTGACACAATACTCTCGACATGTTGTATATTTAGAAAAAAAGTAATGTTATGAATGGCTTTTAACCCCCCCCCCCCTTAAATGATTTCAAGTTACAGCCTAAAATGTTAACATCTTGTAAGACACTGTGGGTTTTGCGTGTATTTGGATTTAACAACATTATTAAACATAGAACATTGAAGGAGAGTGACGGAAGGTGAAGAAAAAAAATTTTTGCTCAACCTAACCTAACACAAACTAACCTAACCGAATCTCTTATTTTATCGTGTTCTACATATAGTCCGGTCAATATAAACATTTCAAATAGCACAAATTCTGACAGAGCTGAAATTTAGTAAAGACCTTGAGTACACCAATACAAATAAAATACCAAATATCCCCATCGATCACATACCTGCTAAAAAAGTTGTTCGAGGTCAAAGGTCAAAATTTTTGGTAGATCATACATATTGTCATTTACTTTTTTTTCTAAGAATCCTTCAACTTATAGAATCGCTATATCTCACAAATGGTAATTTTCGGAAAAAAAAGTATACTGACAATTTTTGTAGATAATTGTATGATCTACAATTTTTATTGCGGCTATTTTTTGATATAACTTACCGTTTACGAGAAAAATCCAAAAACCGAAAATTTTGACCTTTGACCTTGAATAACTTTTTTAGCAAGTTTGAGATCGATGGGGATATTTGGTATTTTATTTGTAATAGTCTAGTCAAGGTCTCTACCAAGTTTCAGCTCTGTCAGAATTTGTGCTGTTTGACCCCTATTTTTCTAGCTAACTTGACCGGACTAATAATTCTCCGCCGATTTTTTTCATCGGGTTATTTCTCTATTACTTTCTACCCACGAATTCTAATATGTTTCCCATAATTACTGATTAATTAATCTTTTTTTTCGCTTTTCTTGATGTTCTATATTTATATATAAAAAATCTCGCGTCATGATATTCGTTCGAGATAACTCCGAAACTACTTAACCGATTTTCATGAAATTTGGCTTACTGCGTGTAATTTGGTCCAACTTAAAAGAAAACATAGTTGTTTTCTCGATTATTTACCTCAATATTTATTATTGCGAATTAAATGTTTGTTAAAGGACAATGCTTTGTAATTATTTGTCGGTTCCATGAATTTTAATAGATGGCGGTGTGAATTAACACAGCACTAGGTTGGATAACCATCCAGTAGACGGCGCACAGCAACGCGTGGCCAGGTCAGCTAGTGTATGTATATATATTTTTTTAAATCCATGGATGAAGAACCCCATACATTATATGGTGCTAAAGCACATACTCTAAAGATTTTTACCAGCGATTCCTGAGCATTTTCGGAGTAAAAAATGAAGACGTGAAATGAAGATGATGAAAAAAAAATTCAATTATAAACAGTAAAATTATTTTTCTTTACACGTCGCAACTGAGTAGTAGGGTGTGGCCTAGCGGGTCACGTACTCCATCTTATACTCGCAAACTCGAAATAGCGAATGTATAATGTAATCCCGTCGCAATGCGTTGGATTATGATCAGTAGCGACATGTAATCGAAAAAAAATATTTAATCTAAAAAAGCGATATCACCGAAGAGCAAAATTTTTATCCAAATGTGCCCAGGAATAGCTGGTTAAAATCCTTCATATACCTGCTGTTACACCTTGTGTTTATATTACACATCCAGCATAAACATATATTCGTACCTACATTATTAAGTGCTAAAATATCATGGAATATCTCTTATTCACAACATAATCGTTTCAGCTTACGGAATTCACAAAAATTAATTTACCGTCCATCCATAGTCAGTCCTTTGTCAGTTGTTCGAGGAAATTATTTGATAATCCTAATCAAAATTCAAAGAAAGCAACCAACCAGTTACTAAATTTAGATGATTCAAGTGGAATTAGGATTTAGAAGGAATTGTTTTAACTAACATGCGACGTTCTTCAGTTGAATTTCTAGAATTTTCGTTGCCATATACCAAGTACGTGTTCCGTGTGAAATGATTTTTATTTCATATTACAGTGTATCGGACAGCAAAGGCTTCTTGTTTAAAACGTTATAAATAAGAAATTATTTATCTGTCCCCACACATTTCTACGATGATTCAAATTGATAAGATGTTTATCATTTTTGATATGTTTTCGTGTACCTAGTAGATCAGTTCGTCACAAATTACCTTATCATTGTAGTAATACAGGGTCTAATGCTGAATTATTTTCCATAATTAAGCGCCTGCATACGTTTGGTAATAAATACGTTGCTTATGATGTGATAGATATTCTAAAATTATCTACATGCAAACATTATTTAATTGAAGCTGTTTGTCGGCGCTTCTCAGTTGGATTACAATCAAATTTACTTTATTTTCTTCAACATTGTTTACTTCTTTTTTAAATTTATTATTGTTTTGGATTTGGATTTCTAAATTTATTTTTGTTACGTACTTAGCTATTTACTTAGTTTACTTCGTTATTTCTTTAGTTCAATATTTTTTTTTTTTTTACATTAACTCCACACAGGAGGCCTTGAGGAAAATAATTCCCCTCAGGGCCTATGTCATCTGGGATGCTGTGTGGAGGGTCTTGATACCTTTAGATGTGCATGTATATGAGGTTTTCTTTTTCTACTTTACGCTTTCACTTCAATGTGTACTTTTTAATTTTTTGGCATATGAATATTTTTTCTTAACTATGCATATTCTGTATCCATTTTCAATTATTGTAATTCCTATGTAAAAGCCGTTAATCGGCGTTAATTCATAAAAAAATAAATAAATCGTTATACAGGTGTTGTATTACCTTTGCAAGGTTGAATTTCTCGCACGATACGCCGAGATAACTTAGTAATTAATTTTCTGCGCATGTATTTGTTTCATCCAGGTTCCCTTGCATTTCTTTCAGATATCAAAATAACTAACCCTATTTACACTTGGACACTGTACACTTCTAGTTCATTAAATAGGGAAGCAACTGGCCTAGGTGGTTGTCCGACGACATTCGTGAAGTCTGTGTTTTATTTGCAAATTCTTATGCAATTTGCCCTCTAGAAGAAGCCCGCAATTTACAGTTGTGGCACTGGTGTTAGCATCCAGCTCATATAGTATCTAAAACTGTTGTGTTCACACAAACAGTTCTCCAACTCGTCTTGGAAGGAGTTTACTTCTTTGAAAAAGAATAGAGTTCTTTATATTAATCTGGGATTTATTTAATACTTTTTTTTCAATTCAATTCAATTTTTTTTTTAATTTAACCTTTTCGTCCCGGAAAAAAAAAAATCACACTTCATCCGAAGGGGGGTCACTCGGGGACCCCAATTTGTTTTGCTTATTAAAGGGTGTTAATGACACAATTTTTGGAAATTTGTTTTGGTAATAATTAGAAAGAAGCATATCATCTTATTTCAATAGTCATTATCTAAATCGTTTCATAAATAAAGTCATAATTAATATTCTAACGAATTTAGACCACAACGCGTATTTCTCCATAGAAAACAGAGAAGGCGGGCCGATAGCCACCATAACGCTTTGTTTCCGAATGTTGACTGGCGATTGGCGCGTAGCGGAAACGATCCAGACCGAATGATCTTTGACCGGCAAGCGAACATTATAGCATTGTAAAAAGAGCAAACTAGATGCGCAGTGTAAACAAACGGGATCTAGTCCTTTCCACTAACAACTCAGAAATTACTTGCTATCGCTTAGAATCGTCCCGATACTTCCAGCGGATGGATACGGGGTAACGCCCGAACGGAGAGGTAGGGGGGCGGGCTGGACAGATTCTCGACCGGAATTTGATATAAATGAATTAATATTAAGAAAAGTAGTAATGCGATATTAATTTTTTTAATGCAGATCGATAACCAAATATTTTTTCTAAGATTACCCAAATTATTGAGTATGTGGTTTAAAAAACAACTTAGATACAGCGTAAAACTCTCGTTAGTGTAAGTGCGTTCCCCTGGTCCGGTACGGAAGTGTTAAAATAAAACAATAACTTTGTAAACACCACTTTTATTTTAAATTATAATGTCACATCACACAGTATCTGCTTCATATGAACAAATCAATTCAATTTATTCACTTTAAAAACAAAAAAAAATTAAAATTTCCAATCGTTTTTAAAATAGAAAAAATATTAAGATTAAATGATATTTCAATAATTTAAACAAATAAAACAATTTAAACATCAATGAATCACAATCAGACTAACAGCAATAAAGCTTGCTGTCTAAATTAGGCTCCATTGAGGTTAAATATATCGATATTCAAAGTGATTATATTTAACAAACAAGACTGCTCTGCGACTGGCATAACCATTGGCAAGTTAGTTCTGTCTAAGTCTATGCTGTCGGTGACGGAGATAACCATCGGGAATATAGAAACTAATCGTATTACAGGTGGTGACTGCGATAGTCGGCCTAACTGGAAGCTTGCTAAATGAGATCTGATTCCCAACGTGTTTTGTGGAAGCTCCTGCACCTCGATCCCCATCCCTTTAGGCTCTATCTTGCGGACTTTCGGGCAAGCTCTTAGCACTGTCCTCTACGTGCGAATCTGGAAAGCTTTTAGCTAACTCAACTTTCTAACAAAAACTAATGATAAACAACAAACAAAAAATTGATGATCAACAACACTTCTTAAACCAGCATCGTTGACAGTGATGTTAAAAGAAGGTTTGTTACCTGAAGGCCAGAATAAATAAATTTGGAAAGCTGCTAAATGACAACCAAGGAAATATTAAATCGTCAATGGAATTTCACATAAAAACTGTACGATGTCTAATGATAAGATCATAGCAACAACGTACTTCCTATCTGATAATAACTGCCGTTAGAATAGTCATAAATACCTACTTGATCAGACAGCATAGGAAATTAATACCTACATCATCTATGTCCATTATTGGCAACTTATGAAATGGATTACCGTTAGCATAAAAAAAAGAACGATAAATCGATATGTTATTGCTAAACTTTCATTTTTACATCTGAAATTTGAGCGTAAGAAAAATATCCATGAAAGTATAAAACAAATTGGAACTTCAAAATTTTTCTCACAATGATTTTCCTGGTTTATTCCACCGTTCTTACATTCCACATCTTTTCAATAATGTCTGTGGAAATAGTGCAAAACGAGGGAAAACTTTCAAAAAGAAATCTTCGCGATTGCTTTTCTTATTTCTCTCACTTCCTTCGAATGCAAGAATGGAGATTAAAATACATTTTAAATTCAAGAATCCCTGAATACTCATTTTATCGGATATTTTTAAATCACCGTGTTCATGAGAAGTGAATATCTTTTACGTAAAAAAAAATTAATAAATAATAGGTTGACGATAAAAAAGTCCGTTTATGATCGTGTCACTTACTCGTAAAATTGTTTTTAGCCGAGGCACACCCCATTTTTACCGATTTATTACATATGTACTTTAAATTTTAAAGCTCTTAAAAAAATATACTTATTCCAAGCCGAACGCAACTTGTATGAAATTCCCTCGGTAGAAAAAATTCGCCAAATATACTCCGAAGATTATTACAAACACGTTACAATTATTTTACAAGTTATGTGTAAGAAAAAATTCACAATGTTTCTTTAAATGCTTTTTTAGACAACCCCCACGAGATTTTTGCTCTTTTTTACTGTTTTAAATAAGTCGTGTTTTATTAAATATGTTCTCAATTTTTGCTTAAACATTATCGATTTTAGCATTAGCGCGCTCTCTCTAACATTCGTATTGGCATATCTCTCCTTCTTCTTTTTGAGCTTGAAAAAAATATTAGTCACTGCCTGCTTACGCAAGCTTCGCCAAAGTGGCATAGCTATTTTTAACAAACATTTTGTCGGCTTTTCTCATTTTTTAAAGATAAATAGTTAACTCAAAGCTTCATAAATTAGAAGATACTGAATTAAATGACGTTGCAATAAATTTATAAATTATGGGACAGACTCAAAATATAAGCACGTTAAGTTAGCAAAGTTGCATTTACAATTTTCTTGAAATTTACAGCTAATATTCTACATTGAATCATTGATTTCGCAATACTTTCTCTTGAATTGTATTACTAGTGATAAATAAATATAAAAGATAAATGCTAAATGGCTATTTTCGGTTAACCTTTACTACGAATCGGTTTACATCATAAATACATAATAATATGCCACGGACAAATTTTAGCTTTCCTACCGTTTCCATTGAATAGCTAATATAAACTATTGAAAAAAAAAATTTCATAAAATATGGACGCAAATGAGAAATGGTTCTTAATCGAAGTATGACACAGTTAAAAATGACCGAATCGGATATCGATACATTGGTGCAGTGGTAAGCGCAGTGGCTCGGAGAGCCGAAGGTCCTGAGTTCGAGTCCCAGATGTGCCAATATTTTTTTCTGATATTTCTGATTCCAGATTTCCGATTGAGTTTCGCTTACATTGTCATCATTTTATTAAATAGGGAAACAAGTTTTAAAAAATAAATTTTTATGGCATAAGTTATCTGTGGCAGTTTCCATTGATTAACTTTTTTCTTTCTTATAAAATTATTCACAAAAACCACTTTTGCGGTTGAAATCGTGATCCTTAGATTCATTTTGTCAAGCGCTTGCATATTACTTATATTGGTGGCAATATGAGGCCCACCAAGAATACTTAATCTTGATCTTTCCCCTGTCACAAAAAATAAATGGTTAGTATCTTTTTTTTTCATTTCTGCGTTTATTTTTATTCGTAATATTTCGAACAAAGCGATTTCTTTTATTCCGATGCTAATTGAATCTAATTGTAGGTGAAAGCCACATGAAGACACTTTCGTGTTTCGTTTGATAGGCCGGCTGGACCGCAGCCTCCGGGTTGGTTAAGAGAGTACGTAGGGAGATAGTATCTAATAGGGAGGGTAGGTTCCCAACTGGCGCAGTGCCGATCTTTTTGTATGCGCTGCTTTGCCTTGAGAGCTATTTCAAGAACACAGAACCAGCCGAAAGGCATTCGTGTTCGTAGGTTTCGAAACACATTTTTTATTATTTAAAAGAAAATATCATTATTTTTGTAAATTATGTATGTCACAAAACTTTGGTTTTGGTTTTTAATATTTAACAAAAAATTTAAGTAATAACTACTAGCCGAAACAAGATAAATACGCGGCAAAATAGTTTCTGTATTCTTATAATGGCAATAAACTGTTTTGCAAATAAAATACTCATGGAAAAGAGAGTTGGGTTGAACTCTCCGCAATTAATTAAATCCTGTTAAATGCCAGGGAGGAAACGACGTAAATTCGCGAAGTTTTGACTTTGACGTAATATTTTGTGCTATCGTATATTATATTTACTGAAACACATTTCTTGAACAATAAACTATCCATAAAAACAACATTACTTGCGTTTATTTGATGAATTTATGGTTTGGTTTTAAGATCTTTTTCACGAGAACGACGCTAACTAATTTGACAGCTGAAATCCCGGGAAAAATGACACCCAGACGCCATAGAGAATTTAATACAAATTATTTCGAATGGCTAGGTGTGTTTACGATATCTTATATGTCAAGAACAAGAATGCCTCGAGCGATTCTGACCTTGTTCTTCATACGTTTACTAAATACAAAAGGGTTAAAATCGCATTCCAAAATAATAAAAAAATTGAAAATTTTGGCTTGTGCGCCGGCGCATGCCCGGCACAGTAGGCGAAAGGTGAGATGGACTTTGCGTATTGTTCACAATGTTTTTTAATAATTTCACTTCGAATTTAAATCGTTTCCAAAGGAATCTATAAATTCGATTTATAAATTCACGAGAAAACCGTTGTTACGGTGGTAAGTTGTGAACACTGGAGTCAAGAGGAGGCAAGGGGGAGAAGGGAAGGGAATAATTCATTGCCGTAAAACAAATATTTATTCCTTAATAAAACACAAAATCATTCGCTCGGTTGTCACCTATAATCGGCGCAAACGACCTCAATAAACTGAAATACTTTTTACAACATTTAATAAAATGGGCAGGTACATGTATCTAGAACGCTGGAGAATATTTGTTTTGTTTGTTTACTTTATAAAATAAGTCTACAAGAAATATCAGTTTTTTTTATAATTACAGACTATATTCTTTTAAATTTCGCTGAACTGCTTTGGAAATTTATTTCAAATGATTTTTTTTAAATAAATTTCCATGGTAGGAGTTTGATATTTTCAATTATCGAACTCCTACCATGACTCTTTGTGAAGATGGTGGATTCTTTATTGTCATACCATTTCTTTATTTTTCTCTTCTCTGCAAGTTATGTATTATATTTGACACTACTATGTTTTATATTTTATTTTGATTATCATTGTGTCTGTTATCACTACAAGCATTTCCGTCTTGTAACAACTAAACATTGATTACTCATGCGGTGAACATTTCTAATTGGAGTGTTAATATGTATGTACATCCCACCGCTCATCTTTTATTGTAATAATTGTTAACCCTCTGTAAATGTTTCAAACAATAAATAAATAAATGATGAAATTTGAAATAAATTCACACAAACATATTCAGTTTAGGAGAAGGGTATAGGTACCATATAGGTAGATGGTACCCGGGAACCATCTATTGAATAGCCAACAACTCTGCCACAGGTCGTCCTAAGTGATTAGGTGACTAAGGTACGGGTTCATGGAGTGAGATTTTTTTTTGTCTTAGCGGCAGATGCATTTTCTTACTGACTGTGTGGCGGAGCGGATTGGGAGGAGCTTGTTGGGAGACCCTTGAACACTCTCGATATTGCTACGCACCCCACATACAATTTTACTTCCCAGAACTTCCCTCTCGTTCCTGTCCTTAAAAAGATCCTCCACACAGCACCAGAGGAAAATTGTATTCCTTTGTGAAACCCATGTGGAACTAACGTAAAAATAAAATAAAGATGAATTTTACGAAAATGGAGAACCAGGCAACATTAGAGTCAGACCGCAAAATTTTTGCGATTAGTTTGAAATTTCGATCTAAGAAAACGCTTTTATACAATATTATTTTGTACAAAAGCGTGTTATTGTTTTCTGACGTAACAGACGCAAGATAACAATGTTCTGATTCACATCCTCCAAAATGTACATTTAATGTTGGTGTTTCCGGACTGATTTACATGGTTATTCCTTGTGGTAGAATTCTCTAAGATTTGGGGGTGGGTTTAAAAAATGTGCAAACTATCCTCAGTCGTACGCTGAGCTTTTGTGAAAAGCTTTTATATTCAAATTCTCTCCGAAATTTGAAGGAAAGTTGAACTTTGAACACTGAACGTATGTGGGCTGTATCTTTTGACGCACATTGTACTAAATCTTGATCTATGGAAACTCCTTTTATAAACAATATTAAACACACCCTACATTGTGCACATTATAATAATAATTGTATAGGATTATTTACGATGAAAACTACATTCATAGATCTTCGCTTTGTACATTTTCGGGAGGAGCTTTTTATATTTTGTATTGCATGGTATACATTACGATATACCCAACATTTAGCAAACATTATTTGCTGAATATTCTTTTCACTGAAACCGCATTTATGCGATATTTTATTTTGCAAAGTGTGTTTCATGGTTACGAACTTAACAATGGTTGAATATTTACACACATTAAAATTAAGCGCTTTTCTCAACTTAGTTATTTGTAAAGGTGAAGTCGGAAAATTAAAAAGGTTAAAATTAAAAAAGTAAATTGAATTAAATGCTTTACAATTCTAGTTGTAGAATCTAGAATCGAACCACCGGAATGATAGGCGCCAACGATGTGGGCAGATAGCGTTCACACAACGCCAGGCCTACTTTTCAGAATGACTTCTAATATACTCGTATTTGAACCCTTACCGCGGCCCAAAGGTTCGTGAGTTGCTAGCTAAGATAAGGCTTTCACTAGTAATCAGTACATTGCAGTGAAAAGGTTCGCAGTGAAATCAGGAACCAATAGAAATATGCCACCAGTTCTATTTGTTTTTTTCATGGCGGTGTCATAATTGCGTTTTAAAATGCCGTGAATGTTCTTTTTTAGGTAAATACTGTTATTTATTTAATACTAGCTGGTACTAGTTTTCGAAACATGTTGATATTGTTAATTTAATAGTGGTTTACACAAAGTTATTTGTTTTCATTCAAATAAAAAAAATAATATTTAATATTTATAATTTCATAACGCGAGAGCTTACCGTTATATACAACATATAGTACTTGCATATAATTTAGCTTTCTATTGGTGAAAGAATTTTTTAAATCATTTTATTGTTTTATGCGTGAAAGCGTAACAAACAAACACACGCAGTTTCGCTTTATAATATTACTATCTTTTACCCGCGGCTTCACTCGCATGGTAATAGGGGCTATTACTGTAACGCTTGCACTTATCAATTATCCCCCCCCCCCCTCTCCCCCCTACCCCTCCCGCATTCTATACATACATTCCCGGCACATTCAGTTTTCAAACAGCTCGCGTGCCACCTAAATCTCATTATGCCAGAGCTCACCTGAAGTAAAAAAAAACTATCCAATATGTTGCAGTCGTTCGGAAGTTATGCGCAATAACTCGCTTTTGTTAGCGACAGAAAGCCTATAATAAATATAATATATTAATATTTCATAACGCCAGAGCTTATCATTATATACAGCTTATATTACTCGCATATAATGTAGCTTTCCATTGGTGAGAAAATTATTAAAATCATTTTATTGTTTTACGCGTGAAAACGTAACAAACAAACACACGTAGTTTCGCATTTATAATATTAATATAGATAAGTATAGATGAGTGTGGTCATTACCGAATCCTCTGCTTATTTAAATTTATTTTTAAGTCTTGGAGTTAAAAATAAGGTGTGAAAGGGAAGTTTAGTTTGCTCCTGTCAGAAAATTTCTGTTTTGACAGCGGCGTTGCTATAATCCTATGCGTATTATCACCGTGTGGTTTTTAATATTACTGTGAGTATTTCATCAGAAAATAAACAAAAATAACTTAAGTTACTCAAGGATAATTTTTAGTCTGAAAAAAACGATAAAAGGTTTTAAGTAATTTTTTTGTTAACCACTCCGACCGCTAAGCTTGTTTTCAAGACAATATACCAATGGCAGTTAAGAATAATAAGCTTGTTTTTAAGCTAACGCGTGTGTTCCCACATAAATGGTTATATCTCCTTCTCAGTTCAAGTGACAACCTTAAAACAAACAAAAAAATATCCATAATAAACTACGCTTCACATCCATATTGAAAGTTGTCCATAGAAATAGATAAGAAATACTAATTTTGTAGAAACAGTTTTCACCCGCCAAAACGCGTACGCGTTAGACTTATTTAATTTTTTATTAAATATTTTTGTATGAAATCGTTTAAAAATGTGGTAAAAAAATTATTTGTTACACATTTGTGTAATAAGATAATTAATTTTTTTATGTTAACCGTGATTTTAGTACTGTTTTCACATAAACAAATCCTTAAGTCATTTTTACAATTTTTTTATGTTTGCATCCTCAATACAATTTGAAATCGTATTTCATCATCTTTCAAAAACAATTTTTTGTATTTAGCTACATTCAGAAACATTTCATTTATTGAGTTTAAATTGCGATGCGGAAATAACACAATTTTTTTATAAATCTGACAGTTCGTTTAAGATAAAAAAAACTTGCACAAAGGCGATAGACCGGAGTCGTTAAAATAGTAATCTTATTTTATGTCATTTAACCCTTATTTGTAGTTTTATTAAGAACTGTATCACAAATATTGTGTAATAAGTACAATTTTAAACGTTGTCTGTTAACAATCTTAAAAATTTCACGAGTTTGTGAATTTAATGATTTATTTTATATACACACTTCAAATAAACAACGAAATATAAGTAAATTTATTGGTTTTTAAGACGAGTCGACAGTTTATCTGTTTCCGTATCAATACTCGGATGTATAATTTTTTTTAAAACGTGCCAAAATATCCAGAGCTCAACGCATTTTTTGTAAATGTCATGGCCTTCGAGTGACTAAACCAGTGATTCCCAAAGTGGTCCAGGTGGACCCCCGTCGGGTCCACGGGAGACCCGACGGGGGTCCACGTAGGCGCAATAAAGAAATGGGGATCCACGAACTGGTTTCGTAGACCCCCACTTGCCCCATATCCATATCCCATTCCACCCCCCCTTTCACATCCCATTTCGCCCCCTCCATAACAGAGCGACTGGCGTACAGCGCACGTTGTTGTACCGGTTATGCATGAGATCTTAAAACGCCCAGCTAGGCAAGGGCGGGAGGGCGGCGTAATGGTACTAGGGTGTACTATACTGGGAAGGAAACATACCCCCTCCCGTGTCCCATATCCCATTACGCCCCATCCGTCGTGGCAAATATAATCTCGAATACTGGTCCATTTTGCCCCCATTTGAAAAAGTCGTAGATCCGGTACTGCTCCATTGTGACAGACCCACACCTCGCCATTCAACAATATTCAGTACAACGCGTGACGAGTTTTGGGAATATGGTAAAAATATACCAACAGGGGGTCCACCGTGACCGGTAAAATTTTGAAAGTGGTCCACGAGAAAAAAAGTTTGGAAACCTCTGGACTAAACGATGAAGATCAAATAAATGTTGTTTAAAAGACTTTAAGATTGTAATTCATAGCATTACGAAATATTTTCAGACAAGTACAGATAGTTTTCCGAAAAAGTCAAAGATTCACGTTGAGTCAAATTGAATGTATTTTTTCTCAGTAAGAAGATGACTGGCTAATTTAATTTTTGAAGTAACACTTCTTTAACACCGTTGTGGTTTGAAATTCGATTAAATGGAAACGAAACTAAAAAGAGACAAACAGATACATCTACAGGAATTAGCTTGCGACAGAATGAGATAGAATGAAACCTTTTAACATTGGCCATTTTGATTATAAGCTCACTTTTCAAGGCTCTTATTTGTTGAGATTATGTGGGTGAAGATTTCGCTTCTACCGCGTGTGAGCTGAACTCGATTTTTTTAATTGAAACGATCAACGCATTCTGATATCAACTTTAAGTTATTTGGTTTAAAATGCTACAATGATAGTTTGAAAATCAGAGTGTGCAATTCACACGCGGTAGAAGTGAAAATAGATAGTCGCTTTCTTTTCGTTTGCCTATTTATTTTAAAGTGGTTTGAAGATTGGATATTAATTTCGCAAAAATAAAAATGTTTTTTTTTTTTGATTTCTTGGCATTCGAACCTCCGTTTGCTGGATGTCTGCCTCTCTGGCCGTGAGATTTGTCGGGCGCCTTACTCCGCTGCGCTATTGCAGGCTCGCACCAAGCTGTGAATTTACCGCATTATATTAGAACCGAGGACCCGTCAAATAATAAATTTTAGTGAAGCAAATCCATTTCATCCGAATTTCATATCACTAACGGAACTAAAGGAGTTTCACTTTAAAAAGAAATTATAATTCTTACAATTTTTATAGCGCATTTTATCGTAAATATAACCAAAAGGGCACAAGTAAGAAGTGCTACCGGTATTTTCATGAGACCGACGTAACAAAATAAAATAAAAATGTTAATTTTATAGATCACACGGTCGAAGGTGTAAGGTCAAATAATTTATCTAGAATAAATGTTATCGCTTTATCTCCCAGTTGAGAAAAGGCTCTTTTACAGGACCTCGTAGGTGATTCGATATTCTCTAACAACCTTTCCACTCTACGATAGATAAGAAGAAGGCCATGTTATTATTTATGGGGACCTGTAATCTACCTCCTTTTGTTGTTTTATGTTTTTTTTAACATTAGCTCCACGTGGAAGACCCTGAGGAAAATATTTCCCCTCAGAGCCGATGTCATATTTTGGGTTACTGTGCGGAGAGTCTTTTTAGGAAAAATGAATGAGAGGAAGTAGTGGGAAGGAAAACGATATGAGTGGTGGGTAGGAATCTAGGGGTCAGTGTGTCCAGGAGTGAGAGGCGTATGAATCGAAAACTTCCAATGAACTGGTCTCTATTTTTTAGTTTTGTAACTATTAACATTTTATATTTTTACGTTTTTCATTGTATTGCTATTTTTTACATAAGATCCTCACAGAAGGTTCTGAGGAAAAACAATCTCTATCATCTTTAAGGGGTTCTGTGTGGAAGGTCTTTTTAAGGAAAGGAAGGAGAAGAAGTTCAGGGAAGGAAAAAGATATAAGGGGTGGGTAGCAATCTAGGGATTAGTGTTTCCAGGATTTACGAAAGTACGAATCCATCCCTCCCACTGCGATGCAAGATGATTTTCCGAGAAATTACGGGAATTCAAAGGGACTCCCTCAGCCATTCTCTTCCGATCCAGCCTGACATGCACTGGTGGGCAGATGCATCCGCCTGAATTGGTCCGAGGACAAATGGAAAATATCAGCGCCTGAAAAGATGTTATTATATTTTGTGCACGTCCTTCTGAAAAGTGCACATCTTCCTTTAAAGTATCCATGTCCTGCCATCATTATGTTGCATTACAACATTTCGAGTTATTCTGCTTACGAAGGGCCGCGTTTATGTTTGGTAAGTATTTCGTAATAATGTTTCCCGAACTTTTCTCCATGTACCTATTACTTCATTAATTTTCCGTTACTCTCTTAAGTATTATTTTTGCGTAGCTTGAACCTTACTAAAGTTGGCTTTTTAGGTTAGGTTAGGTTGGATTGATTAGATTAGGTCAGGCTGGTTTCGGTTAAATACAATTATTTTTGTTAAGGTTAAGTAAGGTTAGGTTAGCTTAAGTTATGTGGGTTAGGTTAGTTTGTGTTTATTATATATTGTTCCCATGAAACCTATGAATTATCTGAAAGAAACGTTTTGTGTTACGAAATATCAACAACGTAGCTTTGAATAATAATTCTGAAACAAAAATTATTTTGGTGCTGAAAACAGAAATTCGTGGTTTAGAAACTGGGTCAAGCGTGATGTACTAAGGCATACAGTATAATGCACATCGAAAAATTTCTGTTAGTTATTTAGTCTGCAGTCATTGTTCTCCATTATGAGTCAGGAATTTGAGAATATATTATTTTTGCATAAACAGGTTCATCGAAAAATAATGCCAACATTTAAAAAAATTATTGCACCGAAATCCTCAATGTTAAACGTGCAATTCTGTCACTGAACGCTGTCTGATGAACGTAAGTTTTGTTTTGGAGGTGGCTTGACCTTGCTATGCGCATACTCGATGTGCAGTAGCCAAGGTCAGCCGTGGGTGCGCCAACGACTGCCTCTGTTCATACGATGTTGACCGTTCAACAAAAAGGACAGTGCGTTATTGGCAGTCGTTGGCGTGCCCGCGGCCGCCCTTGGCTATTGCGCATCTAGTGTGCGCGTAGAAAGGTCACGCCACCTCCAAAACAAAACTTACGTTAGATACCTTTTTAGATTTTCACGGCCAAAGTATTTTCGTTATTTGTTTTTGGCTGAAGAAGGGGGTAGCGCAACACGGCGTAACATCCCAACAACAAATAACGAAAATAACAACAACAAAAAACTTACGTTCACCAGCTAGCGTTCAGTGACAGAATTACACGTTTAACATAAAGGGTTTCGGTGCAGTATTTTTTTTTAATTATGGCATTATTTTTCGGTGACCCTGTACTATAACTCTTCTCTATAAAAAAGATTGAAAAGAGTTTAAAAATTTCTGAACAAATAAGTAACACATCACATTTCTAAAATGATCTCATGAACGTGTACTGGTGAACTATGCCTAGGAAATGGAATAAGGTTACACTTTTCCGGAGCGGAAATGAGACTCTGAACCTTTGGGCAAAAGGATATAACTTTCATTTAATCACCTACCCACTAATGGGTAAATATTTCAATGTAACACTAATGTAAGATCACTGAAGTTCTGACCCTATTTTCACACGACAGATGAATCTAATAGGCCAAACATTACCTACTGTTGAATAGGACATTTTTGTTATTATTATTCTAGAAAAAAATCTCTTTAATTATTATTTTTTAACAGGCAAGACCCAATCACAAATGAGGGACGATTTCATACTCCATCTAGAAAATCACCAAGATCCCGGTTCACTCCATCTTCTCTTTTAAAAGACGCTCCGCACAGCATCTCAGAAGAGGTTTTACTTTTTTAAAGTTATTCCAGATGTAAGCAAATATAATATATATATAACAATGAATGTATGATTGCTTGCTGCATTATACGTGGGAGATGCTTGAAACTTTCAAAATACCTTCTTTCCACCCTCGCGAAGGTTTCTGAATTATTACAACCACATGACAATGCATTAGAAATGTTTTCAATCATCACAAAAACTCTTGAGAAACTGACAAAAATGTCACAATTTTAGAATGACATTTTGCAAAAGTCATTCTCAAATTGAACTCTTTAAATTAATGAATTTATTTGAGTACTCACCTACAATACTTACCAAAATCGAACACTGATATAATCAAGAAATTTAGGTATTTTAATAAGGTACCTATGTTAGGTAGGTATTTGATTGATTGTTCTTATAATAAACAAAAATAAATGACTTAATGCGAAAAATAAAAATTTGTGGCACGCGAGCTTTTTGAAAACTAAATGTACCGGTACTGATTATATTGAACCCTGAAAGGGGGGGGGGATGCGGGGGGGTTCTCGGGAAGGGGGGGGGGCGAGAGACGGAAGAGGGAAGGCGGGGATGGTAGAGGGGGAATGCGTGATGGGAAGGGGACATGGGAGGGGAATCGAAGGGGGAAGGGGACATGGGAAACAAATGGGAAAGGACACGCAGGGAGAAACATTTTTTTATAAAGTGACATTGCAACGCATGTCGGGAAATCTGTAGTACATTATTATTATTATAATGCATTAAAACTATTCTTCGAAAAATAAATCTTACGAAAAACGTCAGACTGTTATAATTTAACCAAACCTACCTGATATAATTTAAACAAATTTAAAAGTACGCTAGTTTTCCTACAATTAATTAACAGCTGTAAAGTTTCAAATTCGTCTACTGTCAAAGACCTTAGCTAGCAAATACAGTACCTTCCTATTACTCTGCGGTTCGTTCGCGGCGTTTGTGCCTGGTGTCGCGCGGGAAAAGGCGGCTATTTGTGACACAAAGTGGCGGGAAAGCGAAGAGCTTCCTATCTACGGACTGTCGACGTTATCTTTGACAAATCGTCTCTTGTATCAAAGGGAATGGTGACTTCCGAGAATTTATTTAATTTCTGCGATAATTAGCCACTTTTTTAACATTTATTATGTAAATTTTAATTTAATATAAATTGATAATACCATATTTATATTTTCGTCTGTATTTCTTGCAACAGTTAAATATTTAGTACTTACCTACTCAATGCTTTTTAAACTTATTGACTTAATAACATTTAAGCATAAAACTTAAATAAAATGTAAGATTTTATTTATTTCAGTTGCGTCTTCTTTGGATAAATTTTAGAGAGGTTTTTTTCAATAATATTAACATTTCATATACACACATTTCATTCCAACTATAGTTTGCATTCTTCAATACAACGCTTACACAGCCTTGGTAACCAATATTTTAACAATATGGATGCATTTGATAAAAAAATTAAATTTATCAAACTTTAAGCGACGTATGTGCCAACTATTTAGGAGGGGAGATAATTGATAAGTGCAAGCGCTACAGTAATTTCCCGTAATACCATGCGAGCGAAGCCGCGGGGAAAAGCTAATATTATATAATTATACAAGTTATATTATTTTATTTAACGGTACCGAACACGGTAAAGTCACGACAATAAATAATTTGTCTTTTTTATTTATTGGTACAAAAATCCGTAGATTCCTGAACACCGTGAAATAAAGTGTTCATCAGATTTTTTGTTGGACCAGTTGGTTCGATATATATCATCATTAACTCGAAAGTTTCAAACGGAAAACGTTTGATAAAAAGCGTATCGGATTAAACGAACGGCCCTTTGTGAAATGATATTTTTTACAAATTGTACAGCCATATATTTGACGACGAGTTACGTACAGTTAGCAGAAGTTAAAAAGTTGCGAAGCCCATAATGTCAAAAGTTGAATCAAATGTCAAATAAAACATCAAAAAGCCTGACGAAATTGGTTGTTTGCTTTTTCTCGGAAATTTTTTAGACTTTTATTAACGTGGAGATAAATAAATATATTATGTTAAATTGTAAAATGTGGGTTGATTTTTTTTTCATTTGTGTAATGAATTCGTATATTGACAAAACCAGTTTTAGTGATCATATTTATAACGACATTGATTAAGAATCTTAAAAGTAGATAATATTTCCTATGAACCGTCCAATTCGCTATTTCTTTTATATTTCCTTTTATTTATACTTAACAACCTTCGTGGTCGAGTGGTTTAGACCCTTGACTATGAGTCCAGAGTTTACGGGCCCGAAATAAGTCCCGCAAAAACGTATTTCGTATGAAGTGCATGTGTTTTTTCACCTCTTCAGAACACTCATACGTAACAAAAATTTGCGACAAATTCCAGAACTGTCTCTCAGGGTGACCAGTTGATCAAAAGTTGATCCGCCGACAATTGCCCCGTAATTTTCACTACATTATTACAACTTTGTGTGTGTATTTACCAAACTTTAATTCAACTTCAAAAATGCCCTTTAAAATAAGTTGGTATCAGTATTTTTTTTTTTTTTTTTTTTTTTTTTTTTTATTTTTTTTTTTTTTATTCTTCATTTTAATCACCCGCTAAACTGCCAAGGCAGTTTGTCAGCAGGTCAATTTGACAATATTAATAAAACACTAAAACATAAAATATTATAAGAAAACACAATAGCAAAATAGTTCCAGAAGAATAACTTTTAAGTACCTACAATACAAAAGCATAAAATATACAGACAGACAGATATAACACAGGTAAATTACTGATAGATTAAATTAATTATAGATAGTATTTATACATAAGATTACAAACAATATCAGTACAAAAAGTTTTGACCCATTAGCCATTTTTTAATTTTTCTTTTGAGATCAGTGGGGCAATTGGATTCGATTTTGAAATTCATCGGCATCTTATTAAATATGGTGGGGACAAGATAAGTGAATGTCCGTTGGCCGTATTTATTTATAATTTTCGGAACGGACAAACCCTCATTTTTACTAAATCTAGTGCCATGTTCATGATCTACTTTTTCTTTGTAAATTGAGTCCGACAATAGGTTTTGGCATACAATTTTAAACCATAATATTCCTCGCACAGGTAATATGTTAACTGATTCATATAGTAATTTTATGTCCCTTCTTTGTGCATAAACACTTTTGCTTACCAAGAGCTTAGTCAAAGAGTTTTGAATCGTTTGAATATAGCCTATATTTGTCTTGCACGAGTTTCCCCAAGATGTTATTCCGTATCTGATAGTGGATTCCGCTAGTGACAAATAAATTATTTTTAGCGTACTAATGGGCATAAAATATTTTATTTTGTAAATTCGCCCCGCAATAGCTCTTAGGCGTTTGCAGATGTTGCTTATGTGGGTATCCCATTTCATGTGCATATCTACAGTTATCCCCAAATATACATATGTTTGTACAAGTTCAATGGTTCCGCATTTGCAGGACTGTGACGAATTGTGTATGCACTCAAATGTATGCGACTTTATTACAGGTGTGATGGTATATTTGGCATGTGGAGATCGTATATGCATTAATTTTGTTTTTTTTGAATTTATTATAAGACCCGCATCATGTGACCATTTCTGTAAGGATAAGAAATCGTGCTGCAAGAATTTTATTGCAATTTCTAATTCTTCATGCGAAATAACTAGTGCCGTATCATCAGCATAAACGTAATGTTTAACAAATGTGAAGATTTTATTCATGAGTGAAACAAATATTATGTATAATGTTGGACCGAGGATTGACCCTTGCGGGACTCCTGTTGACATAAATTTAGCTTTGCTGTAAGTTTGAAAGAGTTTCACTTTAATTTGTCGATTGTTTAAATAGTTTTTGAGTAGTTCTAGTAATTTTCCCCTGATTCCAATCGCCTCCAATATCTGTAATAGTTTTGTCGGATCAATAGTATCAAACGCTTTAGAGTTGTCTATGAATAAAACCAGAATATGTTTTTTATCATTGAGTTCTTGATTTGTGTAATTCGAAAAGTCCTGCAGTAACATTTCTGTACTTTTCTTTTTTTGAAATCCGTATTGGTTGGGATCAATAATGGAGAAACTTTCTAGGTATTTTATTAAATTTACGGAGATGTATTTTTCTAGAATTTTTTCAATAGCTGGCAGTATACTTATTGGTCTGTAATTTTCTATCTCGGAATGTTTTCCCCCTTTGTATATTGGCCTAATAATACTACATTTGAGCTCATCCGGTATAACTGTCTGAGACAAGATTTTATTAATTAGATGGGTAATTACCGGACATAGAATGGTTAAATGTTTTTTAATATCGAACATTCGAATATTGTCAATCCCCGGTGACTTGGAATTATTCAGTTGACTGATAATCTTTCGTATATCTTCACAAGTAGCTCTGGGCAGGTACATACTCTGCGGCAGCTCAACGGGAGCTGTATTAGACGCTTTGTAGTCGCATTTGTGTAACATCGAGCTAATACTCTTTGAAAAGTACTCTGCGAATCTATTTGCAACTATTTCCTCTGTTTGCCCATTATTATTTAGCATATACTTTGAAATAGTTTCATCGCAGTTTGTTTTTGTTTTACGTCCCAATAATTTGTTAATTTGATCCCATGTTTTTTTGGAATTGCTGAAATAGTTTTTAAATGTTTCATTAAAATATGTTATATAATAATATAATATAATAATATAATAATAATATAATAATAATATAATAATAAAATATGGTATAAAACGAATTTATATTCAGTGTCGATTTTTTGTACTTGGATGCTGGGTACGCACAGTACATAGACATATAGATTTGTCCTTGATGCGTTTTAATGAAAATATGTTTCATATTTTGTTATTTGGCGGTACATCCTCTCTGCACATCCCTTTGGGCTCACTTAGTTATATTTTTTCAGGTTTACCGTATTTTCCCTAAACTGACTGCACATTCTTTACAAGATTTTCGGGGGGCTAATTGTCGGTGGATCAACTGTCATGGAACCGTCATTCAAATATCCAAATGTTACTTTAAATTGTTCACCGTGATTAGTTACTAGATATGTTTAGCCGATTACTATAAACATTCATCTTTCCTATCTCCTTCTCCTCCCCACTCCCTTCAATCTCATAGAGAAATTTTCTAAAGAAATCTCCCAATTTTTAGGAATTTTACATTCCTGTATGGTATTCCCATAAATCGAAAATCCAGACAGTGTATAATGTTATGGACTGTACTAAATAATGTAAATCACATTCCTGGAGTATCGATCATGTAATTATAGACTGTACAGGGACTGTAGAGACGTTCCTACCTGACTTACTTTAACCAGTGATTTCTAATAATATTTAGTGTTAAAATGTGACTGATGCCTTTTTAAATTTATTTTTGGGACTTTGAGCATTCTCCGGTGAAGCCACTTACTAATTAAAAACAACACAAAAATATCTTTCACATGTCGTCACTAGTCATTCTGCCGAATACCTAACCGACCCCACCCCGACCCTAAGGACAGTTGGAAAACTATTCCAAATTCAAAAAAGACATAGATTTTTATATCCGCTACTTTTGCAACGCAACTGTCTCAGCAACTATAGCCTCTTATCTGCGAGTTTTCTAACCAAAGTCCTAACTGTTCAATACCTAGGTACTGAATTTTATGAGTTAGTTTTAAAAATCTGCATTACAATGCGTCAAGAAAATAATAATAAAAGTCATAAAATTTTCTTCTACATTTTTTACTTCAAGTAGCCATTAGTACGGGGAAGAACGTTCTTCCCCGTTTGAAACTTTGGGAGTGCACTTGGTATCTGTTTGACTATAGTAGTTTCATCAAGAACGACTCTTAGGACGGGTTGTTTCAAAAAATTTGATGGATTCATCAAATATTTGAAGTTGATTTTCACGTTCTGTGTAAGTTCTATTCAAGTTCTGTTATTTCATTGTTATAGGACAGTTGCTTCGCAAAACTGAAATAATCACAGAACTTGAATAGAACTTACACAAAACGTTAAAATCAACTTCAAATATTTGATGAATCCATCAAATTTTTTGAAACAACCCGTCCTTAACCTCCTGCTTAATATTATTATCAACTAAGGAAGGATATCCCTTGCTTTACAAGCAGAAGTCCACAACCTACCCGGGTTCACTAGACGACTAATACCAGGGGTAAATAACATACCGAGAGGGGATTAGCCACGGAATTCGGATCAACCCTGTTGATACTTAACGAATGGATGATAGGACATTGAAGTAACGAATACTCGGAGTAAGCAATTGTTCCTAATCTCCGACTAAATAATTAAGGCACAGTTTAAACTTGCGTATCGCTTAATTTTCAAACATTGAATCAATATAATACATTAGGCAATAATTTTTAATGGCGCCGTTAGTAAATTTAGACAGCTTTGCTTTGTTGTTTTTAGTTGATTGTGCTTTTGGTTGTTATTTGTATTTTAACAGCCTTACTCAAAAACGTCATGAATGTTTTATTCATTTGATAAACCACCGTGTATGTGAAAACTTTACTAATTAACTAATATAACTCAAAAAATAGTTCATGGAAAGATTTATACATTTCTTATACAGCCAAAGGGATTGCTTATTTGTTGTATAAATTTGTGTTATTACTAATGTCTTAACGAATTTTGGAATTTTTCCAAGTTATTTTAAATGTCCTAAGAATTTTTTTATTTTTGAAGATGTCGTAAAAAGCAATATCATTTTAAAAACTAGATAAAATTGCTTTTTACAAAATTGCCTTTTACAAATTGCCTGCAGTATTTTAAGCTTCAAACATGAAAAAAGTGGGAAAAAATCTTACCCTAAACATTTTCTATTTTGGCATCGAAAAATTTCGCAAATTTCAAAATTTAAAAACGCAGTCCTTTTATTTAAAGAATTGGCACTATCATTTCACTTTTTTCTCATTCGTGCAATTATAAATTATATAAGAATATTTTCCGAATATTAACTGAAAAACCTAATTTTTAAATTCACTTTTGCACAATTTAAACGTTGATTTTGATGAGCCAAGTTACACTGGTTACGAATGTCAATAGAGAAGTCAATTTAACAACAAAATAATTAAGAAAACTTTTTACGATTGCAACCCTGATGGTTATTGTATATGGATCGATATTCTGAAAAGTCAAATGGCTTCGTCAAAATACGAAAAAATTTAAAATGTTGAATTAAAATTCTCACTTTAATATGCATTGACAGTCCGCTTGTCCTTTTTTGACAGCTAAAATGGAGAAAATTGTTTGTTAACCATAACTTGTGATATTTGAGCACTTTTTGAATTTTGTTTCTTCAAGCACGAAAGGATTCAATTATCAGGGGGCTTTCGCCTATCGACTGTAGGATTCACACACTGACCGTATCCGCAAATATCGCCTAACGCCGCCTAAAAACCATAGTGATGGATTTAGTCAATATAGCATTGATATAGGGTTTTATCGACAGACCTAAGTACCTGAGCGAGGAGAGGCAGTGCTTGCTATGGACGAAGGTCGCCGAAATAGCGCATAACAGGGACGCCTGAGAGTGGCTTGTCGAGGTTATGCCTCTCCGACCCGAATAGGACAGGGGAAGAAAATAACGATGACGAGATACTTATCTAGTTTCCGAGTGTTTTCTAGTTCCGTCCACCTTTATTTCTCAAAAAATTCTCACAAATGCTTTACTATTAAGCATGTTTGACATCGGTGACCTTTTGGGGGATGTTTTAGGGTGTTAAACATTGAGTTGACGTGTGGGCATGTATCTAAAAAGCCGTTAAAAATAATTTCATTTCTACACATTGCTAAAAAGGTTTTAAAAATTGTCTTTCGATTTTATACGAGTGAAATATCCAGGGATATTATAATAAAATTGTGGGTTTGCGCAGCTGAAAGAATTTAAAATAAGCCTTTAAAAAACAAATGCTTACATATTGTCAATTTTCTCCGAAATTCAGACATCTCCGAAAAATCAAAATTTTAGTTAATTATGCAGTTTAGTGTAAAGGGGTACCCTCCATCTGGTACAATACTCAGATTACTTAGAAACACCACAAAGTCAATAATAATGCAGAAAAACTTGTAGTGAATTAAACAACATTTTGATGTTTTCTGGGTTACTAGTAGGATTTTTTAAAATGTCACGCTAATGTATCGGACCGTTATGCCTCCCGGTGTTATTAAATATCATGTAAAACACAAACACGTAAAATAATAACATTCGATTTATCGTGAGCATTCGAATATTGCTTTCCTCATTATCTCAAAACTTACAATTACGAGATGTCTGACTAATCAACTGGATGATCGATATATGTAGAATTATTATTTAATTACAAAAAATAAAAATAATTTTCTGATCATGGGGTAGGTAAACACTGTATGGCTTATCTGAATTTTTCTTCACACAATCAGTTCCAATTTTCAATTTATTTTTTTTATATTAGCTCCACACAGGAGGCCCTGAGGAAAATAATTTCCCTCAAGTCCTATGTCATCTTTGAGGATGCTGTGTGAAGGGTTTTTTAGGAAAGGAAGGAGAGGAGAGTTCTGGGAAGGAAAAGGGTTTAAGGCGTGGGTAGGAATCTGGGGTTCAGTGTGTCTTGGTCATCCGCCTCCAAGACCAAGACAAACCTCACCCCATGAACCCGGTACATGAATACAAATAAGAGTTCATTAAACATGAATAATTTAACGCAAGAATGTTTCACATTTCCAGCAAACTTCTTTTTGTCACTTTTTATGGCTGTCCTAAATGAGGGAATTGTGAAACCATTTTGGTTGAAGTTTAACAATTATTCTGAACCCTTAATTTTTAAATTTATTTAATATCAACGGTGTAAATATACCATAAGCACACATGTCACAAAATAATAGAAAACATATTAGAAACAAATAAAGATTATAACAGATAATTGTGGCGTTTGAAAGAGAAATGACAACAGAGATGCGATGACATACAAAAATCTGTAGCACAAATAAAATTAATATTGATTGAAAAGATTTGATAGTATAGCCCTCTTGTACCTTCTTTCCGTGCCATTAAATAGATCTGTAACAGCTGCATATCTATTAGTAACTTCATGCATTCTAAGTACAAGCCAGTGTTTCGTATACTCAGTCCAGTTATTGTAGCATTTAAGCAGGATTTTAGAACGAGTGGCTCTCGTTAAATAAGGACTGTATATTCTACCATTACATTAGTTTAAAGTATAACATGCCATTATACAAACGAATTTTTGATATATTTTAAGTTTCAACTGAAATAAAATCACTTTTGAAACGTGCTCTATACAATAATGAATCATTTCAATGCACAATCATAAATCTGTTGCATTCGTAGCTGACTGCAATCTAAATGAAGGGAGATTCCATTTTAACCACCTGCGTTACTCAGCTTTTATTGCTTAATTTCTTCCCTAGATTAATGGCGGCAGTTTACTAGATGGAGAACACTATCCGTTTCAAATCTGAAAGCTTGTCTGTTTTATTACTGAAAAAGAAGGAGCTTTCATTGACGTTGATAAACTTTATTCCGTAAGCTTTGGCCACTACAAATAATCCATCTAACTTTACAAAATGCAATTATGAGACGGTCACGTTAAGTAGAACGTTTGCGTGGCCCATTTCGGCCAGTTTCATAAAAATCTTAAATTTGGATTTGAGATCAAAATATCCAACCAAACGGAAAAATTATTTTTCTAATCAAAAGGTTTATTAAATATCTAGCACGGATGTGAGCTTCTTTATTTATTTTCGCTTTAAATTATAAGATACAGGCCATTAAAGATTTTAGCGTTTTATGGTTTATTTTATTCTATGTTATTAATTTATTTATTAACGCTCTTTTTGGGGCTTTTTACATATTTTATGAATAATAAGATATAAATATACAGTATTTATTGTACATAATTGAATAGCCTCAGTAACAATATTTCATATTTGTTTAAAGATTGATTGAAGATGTCCACTGACTTGGTATAATTATTTCCTTCCATTAGTATTCTGGGCAAAGAGGAATACGTATGGTAGTTAGTTTCAGAATTTCAGCACTGAAATAAATCCTAAAAGAATTGCCCAAGTATTTGTGAGTAAATGAAAAACAAACAAAAAATAATTTTATTTTCATTGAGCATTTTGACCCGAATCCAAATTTAAGATTTTTATGAAACTGGCTGAATTGGGCCGCGCATTTGTTCTTCGGAATTTCTGCAAAAAGCCCTATTTACGTAAATAACTACTAGCGCACGTTAAAACGGTAATTTTAATATTATATATCTGATCATTATTTTTCAATGCTATTAACGATAACTTCAACGATACTTGGAAAATAAAGAAATCCTCCTTTTTTACAATGCCTCCACTCAGCAGACCCTGAGGGAAACAATTACCCTCGGAGCCTGTGTAATCTTTGGGATGCTGTGTGAAGGGTTTTTTTGGGAAAAGGAATGGGAAGGAAAGTGTGTGGGGAAGTTAAGAATCTGGGGGGTCAACATGTCCAGGAGTGATGGACGTATAAATCCGTGCCTCCCAAGGCGATGGGGTCGAGGGAATCTGGCTGGTGAAATAAAAAGGTTTTCCTCAATCAGTCTCCCCCTATCCGGCCCGCCACGCAGTAGGATGGCAAAAGCATCCGCCGCCAATACCTCGAACTAAGTGCTGTTTATATTGTGCTCTGGATAAATTTATCAAAATTTGTCTTATGTGCGGCATCTATTTTCTGCGATATTTCGAAGAATATTTATTTTTATTTCAATGAGTAAAACCTCAAATTTCATCACTATTAAGACAGCATTAGCGACTGAAAATTGAAACAGAAAATTAAATAAAAAGATAGCGTCGCATTTGGGGATTGAACCCAGAACATTAGCGTTACCGGGGCTATGCTTATTAAATTCGAGAAAATCTTGCAAAAATACCCAAAGACAGTAGATAATAAAATATAAATTAAAATAGTTAAAATAAAAATAAATAAAGTTATTTTCAGTAGACAAGGTGACATTCATTAGTTTACATTTAAAATGTTCCTTAAACGGTAAATAAAATTAACCCCGATGCCTTATGATTCTGTCCAAAGATATTGAAACACAAGAGATATGCTATGATGGCCGCCCAACCATCAGCGGACTACTACCGAATGGGATAGTTTGAATACGGAAAGAAATCGTTCATTTAGTTGATTTTTTTAAGGTATGCATTAGTATTGGTTAACAGACGCCAGAAAACACATTCTCTTTCATATTTTTGTTTAGATTATCTTAATATATATATTTCTTCTATCCGTGTGTATGTCACTGAACTCCTCCTAAACGGCTGGACCGATTTTGATGAAATTTTTTGTGTGGGTTTAAGGGGATTCGAGAATGGTTTAGATTTACAATTCGGTCCACTGGAAAATGTTCTTTTGATTAATTTTTTATTTCTAAGGATTTGTTGATTTTGGAATGTTTTACATTGGATCCGGCAGACTGCGCTACCATCGCAGTATCGAATATTCAATATTATTCTATTTTAATTTTAGTTTGTCCCGACAGTTGTGTGCATTGGAGGGGACCCCACCACTTTCCCAACGGCGTTATAAGGAAACATATGGTTTCCTCCTTCACCGCACACGTCAAGACTCTATTTTTGATTAAACGAAGCTACATTTATTTGAACGACTCTAGACCCTCCAATGTCCATGCATACGGGGTTATTAAGCAGTATGCAAGTACTTACATTAACATAACACAAAAGAAAAGTAGAAGTATCAGCTCGTGAATTCCTCTGAAATCGGTAACATTAAAAAAAAAAAAAGAGATAAAAGTGTTAGTAAGAAAAAAATAAATAAGAGCTGCACCCAGTTGAAGAAGCCTTCTGAAAAGAGAGAAATAGCGAAAAAAGACAGTGATAACATAATGCAAGTATTTACAATAATAACAAAAAGAAAATAAAATGCAAAACCAAAATAGTCAGAGTAGGTATTCAACAAACCACCAGGCAGTCCCAATGATAATGTGCATGGCTATCGGCCCAGCCGCAGACGAGACCCGAGGTCCGCGCCCTTTAGCCGGCTCCCCGAGTTTGCCTCGAAGAAATGTATACGGGAAAGAAACGGAAGATTTAGAAGACCCTGGGAAAAAGATGAGCGTCGGGTTGTCGGAGGGGGGGCGGAAGGACGTCAAGACCGCGCGACTGTTCCTCAAGCCTACGCATGTCATTGGGGGAGGCGCGGGAGGATTGCGAGAAGACCGCTCCGGTGTGTGTACGCCTGCAATATGCACGAACAGGGTCTATCCCACCCCCTTTTTATGGGGTGACGACGATACATAATATATATATATACATAATATTTATATATACAGTTCAATGCGCCGCCAAAGTATAAAACCAAAGTTAACAAAGTAAGAAAACAATAAGGGCAATTATTTATGTGAGTACAGAAGTCACAATACGTTGAGCGACGGTGTCATCACCACCGTCACTCGCCAAGCTAGAATATAAAAACACACAGGTAAAAACATAAATCATTATCAGCAGAGACATAAGAAAATACAAATCATAGATCCTTGTGAAGCTAAAGCTAAAAAATATAAGTAAAACCAGAAGAAAAAAAAACATTTAAATGTGTAAGTAAGTCAAAAGTAACCAGTGATTTACTGGTCACAAAATTAATATCATAAACACTTTACACCAAATATCTTAACTGAAGAGTATAGAGGAGATCCGAGGGAGACAGGAGCAATACGTGAAGCACCTGAAACAAAGATAATTTAGTCTAGATCGGCGACTCTAAGTACAGACCATCTCTCCACCCAGGACTTGACAAACTTTTTCAGGCACTCGAAATTCTCTTTGTTCGACACAAGGTCAGCGTTCCACGCTGGTCTTGTTGTTCCACGCAAGCCATCCAACATTTCCTCTTGTGCTTCCTTCATCAACTCGCAGTCCCACAGTATATGCCTGGCGTCCTGGTTAGTATCACCACACGCACAGTTTGGATGGGGAGAAAGGGTCAAGCTATGAAGCCGACCCCTGAATTCCCCATGCCCAGAAAGCATCTGTGTTATGTAGTGATCCAGTTTAATGTGTGACCCTTCCATTCTGAATTTAACTGAAGGGAAGAAGGAGAAAGTCCATCTGCCTTTCGTCGACCTATCCCATCGCTCTTGCCATACATTCAGCGTTCTTTCGCGCATCGCTTTGAGCAAGCCGGGGAGGGCCACAATCCCTCTCGGTGTCAGCTCGACTCCCAGGTGTACAGTGGCCCTGCCTCTAATTAGTGCCTTTTTTGTCAATATTTCCCTAATTTCAAGATCGATCGGCAGAACGCCGGCCAGAACCGGTAATGCATCTGAGGCCACAGTCCTATAAGCACCCGAGAGCGCCAACAGGGGAGTCCGCTGGCCCCGTTTAAGAGCCGAGTTTATCAAGACATTATCCAAGCGATGCTCCCACACGGAGGCAGCATACGAGACTTGCGTCACATAAACCCCTCTGTACAGCAGGCGAATCGCCGGAAAACGCAATCCCCACTCGGCTGTTGAGATTCTTCTCAGTTTCTGAAACAGGGCCTGGGCCCTGTCGGAGACGTTGTGTACAGGACAACGTCTGTCGGGTCCGCTATAAATAAATAAAATAAATTGTGGAACATTCCAGAACACTCTCAAATGTTGTCCTGAGCGAAGCCGGGTAACCCAGCTAGTTATTGTATATACATTACATTGACGGAAATACCCTTCAAAAGTTATAAAAAGATAGTTTTTCTTAGAAAAAAGAAAATAAACAAAGGTTAAAAAAAACCCTTACTCGTAATTAACTGAATTTAAAAAAAAATCTACTTTCTGAAGATCAAAAATCCGTACAATATTCGTACAAAATTAGGGCTACCACAATAATGACATGCCGGCATTTTGTATTCTAAGCGTTTGGCACCTAAGGTATCGGTATCTATTGAGCCATCTGTCCGCCGCTCTATGCAACGGCCCATTATCTGGTATTGAGTCGATCATGTACGTGTTCGTAGTACGTGGTTGGCACACAAATCTTACCCGCTTAAGGTATTGAGTCACATGAAATGTATCAATCTAGGATGGAATTGAGCGTACACGAATTCATCGGGGATTCGAGATTTTTGCATTTTTAATCGAATGATAGAAACTTCTTGTTTATTGAAAATGCTCTTGGTGATATGTATAATAATAAGTCAGCTATCCCGAAATCGCTTTTCGAGATGGAAAAAGTCATCCAAACTACGGTATCTCCGTTTCGGGAAATCTGAAAATATATATATGTATAAATATTTTTTTAAATTTTTTTTTTAATAGTCATAAAAGGATAAAAGTTTTACAAACAAATTTTGTACAATAATTAATTACATATATATGTATTTGATGTACCCCCATAAATAAACAGGGCTTGTGTGTATGGGGGATGTTTTCATATTGGTTTTATTTGACATGATTCAGTTCAAGTTTTCAGTATAATTTTTAAGGTAAGTTTTAAATTCTTTTATATTGGTATTCATGTTTCTTTTCTTTTCTTTTTTTCATTGCTATTCTTTTTTGGAAATGAATTAAAAAATTTAACACCGAGATTTTTATGATTTAGCTGTCCTATTGTTGTTTTTTTTACATTTTGGAGTTGGAAGTATTGACGTTTGTCTAAGATTTCTGTTATTTTTAAAAAATGCAAATTTATTTTGAATTTTATCTTTATAATGTAATGTTGCGTGGTAGAAGTATAAAGCATTTAGTTTTCTGACCTGTAATTATTTGAGTAAAAGTTCTGACGAATATAAATAAGTTTTTTTTTAAATTGTTTTTATTATTCCTTTTTGTAATATTAAAATTGTTTGTGTTTGATTTGTATATGTACTGCCCCATCCTGTAATGCCGTATTGTATAATTGATTGACAGAAAGCTAAGTATGTTGTTCTGTTGTGTATATTGTCTGTTATGTGCTGATGATATCTCTCATATCTAGGATGAACGACGCATGAAGAAAGTTGGTTATGAATTTAATTAAGTCTACAGTCATGGTATTTGAAAGAGAGAGTACGAAAACAGTGTGCAAAATAGTTGAGAAAGATGAATACTTGGAGTAGGTGGATGATTTTATGTATCTAGGAAGTATATTTAAGAGTGATGGGAAGGCTGATAGAGATATTGAAAGAAGGGAAAATGCAGGTAACTTAATGGAGGACTGAATGCCATTGGCGTCAACAAAAGACTGCCCAAAAAAGCGACGCTAGCAATTCAGAATGGAGTGCTGTTTCCTATCCTGATATTATGGCAGTGCGACTGGCAGAGGAAGGATGGAATTAGACTGAATGCTGAAGGAATGAGATCTCTGAAGCGTATGTGTGATAAAACCGTGTATGATCATGTGAAAAGTGTGGAGATCCGCGAAGAATGCAAGGCTGATGTAAGCGTAATGATCAAGATTAAGAAAGGGACCCTCAGATGGTTGTAGAACATGTAGTTGGGCAATGGGCATGTAGAGCGAATGAACGAATAAATGTGTTTAAGGAAAATGTATGGCGCAAATGTGAACGGTAGAAGGGGACGCCTGAGGAAGACAGTGAATCAGATAATTGAATCGTACCTTGTCGAGAGTCAGAATAATAGAAGAGTACGTGTGAGATGATGTATGTATATAAATGAGGCTGAGAGTGGGTGCCAAGACCGAGTTGTTTAGCAGTCCGTACTTTCTGCCTACCCCTGCGGTAACAGCGTGATAGTAGGTTAGTTAGTAATGACTGAGTTGAGGGAGGGAAAAGAAATGAGGAAAAAAGGTTGGGAAGTAATGGATATTCAAATCTCTTAGATAAACAAGACTAAAAAAAATTCTAATGTTGCATACATTAATTCATGGTGGAATTTCATTTTAAAAATGTAGACGAAAGTTATAATAATTAAGAATATTAAGTCTTCAGCTATTTCATTAACAAAGTGATGTCTCTTATTAGATCGAAGTAACAAAGAAGTATCTTCCAATCAAAATCGAGATGAAAATGTAGAAATATTGTATTTAAATGAAACGTGAATTTAGAAAAATATATTTCACACCCCTAATTTCGAACATGAGCCACTGGGTCTCTCTGATGTTCAAAAGAAATCCAAAAGTATACAGTTTTTTTTAAACGATTCTTCGTGATTTTTAGGACATCTTAAATACCTAGGGACCTGAACATTTTTATTTTTGGTGGAATTTTTAAAAAAAGTGTTATTTTTTTCAGTAAAAGCGGTGGTATTTTTTGCAACAAAGTGATATTACGCTAATTTTTTTGTTGTTTGCAACGCAATAATCAATATTTTGTTTAGCATAACCGCTTTTAATTTAATGCGTGGTGAACCCGCTCAAAAAGAAAACGATGGAGAGATATTTAAATACGAATGTTAGAGAGAGCGCGCTAATATTAAAAACGATAATATTCAAGCAAAATTCTGAAAATGTTTAATAAACTGTGACTCTTTTAAAATAGATCAAACATCGTAGGGATCGTCTAAAGTAGCATTTAAAGAAAAATTGTGATTTTTTTCATAGAATAACTTGTTAAATAACTGAAAAAAACGTGTTTATAATCATTTCCGGACCACATTTTGTTTTTTTTTTTTGAATGAATTTCGGTAATAATAAATCGGTAGAAATGCGGGAAGCCGGGCCTTAATGGCAAAGAGCTATTAAGGATGCGCACCCGAAAATAACGAACCTCGCGTTATTCTCGAAAAAAGGCAAAATTCACGAATTCACGAATTTCGCACATTTTCAGATCATGTACAGATTCCTCAATAAACGACGTCCGATTTCAAGTTATTTTGAAGCATTTAAAATTTCCCTTTACCATCAAATTATTTCATCATTTTACCCTCTAGCCGTGTGAGCTAATTATTTGAGTGCATAATACAGGTATTTTATGTACTTAAATTGCATTTGCGGGTTCTTAGTGCAGCGATGTTTGTATTTATGCAACTTTATTGCAACAAGTTAGCACTCTACTTGGAGTTTTGAGATTTCCCGGCGGCAATCTCCGACTGGAAAATGTTTTGCGGGAAACATGCTTCAAATATTTATGAATATGCATTTTATTAACCGGTAAATAGGCTTCCACGAAACGTGTTAAAGTTTATTTTGAAGATAAAATTAAATATCTTAATTATTGATTCACATTTCTGTACGTTCATCGTTATCTCAGAATCCCCCACAGTTGATCCCCCTAGGCTTTTTTTTGTATGAATACCGCGCAAGAGTTCCAACTGCTTTTTTGTTTTGTACCTGACTTGAAACTTGGACGTGGTGTTCATTCTCAACGACAAACCAAATAAGTTATTAATAATGTGATGAAACTTTTCAAAAACTGGAATGCAATAGCTTTTTTATATATTTTTTATATGAATAATGCACAAGAGTAACAACTGCTCCCGCCTGGAGCCGGTGAGACTATGGCGTCCCTAATTAGGGTATGTTGTTAGGCTGAAGGTAGTGGGAAGGGAAAGGAGATAGGGAAGAGGAAGGTAGGAAGTATCTGGTTATTCAGATCTGGTTACCAAACACTGCTAAAGCCATTTCAAGCAACGTTTCAATTCTGAATGGTGGTCTTACACCAGGGCGATACTGAGCGTATCTACCACTCGGGAACGTGCCGCAAATATACTACATATTATTTTTGATTAATAAATTGTGAAATAACACAAATTAATTAAATAAAAATTATTTTCCACGCCGGGGTTCGATCCCGCTTCGGAATGCAAGTCAAGAGTCTTACGGCTGGACTACGCGGGACTACTTTGTCCCAGTCAAACGATCTTGCGGACGGTTGGTCCCAAGGACTGTTGTTGATCCTGGGAGAGTTAATCCCTCGGAAAATTATGATCTCCAAAGTATTCATGTGTATTCGTAAATACCAGCATCCGCGAATGTTATAAAAATATTAGGCTATTTTATATTTAGCATTCGGCATTTATTATACTTTTTTACTTGGTAACTAACTAACTAACTAACTAACCATCAAGCCGTTTCCCCGCAGGGGTAGGCAGAGAGGACGGACCGCCAAACAACTCGATCTTGGCACACACTCCTTGCTTCGTTCACATTCATACATCTTCTCATGCATGCTCTTCTGTTATTCTGACTCTTGACATCGCCCGACTCAAGTATCTGATTCACTTGGTCGTGCCATGTCTTCCTCGGGCGTCCCCGACTTCGTCTACCATTCACATTTGCGTCATACATTCTCCTTACACTCCTTTCCTCATTCATTCGCTCTACATGCCCAAACCATCTGAGCGTCCCTTTCTTAATCTTATTCGTTACGCTTACATCAGCCTTGCATTTTTTGCGGAACTCCACATTTCTCACATGATCATACACGGTTTTACCACACATACGTCTCAGGGATCTCATTTCTATAGCATTCAGTCTACTTTCATCTTTTCTCTGCCAGTTCCATGCCTCACTGCCATACATCAGGGTGGGTACCAGCACTCCATTATGGACGGCTAGCTTCGCTCCTTTTGACAATTTTTTATTGCCGCCAACGGCGTTCAGTCCTCCAATAATGGAGTTACCGGCATTTACCCTTCTTTCGATATCTCTACCATCTCGATATCTTCCCATCTCTCGTAAACATACTTCCCAAATACACAAACTCAGCCACCTGCTCCAAGTACTCGTCATTCACAAATTTTTCTTGGTATTCGACTTAAAATCAAGTTAATCCTTTGTAGTATAAGTACAGTCACCTTTTCTTACAAACCTCGTATTCTGTTTAGCTAGTTAACCCCTCAGGCTAATTTATTCGCTTTTCGCGACAACTCACACAGGTCTCGTAGAAATCATTGTCTCCCTTACTATCATGGTTAGAAATATGATCTAAACGGTGTTAGAAAGAGTAAATACTACGATTTATATTCACATCTAAAAATAAACCACAAAACAATTAAGATGTACACCTTTATCAATTCAAAGTTTCCGACCAAATTTCTTCCGACCAAATAAGGAAATTTTTTTATTTATAATTTTTAAATGAAATATTAATGATGAAAGTCAAATGTATTTAAAAAATATATATTTTCTACTATAAATTAAATATATTATTTCGTACTTTCTTCCTCTTGAAATAAAAGAAATACCTATCAGTAATCAAAAAAGATAAAGGTATTTTTACCTCGAATAAAATAAATCACGGAAGGTGCAAACGACTGCTGAAGCCTTGGAAAACAAGATTAGGGCAAGGGAAAAGAGAAAGAATAATTTAAGCATTTCGGTTCACAAGGACCAAGATTTCTTACGCCCACGGAGTTTTGGCAAAGGGAGGGCGTTATTTGAGAATATTTGCTTTTGAAGTGAAACTTATTTAGTCCCGTTAGTGGTTTGAAATAAGAATGAAACGAAGTGCGTTACTAAAATTTATTATTTGACCGGTTATCGGTTCTAATATAATGCGCTACGGGAGGCTCGCGTCACAGAGCGAGCCTCCCGTAGAGCAGCGAGTAAGGCGCCGAAGCGAACGAAGACTCGATTCCTACGAAATCCAAAAAAACATTTTTATGTTTTTTAAATTAACATCCAATCTAAAAACGACTTTAAAATAAGCAGGGGAAAAAGGAAACCTAGCGACTTTCTAGTTTCACTTCTACCGCATGAGAATTGCAACTATAATTTTTTAAATACATCTACTTGAAGTTCGGTTTTGTTTTTTTAAATAAATGAATGAAATGGATTCTTTGAAGAGGCAATAAACCCTTTTTTGAAGTCCGATCAAACTTAAACTCGACAAATTTACTCGTTGTCGATGACAATGTATTCTACCAACCTTTAGTGGTGCTCATGCGTAAGCACGTGTGCATGAAATTAGATGACAATTAAAAATTCACAGCACCTAATATACGAAATAAATACCGGTACAATCCAATTAGGATTTGGCTTAAGTACTAGTGGAGTTGACTCCAGTCCCGAGGAGGAAGGTTCAATTCTCTGTCAAACCAAAAAAATCCATGAAATTGGCTACTAGTTGGCCCAAGAGAAAGCGCAATTAAGTCAAAAATTTAAAATAAATGTTTTACAATTAAAACTTTGTTTTTAACTTTAGAAAAGATTTATTGTTGATTTTATATCTTATGAATTTCAGTCGTTATAATATGTTAAAAGTCAGAAGTCTTATTTCAACTGCTGTGGCACCCAAGTTTGGAGTTCATGAGGCTTGAGGTAATGGGGAGGAGAAAGAAATGATGGAGAGGAAGGTGGATTAGCACCTGGCTATTCAAAACTGGCCACCAACACGGTCAAAGCCATTTCAAGAAGTTTCTATTCTGATATTTAACCGATAGATTCACTCTGAATTATAGCAATAATCTTGAAAATAATCTTCTCAAGAATCTTACAGGTTCTCCAATGGGTCTTATTACAGCGTTCACATTATTACTGTATTCACATTGTTACAGTGCTTATTCATTATCTTACAGCGTTAACATTATTACAGTATCTATTATTTTTCACTTATAATCAAAGCTCAATTTCGAGCGGGTGATATTTGACTAAGTTTGACTAAATAGTAGAGATGAAACGGATATTCAAAAACTATCCGGTATCCGGCCTTAATTTAAAATCCAGCTGGATACCGATACCAGATTTGAAAAAATACTATATTTTAACTTCAGTCCGTAGGCACTTTATTTAATTCACTTAAAGAGAATTCATCGGGATTTTTTGTTTTTATATAATTCTCAATGGCAGAAGTACCTAGAAAATATGGGATATCGTTAACAGAACTATGTTATCTACTAACGTGAAAAGTAATGAAATAAAAATCGGAACCTCAGTGAATCCGACATAGGTAAATGCAATCGGCTTTAGAAGTGCACTGTTTACCAAAGACCGTGTCAAACTATTGAAGTTTTCACAAAAATATAATTAAGTATAAATAATTTAATTACATTATTCTTATACAAAAGGTATGATAGATGAGCTGATAAAAATCCAGTATTAAATATTTCAAAAGTATTTATCAGTTTTAAGAAAACTTCAAGCGTTCAAGCGGTCCAAACTGAAGTATGCATTTTCGGCTATGTTCGGCCGGATATTCGGTAGCCGGATATTTGGCGGCCGGATATCCGGCTATCAGGTATCTGGCAAAATATCTATCCGTTTCATCTCTAGAATTTAAGCTTTTGAAGCCGTCTTTTCAAATCCAGGTTTATGTATGTATTTCTGAAACATGTATTGATTTATCTTTAAAAATTCAACCACCTTCAATAGTGTACTCTAATAACAGTTCCATAAATATGGGACCTATGGTAATCTATATATAGTCCGCAACTAAAAACTGATTCAAGGCGTCTTCTATGTTTACCTGCTAACCCATCGTAATTTATTTAACAAGGTGAGTTATCCAGTCTCATTCATCCGTGCTTATTTCAGTTGCGGGTCTCTAGATGTGCAAGTTAGGTCCATTACTCTGACTCTTTACGAGATTAATCTTACGTTTTCTACTGTATATTGTACATATATATTGTTTTCGCCTGGTCCCTCATCAATCAATATGAGATTGCAATAAAACAAACTGCCAGAATGTCTCCCAAACCATTTTGAAATAACGATTGAGGGATTTCAGACGTTTAGTTAAGACCTGTTCTAAGACCACCGTTCAGAATTGAAACATTGCTTGAAATGGCTTTATCCGGGTTTGGTAACCAAACCTGAATAGCCAGGTACTTCCCACCTTCCTCTTTCCCATCTCCTTCCCCTCTCCACTACCTTCAGCCTCACAAAATACCCTAATTGGGGATGCCATAGTCTCACAGGCTCCAGACGGGAGCAGTTGGGACTCTTGTGCAGTATTCTTATAAAAAAGTTATGTCCCACTTAACGTGTTTCTTTCATCGTCTCTTTTCCATTTTATACTTTTTAACATCTTTTAAATCTCTCCAATCGGAATAAAATACGTCAACTCGATTGAACAAGGTTCTAACTAACATTTTTTTGCAAAAATGACCTTTGAATGCAGAACTTTTTCTTTGGCTCTTTTCTAAAATCAAAATAATTTTCGAGCCGTCTGTGTTGCACTTCCGTAGATACTTGTATGACGAAATTCTAAGATCAAGTTTTCAAGACTTTAATTTATTTTACAAGGTTCTAAGATCACTTATAACCTTTTTCAATTACTAATTCGTTTGTATCGGAGTTGATCGTTTTTGCAAGGCGCAGTATAGTTCGTCACTTTAGATCGGGGTTTCCCAACCAGTGGTCCGCAAGAGCCAGATTATGGTCCGCGAAAGATTTCAAACTTTCAATAACGCGCGCCGGTTAATAATCGAGCTCAGCGCATGGGTGGTTCCTGGTCAAGGAAGTTTGAAAAGAAACCCGGTACCCACCCCATCCCGTATCGCCTCATATCCCATTCCGCCCCCTCCGTTGCGGTAAATGTAATCGTGACAACATTCAGTTTATCACTATTGTACCTTGTGGTCCCTGTCAAAAAATAAATGCAAAAGTGGTCCCGGGTCAGAAAAAGGTTGAGAACCACTGCTTTAGATGGATTTAACTTCGCTTACCACGTTCTAAAGTATAAAAGTTTGCAAAAACAAATTCTCATAAACTATTTAACAATTTCTGATTTTGAGGTTCGTTCCCGTGAAAAATACTTTTTCGTATTTTAAAGGAAAATATTTAATTAGACCGTGGCCCCAGCTTGGAATGACATTAGGGAAATGTGGCTCGAACCTTACGCAGTGAATTATTATGGCTAAGCTGGTTGCGTATGGTTCTATCTGCACTTTTAGGTACGTTCTAAAATTGTAAGTTTGCGTACTATTTAAATACTAGCTATTCCCCGCGGCTTCGCTCGCATGGTATTGCGGGAACTTACTGTAGCGCTTGCACTTATCAATTATCCCCCCTCCCCCCCACCCCCACGCCCTCCCACATTCCATATATTCAATCCCTTACATGCAGTTTTCAAACATCTCGCCTGCCACCTACATTTCATAATGCGATAGCTCAAAGAAAAAAAAAATTATCCAATTTTGTTATTTCGTTCGGAATTTATGCGCTTACAAACATTTCGGATGTTTATTTTTATTTAAATATTTTGAAGTATGTAAATATAATAAAAAAAATGCACTTTTTATTATTCAGTCTTTATAATCGTTACGAATTTTATTTTTAATGTAGGAACTCTCATCTGACATTTATTCCAAAACATAAGCTTGTCCAAAAAAATAAAACATATTCTAATATTTGAATTTTCTGGAGCAGTAGCCGATCAGTAAGTAGGGGGCTGAGTACCTACCAGCATAGAACCCACTAACATATCAACATCGTTAGCAAAAACTCGCTTTTGTTAGCGACAGAAAAAGTATAACAAATATAATATATTTACATTTATAATTTCATAACGCCAGAGCTTACCATCATATACAGTCTTTGCATATAATTAAGCTTTCTATTGATGAATGAATTTTCAAAAATCTTTTTATTGGTTAATGCGTGAAAGCGTAGCAAACAAACTCGAGCAGTTTCGCATTTATAATATTAGTATGGATTTTCCTTTAAAACATGTTAAACTCAAATACCTGACACAAGATTCAGCCTCAAAATCAGAAGTCGGTAAATAGATTCGGAGAAATCGTGTTTGCAAACTTTGGCATCTCATGTGTCAGTACATAGTAAAGTGATGACACATTGAAACGATTATAAACTTTTTTACACTTACTTTGTTTCTGAACGGTTTGAAATAAATTGGTAAGGAATAAATTAAGTCGAAAAAAGTTTAAAATTGTTTTAATATACTGTTTTGATGGAATTCCACCACGAATTCTCAGTATCAAAAAAAGACATTAAAGTAACGAATAGTATAAACGTCATTGGAATGACGCGGGCCTTAGGCCCACCGTTCATGGAGATACTTACAAACTACGTGATTGTGACACAACCACAAGTACCCTGCAGATGTACTACTTTTTAAAGCTGGTTTCCGTACACGGCGCTACCCGAATTGTACTGAACTTGATCATTTTTCACGTGCAGCCGTGGAGTTAACACGATGTCGAACGATGTCAAATGACTTTTTTTCCAACATTAATCTATGCCTTCTTCACTAAATCCTTTCTTGCGTATTCTGGTAATGTAAAGTTATGTAAACACGCATTTTTATTCACTTCCAGAACAAATCTAACATTACTTTCATGTTCAGACGCCATTTCTGTCAAACGTCAAACGAAAGTAGTAGACACGATTGCTGCAACGCGTAGCGCGCTACCAGCACCGTCGTTAGCGCGCTACCGACTTCAACCTGACATCCGTCGCGTAGCGCCGTGTACGAACACCGGCAAAATTGTATGGCGGGTACCCACGAGCGGTGTGCGTGCTACGCGCATCAGGCTCGAATAGCTTGTAAGTAGCTCCATGTACGGAGGCGCTCACTCACTGTTATTGCAGTCACAGTAACTGCGCCTATGTGATGCACAAATGTGGTCTTTTTTCCTACCAATGCTGTCAATTTTGACATAACTTGATTTGCCTCTAATTATTTCAATATCTCTGTAGATTTACTACAATACACTTCCTCAGCAACGCGTGTGTGTACCTATAGGACACTATAGTTAAAAATATAATTGTTTATCTAACGTAACAAAAAAAAAGTTTCTCGAAAAATCTGGAATATTTAGGTATTCATTTGCTTAAGTCTGTGTTGAAAACTTGCCGAGTAATGCAAAAGTGACAGAAGGGTGCGGGGTTTCGCTCACCGTGCCATAATGCTCAATGGTACACAACTGCTCACCCTGTACAAATCGCAAGTGCGATTAAATTTGGCAACCATCTCTGGTCTGGAGCTCCAAAATACTTGAAAAATACCCTCGACTCTGTGCAGAAACGGGCGGTCCCATGAATAGATTCTCCCGCCTTAACGAACGGATTGCTATCTTTAGAGCACAGGCGTCGGATGGGAATGCTATCCCTGTTCTACCGGTATTTCAATGGAAGATGCTCTGAGGAACTAGCGTCATTGATCCCTTCAGCACCGGTGCATAGTCGGGAAGCACGCCAAACACGCGCCCAGCATATGTAGACCGTTGACATTTGTTACATGATCGTTTTGCGAATAGTTCTTGAGTTCAACAGCTCGGCTATGGAACGATTTGCCGGCCTCTGTGTTTCTTCCCTCCTACAACATGGGTCTCTTCAAGATCAATTTTCAGTCCTTCCTCTCCTCGAAAAGACCCTCCACACAGCATCCCAGATGAGTCCTGTGTGGAATTATTGTAAAAAAAATGCTCGGTCGTCGGCCGGCTGTAATGGACTTATTAGGCAATGTTTTTCTTTGTTTTCAGCATCTAAACATAATATTTAACTTTAGTAAGTATTTTCACATTACTACCTATTAATAAATGAATTACATACGTATCTAAATACTAAATCAACCATTTTTATCCAATATAAATGTTTACCTAAAAATAAAATATAAATTTGTCCTCTGTACGCTGAGACTACGGCACCGGAGATGGATTGATTTTCTAGCACCGTAAAAGAAGAGTAAAGTAATCAGGTTGAAACAAACTTCAAAATATTTCGTAGTGCGAAACTAGTTTTCCGGAGGCACATCCGTGATGAATAAAGTTACTTCCCTTGCCATAGATTGGCTGAAAAATCCCAGCACTCCATTATGACCTACATAAAATCTCCCCCACCATAATAAGGAAAAGAAAATATCCGTTTTGAACAGTGTTGCAGCAGCAGCCGAGGATCCGGCATGGGGATGTACGTCCGGCATGGGGATGCCAGTCTTACGAAGGCTTGATGTTATTAAAGCTAACGGGCCTGACGTAATACCTGCCCCGTTATTGCAGAGGTGCGCTGCAGAAATAGTTTCAATTTTGACGGAGCTTTTTAAAATGTCCTGAAGTCTGGCTCTGTGCCCTCTGGCTGGAAAAAAGCAATCTTTCACCCTATTCCAAAGGAGGGTGACCGCCAACTACAGCTCCATAGCAATCACATCTGTTCTATCCGAAGTGACGGAACGTGTGATCAATGAAAAACCGCTCGCGTACCTCAAGAATAACAAAATTATTAACGACCGTCAATAAGGATTCCGGCGAAACCGCTCGTGAGATGATCGTCTCGCGTATATGTCGCGTTTTTAGGGGTGGTGCCTGAAACGTTTTGGTGAGACCCAAACGGTTGCACTGGATATTTTCAAGGCCTTTGAATGGGTTCTTTTTGGCACCGAGAACAAGAGACTTTGTCAACAAATTGTCTTCTTACGGACTTCCCACATCCTTGTGGATGTGAATTTCCGACTTTTTAACGGAGAGGTCGATTCAGGCGGTTGCTGGTGGTTCTTACATCTTCCTCGCATTCGATAAACGCGGGCGTCCTACAGGGATCGGTTCTGTCTCCGATTTTGTTTTTGTTGCACATTAATAACCTCTTGCCGTGGGCACTGGTTCATTGTTACGAAGATGACGATTCATTCCATGGGTATGGAAACCGTGGCCCCGGAAACCACTTATAGAATAACCAACACCCCTGCCCTAGGTCACCCCAAGTGATTCGCTATGTTGGGTGACTTGAGCAAGGGTGCCCCGGTTCATGGGTGAGGTTTGTCTAAGTCTTTAGCGGCGGATGCGTTTGCCCACCTACTGCGTGGCGGGTCGGATCAGGGAAGACTTTTTGAACTCTCCTGTACACATTGATCCCCAAATTCCTAACTACCCCTCACACCTTTTTCCTTCCCAGATCCCAGACCCACCTCACGAGATGACACAGGCCCTGAGTGATTTGTTTTCCTCAAGGCCTTCTACGTGGAGCCAATTTTATAAAAAGTTTGGCCTGCAATAAACAGGGCAGAAAAAAATCAAAGAGCAGGCATTGCAACAAAATTGACGTGATTGTATTAACTTTAGTTTTAGCCAAACGAACTTAAATGTTTGCATTAAACGGGAAATTGAATCATAACCGTTCCCTGTATCAAGCTTTGATCACAACATGACAAAATGAAAACGCTTCTGCATTAATTAATTTCTGCTAGCTAACGTTCATAAGCAACATGTCTGCACTCTGCACCAAGCCCATCGCTATGCTAACGTCACATCAAGTGACAAGATGTCCCGGCTTAAATCGGGCAATACAGAATACAGTCGGGTCGATAGAACCTGTATGGTCGGACGGGCATATTCCAGATACTACTAACCAGCCCCCCAGAGACATTAGATATTCCATTACCTTCGATTCTGTGCGAGATACACTCCGAAATGATATCGGATACATCGATCGACCGTGTAATGTGCTGCATACGCCTGATGTATTATTTGTGGGATGGGCTTGATCGAAATATCCATTTAGAAATGATCCATCAGCACTGGTGTGTCGTCCATAATGGCTAAAAAGCTGTGCGTACCCTTTTAAAAACGAACCATAAAAGTGAATTAAAGACAATAGAAAAATTAAAATAAATGCACAAAATGTTTCAATACTGTACGCCCGTTTATTCAGCTAGCCTCAACCATCAGCGAATTTTAATATTAAAATTACAATTTTCAAATATTCAATGCACTTTTTATACCCGAACTTAAAAAACTGCACGAAGTCTGCTTTGGTCACTTGTTTATTTTATGTCTTAGAAACAAACATTACATTGGTTACAGTGATTAGACAATTTACAGATATTGAATAATATTTCATGATGGTTACCTATGATTTCTTTCTTTGTGATGTTTTATATGTGGTATGTACGTACACGGATTAAGTGCGTAGTGTATATGTGTGTGTATGTGTGAGTTTGCTTGCAGGTGTGAGAAGTGGTGAACTGTGAAAGGATATATATGCTCATTAAATAGTTTATATCATTGACATGATGCTCCTTTTAAATTTGGGCAGGGGATTCGAGAAAATGGCGATGTTAAAAGGCAAATATTATAACTTTTGTTGTCACTGAATTGGTGCAGAACAAGCATTATCCCATAGATCAATTCCAACACCTTCGAGGTGTAGCTTCGCGACAACATTAAATACGTCAAGAGCTAGACAGTGAATAGAATTTCCCTCGTAAAAGCAAAGGCAATATCTCCTTTGGCGTACAACTTGAAGACGGCAGCGGTCTGAATGCATGTGACATAAAAGACGTGGAAAAGAATTATCGAATTACCGAAACAAATTGTTACAATTTGAATTTACAGTTTATTTTATCAATTTAACTGATGTTAGTTTAATGGGTGCGGTATACAAGAGCGTTGTTTTTTAATGAATTGTGTTGACATTTTGTAGGTCGACTCCCCTATTCATAAGGCTTGCTCTATTCAAATTAATGTTATTTTACCAATTGTTTTGTCGAATAGAGCACGACCTTTATTTTATTGCACACATTGGGTCAAAAGCAAAATAATTTCATGTATCTACAATATCTTTATTTCAATTTATATAATTTATTGTAATTAAAAAAAAAATAATAAAAATTAATGTAGATTTTAATCATTATTAATAATAGATCGAAATTTTGATGAGATAATTTCTTTTATGACCTAACACAATTCTCTACATTTTATAAATTTGTTCATATGAATTATTCTCATACGTAAGAATCATCTTATTACCTTAGACCCCTAAATTTCGTTTTCAAGCTACCTACAACATTGCCATGACGTATGAGGGGTACCTGACTTATTGAAGTAAAACTTCTTTACGCACGCTTGGCTTGGGGAGTAAGCTGGAGAATGCGTGACGAGAGCATTACGAAAAGTGGCGAACGGAAATTGAGATGGAGATATAAGTTAGTGAAAATAAAAAGAGAGAGAGTTACGTTTCGTACATTACTGTAGGGGCAAGAGAGAGAGGTGCGAGCACACATTTTCTTTCTCTCTTTCTTTCATAGCCAGTTACGTTTCGTATATCTAAGACAAAGTGCAGGCCTATTGTCTGTATCACATTGTAGGAGCAAGAGAGAGCAGTGCGCGCGTACATTTTCTGTCTCTCTTCCTCATAGAAGTTTTACTTCAGTCGTGTGGTCTTAAATTCACTCGTATTATTAAATTTACGAAAACTTTTATTGATTATTTGAATACCTTAATATGATTTCTAAATTTCTAATAACATATTTTTATTTTATGCCAAAACTTCAAGAATCAAGAAATCGTGTCTTTCGAATTTTTTCTCTCTACGAAGGAGGCCTTGAGCAAAGGAATAGTTAAAGTTGGCAAGGAAAATTATATGAGGTGTGCGTAGGAATTTAGGAGTCAGTGTGTCCAGCGATGATGGGCTTATAAATCCATGCCTCCCACTGCAGTGAAAGGCGATGGGTCGAGAAAGTCCGGCTTAAGAATTCAAAGGTTCTTTCTGAACAGGCCTCTAGTGAATCGGCCCGCCACCAAAACAAAACTCACCCCATGAAGCCGGACACCACAGTTACATCATCCAAAGTAGCAAACCACTTGAAGTGACTTATGACAGAGATATTGGTTATCTAACAAATGGGACGCGGTAGTGTTATAATATTGTAATATTTTAAATAATAATAATAAACTTGCAGTTAAAAACCTCCTCCGCAGGTTTTGGCTGCTAGGCCCTGCGGGCGGCTTTTGGTTGGGCTTCGCTCAGTTAGAGTTGGACCATTTTATTCAAATAGGAAATGGTGTCATCGAGTGATAGTTACCGGCACAAAGTAACCGAGAAACGAAATGACGCCATATATAATCACACGATACAACTATGTGTGTTGTCAATCTTTCCGTTTTCGGAAAGATGCATTAATTTCATAAATCAGCAGTAGATGAGAGAAGACTAGAGGGTAATTTTCCACATGCGAGCTGCTGACGGAAGTAGCAAAATCTTGTGACAGATTCTTGAATTAAAAACCGAATTACAACGGTAGCTTTGGTTCAAATTTTGCGATCACAGATGTTATTTGTGGCGCGGCGATAAGGCGTGGCGTCAGATATTCTATCGAAGTGGCGTCAGATATTCTATCGAAATACTGTTTGATTATGATTAAAAAGATGATGATGCCAAAATCATTTTTCTTCTCTGAATAGCTAAATATGCGTTAAAAATTTTGTTGATATAAATAATATTTTCTTTTGTACGTTCAATGAAAGAAAAAAGTTGATAGCTCTATAGTTACTTTTAAAGAAGCACTCCAAATTTATTTCCAAATCCACAAAAGAAACGTGATCCATACGTCTATATAAGCACCCAATTTGTAACTTGTAACTTCTCATCGAAAACAGGGAATTTACATTCCTTATTGCATTAAAGGCGATTTGTTTGCTTTAATCTTCCAAATTGAAGTCAAAGGGAACGAGACAGCTTTAGGTAACCAAAGGATCTTTGGGAAACACCATGATGGACGCGGGCTCACGTAAAATATTACATTTTGTAAAGGATTTCTCTAATGTCTTGGGTAGAACCTTCGCTATACGGAGTACAGCCTCCGGCAAAGTGTTTGTCACTGTCAGTGGCCGTTGGAAAGATTAATCTCTCTGCAGAATGGCAACACCTAAACAGATATCTCATAAATTGAAAATTACGCTTCGACAAAGCGAATTGCAGCGGAAATTTGCGGGAATTAATTCAAGATTATGTTAATATTACGCGGTGGGGAAAGGCTTAGTGGCTGATGAATTTTGATAGGAATTAAATATTAATTCGACAGTAGCTAAAACTAAATTTTGCTTTAGAGCACCAAAAACTTTATATTGGTGAGCTCTTGTAAAATTATTGTACCCAACCATTATATATTACTAACATTTGTGTAAACAATTGTAACCATTTCATGTAAACGTCATATGGGCAGATAAAAGAGTAAAATAAATAAAATGTAAAAACATGAAGCTTGCAAATTTTCCTGTTTTCCAACTAACTAACTAACTAACTAACCATCACGCCGTTTCCCCGCAGGGGTAGGCAGAGAGGACAGACCGCCAAACAACTCGATCTTGGCACACACTCCTTGCTTCGTTCACATTCATACATCGTCTCATACATGCTCTTCTATTATTCTGACTCTTGACATCGCCCGACTCAAGTATCTGATTCACTTGGTCGTGCCATGTCTTCCTCGGGCGTCCCCGACTTCGTCTACCATTCACATTTGCGTCATATATTCTCCTTACACTCCTTTCCTCATTCATTCGCTCTACATGCCCAAACCATCTGAGCGTCCCTTTCTTAATCTTACTCATAACGCTTACATCAGCCTTGCATTCTTTGCGGATCTCCACATTTCTCACACGATCATACATGGTTTTACCACACATACGTCTCAGGGATCTCATTTCTACAGCATTCAGTCTACTTTCATCCTTTCTCTGCCAGTTCCATGCCTCACTGCCATACATCAGGGTAGGTACCAGCACTCCATTATGGACGGCTAGCTTCGCTTCTTTTGACAGATTTTTGTTGGCGCCAACGGCGTTCAGTCCTCCATTAATGGAGTTACCAGTATTTACCCGTCTTTCGATATCTCTATCAGTCTTTCCATCTCTCGTAAACATACTTCCCAAATATACAAACTCATCCACCTGCTCCAAGTATTCGTCATTCACAACTATGTTGCAAATTGTTTTCGTACTCTCTCTTTCAAATACCATCACTTTAGACTTACTTACATTCATCATTAACTCATTTTTCATACATACTTCGTTCATCCTAGACACAAGCGACTGTAGATCTTCCATACTGTTAGAAATCAGCACCGCATCATCAGCATACAACAGGCAACATACTTCCAGATCACTCAATTTCGCGCCCAATCCCATCTCTTTCAATTCTTGCATACAATTATCCATGTATAGATTGAATAACCACGGTGACATTACGCAGCCTTGCTTAACACCTTTTGTGATGTCAAACCACCCCGTAAAATCGCCGTTCACCCTAATACATGCAACGCTTCCCTCATACAGAGATGCAATTGCGTGTATGAGATTCGTATTCACTCCGTACTTGGACACTTTCCTGTTTTCCGGTTCGGTTTAATAACGTATGGTAATTCAAAGGTATCGGACATACCTATTTTCTAACCTTCCTCAAATAACATAATTTTGCTGATATATTACACTAACGGTCGTTGTTTCCAACTTTTCGATCGATCAATCTGAGCCTTCGATCAGCTAAGAGATTTTTTTATTGACGTTTGATTCGCCTGTTGTCGAAGAGTTGCTTTGGAAAGAGCGTATTTGTGCATTTGAGGAGTGTTGAGCCAAATCAACATTTGATGAGTAGGGTTGGGAACAACGCCTAACAACAGCTAACATTTTTTCTACCCTCACCTGTGAACATTAATTAAAAACATGAAAACCATAACTTATATTCTTCTTCCAACGAAAATAATTTTGATCGGAGCCTGTCTTAAAGATATCAATTGAACCTAAATTAAATATCCAGCACTTAAGTATTCTATTACTCTAACGCTTTATGTTTCGTTAATTTAATCGTTAATAATTTTACTTCTTAAAAAATCGGCTGACATTTAATTAAATTTTTTGGGTCAAAAAGCATTTACTTCACTTACTCTAAAGCCTAACATATATTCCTTCAACGTGGCACCTACATCAATAAAACTCCATCACATCAAAACACACTGTTTGATTGGTACGACTGAATCTGCTGAATCTGACGTCACTGGTCTCGGAACCAAGTTAATGGTTTATCTATACGGTCTACAATGTCCACATTTGAACTTTTTTGTTCGAATTTAAAAATATCATTGTTGTGTTTCTTAGTCTAGATGGAATCTAAGTATTATTTAGGCGTGGTAACAATAATTTTATTGAATGGGAGCTTTTATCATTGCCGTGACGATTCACGATTACGGTACCGTGACGGCATAAAAAAGGCAATAAACATACGTTCCTTATCACAATAATGCTGTAGCTCTTTCCAAAGATTAGATACACAATGTACGTACGTCTGTTTCCTTCAAAGGAAAAAAGTACTCTTAGCGAGGCCGCACACCAGACATACATTTGTGTTACGATAACTGTGGCGCCACATTTGAAACGCAACACATTTAACGCCCCTGTAATTGCGGGCAAGCATGCACACCAAGGACACGTTTGTAGCGGGTGCGGTTTGTGGCGAGACGTTGGCCGCGCCGCATGTATAAGACAATTTTGAATTTTATGTGGAGTTTATTGCAGAGGTCGGTAAAAACCCTATATTATATAACCATGGACTCACTGATTATAGCAATAGACCGATTACAGAAATCATCTGAACCAAAAAATCAAACTGATAAAACTAAATCGAACTCTTGCGAAATTTTGAAATTACCGTAAATTGCAGAATCTTGAACGAGTGCACCCAATAACGTCTTCTTTTCTCATTAATTGCCGCATCAAAAAATCCCTGTCGTCAGATGATGTCGACGTTTTGTATAAGCCACAACTGTGCGTCCGGTGTGCGTGTACACGACACATTTACCTCAAGCAAAAATGTAGCATGCATATTGTGGCGACATAAATGTTGCGTGCATATAGCGTGTGGCTCCGGTGTGCGGCTCTACTTATTGCAGCTCTTTCTTACACACTTAATAACAACAGTCGAAAATGAGACAAACGTTAAACGTATGTCTGAACCCCCCATAGGAAACATAAAATCATTATCATACATCTCCCTCACACATATAAAGAAAATAAAACGCAATTCCCGTCGCCGTAAAAAGATATCTGTTTCCTCCAAAGGAAAAAGTAGCACTTTGGAGGAAACAGACACACGTATATTGTGTGGCTCATCTTTTATCTCACCATTATTTTACGTGTAAGAAAGAGTTTCGATTGTAGCGATAAGGCACGTATGTTTATTGCCTTTTTTGCCGTCAAAGTACCGTAAAAGTGGATCGTCACGGTAATAACAAACCGCTCAATGTGTGCCTGACTTTCATCTGAAAAATTAGCTACGTTTTCTAAAATATTAGGGTCAGTCAAAAGTAAAGCCTCCTTTTTTTCTCCTTTAATTGTCAAGAAATAAAAAATGCAATTACAAGGGTTGAAAACCGCACCATTGACGATTAATTTGTTATTTTTCAATATAATATCCGTCCACTTCCACAGCTTTGGTCCATCTTTTAACAAGGGCATGTATCACAGTGTTGTAAAAAGCACGATCACAACCAGAGCACTATCGCCATAACTTTCTCCGCCGATCACAAGGTTTTGAATTTTTGTTGTCCTTGGTGAGTTCATTTCATTTATTTGCTTCTTTGATTCAGGTTAAAAAAACGAACCCATATTACGTCTCCGGCCACATTTTTTTCCAAAAATCAAGCGCTGCAAGTGTTGTAAGGCTATTGTTTCTTTTTCTTTATTCTGGCCGGTTAACTTTCTTGGTACCCACCTTGCACAAACCTTTGTTGATTATTCAGCTGTCACTGTAATCAACGGCCCGCGCCGTTCCGCTTTTTGTCAGCCAGCTATGTTTGTCTTTCAGCTTCGTTACAGCGACGAATCCATCATCTAGCAGTGCTGACATCCACTGTTGCACCGTGGTACAGATTTTTCAGCCTTTCATGAATGCGAAAGAGCGTTTCACTTTCTATAGTCAAGAATCAATCACAGAACGCTGTCTTTTACGAACATCGATGTCGGTCATTTTGCAAGCGACTACAGTGCTGCCACCTGTTGACGCAAAAAGTTACTATTGCAGTAGTAGAAGAAGGTTTGAGGTTTGTTCAAATTTTCACTTGACTAACTTTATTTAAATAGAAAAAAATAGGAGGCATTAGTTTTTGACTGACCCTCGAATGTTCTAAAATTCAGTAACTACTTTCAAATTATTGTTCTCTATTTAAATCGTATTTTGTGTTCATCTTTCTTAATTTGAAAATAATCTAATAATCCTCGTACGTGTAGCCTTATGACCTTACACAATGAAAACCCAATTCGCATGGCAAAAAATACAAAATTTAAAACGTCGTACATTAATGATCTAAAAAGCTGTTTAACGTCCACAATGACGTCGGCTTACCCCGTTATAACGTGAAAAATGGCCGCTTTACATGCCAATCACGTTTGTTTGCCCGCAAATGGCGGTCTATCGAGGTAAACCTACTTTAGTACTTTGACCGGTATGTATGGATAAGCTCTTTATAAATCTTTACCCGCCTCTGCTCGGCTGCTGTGCTCCGGATACGAAATTCATTAAATATATATATTACCTGCCTGTGCTGGGAAAAACTGTTTTTAAGTTGAGAAATTAGTTTCAATACAGTGAAAACGTGCATTAAGAGGAATATAAACGCTAGAAATATTTCAATCTTCATGCCTACAAAATTTTAAATCTTGCTCCGTATTTGCACGAGGCAAGTAAGCGAAAAAGTGGTTTTTATTTTATAAGAATGAAAAAAAGTTAGAACATACAAAACCTCAAAAATAGTCATATCCATAAATGGGTATTTTTCAAAAATGGTTTCTTATATTACTACATAGTTAAGTCATGAAAAAACATTTTTTTTGTGGTTTACGGCTATATTTTTTGTTATGTAAATAATAATTTTATTGCAATTCCAATACATAGAAAAGCTTGTAAAAGCATCCGTACGTGATTTGTGACGCTTTCCGTTTCAGCCAAATTTCAAGTCACTAACGGTGCTAAAGAAGTTTCACTTAAAAAAAATTAAACTTGATGACTTCTTTGATAATTATTTTTACATGAAACGACAAAAAAGTGTGGTGACAATAAAGTTTATAAAACATTTTGTCTAATGAAATATGTGAGAGTTTTTTTGTTAAAAAAACTTAAGGGGAATCATTTAAAATTTGTCAAGCTTGCATTAAAAAATATATTGGTTTTAATCTGATAATAAAACTTGAAAGCGTGTTTCATCACATTTCAAAAATGGTTAGTCTTTGGATACATTCAGAAATGTTTCGTTTATTTGATTTTATCGCAAAGCGGAAATAATCTAACCATCTGCCAGAGGCAGGAGCTAATAACACGCTCGCGAGATACATTTTATATCATTTTTATAGAACGATAAACAGCGAGGAACAACGACAAACAGTTCTACATTTTAAAGATTAAAATACCTACACATTTTAATCTTTAAGCTCACTGTTCAAGAGCTTTTCATAAATAATATTTAAAAAAAACAAGCAGTATTTCTACTTAATAAGGCGATAAAGTATACTTCAGTAAACAAATCCCAGAAATGAAATAAGTGAGCTATAGAATCGAATTTCGGTGAGTTTTAATTTTAGTGAGTTTTAATTTCTATTTTTTTTTCTCTCCTTTAGTTATCAAGAAATAAAAAAAGCTACAGCAAAGGTCGAAAACTTCACAATTGTCGATTAATTTGTCACTTTTTAATATAATCTCCGTCCAAAAAGATTTGGTCCATCTTTTAACAAGGGCATGTATCTCAGAGTGGTAAAAAGCACGGTCCTGCTTCCTGAGGCCATCCGTCATAGCTTTTGTTGAGCGAAAGATGTGCTTTAAGCTTTTTAAGGATTGTGACGTATTAGACAGTATTTATTATGCATCCTTGCTCCAAAAAATTAACCATAATTAAACCCTCTGCATTCCTGAACACTGTCGACATAACTTTCCCTGCCGTCGCACAGAATGATTTTTTTCGTCCTCGGTAAGTTTGTGTGCTGTCATTCCATTGACTGCCTCTTTGATTCAGGTTCCATGAAACTCACATTTTGTCTCTGGTCACAATTTTAGTACAGTTGCATCACCGTATACATTTTTCAGTCTTTCATGGATTGGCGTTTCACCTTCTGCATTCGAGAATTCAATCACATAACGCCATTTTGCAAGCGACTGTAGTGCTGCCACATGTTGATGCAGAAAGTTACCATTACAGTAGATTGTAGATGAAGGTTTGAAAAATGGCGCCAAATTCTTTTTTTTTTCACTTAACCAACTTTATTTAATTAGAAAAAAATAGCAGGCATTAGTTTTTGACTGACCCTAGTATATTTACCAAATTGGCATACAGGGATTTTTCACGTGTTTATTTTACTAATTTCTTCAAATGGAGTGCTTTTCAATTGATTACTTTAATCTATTTTCCTATTAAGTGTGCTTGATTTCCATCAAATCATCATTTTATGAAGAAGCATAAATATTCTACTAGTGTCGTTTCCAAACCTTACATACGAAAATTGATGTTGAAATTATGTTATATTTCTCTAAAAATTAGCAATTTGCTCCCGAAAATACACAATATTTTGCAAAGAACATAAAATGCTTTGTTCATGTGTTGAATGATGATATCCATTGCTATCTACAAGACATGTTTACAAAACAAACCAATATTTTCTCAAGGCTTTTAGAAGAATTCGATTACCACAACAATCGCAAGCTTTCCCATCGTAAAACTCCTGCTATTGTAGATTAATCGACTTAACCTTCAGAGCACTTCAAAGGGTTAAGTGATCGCCCGATGTATGTTTACGAAAATATAATTCTTCAATGAACGGCGGAAGAAGATAAATTGATTCTGAGAGTGAATAGAAGCCTCCCTGTAAACACTTAAGGGTGGGAAAGCAAAAAGCCCTTACGAACAATCTTTCATCCCTAAACTCGAGTGTCTTAAAATCGAGGAGGATGAACAAAATCCGGATTTGAAAGATATCACTTTAAAATGTATATTTTTGAATCCATCCATCAAAGTTTAACTGTTGAAAGGTTGTGATGATGGACGGGATAATTAAAGTAGTCATTTAGTTAGAATGACACAATTTACAATTAAAACTACTGCTTGGTATCCAACTACTGCTGGTATCCAACTTCAACTACTGCTGGTATCCAACTTCAACTACTGCTGGTATCCAACTTCAACTACTGCTGGTATCCAACTTCAACTACTGCTGGTATCCAACTTCAACTACTGCTGGTATCCAACTTCAACTACTGCTGGTATCCAACTTCAACTACTGCTGGTATCCAACTTCAACTGCTGCTGGTATCCAACTTCAACTACTGCTGGTATCCAACAGGAACTTAATTTTCGTTATTTGTTTTTGGGGTGTTATTTGGGGTGTTCTGAGCGCTACCTCCTTTAGCCAACGCTTCGGACATCGTTATAGTGTCCATCATCACGGCAGATGTGTATCAGCAGAAACTTAATACTTACAAAAATAAAAGGTTTTTAAAAATAGTAACGTAAGTAATTACCAATTATTGTTATCAAGAAATCAAGTCTCCCGATTACTAAAGAACTTTTTGGCATTATTTTAATATATAAAAATGAATGCTTCTTTGTTTGTTCCTTACGCATTTTTTTTTACATTAACTTGTAGGAGGCTCTGAGGAAAATAATTTTCCTCAGGGCCTGTGTCATCTTTGAAGATGCTGTGTGGAGGATGTTTTTGAGGAGGGGAAGGTGTGAACATGGGTCTTGAAGAGACCCATGTTGTAGGAGGGAGGAAATACAGAGGCCGGGAAATGAACTCAAGAACGAATCGTAGAAACGAACCGTTCTCATGTGACTAATGTCAACCGTATACGAATGTTGGGCGCGTGTTTGGCGTGTTTCCCGAATGTGCACCGGTGCCGAGGGGATCAATGACGCTAATTTCTCGGAGCATCTTCCATTGTAATACCGGTGGAACAAGGAGAATGCCGGTAGGATTAGTTCCTAAACCATTCATTCAATTGCATTGAAACTTTGGTGATTTAATGTGCGCATGCCCGCGATGGTTTCTATATACAATAGTGAACTCTGGTTTTATGAAATTATTTCCTATACTATTCATCCCATTGTGATGAAACTTTGGTGAGTTGTTATACGCACGTCCACGAAGGTTTCTGTATATGCTGGCGAGCTCTGGCGTTATGATATTTGAGTAAAATTTTGTAATAGGTGGCGCGCGAATTTTTTGAAAATTTGTGTATTTCATATAGTTTAGCGGCAGGGATAGAAGGAGGGGGTAGTTTTAAGGACGGAGGAAAGCGGAAACTCCGGAGGAAGAGGGGATGCGGGAGGGGAGAGGAGGAGGAAGGGGAACAAATGGGAAAGGTCACGCAGGGAGAAACAATTTCTTTATTTAATTGGCTTTGCACAGTATGCCGGGAACTCGCTAGTATTATTCAAAGAGGCTATCGGCGTAGTTGATACTAAACCACAAAATGGCAAATAACAGATAATGTCGTATTAATTAGTAATATTGGATGTTTGCCGCTTATCTGACTATTGTTTATTGAGATAATAAATATTTCCGGTAACATAAAGTTCTGCACATCAAACAAAGCATCTCAAATATTTGGTTTGGTGCATAATTTGTGTAGTAAAAAAACATAGAATTTTTTATATAAATCATTGCATACCGGAGGCCGTGAGGAAAAACATTCCCTCAGGCTTTATGTCATCTTTGGGGATGCCGTATGGAAGTTCATTTCAGGGAAAGAGGGGAGATTGAAGTTCTGAGAAGGAAAAAGGTTGGAATCTCAGGATGACGAACTTGTTTTTTTAATAAATGAAACACAAACATTCCTGATTACGAATAATCTAAAAATATTTGAAAATCTCTTACTACCACCACATTAAACGGAAAATGTTACTTGTGTCGTGACGGAGGACCTAATCAGGCAACCTAAACAAACAAATAACAGGTTTATTTTAGGTGTTACCGTCAAGCAAACCATCTAAAAACAAAATTTTGCAATAAATTCAGATAGAAATTCTCTAGAAGAATATTTTATCGATTCTGTTTGCATGATGCCATCTGTACCAATTATTCCTCTACGTTTCGATGCTTATTTAGCATTCATGGTTCGATAAATCGGCTGTTTCATTAGCCCCTTGCAAAAGTCTAGCTGTAAATTGCCAGTTCGGCATAATCAACGAACTGTTGTTATTACTGCTCCCACAAACCACAATACAACCAAAAACACACCAATAATATAACATCGGTTTACAAATAACACTACAGAGTGTTGCTAACAACTTTATCCTAAATTACATTAATACATTGTAGATAATGGCGATGATAAAGCTACACGGTAAAGGGATTTACATGGTAAATGACTAATACATTGGAGATGGTTAAGTTACATAGTAAAGGGAGTTTCATAGTAAATTACATCAATAAATTGGAGATGGTTAAGTTACATGGTAAAGAGAGTTACACGGTAAATTAAATTAAGACATTGGAGATCAATGGCTCGATACAAACTCCGATAAGCAGCAAAAACTACTAAAAAGCCAATTTTGTTTTTGCATTTTCAGCAACTTGTGATGGTGTTCTAACTCCAATTGGAAAAGAAATTTAATATTTTTTTATATGGAACTGTACCTGCCTAAGGCATATATTTAAGACAACTATTCTGTTATTGCATTTTTGTGTTTTTTCTAAGTAATTGTGGGTAGGTTCAGTAAAAAAAATCATTAGGATACATGTCCTAAATCATTTTAAAGATATTTAAAATAACAACGGCCAATATAGTATTCAGAATAAAAAACAGAGAATTTAAGTGCAGCAAAAAAATTACTCTACTGCTTCATGAAATAAGCATCATATAACTTTTATGTAGTATGGATGGCAGCACAAAAAAATTAAAATTAAACCATACCATTCCAGTCCATCCCAGAGTACCCACATTTCTCATAAACTAGAATTTCAAAACGAAATAGATGAAATTTTTCCTCTGACAATAACAAGCAAAGAAGACCACGAATATTTGAAATTCCGCTGAAGACTAAGTAGTACGTAAAATTGCATCAAAATGGAACCAGGTTCCGTGGCAACTCAACAAAGTGGCATTTCAACACCCCTTTGAAAGTCATTAAAATGATCACCAATTTGAGATGCCTCTAATTATTTCAATATCTCTGTCAATACACCATAGTGTGATACGATTTTAGATTTTTAAGGCCAAAAGTATTTTCGTTATTTGTTTTTGGGGTGTTATGTGTTGTACCGTGTTGCGCTACCTCTTTCTTTAGCCAATGTTTCGGACAGCGTTACAGTGACCATCATCAGCCCTGCCACTTATCTGCCCTGATGATGGACACGGTAACGCTGTCCGAAACATTGGCTAAAGAAGGAGGTAGCGCAACACGGCATAACATCCCAAAAACAAATAACGAAAATACCATAGTGTTTTCATTAAATTTGTTCTTCAGCAATTCATGTAACAAAACTAACTTCTTCTTTTTAAATAGACAATTTTAAAGTAGTTCCATTTCTCCGCAAGTAACCCTTATCCTACCCCCCTTTACCTACCGTGCTCTGTTATTCTATACCCCTCTAATATTTTTCTCTCCCTCTCCTTGTCTAACTAAACTAACTAAATCAATAAAGTAAAATTTTCCTTACAAAAGATCTTGATTTTCGCAACATTGAAATGTACATAATATGGTAGCCTTATTGTCTAAGCATATTACGGCATCTGAATGTAATGTAAATAACATGTCATGTTTACACAACGAGATGCTGTAGATTCTATAATGTTATTAGAGCAAAATTGGATTCTGTTTCCGACTCTAAACAAATATCAAGCCGTAATTCCGCCCTGATTCAAGAACATGTTCGAACAGAGTTAGGTACAAAATTCTGGATCGGGAGAACATAAATCGTACGCAGGTAAAATCAGGTGACACAAAAACCATCAACGAAAAATCTTATTATTTTGTTGTTTGTTTATGAGTCACAATTGCCGGATTCAGTGGAACCATTGCATTACCCTTTTGAGTACATTATGTGGCAAAAAGAAGCGGAGAAGGAAAGTTTAGGAATAGGATTGTTAAAACAGTTGTTTGAATCAAGCATGTGATATTTAGTAAATAAATATCACATGCTTGCAAAATACCGAGGCGATACTTAGTAAATAAATAATGTTCTTGGGTATGATGTTTCGGATTTTCACGGCCAAAAGTATTACTGTGATTAATTTTAGGGCTATTTTGCGTGTCGCGCTTCCTCCTCTTTTAGCTAAAAATGTTTCGGGCAGCGTTACAGTATCCATCATCAGGGCAAATATGTAGTTTGTGGTAAAGAGTGTGTTAATTAATGTACGTAAACGTGAGAGACACCGTGTTATAAGCGTTAATCCTCTTAACGTGGTTTTTGCTTTTATTTTTGGTGTAGTTATCTAATTCAGGATATTAGCCACGTAACGTCGTCCCTATTAATATCGATGGGGAGTTTTGTGGATTTCAATTGCCTCCGTAATTAGAGGTGCTTTGCTGATGCGTTTTGGACTCTTCCAATCACTTTGGGCTTTAATCCAAAGAAACGCATTTTATTTTCATAAACAACAATTCATGCAATATCTTGGTCATTGGAGGGGACCCCACCACTTTCCCAACGGCTGTGTGAGGAAACTGATTGTTTAACCTCCTTAGCCGCACACGTCAGGACTCTAATTTTTTTGTAAAAAGGAAGCTACATTTATTTTTAAACGAATCTAGACCCTCCAATGTCCCTGCATACATGATTGTTAGTTAAAGGAAAATGTATGCATACTTATATTTGCAGTAATTTACGAGATAAAAACACATTATAAATGTGTTCGCCTGTTGGTTCAGCATCTAGTTACAGTGAAATAGAAACAAAATATTTACATATGTAAGTATGTTAAAACCAAATAAAATATATAAAAAGAAAGATATCGGGGGCAGTTTGTCCCACTATCGCGGGGCAGTCCCGGCGAGAATGAGCGGGCAAGTGGCCTGGCCGCAGCGTGCCCAAACACCCGCGTCCTTTAGCCGGTTTCCCGAGAATACCCTATATCTTGGTCAATTTGTTGTGCTCGTAGATAATATTATGAGCACTGTGTATTTACCTAAAGAAAAATGTCAATGTTTTTCGTAAAAGATTGACTGAGCTATTTGATTTGGGAGATTTAAAATCTCAATACAATTGACACGCGGAATTTCACAAAGCGAATTCGGAAGATGTTAACTTTGAACAGTTCAATCCGTCGCCAGATTTCACGTTCAATTTTTTTTATAAAATGTGTTTGGCTACAAACGTAATTTCAGCGCATTTCTCAATTGAAATGAGTAAAAAAGCAACGAAATACCTTTACGGAATTATTCTGCAGATTCTTCACAATAAAGAAGTATTAAATATTTTTTTAACTTATAATAAGGAAATTGCAGTAATTTAGCCAAATATTTAACACGTGCTCCTAACAAACTTATGCATATTAGTAACTAAATTTTATCCAAAATCCAGCCGAATGTTGATGCTAACAAACAATTTTAAATGATGCCGTTATTTGGGCCACTCGATATATAAACATAAACACGTTTTCCTTTGCAGAGGCGGTTCCTTGCTTTGTGCATTTGTGCAATGCACTGCTACCTTCAGTCTTCGCGTTAATTATAACAGCGTCTTACAATAATTAAGGCCAGGTATTTTGAGCTATATTTTAGTAGAATACTCCCACGCAAGCGCAAATTAGCTCATGGTGCATATTTCGATGTGCACAAAACTTTATTTCCTATAAACGGTGACTTCGCCTTCACGGCCCGCGACATTGTAAATAACTAATTGTGTAAAAATATAATCAAATTTTTATTTTAAGCTTTTGTAAAGGTCATTTTATGAAAATTTCCAGTCCCAAAGAGTTTTAAATTCACTAGTATTTCAAAATGAATACTTACTCCACTTTATAAATGTAAAATCAACAGTGATGAGGGTAGCAAAGGTAAAGTCATGCAATGTCCAGTGTTTTCAATATAATGTCCTCCACGTGCAAAATCGTATCTTCCCCAAGCATAAACTTTCTAAAAAAGTGTGCTTATCAGAAGTGACCTGCCAGGTAAGTATGTTTATGTATAGATACAGAAATATTATTTACAGATACATCTATTTGTAAATAATAAAATTAGTTAGATCCTAAGAATTCAAAATAAATTTTAAAACGCCCCTGAGGTGGTTTTTCACAAAAACGGCGCTCTACAAATTGAAATAAATGAGTTAAAGCAACGTATAGATATAAGAAAATAAATCATTTATTATTGTTGATCGACACATCGACTCACTTCGACTCATTCTTGAGTTCAACAGCTCCGCTGTGGAATGTTTTGCCGGCCTCTGTGTTTCTCTTTCCTACAACATGGGTCTCTTCAAGACCAATATTCATTCCTTCCTCTCCTTAAAAAAACCCTCCACACAGCAGCTCAGATGATAAAAGCAGCATCTGTGTGGAGTTACTGCAAAACAAAGAAACTAGGTATATTTTTAGAGTAAAAGATTGCTGCTGGCAATTTCAGTCACGGGCCGCCTCTGTTCCTTTGACTTGACAATCACGTTGATCAATCGACACGCCGCGCCTGTTTGCTATCCAGTTATTTGCCAACACCCTACCTACGCACTCCTCCGTGCTCCCTGTGGGTCACCCCGCCTAAGGGTGGAAGGTGTGGGGGAAGCACGTCATATTATTACTCCTGTCGGGAGTCGGGATGTGCTGATGGCAAATACTTCATAAAACACGCTGAACCAAGCTGCTTCGTACAGAATTCAGCACCTTGTGTCTTGTCTCTTCAGCGGTGTTATCGGAATTATTAATTAACGTGTGAGAATAGAACGACGGCAGTTCTTGATCATGAGGGGCAACATTTTTGAAGAATTTCAGAAAATTATGAAAGTTTTTGATTTATTTACTTACTAGCTTTTCCCCGCGGCTTCGCTCGCATGGTATTAGGGGAAATTGTAGTATCAATTATCCCCCCCTCCCCCCACCCCTCCCGCATTCCATACATTCATGCCCGGTACATTCAGTTTTCAACTGCATGCCATCTAAATCTCGTAATGCTAGAAGCTCAAAGAAAAAAAGAATTATCCAATTTTGTGCAGTCGTTCGACATTTATGCGCTTACAAACATTTCGGAGATTTATTTTTATTTAAATATGTGGAAGTTTGCAAATATAATAAAAAATAACACTATTTATTATACAGTCTTTATAATCATTACGATTTTTATTTTTAGTGTAGGAACTCTCATCTGACATTTATTCCAAAACATAAGCTAGTCCAAAAAAAAACAAAACACATTCTAATATTTGAATTTTCTGGAGCAGCAGCCGACCAATATGTAGGGGGCTGAGTACCTACCAGCATAGAGGTCACAAATATATCAATTTTGTTTCCATGGCAACGATTTGTTTTCTCACGTTAGCAATAAAACGTACGACAAATATAGTAAATTAATATTGATAATTTCATAACGTCAGAGCTTACTATCATATGCTGCCTATTGTCTTCGCATATAATTTAACTTTTTTATTTGTGAAAGAATTTTAAAAATCGTTTTATTGTTTTATGCGTGAAAGCGTAACAAACAAACTCGAGCAGTTTCGCATTTATACTGTTAGTATAGATGGATAAGGATTTTTAAAAATTTTACTTTTGTTTTCTCGATTGAATGAATGTTTGAATGGTGAAATTTTGGACGTGGAAATTGACCCATTTCTTGAAATCCGTTCGAGGTTAAAATCGGCAGATAGAATCCTTGTCGATGACAAATAGTCAATCAACTTTCGTTGGCAATCTCGCACACACACGAGGATTCGATGAAAATTAGAGTATAAGAAATAAATATTGGTCTAATCCATTCGGCTTTTTGGTTCAGTAGGGAGTGTGGTTGACGCCAGTTGTTGGGTAGGAAGGTTCAGTTCTCAGTCAAAACAAAAACAAACAAAATGTAAGTTTTAAAGCACATTTGAAAATAGATTTATTATAGTGAAAAAGTTTAGTTTTTGCGGGTTGATTTTTACGGTGACAAACTTTTAAACCTTCAGTATAAAAGTTCACTGAATTCTTAAGGCGTACATTACCAATTCATGCAAATTGACTGGATCTTTATCAACCTTTATAATGTTTGAGTCTATGGAAGTAAGATCCCTGTGAGCGTCTTATTAAATATATCTAATATCCATATTTGCAACATAATTCATACATCTAATTACGTCACAACGTAGTGTGGTATTCCAAGACAGGAACCTTTACCTTTCGGCTGTGATTTATTTAATTTTCAAATTTTTCAAACATCTTTACAACTTGGGAGGAGGATACGGGTACCGTCGCCCGGGAACCAATTATTGGATAACCAACACCTCTGCCATACGTTTGGTGCCTTAACAGAGGTGCCCGGGTTCATGGGTGAGGTTTGTGTTCTTACGCTTTTTCACACTTACTACGTGGCAGGCCGGATCGGGGTAGACTGGTTGAGAGAGACCTTCTGACCTCTCCAGCTACTCCTGAACCGATTGACCCCCAGATTCCTATCCACCCCTCATAACCTTTTTCTTCCAAGTACTTCCTCTCTAAAAAGACCCTTAACACAGCATCCCCAAAGATGACATAAGCCCTGAGAGATTTTTTTTACTCCTGTATGGAGATATTTAAAAAAAAAAAAAAGATGTCCCCATTTATTCCACAAGGGTATTGAATAAACGTAGCACTGTATTCCCAGACAGAAACCTTGACATTTTCGACTCTTATTTCACAAAATTTATTTAATTTTCAAAATATTTATGCATTTGGGCTCACCGAGAAGAGTTAAATAAAGCGTTTTTATAAAAAAGATTTTTAAAAAAAGCTTTTTTTTTAATATTATTCAACCTTTTTTTTATTATTCACGAATTGTTTCTGCCAGGCTTGGTGTGATGATAAATATTATTTAAAATAATTGAAAGCATTGTAAAGATGACTTTGAAGCTATTTTTCTTAAAGACAACCTTTTCGTAAAGTAAACGATTAATTTAATTACATTTCCAAATTACCTCTGGTGCTGTGTTTTTATTCCAACTAAAAGAGAATAAATAAATACATATTTCTAATTACAGTTGAATCCATTTGCTTAACAAAAAAACTTAATCGCTTTTCAACTCAACTTTATTTTCGATAGAATTGAAAGAAAGCATACATTGATTATTCGAATTCTTAAATACTTAAAAAGCGTCGCAATACAACACGAGCAACATTGACTTCGTCGTGAAATTCTAATTCGTGTTGATTCTGCACTCTTCGTCGTTCTTGGAGAGCTGGGCACACTGCCGTGGCTGTAATCCCACCTTGAGAGCCTCTAAGTGGGGTTCCTCTTCTACAAGGCCTACCAGGATAGCAGCAAAATGAGGAGACGGTATTGTTCTCTTTGCAACTGCGCTGAGTGCAAAATACTGAGACTTTTTCGAAACTTTTCAATCGAACACAACATGTGTGGCGCTTTGTGGGGAGGATGAAGCTTTCTCTGTAGAGTGTGGTGATAAATCTTTTGTGTTTTGCGACCCTCAAAACTTTTACGTAAAGATAGATGCATATAACTATTCAATATAACACGATAAAGGATGATCTTCATTGTGTTGAGGTCTACACATTAATCTCTTGAGTCGGGATATTGGGACTCGATTCTAATATACTCTTAGCTAAATGGTACAGAAAATAATAAGGAACAAACATACAGACATTAATTTATGTATAGGACATAAATAGTCATAATTGACTTACTTTATTAACTAATGATTCCTAAAATTATGCAAATATTGCAAGCCCTAAGAGATATTGACGTTTTCCACTGTACTCTTCAATCGCTTAAAATCAAACTAAACTTTCAATGTACTTAAATCAAAACTATTATTTCTCTGTTGTATATTATTTTATTTTTAATATTTTTTTACTTACTAATATTTTAATAACTACTTGATTCCTTATCAGTAATCATAACAAAATATTATAAATGGAACCTAACTGATTTAAATTATATTTACTATTTAATGTACATTGATTTTATTTACAACGGTGTGTTTCCTAAAGAAACCTAAATAAAATAAAAATATGTGGAGTTAAAAGTGCAAATGAAATTTTGGTCTCCGGTGACTTTTCGAGGATTTTTTACTCCAAATAATGTAAGGAATCACTGGTAAAGAGTAGGTCCCTTAACCCCCTCTATAAATCATTTACAGTACAAGTATTCTAATTTTTTGGGCGGTTTTGGGCAACATGCGAAAGAAATTTTCTTTTGTGATTTTGAAAAAAAAAAAAAAAATTTTTAAGTCACCAGAGACCAAAATATTATAAACATTTTTTACTCCAAATAATGTCAGGAATCGCTGGTCAAAGTAAGTCAAGTACGTCCCTCAACATCCCGTATATAGGATAAGACCACCGTCGAATTTTGTATAATACTAGGCGGTACCCGGCACGCGCTGCAATGCCATTCAAAGAAATACATTGATTCTCCCTGCATGTCCTTTCCCGTGCGTCCCCGTTCACCTCTCGAGTCCCTTTCCCCTCCCGCGTTCCTCTCCCACGTTCCCCTTCCACCTACCCAACCTTTCCCTTCCCTCTCTTCCCCAAAGGCATCATTAATCGGCTGGATCAAATGAAGCAGTAACCAGACACTAACTAAAAATGGTTCGTGGTGTACAATCCATAAGTTCCCCAAATGGTTCGCTACATGGTGATTTAGAAGGGGTAGGAGTGTTCAATTCTTGGCAGCGGACGCACTTGCCCACCAGCTGCGTGGTGGGCCAGATCAGGAGAGGCTGGTTTAGGGAAATTGTTTGACCTCTCTAATAGGCTTATTTCAAACCATTGCTTTGCAGCGCAGTGGAAGAGATAGAATCTAATGCTCGTCGCTCCTGGACTCACTGATCCCTAAATTCCCACCCTTCATACCTTTTTCCTTCCCTGAACTTCCTCCCCTTTCTTTCTTTTATTCCCTCGGAACCACCTGTGTTGAATTAAAATAATATGAAAAAATTCAATAAATAATTCTTAAGAAAATTTACAATCGCATTCAATATAGTCACAACTGCTGTGCACACAACGTGCACAAATGGGGACTTGGGTACTCTTGGGGACACTGTGTGAATGTGGAGAAGTTCAAACCACTTTGTTGAACAGTGTCCAATCCCACAGTTCCCCTGGGCGAAGCAATATTGCAAGAGGCGACGCCGGATGCTATCGAACGGCTGAGGAATGGAATCCTTAAGTGTCTGAGTTTGTTGAGCAAAATTGCCATTTGGCAATAAGCTCGCCTTAAAGCTTTTATTCAGTTAAATATTTTTCTGTAGCAATTTGTAGCAATGTGAATATGAATTCTGCACAAGATTTCAGCACTTCTAAATCACTACTGGATAAAACTCTCTATTAAAACTTTCAGAAAGAAGAATTAACAGATTTAATATTATTACATAAAATACTGCATTACAAAATTGACTGTCCTGAATTACTTCAATCAATCAACATCCACATTCCCAAAAGATCTTGCCGACATTTACTACCCTTTTACTTAAACAACACCAGTACACTCTCTTAGCAAAACTCCCCGATTCCAAGACTTCACAATCTCGGAAATAAATATGCTGATCTAGGAGATATATAGAATAACTAGTATAAACATTGTTTATTCCAATTCTTTTATAAATCTAGACACATAGCCGTGGATAATTTCTGCAATTTTTGTTTATATTGAATATCTTTTAATGTGTGACTTCTTATCATTTTTACCGATGTATTTTATATTGTATTATATAACATTTTTCATTAAATAATATTTTCTTTTTTGTTTTAGTTTTAAAGTATTTAAAAGTACTGTGATACTTAACTTATAAACAATTAATGTAAAAGCCCATCAGGGCGTGTAATAAGTAATTAATAAATCCAATGGGACTATGGCATTCCTGTTTGTTCTGAGGTTTAAGGGCACGGGAATGAGAAGAAAATGGAAGCTGTAGGCTGGAAAAACCTTTCCCTTCACATCTGGTCACCAAACACGGGTAGAGCAATTCAACTCAAGCAACGTTTCTTCATGGTGATTTTCCACCTGGGCGATACTGAGAGTAAAACAGGCCACAAATTTTAGCTCAGGAGTGGATACGGGGCCAAAAAAATAGCCCGGCTATGGAAGAAATTAACTTTCCAACCATACGAACAATAAATTACATTCGACAAAATCGAATCCGCGACCACTTACTCAAAACCAAAAGCATTGAATTTACCCTTCACAGGTTGGAAGAAATGTGAATTTCACGGATATATCCCATGACAGCAACGGTTCTGTTATTTTTACTATTGGGCAGGAGATCTTGGGGTGGATATGTTCTCTTTAAATGATAATGCCCGTGGTCGAATAATAGATTATATTTAAACAACAAGATTGACAATACGTGTAGAGTAACTAAGAGCTAGCTTGAGAGAGAGTGAGTACTAACATGACAATGCTTTTTATGGCCTTTTTAATGCCTACGGCATCTGCCGTCTCACTCTAGTACCTTAGTGTTCAAGAAAGCAACTAAACATTCTCACAGGTCCATGCCAACACAGAATCAAATCAACTCAACGTTTCTTTGAAAATTCATTAAAAGCTAGGAAAAAAATAAGTTAAAAATAGCCCATAACCTAACCTAACGTAACCTATTTAATCAATTTTAACATCACTTTTAATGACTTTTCAAAGGAGGTTCTGAGTTGATTTCATTCTGAGTTGTACGGTCACCGACAGCAACGTACCCTTTTTATATTTTATATTATTTTCTTTAATACATTTCCACTAACAATTTTTCAAAATCTTTTCTCTTGTCATTTAATATTGTTTGAGTTTCGAGTTTTTCTAAAAATCGTCGCGTCAAAAGTTTTTTTCTGATTCTGCCCTTAAGTAACATTTAAAACATACCCCCACTTGAGTGCAGTTCTATGTTCTATACAGCATTGATTACAAAATTCCTCCCCACTGCACACAATCACGTTGTTCATTTTCTACGTTAGCACATTTTCTTTTCTACTTGTTATAGTGTGAAGTTCATAAATATAAGATATCATTATAACGTTGCTGCTTGTGTAGTTGTAATTTTTTGCTTGTAATGCCCGATGGCAACTTAAGCAGACTCTAAAATAATAGTAGAACATTCGATTGCGCTTTTTTTATCACAGGAAAAAGTTAAAAAACGGGAAAAAGCCCTACAATTCAATATAATTGATGTTATCACGATCGCGACAATATTTCGACTGCTATGTGTGGGTACTTAAAAATGATTTCACAAAATAATATTTTTAACGGGCGTAGTAGACACATGTAGTAAGTTAATCGTCTTCTTCTTTTATCTGATTCCCAAGTAAGGTTCAGGATTCCTTTGTAAGGAAGGATGGGAACAAAGGAGAAGACAATATTTCGAACAGGACCTTGGGATATGTGTATAAGTCCCAAAGCTATTTCTCATGAAGCAGAAAATGTGTTCTGATATTTATCAAGCTTTTTTCTGTAGAAAGTCAATGCAACTAGTGTTTACATATTTTCCACCGTGATTAGAGTGATTGGTCAACAAAGAGTTTGGGAGGCGAGAATGGGTACCGCTGCCCCGGGAACCTTTACTGGATGACCAACGCCCCTGCCATAGGTCACCCCACGTGGTTCGCTGCATTTGGTGATTTAGCGGAGGTGCCCGGATTCATGAGGTGAGATTTGTCTTGGTCTTGGAGGGGGATGGCCAGGACACACTGAGCCCCAGTTTCCTACCCACCCCTTAAACCATGTTCCTTCCCAGAACTCTCCTTCCCTTCCTTTCCTTAAAAAAACTCTCCACAGCATCCCAAAAGACGACATAGGGCCTGAGAGAAATTATTTTCCTCAGGGCCTCCTATGTGGAGCTCACGTAAAAAAAAAAGTAGAAAACTGGGTGCGCAGACAAGTCAAAAATACGAACATCAGATGTTCTTTGCAATTAATTTTAATCCTGAACGTTAATAATTAACGTCCAGGATTTTTTCTTTCAATATAATATATTACAAGATTACGACTTTGTGTACTCAAATCGTTCATCTCAATCCCATCACCATTTTTCACAGAGAAAAAGCCGGGTAATATTTATTTAATCTAGTAATAAGCAAAAAAGAGAGATTACTCAAACCTTATTGAAATTCTTAGGGATAAATGACAATTTTTATTTATTTCTTATGTCCAATAATATTTTTGTTTAATTTATAAAAACAGTTCATTCATGAACAAGTTCATGTAATTATTACTACGCGTGACAGTTGTTTCGCCTTTTGAAGGCACCGTGGGCAGCGAACGATGCAGCGATCTCGAATCTCGGAAGCATTCCTATCGGTTCCTCACACGCCAAAGCGATCCATCAACATTCCAACATAGTCACCGTCTGCCGTTACAAATTAAATTGAACCATTCGGTTTTAGACTGCCGAAGACATAACAGCTTTGTGAATCGCTTCTTGTTCGCTCCCACTTTTCATGTATAAATTCTTTATACACATTAAATTATGGTTCGGATATTATCGAATGTAAATTGTTCTAATAAACTCGTAAGTGTAACGCTTACATGATTTATAAGCAATCCATTCACACACGTACCCCGTAGCACTATCAAGCTATCTTCAGAAGGCTAAACAGCTGTCACGCGTAATAACAATTACATAGCTGAACTTATTTATAAATAAACTGTTTTTAATGAATTATTTAATTATATTATTGAATAAATAAAAGAAATTAAAATTAAAATGCAGTTACAAATTACTTAGGATAACGATAGGGAAATGTCAAATTGATTTCCCTTTTTTTCAAATTTTTTAAAGTTATTTAGGGATTTTATTATCCGCCTCAAATTTCCTTCGCCGTACACATACATCCTCAGAAAATAACGTTTAAATGAGGGTGTAAACCTATGAGGAAAGATAACTACAGTACAGTTAGGTACCGCAAACCGTAACAGGTTATTACATAATTTGATATAATTCCGTAGTTTAGCAATTTCTATCTGAAACCGCCCCGCCCGCATCGATTCCTCGGGGTAGGAAGTCGCTGTCAGTAGTTTCCGACGTTCAACCAATATGTATTTATGATCTGACTATCTAGACAGAATATTTTAGCTATCTGCTCGGTAGCTTAGCTTCAGGAAATATTGTGGATTACCTCTACCCAGCTTCTGCGCTCCCGGCCGTAAATCTTTAAGAGTGGAAATTTCAACTCGTAACTTTGAGGTAATACCTATATTGACCGAGCCACTAAGTTTTAATGGTGCTTTTAAAGCTTGTTTGTTTTTAGTATAAAGCATATCTATTGAAATGATTGACGTATAAAACCGAATTATTACTTACAGTAATGTACATGTTCATCTCATGACTTTGTGTTAAAATGGAACGAATAAAGCGGAGAAAAAACCTTAAAACTATGGTGGTTGTCAGTAGACCACGATATCTTGATTGCATTTTACTTTTCCAAAATTTGTGAAATTATTTATCTACATATTGAATATATATATCCACCATTACTGTGAATTTATCTTTCTGTTGAATTAATATTTTATGATGTGCAATACAATCACCATCATTTTAAATTGATTTTTCTACCATTATTGTTAGCCTCTCAGAAACTAGGCGTACTGTACAGGGCCCGCAGATACTTTAATAGTACACAACTGCTAACCCTGTACAAATCGCAAGTGTGCCCCGCGGTTGAATTTGGCAGCCACCTCTGGCCTGGAGCCCCAAAATACCTAAAAAAAACCTCTACTCTGTGCAGAAGCGGTCCGATTGAAAGGCTCTCCTAACCTAACAAAAGTATTGCAATTTTTAGAGCATCAGGAGGGAATGCTGTCCTTGTTCTACCGGTATTACAATGGAAGATGCTCCTAGGAACTAACGTCATTGATCCCTTCTGCACCGGTGCATAGTCGGGAAATACGCCAACATTGGTACACGGTTGACATTAGTCACATGAGAACGGGTCGTTTCTACGTCTCGTTCTTGAGTTCAACAGCTCGGCTGTGGAACGATTTGCCGGCCTCTGTGTTTCCTTCCTCCTACAACATGGGTCTCTTCAAGGCCCATGTTCACTTCTTCCTCTCCTCAAAAACACTCTCCACACGGCATCTTCATAGATGACATAGGCCCTGAGGGAAATTATTTTCCTCAGGCCCTCCTGTGTGGAGTTAATGTAAAAAAAAAAATTATTCTGAATTTTTCTTTCTTTATATTGAATTTAGCTACAATTAATGTAAATTTATGTATCTGCATTTTGTATTTATCTATCCACCATTACTGTGAAATTATCTATCTATATATTGAATTTATCTCTTTGCGTGTATATATCTACCCAATTATTGAGAATTCATCTACCTTCATATTGAATTTATCTCTCTGCAATTATTGTGAATTCACTTTGTGAATTTGCGAATTTTTTAATTTACCGTCTACTAACAGATTTTTAGAAATATAAAACTAAGTAATTAATGTAAACTAAAATGTAAAAAGAAGAACTAAGTGAAAAAATAAAAAATAGTAGTACAACAAAAATTTTAAATCCATATGTACATAATGCATTATATACAATATATTTGTGATTATAACTATACCTAGATAGACTGGGACATAGCTATTGTTGTTGGGACGGGTTTAAGGAGATACGTAATAGGTACAATTAAGGCGGCACTATCCGAATTTCTACCGATTTCTCGCAAATCTCCCTTGAACATTTGAAGTTTTTAAGCTCTTAAAAAATGTGTGTTATTTTTTAAGATAATATCTTTACAACCCCCACGCCGAAACGCAAAATATATGAAATTCCCTCGATAGAAAAAAATCGCAAAGAATGCTCCGAAAATTTTTATTTTCAAGCCTGTCCCTATTATTTAGCAAGTTATAAATACGAAAAAATTCACAGTGTTTCTTTGAACGTTGCTTTAGACAACCCCCACGAAATTTTTGCTCTATTCTAAACGAGTCGTGGTTTATTAAACATTTTCACAATTTTCGCTTCACTTTTATCGTTTGAAATATGTGCGCGCTCTCTCCAACATTCGTAATTACATATCTCTACATCTTCTTCTTTTCGTGCTCAGGTACGGGGCCTTGATATAATCATCATGAATTTGTCTTATTTGCACCTAGAATGTGATACAATAAACTTCTGTAACGATAGTAACTAGCTGTGAATATGTCTGTATTTGCAAGTTTATTGTCGTATTTGTCATATATGTCTGTATTTGCAAGTTTATTGTAGTAGCAGTTATGTACATGCCCTTTTCATAAATTTGTTTTGGTTAGAATTGGTGTTGTTTTTATCAATGAAGAAAGGGATATTCTGTCTGCTACAATTAAACGGTGCCGGTATGTGGAATATATTTTGTTTAACGACTTAACAACAGTCAGACGGGCAGTCAATTTATTTTTTTAAAGGAGGTTCTGATCGATGGCAAGCCTCCTGTTGAGTAGTTCCGTTATTCAAAAATTTTCAAATCGAATTCAATTTCATTGGCCAAATACAATAATATCGTAGCCGTTTTGAGTCTGCTCCCAAGGTTTTGCTTACACTGTGCTGGTTTATGGTTTGCAAATGTTATACTAGTAGAAACTTGGGAGTCTTCGAATACTCGGTGAAAGGCCACAAGTTTTGTCATACATTACGATAGTGGCAGGGTTCTGCCACCAGCAATGGGAGACCAGTACAAGCAAGAACCAACCGACACAAGCAAGCACCGCTAACTTGTTTACTCGTGAAACTGCCCAAGTGGCATTAATCAAACACCCTCGGGGAGGTGAAGTTGCCCCAAAGGGGGTGCGATCCGGCGCACAACTCTACAGATTATCTATGAAATATGGCACATTAGACAAATCAAGGTTTAAACTTGCCAAGTACATTAAAAATGTTATTAATAATAATTATTATAAAAATGCCAGAATTATACCAGACCTTAATTCGTCCTCTAGTTGAGAAAGTACTTTTTTCATACGAATACCGCACAAGAGTCCCATCGCAATTGCGCCCCACGGTTGAATTTGGCAGCCACCTCTGGTGTGGAGCTCAAAAATACTTGAAAAATACCCTCGACTCTGGGCCGAAACGGGCGGTACGTTTGATAGATTCTCCCTCCTTAACGAAAGGTTTGCAATCTTTAGAGCACAGGCGCCGGGTGGGAATGCTATCCATGTTTTACCGGTATTTCAATGGAAGATGCTCTGAGGAACTAGCGTCATTGATCCCTTCGGCACCGGTGCATAGTCGGGAGACACGCCAAACGCGCGCCCAACATATGTACACTGTTGTCATTTGTCACATGAGAACCGGTCGTTTTTTCGACTCGTTCTTGAGTTCAACAGAAGTGAGTTTGAGTGGAACGATTGCCGGCTTCTGTGTTTCTTCCCTCCTACAACATGGGTCTCTTCAAGACCAATGTTCATTCCTTCCTCTCCTTAAAAGGATCCTCCACACAGCATCTTCAAGGATGACAAGGCCCCAATTTCCTCTTCTCCATTTCCTTAAAAAGACCTTCCACAGCATCCCCTGAGATGACATAGGCCATGAGTAAAATTATTTTCCTCGGAACCTCATTAGTGTGGAGGTAATGTAAAAATAAATAAAAAAAACTCAGTATTTACAATTTAAAAAATGCCTCCGAACCTACCTTTCAAAAGACGATTAGAAATTTAACATTTCGAATGAAGTCGGTTAACTAAACTTGAAAAATTACGCCATATCCGTCAAAAATTTGAACATCCGACCTATTGCAAAGAATTGCTTTTTTTTTGCTGTGTTGACGGGTCTAAATAAAAAAATAAAGTTAATTACATGTATACTTGAAGCCGCAATCCTAAAACTGTTACAAATTAAAGTCAAATAACAAATCATTTTCGCACCTAATACTACAAAAGAAAGTAAAATAGAAATTTGCGTTCAAAAAAAATTTAAATAAAATTGGAGTCCAAATTAAATATTCGGTGAATATCGTTGTTGTTCCGGATAACCTTGTACATTAAATGGTTTTTTCCTCAAAATACATCTTATAAAAATTATTTGGTGTTGTGACTTTTGTTTCCTTGTGAAACTTTTCTCAATTGGTCCTTTCCGTCCATTTTTAACCAAATCATTTGAACTAAAATTAAAATTCTGAAAAGTAGGTTGCCTAGATAATTTATCGATTTATAACCGTTTGATTTTATGTTTTGAAATATATGTGAAATTTTAATAAATAATTTAATAAATTTAAAAATATGTAAGTGTCTAATAACACAACATGAAAAATTTAACATAATGACGTCACTACGTCTAAAAATTTAATTAATCTGCGCAAAGACCAACGGTATAATTTAATGATAATACATACATACATACTCACACATACATACATACTATCACATACACACACACACACACACACCTAACCACTACGCACATCACCCGGTAATTACTTAATGTACATAGATACCACAAAGAAACATGGTATACCCATCATGAAATATACTTAATATTTGTAAATTGTTTTCACCACTGTAACCAATGTACTGTTTGTTTCTGTTTATAAAATAAATAAAAAAAATAGAAACAACAAAATAAAAATAAAAAATCATGTTCTTCAAGAATTTTATAAGTAACTTCTTCAAACACAGCAATCGTGGTACGATTTTAATTTAAAATTAATAGATTAATTAGTTTTAACAATAAACGTGGTTAAAACTAAGTAGGTAATCTTTACTAGATAAAATAATAATCATTCGAAAACAATTAAAAAAATTTTGTGGAAAAGAGTCTATACGTCTAGAAATCGATTTGAAAATGGCAAATTTCCGGTCGAGTCTGATTATATTGCCATAATTTCAATAATTGTTGAATGAAAATAAAAGAGTGTTAAAACAAAGTCGAGTAATAAGCAAAAAAATATTTTTAATTATCCAAAAATGATTGGTGGTGTTCCACAACCACATCAAATGACAAATTGGTGTTGTGGAAATTGTCTCTGAAAATAGCAATAAATCACGTAATAATGTGTTACCATTTCGAAGCCGTGGATTCTATGACCTGCCGCAAAGCTGCGGTTATATCAATGCTGTTGTTTGAAAAAAATCAATTTGCTGGAACACAAATTCCCAACAGGCAGTCAGTCAATGGGTTCCGCAGTCAATGATGTGAGAATTGTCGAGGCCGTGTGATGGAAAAATAATGCAGTAAACTAGTTAATAAAAATAAGACATTTTTGTTATCATAAATCGTGAAAATCGTATTTGCAAGTGTATGCATGCATGCACACTATACAAAAGAATTGTGTAATGGAATATGATCTAATAATATTTTGCATGACTTTTTCTCTTGTCTAATGTCTGCATACATTTTCCAATTTTCATTATAAACTTAGTACTACAATTTTTCCGATTTGCTATATGTTTATATATTTAAGGCGCTGTATACCCGCTCAAAAAGAAGATGGAGAGGTATGTTAATACGAATGTTAGAGAGAGCGCGCTAATATTAATATCGATAACATGTAAGCGAAAATTGTGAAAATGTTTAACAAAACACGACTCTCTTAAAATATAACAAAAATCTCATGGGGAGCATCTAAAATAGCATTTAAAGAAACACTGTGAATTTTTTCATACGTAACTAGAAAAATAACTTAAACGAGCGTATTTATAATAATTTTCGGATATTTATAATAATTTATAATAATTTTCGCTAAGTTTGGCGATTTTTTTCTACACAGGGAATTTCATATAATTTACGTTTTGGCGTGGGGAACGTCTAGATATTATCTAAACACATATTTTTTAAGAGCTTTAAAACCTGTGTTTAAGGAAACTGTGTAACAAATCAGCAGAAATTCGGGATGCGGCGGCTTTTTTTTCTTTAATTTTTCCCAAATTTTACATTTGATGTATACAGTACTATGAAAAAGTACAATGGGAACCCACTAAGGCGCAGCCTGTGCGTGGGTAATGTAGTTAAATATATTTTATTATTTTACCTAGAAAGAACAAGCAGTAGGCATATAAAGCAAAAACATTATTAATATTTGTCTTAACAGCTTGCATAAAACAGTATACATTGCAACAGTAAGTGTATAGTGAAATAGGTGTAATAGTAAGTGTAATAATTTAACAGTAAGTGTATAGTGTAATAATAAGCTTAATTCATATGTTTACTCAAGACACCACAAAGTAACTATATTCCATTGATCACCATGAAACAGGCAGCCGCCTAGTTTGGTAATTTAATGTATCATGTATATGAAAATGTTTTATTGTTTTATCATGTATTTCATAAATAAATAATATGTCTCGTCATCAAATGAATAACCCGGTAACATTTTTGATTTCTTTAAACTACCGTCGTTATTAGCCAAAAATGTTTCATCGTCAACATTTTGATGATTTAGCCAGGTGTTGATTGAAACTTTGATGCTAGGGTGTAAATCTGAGCAACATTAGCTCCACCCAAGAAAGAAAAATCCTCAGAGCCTTTGCCGTCTGTGGGGATGCTGTGTGGAGGGTCTTTTTATAGAAATAAAGAAGAGGCAGTTCTGAGAATGAAAAAGATATGGGTGGGTGGATGAAAAAGGTATCTCTGGGTCAACGTCTCAAGGGAATTATGAATCCATCCTTCCCACTGCGGTGCTATGCGGTGGGTCGGGAGAGTTCGGTTGGAAAGGATAAAAGGTCTCCCTCAACCAGTGTCTCCTGATCCGGCCACGCAGTAGGTAAACAAACGCATCTACCGCCAAGACTTGACAAAACCTCACCCCATGGACCCGGGCACCATTGCTAAGTCACCAACATAGCGAACCACTTACCTACGGAAGGGTTGTTGGTTATCCAATAAATGGTTCCTGGAGCGGCGGTGCACATATCCGCCTCCCAAATTTTGAACACCTCTTCTTGAAATTCTCGGCCACTAATCTGTTATTTGTAGGTGTTCCAACTGCCCGGAGCCAGTAGAAGGAATCTAATATATTATAACACACGTGTAATGCTAAAGAAAATATCTACAAGTTGAAGATTATTTGACGAATTTTCAAAAATCAAACACCTGTAATTCGAATGTTAATGTATTTCGGCTTGAATAAACAAAAATATCCTGGGAAAATTCCTTCATCTGTGTCTAGGGTTGCCATCCGTCCGGGTTTCCCCGGATTTGTCCTAGTTTAGAGGCCATCCGGGGAGCGCCCGGGGGGGGGTTTCATTTGTAGTCCGGGTTTAAAAAATTAAAATCTTGGGCCGCTCGCGACACACGCACTGTGCCCGTTTTATTACAGACTATGTTTAAAATAACCTGTTGACATGTCCGGGTTCTGGTCTCTAAAATCCGGGGTTTTCATGCGTCTTGTCCTGGTTGCCAAATTTTAGAGATGGCAACCCTATCTGTGTCCATGGTACTGAAGAGTAATGGTTTTAATTTTAGAAATTTTCTTTCTCTCTCTTTGACTCCAATCCACAATTGAAAGGTTATCCACCGTTTACGGACATCCTGTATAATGCATTATCATGAAAAAAAACTCTTATTTATTTTTTAATTGTTTTTGTACTCAATTCATAGAACTCCTTTATTTTTTTTTTAATTTAATTACGCGGGAAAACAGATCTCCCACATAATGGAGTACATATGTATTGTCTTTATTTAGTTTCTCAGCAAATTGGTTTAACCGGTAATAAATCAATTTAGACATCTTCAAAAATTGACATTTAGATTCATATAAATATGTCGTCTCAAATTGGTTCAACCACAGTTAGAAAATGGTCTTGTAAACCGAAACAGCTGTTACAAAAATACATTATCAAGTTAACATTATCAAGTTATGCAACATTATCAAGTTCCCTCTGCCATAGGTCACCCCAAGTAGTTCGCTACGTTTGGTGATTTAGCAGGGGTGCCCGGATTCATGGGGTGAGGTTTGCTTAGGTCTTGGAAGCGGATGACCAGGACACACTGAACTCGATTCCTACCCGCCCCTTAAACCCTTTTCCTTCCAGAATTCTCCTCCACTTCCTTAAAAAAAACCTCCACACAGCATCCCCAAGGATGACATGGGCCCTGAGGGAGATTATTTTCCTCAGAGCCTCCTTTGTAGAGCTCATGAAAAAAAAAAACACTTTATCAAATTTAATTTTAATTCAATTTAAAAAAAAAACTCTTCTTCAACCTCACTTAACCTTTGTAAAGCTGCATTCTCCGCTTTTTCATAATACTAGATCGATTACTCTTGCTCGCGGCACGCTAAATCCTTGTTTCGTGATTGGCCGAAATTATTAACACGCCGTGACGTCACAGCGCCGTGCTCCATGTACGAATCGATATTATTTTATGCGGAAACGGTAGAGTCATATGGCGTTGGCCACCGACCTTACCTACTTACTTCTATTGGACATAGCACCTGTGTTCAAAACATTAGTTTCTTTGAGGATTCCACTCTTGCTTGCTAGCTTGCAGGGGCCCTGGCATGGTCGATCGATAAGGATTGACTGGAAAACTTTCGGTACCTTCTCATCGATCCCTATGACAACTGCAGATCCCTAATGTACCAACAATAGTCGAATAGTCATTATGAAGTGCTACTAATTCAGGTATGTTTTTAGGTTTTCACGGCCAAAAAGTATTTTTGTTATTGTTTTTGGGGTGTTATGCCGTGTTTCGCTACCTCCTTCTTTAGCCAACGTTTCGGACAAGGTCTATGTAGGCCAGACAGAGCGGACGATCTCCAAAAGGATTTCGGAACACTTTCGTGCTTGTAAACTTGGCCACCCTGACAAATCGGCAATCGCCGAGCACTTAATCGAAACAGGCCATTACTTTGGATTTGTTCCTGAAGTCCTGGGAAGACCCAAAACTTACAGAGCACGCCTAATTACGGAGGCAATTGAAATCCATAAAAACCCCATCAATATTAACAGAGACGACGGAGCTAAGCTCAATAGTTCTTGGTATCCAGTAATTGACGGCTAAACCAAAGCTAAACGCAAAAAACCATGCTGAATTTTTTCTAACACCAGCTCGTAGAGAAATGGAGCTGGCAGCACGGTATCGCTTCGACACACATAAGTAAACACTCTCACCAATATCATTTACTCATCTGCCCTGATGATGGACACTGTAACGCTGTCCGAAACGTTGGCTAAAGAAGGAGGTAGCGAAACACGGCATAACACCCCAAAAACAATAACAAAAAAAAATGCTACTAATTCGTTTGCGATCTGCAATCGTGTTAGCGGACGGTGAGAAGTTATTCTTACCGATCGACTGTGCTAGGGGGCCAGGGTAACTAGCATGTTCGATCGATATAACCCTATATCAATACGATATTGTCCAAATCCGTCATCTATGGTCAGTTAACAATATTTGCGATCACGGTCAACAATTGGTAAGAGAAATTCCAAAAGACGATTGACAAATTTTAGCCCGGAATCCATAGTATCAGATAACTTTCGGTTTGCTGTCAATATATGCATTTATTTGAATTATTTCGTTCGTTAATCAACAATACTGGCTTATTTAATGAACGCATTAAACTAACGAAGGTTTTTGTCTTGAAAGAAGTCATATACGCGATCCATAGACTTTATAATGCAATTCAGACGCAACCAAATTACTCCGTTCGAATTTTGATAAACGTAACTCCCATGTAGTGCCAAAAAGTAAATGCGGATTGCCAATGCATATTTAGGTTTATAATTCAATTCAACATTGCCAAACTATTCATATTTTTACATATTTGACTGGCGTTTGACGTTTCTGAATGTGAATTTATGGACATATCCGCCAGTGTTGCCAGCGTATATCAATATCTAATTTATTCCCCACCAAAATCGGTTCGGCTATCAACAGTGAAACTGTTCTAGGGATATCGATATAAAATCGTCGGAAGTTACTCCTAACGATCCAATATTGTAAAGTTATCGATTTCACCATGCCAGAGCCCCTGGGTAGCTATACCCGAGCAACGATCAATCGTTACTCGCCATGCGCCAGCAACGACTGGTCTACCCCACTCGTCGTTGTGTCGAATGACTTTTGGCGTTTGGCGTCTAAGAATGTTCCGGTCGACCAGGCTCAAGAATAACCACGTCGACCAACGTACGTATTCTCGACGGCGATTGCGAGCGACGAGGGCTTGGAGAATAGATTCTCTGGTAGGCAAATACGTCGTCCATTAAACGCTGTATTGATCTGTTTAAAGACTTGCTACCAGATACTGCCTGATTATGATCCGCTACCGAATGGTTTGGCTTCATACACTCGGACTTCCTGAATTGCTTTAATTTGTTTAATGCTTCAATTCTGAATTGTTATCTTTCACCGGGGCGAACTCCAACCTCTGGTGCACCGGGAGTGCTCCTTGCTGGGGTGGTACAATCGGATCTATCATAATGTATTAATGGATTGGATACGGTAACCCAGTAACACGGAAGCAGCGGTGTTCAGGCGGCTGCCTGTGATTGCTGTGTTTTTTGTCTGTTTATAAACCGTGATCGGGAAAGGGATACGAAACACGATCAGACATTTAAATCGCAACCTTTCTGTGGAAACGACTCAACAATTTATTTGAATTTAGAAAGGAAACTAAATTTACAAACACTGCACCGAGGAGTTATGTTATGTCGAAAAGATTTATTTATTTGGGTTGATTCATTTGTTACGTACTCTTTGCAGTAGTGCATATTTTTTACAATAACCCCACTCAGTAAGACCGTGAGATAGAAAATTATTTTCCTCAAGGCCGATGTCACATTTGGGGATTCTATATGAAAGGTTAAAGAAAGGAAGGAGAGGAAGTTCTGGGAATGGAAAAGTTATTAGTGGTTGGTAGGTATCTGGGAGTCAGTGTGTCCAGGAGTGACGGACGTATGAATCCATTCCTCCCGCTGCGGTGCTAGACGATGGATACGAGATGGACAGAGAGACCAGCTCCCCAAAAGAGGGTCTCCCCAAACCTGCTTCTCCCGATCTAGCCCGCCACGTAGCTGGTAGGCAGTCGCATCCGCCGTCAATCTTACCCTGAACCCGGGCACTCTTTCTAAGTCACCAAACGTAGCGGAGCACTTGGGTGACCATAGATGTTGGTTGTCCAATGTTATTATTATTTTATTTTTATTATCTTTCTTTTCTTTCTCTGCTGGTTATGTTATATATTTGACACTACTATGTTTTATATTTCATTTTGTAGTAACAACTAAACATTGATTACGCATGCTGTGAACATATATGATTGGAGTGTTAATACCTATGTACACCCCAATGGCAATTTTATAACATTAATAATTGTTAACACTCTGTAAATGTTTCAAATAATAAATAAATAGCATGGTGGAGGTATTGGTTATTCAATTTTGATACCCAGTGAGGCAGTACCTATAAACACAACCTTAATTGAAACACAGGAAAAAGATATGTAGATATAAAATTGTGTAACACAAGGACTTGACAAGAATCATTTCAGCAAAAATAAAAATCTAAATTATTCAGTTGACCAAAATGCCATTATCATCATCATTAGAATGTGCCTGTAGCCCTTGCACGAAATGAGAACGTATTGGATAGCAAAAACACGTCAATATTAACATAAACAGCTGATGAACCCCCAAAACCTAAAACTGCGTTGAAAGAAACCGAAGAAACCTTCATAATACGAATTTATAAACCCATTACAAAACGAACAAGAATAAAGTTTTGTGGGATATCTTAGCGAGTTCTTTTTAACAGATCCAATATATCTTCCCTTAAGCTATTTTCAACGGCGTCAGCCTGAGATATAACCGAAGCTTTGAGAATGTCCCGATGTTTAACTCTATTCGGAAATTTGTAACCCAAGTTTCTGTGCAACGAACCAGTCGGTTTGGTCTAATTGTATTGCGCTATTGGGTTGCAACCCGACAAAAGGGCGGTCAGCTGTTGAGGTGTCGGAGAGATTTATCGTAGACATTCCATGGCTGAGAAATTCTGAATGCATTGTCGATAGATATCTAAGATCGTAGGAAACTGTTGTTTTCCGAAGTAGAATAAATTCATTACTTGGTACTCTATAAGTTATATAGACAGTAAATTATACTAAGTTTCGGGCTACAATTCTGTAGTAAATAGATTACACTATTGGTAACTCTTTTGCTAATGTATTCGATGTTTTTAATACGCCTCTATTAATGTACAAAGCTGTTCTTATTAAACATTTCAGCAGTGCATAACGGGGTCACTGCATAACAGGAGGATCTTTGGTCAGTTATCAATATTTGCGAGCACGGTCAACAGTTGATAAGAAATATTCTGATTGACCATTGACCAATTTTAGCGTGGCCTCCCAAGTGTCAGATAAGTTGTCAATACACAAACCAATTTGATTAATATATTTTGTTATTCAAAATAACTAGCTAAATAATGAATGGAGGTAAACTATCGAAACTCTTGAAAGAAATCGTATGAGCCATCCATATATTTAAATAATTCTTTTCGATCTTGGAGAAACGAAAGTGGTTGAAATTTGCCTAAAGACCTTATTAACTAATTAACTTCCGTTTAGTCAATTTATAATGTATGTAAAAGTTAGTTATTCAATTCGAAATTATTGTATTATTAGTATTTTCCATCTGTTTGACATTTACGTGTGTAAATCCCTAGACGGCTGGCCAGTGTTGCCATTGTATATCGATTCATTATTTATTCCCTGTCAACATCGGTCTGGCTGTGTTAAATTTGCGGCCGTGCTCGGAAAACGGTATGAAATATATCTATCGACCACCACAACACGGACATGTGCCTAGCATGGTGGTCGAAAAATCATAAAATTCATGTAACAAAAATTTTAATGAATAAAGAAAACTTTAAAAAAAAACTTTAAAAAATCATCGGTAGTTTTGCCTATTGATCCGATATTGGAAAGTTATCGATATCACTGTGCTGGACCCCAAGACCTTTGTTTTGGATTTATTTTTCTTCTTCGATGATTTAATTTACAACTTTACTACTACTGTACTGATGAACACATTATTTTTTTTACTTTACTTGTACATCAATTTAAATTTTTTTCTTTGCTTTATTCTCTCTTTTTTATTTAATATTATTTGTGCTACGACTGTACATAAATATTCTTTTTTTATATGAAATACCGCACAAGAGTCCCAACTGCTCCCCTCTGGAGCCAGTGAGACTATGGCATCCCCAATTGGGGTATGTTGTGTGGCTGAAGGTAATGGGGAGGGGAAGGAGATAGGGAAGAGGAAGGTGGGAAAGTACCTGGCTATTCAGATCTGGTCACTAAACACGGCTAATGCCATTTCGAGCAACGTTTCAATTCTGAATGGTGGTCTTACACCAGGACACTGATAGTATCTTCCACCTGGAACGTGGCGTAAATATACTATATATTATTTTAAATGAATAAATTGTGAAATAACACAAATTAATCAAATAAAATATATTTGCGCACGCCGGGCTCGAACCCGCGACCTTCGGATTGTGAGTCCAGAGTCTTACCTCGGGACCACGGAGGCCGTCATACGTAAATGGCACGTGTTACCAACCCAACCAAAATACCTAATAAACAAAAGTATTACGGACTAGCTGATTCCCGGAAAGCGTTTCAATGCCATATTCAAAGAATTTTTTTTCTCCCTGCTTGTCCTTTCCCGTGCGTCCCTGTTCCCCTCCCGCATCCTCTTCCCCACCCGCGTTCTCCTTCCACCTTCCCCGCCTTCCCTCTCCCCTCTCCCGCTCCCCCGTCCCGCCAACCTCTTTCCCGCGTTCCATATATTCAGTCCCAGTACATTCAGTGTTCAAACAGCTCGCATGCCACCTTTTACAATTTTTTATTCAAATTTTCATTTTTCGAATATTACAAATATTCGTATTTGTGTGTTGTGAGAACAATCAATCAAATTTGAAAATCAATCCTATTTAAAATATCTATAATTCTTGATTCGGTTCAAACTATTAGGCTAGTACTTCAAATAAATTCATTAATTTAAAGAGTTTCGAAAATTGAATATTGATTTAACCGTGTGAAAAGTTTTTTAATAATGAAATGATTAAGCTTTTTATATGGTTGTAATAATCCATAAACCTTCACGGGGGCTTAAAGAAGGTATTTTGAAAGTTTCAAGCATTTCTATCGCTTTAAACAGCAATACATAGATAACTCATATACGTACATATATCCCAAGCAAGCATATTTTGATTTATATATGTAAAGGTATCTGGGTTAATGTGAAAATAAAATTACTTCTCATAGCTCCTAATTACAATTTCAAATTTCTTGTCAATACATGAATAAATCTAAATCGGTTACAATACCTGTCCGTGGTATTTAAAAATCGCCTAAATATTCATATTTCAAATCCATTTTATGTTCAGTTTAACGCATGGTTTAGAGTCAAAATTTTCCGAGCCTTACAGAATATTAGGAAAATCATTAAGTCTTACCCCCCTGTATTTTCAATTCTTTCTACACCTACCTGTTTATTTTGCCGAAAGGTGGGGGGATCAGAGCTCACTCCAGATACCTATGAGTTCAGGGAACACGCTTCAGAGCATCAGGTTACAATTCTGGGAATCCATTATATACCTTACACACCTACCTGTTTACCTGCCCTGTGAAAAAAGGTTTAACAGAATTCAGACCGATACTTCGATCACTTCAGAAAATCGTACGTATAAATCATGCCTGTGGTACTTTCTCTAATAGGAAGATAAATTATCAATTTTTGTACTTAAAATAAAAATTCGGAAATTCAGTGTGTTTCAAATTGTTTTTCCACGTAAGTTCAATCAGATTTTCACAGTCCATCTTATCTTTATTTTACACTAGCTGGTTCCTGGCACGCGTTGCTATGCCATTCAAAGAAATAAATTGACTCTCCCTTCTTATTCTTTCCCGTGCGTCCCCGTTCCCTTCCACCTTCCCCGCCTTCCCCCTCCCTCGTCTCTTCCCTCACCACGAACCCCCTACCTTTCCTCCCTCCTTCAAAAATACATGAAATACACACATTTTCATTTATACAAATTTCATAACGCCAGAGCTCATCATTATTTACAGCATATGTTACTCTCTGATATGTAGCTTTCTATTAGTGAAAGAATTTTGAAAATCGGTTCAGCATTTTCGGACCCTATTCAATGCAAACAAACAAACAATCAAATCTCAAATCAAATCAAGTTGTTTGGTAAAGAATGGTTTTTGAAGATAATTTCAACTAGTTTTTAAGGTTGCGATTTTGTAGCTTTAAAAGCTCCATTCATGTGATAGTATTTCCTAGTCTTTCACATTTAACTCTTCCCGGGTTAAGACTTGACATTATTTGAAAAATCTCGTACTGCCAACATAGTAAGCCAGCCACAGTAAGACCCTCCGTTCATGGAGATACTTACAAACTACGTCATTGTGACACAGCCACAAGTACCCTGCAGATATACTACTTTTTAATGCTGGTTTCCTTACACGGCGCTACCCGAAGTATACTGAACTTGATCATTTTTCACGTGCAGCTATGGAGTTAACACGATGTCAAGCGATGTCAAATGACTTTGTTCCAACATCGATCCATGCCTTCTCCTCTAAATCCTTTCTAACGTATTCTGGTAAAGTAAAGTTATATAAACATCCATTTTTTCTACTTCCAAAACAAATCTAACATTGCTTTCATGTTCCGACGCCATTTCTGTCAAACGTCAAACTAAAGTAGTAGACACGAATGCTGCAAAGCGTAGCGTGCGATCAACACCGTCAGTAGCATGAAATTGACTTCAAACCGACAGCTACCGCATAGCGCCGTGTATGGACACTAGCAAAATCGTACGGAGGGTACTCTCGAGCGGCGTGCATACTACGTGCATGAGGCTCGAGTAGCTTGTGGGTAGCGTCATGTACGGAGGCACTAAGGCTTAGCCAGCCAATCATTTGAACTCACAACGCATGGGTGCGACCCAGACGCGATCCAGATGGAACCCCAGACCCCAGGTTGGACCCAGATGAGAACTCAGCCACTGACCGGTCACTTTATTGAATTTTCCCTCCCCGGTTTTCGTTTGGTATTTTCGTATAATTGCTTTCCACAATTCCAATGCGGAAGGCTGATAGTGAAAAATGAACTGCGTATTTTCCAACACCTTAATATCGAGTCCCTCCATTACCATAATTACCTTCGAGCATTATCAAGTTATACATATTTCCAATTTACTTAAACGTGGAAATAAAAATCATTGTCACGCTCTTTTATACAAATTTATTCCTTAGACAGAGTCGTTTGAGTTCGCCTTTCGTAATTTCGGCAATTACTTTGGGTAATTATGTCGTTTATCACACAGCCGAGTAATAATTTATGAACAGTGCTCTAAATTTCGTTCTTATTCCACGTATGGAAACTACAAGAAGAAGGAAGAAGAATTTTTCATCAACGGAAAAACGCTTTTTATGGTATAAAACAAATTATTACAAAGAAGCTGTTTCAAGGACTTTTGACTTCTTTCGTTAAGACATTGTGCTAATACGCAATGCGTAAATACAAAAACCTAAATTCGTGCCTAGCACGTAGGCGAATGATCTTTTCAAAGATTTTTAAAGGTTTTTATAACGACAGAGCGCTTTTATCGATTAAGCAATTTTTTCTGAGTGTTAAATAAAATTTCTGAATAATTTGATGTAATAATAATTAGGGAGGCGGTTATGGGTACTGCTACCTTTGGAACCCTTTAATTGAAACCAATACCCCCTCCATAGGTCACCCCAAGTGGTTCGCTACATTTAGTGACTTAGCAGGAGGGCCCGGTTTCATGGGTGAGGTTTGTCTGATTGGCGGCACATGAATTAGCTGCCTACTGCTTGGCGGGCCGGATCTGACTGAAGAGACTGGTTGAGGAAACTTTTTACCTCCTCAGCTGGATTCTCCCGACCCATGCGGCCTTATACCGCAGTGGAAGGGGTGGATTCGTACGCCCGTCACTCATAGTTACAGTCACTCACACTTTGACCACCAGAGTTCTACCCACCTCTCGTACCTTTTTCCTTCCCAGAACTTCCTCCCCTTCCTTTCCTTAAAAAGACCCTCCATACAGCATCCCCAAAGATGACGTATGCCTTGGGGGATTTTTATTTCTTCTCTGTATCCTGTGTGGAGTTAAAATAAAAAAATTGTAGATTTTTTCGCTACGGGGGTAGGTTAACGCAGCCCCATACATTTCGTAAAGAATATGTATACGTTAGTTTATAAATTGAGATAAGATAACGTTTAAATAAATGAGATTTACTAACACTTTATTATATCCTTCTGCTGTTAATTATCAAATTGGATGTTTGTTATAATTGTGGTACCTGATTTGTACCCTGCAGAATACCGCCCGACCTGTTCACCTGTACTGATACTTGTAAAAGTCACGGAGTTATCGTCAATCATTAACCTTTTCTCAGGAATGGTTGATGATTGATGATTGGTGGTTGGGTGTTTTCTTTTTGGTGCTTCACATGATCTCATTCTGCTTCGCAAACTTTGATTATTCAACAAGGAACCTACCTTAATGATGAACTTTAAAAACCCCCTAATACCCCTGTTTGTCCATGATGGTATTACGAGTATAAGGCGCAGATTTAAAATTTTAAGTCGTAGCACATCTGCAATTTTCGTCTAGTGTATACTGTCCTCACGTCCCTTATTAAGACAACGAAAAAGAGCAAACTTTTAAATTTCGCTCTAGGCGACAAAGCTAATAACAGCACTTGGTAGTAGACAGATACACTTTTGAAACCTAGTATCAGTCGACCCAAAAGTAAAAGTTTGGCAACACTGCTGTAATTAGAGGCCAAAGAGCTGGAAATTTTGTTGCAAATATATCAGACTCGTATAGCATAATTGTTTCGTGCAATTACAATTTGTTTTGGTTTGACATCGCCACTTGTTAGACAAAATTGTGTTTTTCTTACACAGTTTCACCATTTAAACAGACTCTCTCTCTCTCTATCTCTTTTCAGAAAATGTGTTTTATTTATACAAGCCTACTGGTAGTAAACATTTATTTTATCCTTCGTGTAAAACAAAGTTTTTTTTACATTAGCTTTTCCTTTAGGAGGCCATGAAGAAAACAAACTCCATCAGGGTATTTTTAATTTCACACAGAAGATGAAATTCTGGATGGAAAAGGGTATGAAGGGTGGGTACAAATCTGGGGATCAGTGTGTGTCTAGGAGTGACGGCCGTATGGATCCACCCCTCCCATTGCGGTGCAAATGGATCGAAGACAGCCCCGATGGAGATGTCAACGGTGTCAACCAGTCTCTCCATCAGACGAATCTGCACCAAGACCTCAACAAACCTGAATCCATGATCCCGAGCACCCCCGCTAAGCCATCAAATGTAGCCAACCATTTGGGGTGACGAAAGGTGTTGTTTATCCAATAAAGAGTTCCAGGCGGCGCGGCAATACCTTTTACTTCCAAATTGTGATCCCAAATTTTACACTAGTTCGCCAACATCAACAGCGGCGCCCTACAATTCTTTTTTGACTATCGCGATTTAAAAGAACAACAAATTATCGTATAGTTTTTTTATTCTTTTTCAAAAGAATTTTAATAAAATTTAAAAAACAAGCCTAAAAATAACAACAAAAAGAACAAATTTCAGAACAAAATGTCATGTAATGCCACTGTTCACCAACCATTTCCAAATCTTATCCATGATACAAAGATATGAACCTAAGTATTCAACATAAGCCCAACGTATTGACCTCAGGAGTAATAAAAATATTTATCAATCAATGAAATCTCTTTCCTATTTTCGTACTCGTAAAAACATGAGAAAGAATTTCCTCGCATATTTTTACCTGACTATTAAGGGTTATTCAACCGACATTACTATTTTTCGAATCATAAAACATTTCGAAATTCACCAGAAAAATGACATCAAAAAGACGATCTAAGTAAATATGATTTAGCACGACCTTCGAGGAACTGAGATAGTGTGATGCTTTCATCGTAACAATTTTATAAAAAATTAACATGGCCACTCAAATAATTTGGTTAACTTATCTGGCAAGAAAAATCTTAAAGCCACATTGCTCGCATTAAATTCTTTGGTGCTTCTAGTTCATAAACATTGAAACAATGTTCCCAATTTCGTAAACACCATTACGTCACACGATAACACCAGCGACAGAGACTGCATTCACATATTTTGAAAAGCTGTCTACTTTGCTGTTTTTGACTTCTTCATCTATAACTGCTTTCGCGATGTATACTTTTCCTGATGCTCATTTCTTTGTCGGTTTGTTTTGCGTATGTAAATCATTTAATAGACAATTTCTTGACGTTGTTAATTAATTGTATTGCATTGGCGTTGCTTACTTTTTTGAACTATGTAATTAATCGTAAATCAATCAAACCTATTCTACCAGTCATCCATCAAAAAAGTACTGCATAAACGTCGTGATATCGGTAATTGCCGAGCATTTAGTTGTAACCTGCCATTATTTGTGGATTTGTTCCTGAAGTCCTAGGAAGACACAAAACGCATTCAGCACGCCTAATTACGAATCAATTTAAATTTACAAGCAACCCATTGATTAAAGGCGACGGGGTTAAGCTCAATATTTCGTGGTATCCGATGATTAACGGCTGCGCCAAAACTAAACATGGAACACCATTTTAAATTATCAACTATGCTATCTCATAGGATTAGATCGCGAGACATGATATCACGATTACATAAATAAGCACAAAATTCACTGATGATGATGATATCTGGACACTGCAACGCTGTCCAAAATGTTGGGTAAATAATGATGTAGCGAAACACGCTAAAGTACTCCAAAAATCACGATAATTCTATTGGCCATGAAAGCATCAAATCATATCTGCTTGTGATAGTATTTATATCGCTCAATACATAATAACATAAAAGTCCACTTATCTTGAAAGATTGGATTCGTTAAGTTTTAATAGTCCAACTGAAGCCTTATTTAAAACGTGTGGTGAATATTTTCTATAATTTTTTTCATTCCATATTTAGGTAACATGTCGTGTGCGTAAGGGCTACGCTGCTTCTCCTACTTATTCCGGAATGACTGAGCTATTTCTGGTCACGTGATAAAAATGAGAGCCAAAACGATTAACCTCTTTGGGAAGAAAGCCGCGGAGGTCTTTTCAAGGCATAAGAGCTCCGTGTATAAGACGAGTGGTGAATCTTCAATGGCGTCGTTTGTATCCCATCACCTTCGTCGATTACTATACATTTTACGTGAGAGCGTATTAACCAGGGACAGACTTTACTAACATTTAATATAAACCTTTCAATAACCGTTATTTAAAAATATGCAGGAGGTTAATAATCACATTTCCAAAAAGTATACGAAGGTGAGTCATAAAGTAATGCCTCCTATTTTTTTCTACTTAGACAAAGTTAATTAAAAGAAAATTTGAATTTGGTGCTATTCCTTAAACCTTCTTAACTTTTTGCGTCAACACTGCACGTAGCAGCACTGCAGTAGTTTGCAAAATAGACGACATTGATGTTCGTAATAAACAGCGTTCTGTGATTGATTCTTGACTGTAGAAGGTGAAACGCCCGTTCGCATTCATGAAAGACTGAAAAAAGTGTACCATGATGCAAGGGAGGAGGTTAGCACTGCCAAATGATGGGTTTGTCACTGTAATGAAAGACAGTTGAAAGACAAACACTGCTAGCTGACAAAAAGCGGAACGGCGCAGGCAGTTGTTTGCAGTGACTGCACGCGGGTTGATGACATCATTCGTGGTGACCGCAGATAACTACAGATGTCGCATTCTCTCCCTCAGTAAAATCAGTGTGATGACGATTATTCGACAACTGATTATTCAACAAAAGTTTGTGCAAGGTGGGTACCAAGAAAGTAAACTGGCCAGAATAAAGAAACAAGAAAAACAATAGCCTCACAACACTTGCAGCGCTTGATTTCTGGAAAAAATGTGACTGTAGATGAAATATGGGTTCATTTTTTTAACCTGAATCAAAGAGGCAGTCAATGAAATGACATCACACAAACTCACCAAGGACAAAAAAAATCAAAACTGTGTTATGGCGATGGTGTTCTGTATATCACACCCGAGCTTTTTACAACACTTTCATACATGCCCTTGTTGATGGACCAAAGCTGTGGAAATGGACGGATGTTATATTGAAAAGTAACAAATTAATCGTCGATGGTGTGGTTTTCAATCCATATAATTGCATTTTTTTATTTCTTAACGATTCTTTAATTGAAAAAAAAATAGGAGGCAATTACTTTTAGACTGACCCTAGTACTTAAGTTTAACTATCTCAATAAATTTGATCTTTTCTCGGTTAATTTGAAATCTTAGGTTTAATACCTCTTATTGTGGTGAACATATTATCGTATTTACCACAAAAAAAATAATTTGCAGAAATTCGTTCGACTACCAGGATTACCAGCTAAATTCGAAATTTTTCTTATAATTTCAGACAACTAATATCTCCCGTAAATGGATCTCTTCAAGGCCTAGGTTCTACTACTTCCTTCCTTCCTTTCTTTCTTTCACTCTTGCATCCCCAAAAATAACATTGGCAATGATTAACCTTACAGATTTCTCTACGAAGAAAATAGATGGTCTTGTAACTTCAGTGAAAATCCTACACCTGCCCTGATAGGCGGATTTTCTTAGAATCACCTCATGTTCAATGTGAACACGAAACCCTTCATGAAGGACCATTCATTATTAAAACCGCTGATTTATGTTTTTATTCCTGCCCTTTGCGGAAAAGAAAGTACTACGTGGTTTATCAACACCATTAAAGTCTGCTGGCCGTAAAATTATTGAATTTAGCGATGTTTTATGTATGTTGCTGCCATGTTGGGGCAACAATGCCTTAAACCCCAGAAATAGAACTTGTATTTTATTATGTAATCGTCCATTGCTATTATCATAAAAAGTAAACCTGAGCGTTACTATATATTAGGTAGGTATAATTTATTAGCAAGTTTTAGGGCAAAAGACGACTTTGTCGTAATTTACTTAACAATTTATTTTGATTAGTGGAATACAAACATTACTTTTTCTTTTGTTCTTTGTAGAGAACTAGCGAATACCCAGCATGTGTTGCAATGCCATTCAAAGAAAGAAAGTGTTTGCGTTTTAGTTGTGTTTATTGCTATTACTGTACTCCAACTCGTGAACTGGATTGGGCGTAAATGACATGTAGCATAGATTTTCCAGATTTACCACCTGCTGCTACTATGTTTCCTTTGCTTCGTTGCAATCCTTCCCTACGTTCCTCTCTATTCCCACGCCTTTTCCCCTCCCTCTTTCTTCATTCACGCTCTCCCGAACCCCTGTATACTACAGTAATTCTATATACTACAGTGTTATATGATTATAACAATATTACAATAAAATTATTTCCTTGTTGCAGGTTCGTCTTCCTGGCCATCTACACGGCCGAGATGATCATCAAATCCATAGCAAAAGGGTTCATTCTGAACAAATATACGTACCTCAGAAATCCTTGGAATTGGCTGGATTTTGTAGTCATCACTTCGGGGTACGCAACCATCGGCATGGAGGTCGGCAACCTGGCCGGGCTCAGGACCTTCCGGGTTCTGAGGGCTTTGAAAACGGTCTCCATAATGCCAGGTTAGTTCATAATTATTTTTTTAATTAATTTTCTGTTTTCAGTTTTAGTTAACGCCCGATTATAATTTTTTTCAAATGTTTCTGGTTTTCACCCTTTAAAGGCGTTCTAGGCCATCGTTTCAAAATGGAGAGAGAAAAGGGAATTTATAATTTAAATGTGCAAATTTCAAAATTGTGTGAAAGATTGGAGTCGACTTAGAAGAGATGAGATGTTGAATCGAGAGGTAGTTTTAGATAAGGCTTGATAGAAGAGAGGATGTTTGTTTAGAGAGGGACAAACAACAAATGTGTCCTCTAAATATCTAGAATACGAAACTCTCAATCTGGGGAGTCAAGTACGCGAACTTTAAAAAGTGAGAAGAAAGGGAACAACGTCCAATTCTCATTCGAATAAGTGAGGAAATTGCTCTTTCGGGAAAATGAGGGAATCGTTGAAACCTCGGTTTTGATGGGGTAGTATTGAGGCAAAACAGGCTCCCTTGGATTGACTAGTAACATTCCAATACTCCGCCCGAACATTACGAGATCTATCTTTGAGAATGAAAAAATGTCAGATAGGGGAATGTGGTTTACGAGGGTAAAAATTGGGTTGGATGCTCCTTATTTTACCAAGGAATCCGCAATATCGTTACCCACGATGCCAAGATGTCCAGCAATTCAAATCAGAGTTACCGTTTTTCCAAATCTTTGAATGGAGGCTATTAGCAATCTAATAAGGCCAATATTCAAATTTCATATTTTGAAATCCATTATCCAACCAACCTATTTTATAGCAAGAACGTATATTACTCTTTGTATATTTTTTATCAACGTCACATACGCAAAAAAAAAACAATAAATGCTTACCACTAGAATTGGCTCTTCACTGAACTGGTCGTGATCAAACCAAAACATCTTTTGGTCAAAGAAATTATTTGGATCAGGTTCCACGAACCCGTCTATAATATTTTTCAAGATTATTTTAAGTCTTCCAACTCATTTGTTAAATTTTAAAATATTGTTATGTTTGTATTGACAGAGGATTGTCATGATATTTTTTCTTCTTTGTTTCTTAAATTTCCTTCTTTTCCTGTTAATGTACTGGTGTTGTTTTTTGTTTTGTTTCTTCTTCTTAATGAAGCATTATTCTGATAAAATTGTTATTACAATGCATTCCCAAAGAACTCAACTGTCTACTCAAACAATATTTTTTTTCTTTCTCCTTGTATTTTTTTGTGTTTATGCATGTAATGATTACCTTCATGATGGGTAAATTGTTAACCTCGATACAGGTTATGTAAGACCTATTGAGGTTGGTAGTTGGTGGTATCTCTCTCACTTTTAAACGCGGTGTAAACATTAGTGAAAAATTTACTCATTACCATGGTGACAGATGGTTAAACCCGACTTAAAGCCGTCTTAACTATACCACCGCTGAACCGGCGCATGAAAATCGAATAATTAATGTTTTCTTTTTCACCTTGGTTATTTAGACTGGTGTCTAAATGTCTCTAATCCCATTACAAATGGCCAGTTCGATTAATAACGGTAATGAGAGAATCATCCACTTTGGAACGAGGTCCTGAGATAACGCTATTAATTATAATTTAATTTAATAAATCAGGTACGCCTCATACATATGTCTGGTAATGTTGTATTATCGTGAAAACAAGCTTGTGGGTGAATGGTTAAAATTATTTGAAATTTGTAATACTTAAAAATAAAATAAATAAATTTTATTCTCCTACTTTAGAAATCGAATCACAAAATCTCTGTGTCTTTAATTCTCCGCCGTTATCTGATTTTGTTTTTTTTTTCTGAAAGTTTTTAAATTATCTATAATATTCACAACATAAGCGGTTTCTCTTTCAAATTAGAAATAAACAAAAATGTTTTATCTAAACCAAAATATTACTCCAAAGTTAATCTGACGGTACCAACAATGATTAAAATTAAAACCGTCCGTAATGTTTGCAAAAAGCTTAAGCAAATAAAGCATTTTAAACGGACAAAGAGAACGAATAATATGAAAGCTCCCGATAGGGTCCCATTGAGGATGATGATAAATGACCGCGAATAAATGATTGAAAATAAAGTCTATGAAAAGAAATGAATTTTTTGGCCTTGGCAAATAATGGCAACTCGGAGATGGAACGTTGGATAATATCAAACGCCCAGGAGAGATAGCAATATGATCATTTATTACCTGATTATTTTTATTAACTTTCTTTTTCTTTATTTTATTGCGTTCATCTTTAGAAATGAACTTATTCTTTTGATGCCTAATCCTGTCGGAGGCTAACCATCATCAGGACATTGGAGGTTATCCACCACTTACCTGGTATAAGTAACAGATGATTTACTCCTTCAAGGCTCTCGCAATGACTCTATTTTTTTTTAAATGAACGAATCTACATTTAATTTTGAACGAATCTATACTTCCAGTGTCCCTGCATACGTTGTTAGTAAGCAGTATGCAAGTGCTTAGCGGGAAATACAAGATACAAAAAGTGTTAGTATGACTAAGTATAGACATTGCTCATCACTGTTACATCATCAGGACAATCTTCATTCTGCAAACTGCAGCCTAGAACAACTAAGCAGAACTATATTCGTAATTGTCAAGTACGTTCTCTGCTACGTCTTCCGCCAATCTTCCCCTGGATTATCAATTGTGTAATCTTTTATTTGTCGTTTCTCTAAATATTATAATTTTATCGTTTTGTTTATTTTTCATTGAAAAACCCGCTAAAATGCCAGAGAAATTTAATTTTACAATTATAATTATAACACTCTAAAATAAATAAAAAGAGATATTACAATTTATAAAATAGAGGTAGGAGAAAAAGTTATTACAATGCAAATATATGAAATACATTTACAACAGGCAATATAATCGTAGGCATATACATGCTCAGTGAAATAACATGTTCGATCATACTCAAAGGCATATATTCAAAGCCATGTAAAATGCTCAATCGTATTCCTAGGCACGTACGTGCTGAAAGACATGCTCGATTATACTCAAAGGCATAAGACGTGCTCAAAGACATTTAACATGCTCAAACACTCGTAGGCGCATACACCACATAGGCAGAGAGAAGCAACGTGCTAGAGTCATACATCTTCAAAACAATTTCAAAACTCTGGTTCGCTCGAGAAAGAACCTTCTTAGTAGGTTATCCAGTGTAGGAAGTCCAGGGACTCTCGCTTATCCACAATTCAAATTCAATTATATTTAAGAATATTAAAAACAAATTTACGATATCGAATCGATTTCTAAATAAATTACTCTCTGTCAATATCGGTCTGGATATCAACAGTGCGGCCGTGCTAGGGAAACAGTATAAAATTATCGGTAGTTACACCCAGCTTTATTGTGAAGTTATCGATTTCACTTCTCTAGATCCCCAGGTTTCGATACCGTAGAGAAGAATAGGTAAAAAGGAACACTTTAATGAGTCTTCAAATACGTTTTATGTAAGTAAATAATAAGAAAGTTTTGTGGGGTATAATTCTCTTATTTTCTTAGCCATTCTGTCTGATTGCACATTAATAATTTCGTCTTTGTGCCACTTTTCCTTGATATTCTGAACAAAAGCCGATGACAAGGAATAAACGCTTCCACGCAGCTCACAAAGGAACTTGCTTCTTTGTTCCAGTCTCAATCATGCATAAGTACCTACAACAGAAGATATCCCTTTTGCCGCTGATAATAACTACCCGATAGTGACAGTAATACATTCTCTCTCTTTTCTCTATTTACACTACCAAGGTAAAATAACTATATTAAAAATCTATTACCTACTCCAAATTAACCATACTAACTCACGTTTTGTCTAAAACGTTATCTCAAAAATCTGTATGTTTGTAGAAGCCAAAACTCTCTAACTGTTATTTTTCATTGGAATTTACTCAACGTGGCTTACACATGCGCTGTGGGATTTTAAAATAGGCAGGTAACTGTAAAAAAATCATACAAGAAGCAATATTGTCGTTCGTTCCTATCGGCAAAATTATTTGGAAATCGAATCTAGTTACATCCATGCGCACAATTTTTTTATTTTTTATTTATTTATTTATTTATTTAGTATAGTATAATACATTTATAAACATTATTTATGATATGTTTTGACTGTCCAACTAGGATGATTCCCGTTTTAGAACAGTCAAATCAGGATTAGTGTGAACATATGGAACATGATTTGTACAAAAAAGAGGAAATAAAAAGAAGAGAAATAATAAAAAATTAAGTTATAAAGTTTAAAACATAGTAACAAAAGTTAAAACAAAGTAGTTAATATACATATGGGATCTTAAAAACAGAGGATTAAAATATATAGATAACTTGTGTATGCATTGCATAATACAGTAGAAAAATAGAAAAAAAAGAGAAGGGAAAGAAATAAAATTATTATAAAATAACCAACAAATTATTATACAAAAGCCGTGGTTTGTTTAGCATGGTTATTGAAATGATAATAATAACAAATAAAAGGAAAATAAATATATAAATAACACAAATGATTACAGCATAAAGTTAACTGGTGTTTCCCTTTCATATTATAGTCGTACTAATGAGAACTATAAAGAAAACAGATACAATTAAAAAAAAAGCAATTAATACATGATTATTACTGTTTTTTGCTTGCATAGTTATCAAATAATAATAAAATAATAGGTATGTTTACTTATACATGGTGTTTGCATTACATATTATAAGCATACATATATATTTTGTATAAATATGATTTTTTTTTTTTTTTTTTAAATTTATTTATTTATTTTATAAATCAACAATCCAGTCCCGCTAAGCCAATTGCAATTGGCTTGACAGCAGGTGCTTATAATTACTTACAAATATATTTAAAGTTATAATTTACATCTTTTATCTACAGTTTAAACATTTTTTCATAAATTTTATCAAGTATCAATTATCAAAATAAATATTCTTTTTCCAATAACCAATTTTTCACCATATATTTAACCTTATTCATAGAATTATGTTGCTTTATATTGTCAGGTAATAAATTAAATATCTTCGGTATGTTGTATTCAAACGTTCTCTGTCCGTACTTATTATTAAATTTCGGAACTATTAACCCGTCGTTACGCGTGAATCTAGTGCTATATTTATGATCTAGTTTCTCTTTATGCTGCGGGGTAAATATATGCTGAATTATAACTTTATACCATAGTATTGCCTTCACAGGTAAAATTTTTGCACTCTGAAACAGCAACGGAGTATTGTGTCTTTGTTTGAAAATGTTAGGGACAACTAATAATTTTACAATTGCGTTTTGTGCAACTTGTACTTGTTTCAGGTTAGTTACAGTAGTATTTCCCCATATTGTTAACCCATATCTTATTATTGATTTTGCTAGTGACATATAAATTATTTTAAGTGTATCAATTGATAGGAAAAAATTTAATGTGTACATTCTGCTAGCAATTGATCTGAGTCTTTTACAGGTTTTTTTAATATGTTTGTCCCATTTAAAAAAAACAATCTACCGTAACACCAAGATACACGTATTCAGTAACTAATTCTAAGCTTTCACAATTACAGTTAATTTGAATATTTTTGTGGATGCAATTAAAGTTATGAGAAATAATATTAGGATTAAATTGAAATTTGGCATTAGGTGATCTTATATGCATTACTTTAGTTTTTTCAGCATTTATTAATAGCCCTGCATCATGTGACCATTTACAGAGTTGATTAAAGTCAATTTGTAAGAGTTCAATTGCAATTTTTAGATCTTTGTGTGATATGACCAATGCCGTATCATCTGCGAATACAAAATGTTTTACAAAAGAGAAAAGTTTTTTGATTATAGTTACATAGATTATATATAGTGTAGGTCCCAATATGGAACCTTGTGGAACTCCTGCAGATATATTTTTTGTTTTACTAAATGTATTATTTATTTTGGTACATATTTTTCTATCTGTAAGATAATCTTTAAATAAATTTAACAAATTTCCTCTTATTCCAATTTTTTCTAGAGTTTTTAGCATTTTTAAAGAGTTTATTGTGTCAAAAGCTTTAGAGTTGTCGATAAATAGAACAATAACATGTAATTTATTATTTAACTGATTATTTATATAATTGGAAAAATCTTGCAGTAGTTTTTCAGTGTTTTTTTTTTCTTTGGAAGCCATAAAAAGAGAATAAAAAAAAGAAGTGATAGAATCAAATGAAATATCCAATTAAAACAAAAGATTAACTGCTGCTTGTTAGCATTCTAATTTAAAAGTAATAGGTAGTTAAATACACGCACATAGTAATAACGATTAGAACAGAAAGGTATCTTTTACATAGTTTATTTTTGTTGGAATTTTTGTTATTGTTTTGGTTTGCCATAGGACATTTGCAAGAGACAAACTATTTCGTCATTTGCTCTTTGTATAATTGATTACGCAGCGGCATCCCGATTTTCTATAAATTTATAACATACTTTCCTTGAAAACTTTATGCTTAAAAAATATATGTTATTCTTGAAGATGATATCTTTACATTTGCCATGCCGAAACAGTGATTATATGAAAATCCCTTCGATTGAAAAAAATCGCTATGTATGCTCCGAAAATTATTCATTTTTTTCTGTTAGTTTACAAGTCATGTATGTAAAAAAATTCACAGTGTTTCTTTATGTGCTACTTAATTTTTTATTTTATTTTTTATTTATTAGCAAAAACAGCATTACACCAATATATTGCAAAAACGGTGATACAAGATACATAATCATTACGTTTACAGTTAAAACATTTATTTAATAAGTGCTATTTCACGCTTAAAATCATTGCAGGAAATGTGGAAAATATCCACATTTCAAGGCAGTTAATTAACCTAGTAAGTCTGCCCAGGGGCATCACCATTGGTAAGTTAGTTCTGCACCTGGGAAGAATCAAAAGTCTGTGATGGCGACCTCGCGTGAAATTATCCGGGACATAGAATCCTATTTCAGCCAGAATATCTGGTACCGATATAAAACCATTTAGAAGCTTATATGCCATCAGCAGTAATGCGACATCTCTTCTGGAACTAAGGCTGCAGATACCCAGCATTCCCGAGATAAATGCTGTTGGAAACAGCCATGGGTAAAAATCGAACTCTCTCATATAGAGGTATCGTAATTTTTTTTTGTATTTTCACAACCATTAGTACATAGACGATGTCCTCAGGTCCCCATATCTGAGATCCACTCTCGAGAATGCTACGCACTAAGCTGAAGTAAAGCAGCCTTATTACTGTAAGTTTGGTCAAATCCTTAGAATTGTGTATGACAAAACCCAGCATCTTTGTCGCTGATTTACAGATCCAGTTATCACAAGATATTGGCTCTGTTTTAAGCAAGTCGAATTTAATTAAACATTTTCACAATTTTCATTTAATTATTATTGTTTTTATACTAGCGCGCTCCCTCTGACATTAGTATTTACACATCTCTCCTTCTTCTTCTTCTTTAACGCTTATTACAAGGCCTTAATAGATTTTTTCAATTTAGGTGTCGGTTTTGGGTACCGCTGTTTCGGGAACCATTCAATGGATAACCAAATAATGCATATCTGCCATAAGAGGTCCGATGTGTTTGGGCCTTAGCATGGATGACCGGGTTCATGGGTTGAGCATTATCCAAGTCTTGGCGATGGTTGCGCCTGCCCATTTACTCTGCGTGGCTGGGTGGATCGGAAGAGACTGATTTAGGCAGATTTTTGATCTCTCCAACAGAACTCTTTCAACCCATCGCCTTGCACGGCAATGTGATAGATCCATCCGTTCGTAATTCTTGGCCAAACAGATGCCCAGTTTCCTATCCATCGTTCTTATATTTTTGCTTCCCAGAACTTTCTTTCCTCCCTTTTCTTAAAAAGACCCACCGTAGAGCATCACTAAAGACTAAAGATACTCCCTAAAGCAGTACACTATCAGATAAGTTTTTAGATTTTCACGGCCAAACCCTTGACTCTGTGCAGAAACGGGCGGTCCGTTTGATAGATTCTCCTAACTTAACTAACGGATTGCAATCTTTAGAGCACAGGCGCCAGGTGGGAATGCTGTCCTTGTTCTACCGGTATTACAATGGAAGATGCTCCGAGGAACTAGCGTCATTGATCCCCTCGGCACCGGTGCATAGTCGGGAAACACGCCAAACGCGCGCTCAACATTTGTACACGGTTGACATTAGTCACATGAGAACGGGTCGTTTCTACGACTCGTTCTTGAGTTCAACAGCTTGGCTGTGGAACGATTTGCCGGCCTCTGTGTTTCCTCCTTCCTACAATATGGGTATCTTCAAGACCCATGTTCACTCCTTCCTCTCCTCAAAAACACCCTCCACACAGCATCCTCAAAGATGACATAGGCCCTAAGGGAAATTATTTTTTCCTCAGGGCCTCCTGTGTGGAGTTAATGTAAAAAAAAAAAAAAAAAATTCGTTATTTGTTTTTGGGCCTGATGATGGACACTGTAACGCTGTCCGATACGTTGGCTAAAGAAGGAGGTAGCGCAACATGGCATAACACCCCAAAAACAAATAACGAAAAAAGAGGAAGCTATCTTTTATCTTTTCCTAAGGGAAATTATTTTCCTCAGGGCTTAATGTATGAAGTTAATGTAAAAAAATGTGAGTAGCACTAACGAGAAATATGTTTGTGATTAAGTTCGAAATTCGTGGTTCGAACCCGAAATTCATAAAGGCGCTCAATTACTACTTTTTCTCTACTTAAAATTGTAATTAAAACACTTTGTTAACACATTTTATTATTTGAAAACGTAAAATATAAATGTTAATTAGTTTCACTACGGTTTTAATACTTCAATCCATAAACTTTTTAGCTAAATGTAGTTTTCCTTTTCCAGTTAAATATTAAACATGTGGCGTACATTTTTAAGGCGAGATCTTTTAACCTTTGGCTTGAATATGTGGTTTCAGAATATATTTTGTTCATTAGGGAGTAGGTACGCGGGGTTAGGACAAAATCCCCAAATTTTTAAGCTGCGGAAAGCGAAGGTTTTATTTTTTAGGAAGGGTAAATAATTAATTCCGTTCTCCGTTTCATTTCAAGTGAAAATTAAGCATTACTAATTCAATTGTAATTTTTCAAAGTTCATAGAATAATTACTTTGTTTTGAAAAATGGTTTGAAAACTCTGCATGCCATTCATGAAAGCTACAAATAATTCAAATTTATCGGGAAGTTCATACAAACAAAAACAAATTACTGAAAGAGCGAAAACGACAAACACTAACTTCAAAACTAATATTATAAATGCGAAAGTGTTTTTGTTGTTTGTTTGTTCCTCTTTCACGTTGTAACTGAGGGACCGTCCGAGATAATTTCTTGAATAGGGATAGTTGGAGGACTAGGAAGAAGCGTAGGCTACATTTCATCACGGGGTCATTTCATTACCATTGTAAAATTATTTGTACTAGCAGTTAACAACCCGCTCCGCAGGTTTTTGCTGATAGGCCCTGCGTTGCTTTTGGTTCGGCTTCGCCCATTTGTGTTTGTGACCACTTTGTAAATCCAATAGGAACTGGCTCCAAAAATAGCCTGTTCCTCGGATCCATTGTCATCCAGTGATTGTCACTGGGACAAAGTAACCGGGATAGGCAATGACGAAACAGGTACTATATAGTCGCTTGATGCAACTGAGTATTACCGTCAATCCTTCCATATTCGGAGGGATACTAGATACTACTAGTTCACTAAATCGCAGTACTTATACTTGCCTGGGGCACGTCCACACCAACCTGCCGACGGAACTAGCGACATCTTGTGGCGATTTTTTTAATTTAAAACCGAATTACAACGGTAGCTTCGTTTGAAATTCCACGTATTCAGATGTTATTTGTGGCGCAACGCGTACGGCGTGGCATCAACATGCACTCGAAATGGGGTTCTAAAATTCGCCACGCAGATGCAAGGGTATTAATACTGTTTGATGATGGTAATTTCTCCCTAATACAAAGGGGAGTCTCTAATAAAATTGTATCCATATTTTCACAGTGTGGACTGTACAATTAAATTTGTAGATCTGTCAAGCATTTAGGAATTAATGGACCTTGCAGAATTTACTGCCCTTAGCAACATTAAAAAATAAACTCCGGAAATCCGCCTAATGCCACATATCCGTTGGAATTAATTGTGTAAACAGTAATGGTTCACAACACTAATCTCTGTCGGCCTTTCATCTCACATGGTTGAGAAACGTTATTATGCTTTATTAAAAAATTCGTTGAGAAATCGTGCAGAACTATAAAATGCGAATGTATTCTGGATGAATTCTTCTGTTGGGTTGTATTGTTTATTTACTTAGACTGTGCTTGGCAATATTCTTGGTCCAGCGGTTCACAAGCTTGCGCATTCCTTCCATGAAGGTTTTCAGTTGGTCGCGAAACCACTTCTAAGTCTGTGGGAAGTCGATGACCTCGCAGAGCATCTTTGAGCGACACAAACAGATGACAGTCAGAGAGAGCAAGATTTTGGCTGTAGGGAGGGTGTGACAGTACGTCAAAATAGTTGATGATCTGAATGGTGTGGCAAGCCATGTGTTGTCAGTTATCTTGAAACAACCCTTTCTTGGATAAAAGAGCTCGGCGAGTCGTTGGCTTCAGCTTGTTTTCCAACGTTTCACTGAATCTCGCGCTTTTGATCGTAGGTCGGGTTGTTCTTTTTTTTAACGTACATAACTTTTACCACTCTGTCACATTTCCACCACTCTGTCACATTTCCACCACTCTGTCACATTTCCACCACTCTGTCACATTTCCACCACTCTGTCACATTTCCACCACTCGGTTACATTTCCACAACCCTGTCACATTTCCACCACTCTGTTACTACTATAAATGAATTCTCTCTGAATCTCAGAGTGGAAATTGTAGCAAGGGGGAAGGAGGCCTAAAATGCCTATTGGGGGTGACAAGCACGAGCTGCGTGTATACCTATTTCCAATGACAACCCACGTGACAGATTAAACGTACGACATAAAAGTTGAAGGAGACAAGTTTTGAGATTTTTTGTAATATTATGTTAAACATCATTAAAAATAAAATAATAATATTGGTAATATTCTGTTGAATTTTTTTCCACTAACTGGTGGAGACAACTTTATGTAGGTTAAAAAGAAGAACGACCCAGTCCCCTTTTTCGAGAAGTCTTGCAGTATAGGCCTTTTAGTATAAAACGGTAAGCGTAGACTTTCCCGTCACTCTTGAATTTTTTTCTTCTTCGGAAATCCTGGGTGTTCTGACTTCATTCTTTGATATTGTAGTGGTGAATCAAAGTGGTCAATCCATGCACTTTTCATCACCGGTGTCTATTCTGCACAAAAATATATCGCCTTCTTTGTTGAAGCAATCGAGCGAACCTTGGCAGATGTCAATCCTTTTGAGCTTGTGTTCTACAGTAAGCTGCTTTGTACACATCGCTTACTGACTTTATGAAAGCCAAGCTCATCGTGGATGAATTGATGAGCTTGACCATGACTGATGTTAAAAAAGACTGTACCTCATCTATTTATATAACCTTCTCTCAAGAATGCTGAATCTTGTTGTCCGGAGGTTGACGGGCGTCCCGCTCCGTCTTCGACTCGTCCAGCTACTTTTAAACTTCTCGATTCACAAAAAAAAAACACTTATGATAAAAGTCTACGATGAATTCACACCCTCCGACTAGAGAAAAGGTATCGCTACTCGTTGCTCTTCCTTGGTGCATACTGCTAACGGAGCAGACATGCTTACACTGTAATAGCCGGAAGGCAAGTAACGCGATCAAGATGAAATTTCCCACACTTGACCGCAGACGTACCAACTCTAAGCACACAAGCGCAGAAGGCGAAATGACAACTTTGAAGGTGCGGTATGGCGAAAGCGTAGATATTTTTAACTCGCCCTGTTACGAAAAACATCAAATTCACTAAACGTGCTACTAAAAAGTGGAATCCATAAAAAGTTCTCCACCTGTTCTCACGCGATCCTATTCAACCCTTTTTACAGATTTTGTTTTCATTTTTTGCTTCTGACCTTAATTATTGGGCTGCCACCCTTACACTACCACCCTTAAAGCACCTCCTCTAAAACGAAAAAAGATCTTACCTATTTCCTAGTTTTAGCCCACATAAATTATTTTGGTCACTTTATAAAAAACGTTTGTGTGAGGGAGCTTTTGAAGAAGTACATCAAGGCTTTAAGTTTTTTTTTTGCATAATTAGTTCAAAGCTCAACAGCGAATTATATATTTTTTCTTCGGTTTAGTTGATGAAGTAATAATGATTTTAACAATAATCCTTTGATATCAAAAGTTTTAGGCTACAAACAACTGCTGAAACAACTACAAATGCACGTAATGTACTAAATAAACGAACCTTCCGGAAACTCGTAGTACAATCGGGAAACTGGTGAATCTACATCACATTTATTGTCGGTTTTGCGGTATAATTTTTTTTGATTTGAGTTTTCTTTGTCGAGAAAATGGAACCCTTAATTGGGATTTTTTATTGGTTGATGTCAGATTTTTAAAGTCTTTTCAAGACGCGTGGAAGCGTTTCAATTGTATTTTAACCTTTTATTTACCCAAAAAGGGTAAATTGTAGAAATTAAACCATTTTTTTTGGTGCGGTTTGTGATGTAGATTTACAATTTACTATCTCGCTTGTATTTTTGAATTTTTACCGTGAATACTATATTTATCAGGGTAAAAAAACCGCCCATGTAATGATTTGATATCATAAAATCATGCACATTTCTTTCTTGGATCACTTACTTTCAATGCTCGTGACACAAGGAATCTTACTGCCAAATTGCAGACTTTTTGCGTGGAAACAGAAGTAGGTATATCATAGTTCTACTAGATAATTTGTTTCTATTCTTTAACTATTTTATTATAATGTATTATTAGTAAAGCGATGGTCTAATTTTTTTTTACTAACAGAAACTGGCACAAAAAATAAGTACGTAAGCATCAACAGAATATCACAGATTTTGGCAAAAACCCAGAAGATCGTAAAAAATTATTTATCGTGCAAACCGTAAACCGTACAATTAGAATAATAATATATTAATTATTTATTATTCATTAATTAATTTATTGAAAACAAATAACTTTGTTTTTGTAAAACAAAGTTATTTGTTAAAAAAATAATTTTATTAATTAATTATTAATATTTGTGAAGTTTGAAAAAATAATGTATTAGTTTAAAAAATAGACTTGCTTTTTACAACTTGCAATTGTTACCTTGTTTTTAAATAATCACTATAAAACATGGAAACAACTCGATCATAAATGATATTAAATAATGCTCATTGGTAAAGCCTTATTATTTTCAAACCTCAACTCCCCTTGTCCCCATTTGGGGTATGTTGTGTAGCTTTTGAGAGTTGAGAAAAGAAGGAGTTGGGGAAAAGGAAGAAGGAAAAATACCTGGCTGCCTGGCTGTCAAACACAGCCAAAGTTATTTCAAGCAATTTTATTACTTTGGCTAACTTTCTATTTGATTTAAACTATTTTGATTTTGCACTTTACAGTTAATAAATTTACATTATTGCTGTAGAGTGATGTGTTTAAGATAATTATAACATAATATCTCAAACACATTTTAAAACCGTAGCATTTTTGATATTCCGTTCCTCTCCAGCGATTCAAATGAAAATCGTCAAAAATGTATCTTTTATTTCTTGATACTTCGCGATCGGTTTGGGAATTATTTGAGTGAATAAAATAGTCTCCAAAGAGACATTGAAAAGAATTCGGAAGATCCAATTCACCTTAGGATCTGTTTCTTCTTATGTTTCTCTGATATTTGAAATGCCTCGTGCGTTTTTTCCAGGAATAAGGAAATGTTGATTCCCTCTTTTCTTACAGTAGGTATCTTTGTTCCTCTTTCTGTCCTTTGATAATTCCTGAACAATTTGTATAGACGTTCAAAGACTCTTTCTTTTATTCACACACTTCTAATTCAGTTGAAAAAAACGAAATCGGATGAAATTTCACCTTGGTTAAATTTTATTTTACTAGAAACTTCTTTTTTGTTGATTTAATGAAAGCTTTTTTGAATAGCTTTTTATCTACACGAATATTGGTTAGGGAAGCAGTCCATAATTTTATGAACAAATTTATAAATTTAAGCAGTGTGAACAGTATATAAATAAACTAAATTTAAACTTGTTTGTAGGTTTTTTATATGAATACCGCACAAGAGTCTCAACTGCTCCCGTCTGGAGCCAGTTAGACTATGGCATCCCCAATCGGGGTGTGTTGTGAGGCTAAAGGTAGTGAGGGGAAGGAGAAGGGGAAAAAGAAGTTGGGGAAGTACCTGGCTATTCAGATCTGGTCATCAAACACGGCTAAAGCCATTTCAAGCAACTTTTCGTTTCTGAATAGTGGTCTTACACCAGGGCGATACTGAGAGTATCTCTATTATAGACGAATTAATAATTATGAAATAACACAAATTAATCAAATAAAATTATTTGCCGGGATTCGATCCCACGACCTTCGGAGGTAAACGTAAGACGATGTTAAAAGATCCGTTGATAAAACCTTTTTATTTGAAACCGCAGAGTAAAGAAGAAAACAAGAAATGACAAGTGGGCGTGTTTCGTGGTAGAACTGTTTCACCATAATTATGGATTATAAATGGGATGGCGATATATGATGTTAGCAAGTGTGAGAGAGACGGAACGCGTTCTGAATGTGCTAGAACCAAAAGGGCGACAATGTTTTCCATTTAATATGGAACGTTTTTCTGTTTGAAATTTGAAACAATATCATTTCATTTTGGAATTCTGAACTAACCAGAGTTTACGTAAGTCCTCCATTTTATTTTCATGCCGTAGGTACTTGAAATAAATATTTTTTTAAATCTAAATATAAAATGTTTCTGGCAAAGTCTGCATTTACGCGCAGAAAATAAAATTTCGTTTTATGCGGCACTTTCAAATTTCGAACACAGCTCTCATATAATTTTACAAGATGCTAAAATGTCACAATTTTTTGAACGTTTGGATCGTTCGACGTATTTCAGGAGAATGTTTTTTTAATGCAGCATTTCATGACTCTTTTGATGTTAGGATCACACATTCATTTTTACGGGAAAGACACCAACCGTTTTCCATCCATTTTCTTTTTTGAAGTGAAAACTTCTTTAGCACAGTCGTGATTTGAAACTCGTTGAAACGGAAACTAGCGACACTGAAAGGCGACAAATACATATATCAATAGGATTTACCCTGCGAGAGAATGAAATAGCAATTAAATATTTATTTAATTCACGGGTATTCGGTTCCAATGTAATACGACAAATCCACGGTCCTACACAAATCTTCTTTGGTGTAGTGGTATAAAGCGCCTGACGAACCTCTGCAGACATTCAGCGGACCAAATATCGAATCCTACGAAATCAAAAAATTATGTATATTTTTATTTTTGTAAAATCAATTTCCCATCTTCAAACCATTCCAAAATGAATAGGCAAAAGATGGAAATCTACCTAAGAAACTTAAATACTAATAAGATGACCAAATGACCCATAACTTTTTTTGGACTAATCAGTGGCTGAGTGGGCGTCGCGTATTCGATTCCTCGGCTAGCTAAGTCCTCTGTCACAACGCAAGCAACATTTTTCGATTACTGTGATGGTAGTAGGAGATTTTCAAACATTGTTGGGTTATTCGTAACCCGGAAATATTTGTCTTTCTTTTAAAATCATCCTTAACTTTGATAAAAAAAGTGCTTCGTAGTCTCCCCACGCTTGTCTACTTTAGTTTTCTGAAGGTTTGACTCCTAACGCGCAAGAAGTGCACAACTGCCAACCCTGTACAAATCGCAAGTGCGCCTTACGGTTGAATTTGGCAGCCACCTCTGGTCTGGAGCTCCAAAATATTTGAAACATACCCTCGACTCTGAGCAGAAACGGGCGGTCCGTTTGATATATTCTCCCACCTTAACGAACGGATTGCAATCTTTAGAGCAGATGCGTCGGGTTGGAATCCCTGTTCCTATCCCTGTTTTACCGGTATTTAAATGTAAGATGCTCTAAGGAACTAGCGTGATTGATCCTTCGGCACCAGTGCATAGTCGGGAGACCCGTCAAACGCGCGCCCAACATAGGTACACGGTTGACATTTGTGTTATGAAAACGGGTCGTTTTTTTGACTCGTTCTTGAGTTCAACAGCTCGGCTATGGAACGATTTGCCGGCCTCTGTGTGTCCTCCCTCCTACAACATGGGTATCTTCAAGACCAATGTTCATTCCTTCCCCTCCTCAAAAAGACCCTCCACACAGCATCCCAGATGACATTGGCCCTGAGGGAAATTATTTTACTCACGGCCTCCCGTGTGCAGTTAATGTAAAAAAAAACTCTGATTTTTTTTTAAATTTTGGTAACGGATGGATTTAATAAGACAGTTCAGATTTTATGTTTCCTTCATTCATCCACATAGCTTCAAATAATATGCCAAAATCCGTTGATGGCCCATCGTACAGTTTCATTCACATTATTATAAATTAAGTTAATAAATAAAATTTTCTGATGTAGTGGTTAAAATGAGAATAAAGAATAAATAAACATTCTTCATCCCATTCCCATCTCATTCAGTTTCCAAACGGAGTGCCCCTTAAACTAATTTGTACGGGGATTTCAGAAGAGCGTCAGCTGAACCTGACCAGGACATAATGTTAGACATTCGTGCTCAGTTAGCGTGAAGTAGATTTAGTTACCTAGGGTCACTAGTGAAATGCCTGAATATGGTTTATGGTACTGACATACAGGCTCATAAATGAGAATGCTTGTTTTAAGCATACCTTATCATGAATAAGCATGCTCAAAGCAAACAACACACTTGCTCTTTATAAGCATGCTCTCGGCCAAAATAGAAGCGGGAAGAACCTTTATACGGGAAAAATGGGTGGTTTCTGAGGATTTCTTGATTGTCAAACTGATTGAAAAATAATATTTACAATAGTAGTGAAAAAGTGCTATAATGTCGTTTGCTTTCGCTGCAGCCGGCTTTGACGGCCGGCGTGGTCGAGCGGTAAGTCTTTTGACTCTCAATCCGAAGGTCGCGGGATCGAATCCCGGCGTGGCAAATAAATTTTATTTGATTAATTTGTGTTATTTCATGATTAATTCATCTAAAATAATATTTTTGGCATTATTAAATTTGGCATTTAAAATTATATTTGCGGCACGTTCCAGAGTGCAAGACACTCTCAGGATCGCCCTGGTGTAAGACCACCATTCAGAAATGAAACGTTGCTTGAAATGGCTTTAGTCGTGTTTGGTGACGAGACCTGAATAGCCAGGTAGCCTCATCTCCATCTCCTTCCCCACCCCACTACCTTCAGCCTCACAACATACCCCAGCCTCACAACATGCCATTGTCTCACTGGCTCCAGACGGGAGCAGTTGGCACTTTTGTGAGGAGTTCATATAAAAGTTAAAATAAATCAAATTTTCAAAAAATTTCTATGTTTAAAGCCTGAACGAAAGAAAATATTGCTTATTTCAATAGAATTTTGTTTAATTCTGCAGGTAAAGGAACTTGTTGGGATTCGAACATCTATTGTGGGTGTGATTAAAGATTTTCACGGCCAAAAGTATTTTTATTATTTATTTTTGGGATGTTATCCCGTGTTGCGCTACCTCCTTACCGCCAACGTTTAGGACAGCGTTACAGTTTCCATCATCAGGGCAGATGTCGAAACGTTGGCTAAAGAAGGAGGAAGCGCAACACGGCATAACAACCCAAAAATAAATAACAAAAAATATCTACTGTGGGTATTTTAGCGACACTGTGTTCCAATCTTTTTTTTATTTGTATTTATTATTATTTTTAATTATTTGTTTTACATGGTGTATAATGATAATTTTACATCTAAGGTTTTTACTACTCTTCCATTGAAAGCATTTGCTTGTGGAAGGGGAGTGTAAATAAATGCTGATATTAGTTAGAACTTAAATAATTCATTGCTCATGTATATATGTGCTGTAGTTTTTATTTTGATATGTATTTTTAAAAAAAAAGAATGTTGAAATGAATCACTAAAAGCAAGGTTGTTCAGCACATCTTCTGCAAACTGCGATCGGATCCAAATGAGCATGCTCTTAAGTAAGTCTCCTCAGATATAATTCCCTTCCTACCCTTGAATCCAGTAGCAAGCTAACAAATCAATCAGCTGTTGAGTATTTGCTCATTATTAGCATGCTTTCATTCTTCTCATGAGCAAGTCCGTCTGTACTATAATAGCTAATGAGCTACTCTCCCATGCCTACGTATCTCCTGACCTAACTCATCATCCCCTGGTAGAATTTTTCGAATAAAAGATCGTTTGATCAATTTGATCCATCTTTTAATATGATTTATTGTTTTTTCGTGATTTTTAAATGACGCTTTGAAGTTTATAATGTGAAATTCTCGCGATTGAATCTTGATAACCCAATATTGGATTAAAATATTTAATGTAGCGTTTGTTCAAAAAATGTATTGATTTTTATTCGAAGTCCTTGCTGAATTGTTCCCACTTTCCTAAGGGACAATTATTAATTTTATTTTTTATTATAAATGTCCTGATGGATTTTTACTCTTATATTTTTTACACGATTTAAAATTATATATTTTAAACGATTTACTGCTTGATACAGCGACGGCAAGAGTTTATAATGTGAAGATAACAAAAAAGTTTTTAAAAATTAACACAATACTTTTTTTTACATTGGCTCCACACAGGAGGCCCTGAGGAAAATAATTCACTTCAGGGCCTATTTCATCTTTGGGGATGCTGTGTGGAAAGTCTTTTGAGGAAAGGAAGGAGAGGAATTTCTGAGATGGAAAAAGGTATGAGTGGTGGGCCAGTGTGTCGTATGAATTCATCCCTCCCACTGCGGTGCAGAAGATGAGCCGAGCAGAGGTCAAAAGGTTTCCTTCAACCAATCTCTATCAAACGGCCCTCCACGCAGTCGGTGGGCAGACTCATCCGCCGGCAAGACCCAGACAAACCTCACCCCATGAACCCAGACTAAGTCACCTACTTAGCAAATCACTTGAGGTGACCTATGGCACAGGTGTTGTGTGTAATAATTACTTTCAGGGGTGGCAGTACCCATACCCGCCTCGCCCATACCCATACCCAATATTATGTAGGCTTTATGCATTTTAATATTAAACAAGTACATAATTTTCCTTATTTGCTTTTGGGGTATTATGCCGTGTTGCGCTACCTCCTTCTTTATCTAACGTTTCGGACAGCATTACAGTGTCCATCATCAGGGCAGATGTGTAATTGTTAGTGGTGAAAATGCTTATGTACTTTGAAGCAATACGGTGTTGCCAGCTCCACTCCACTACGAGCTGGTATTACAGTATACTTCAAAATCGTTGTAGATTTCACTTGTCTCCGTAATCAGGCGTGGAACTGGTTCCAATAAACCTGTTCCTTGAATCACTAACATATAGTGATCCCTAGTCACCGGTACAAAGTGAGAGACAGGCAATGGCGTAGAAACTACACAATTAGTGCAGTTAAATTATACATACAATTATTGGAAATGCACAGATGGGCGTTAACAAAAAAATAAATCTAATAAATTTCATAGTTTAGTGAAATTTTAATAATTAAAAAACCAGGTTCAATGATATTTTAGGTCTTATATACCAATTGACAATACTAACTCACGCAATACAAAACGGTAAAAGCATCGATCGATCATAAAATCGCAATATCTCGTTTGAAAACTGGAAATTATATTTCACCAAAATTAACATTTTCCCCAAACACATTTTATTGTCAAACTCATTCTGATCATGTTAGGAAAATTAGAAAGTTTTGACAAACTTTTGGTCAAATGCGGTGTGTTCAGAGTTCTAATTAACCATTTAAACTGAGTTTCTAACCAAGAGCAGTCGACAGCATGAACAGACTTATTAAATTTTTGAGTTCTGTTTTATCCAAATATTTTTATGCATATTTCATTTTTTTGTGCGACACTACAAGATCCCTAACTGGAAAGAGCGTTTAGAGAAATAGGTTAAGTCAAGTAGGGAAATAAAATGGAAGAAAACTTTGTTATGAAGATTTGTAATGTCTATAATTCCAATAATTAAGACAACTTGAAATGTGTTGGATAACTTCCAAACTTTCGACGGCCTCCGTGGTCCCGTGCTCTCGACTCACAATCCGAAATTTGCGGGTTCGAACCCGGCGTGCGCAAATAAAGTTTATTTGATTAATTTGTGTTATTTCACAATTAATTTCTAAAAATAACATTTAGTATAGTTGCCACACGTTCCAGAATGGAAGATACTCTGAGTATCGGTGTAAGACCACCATTAAGGATTGAAACGTTGCTTGAAATGGCTTTAGCCGTATTTGGTGATCTGATCTGAATAGCCAGGTGCTTCCCCATCTTTCTCTGCACATCTTCTCCCTTCCCCACTGCCTTCAGCCTCACAACATACTCCAATTGGGGATGCCATAGTCTCATTGGCTCCAGAAGGGAGCAGCTGGGGACTCTTGTGCGGTATTCATATAAAAAATAAATAAAAATAAGATCGAGGTTCGTTGGGATTACAAGTTCCTTATTCACGTTATGGTAAATAAATTAAAGAGGTTAAGTAAGAATAGACCCGCGACACTGATGGCGTCTGCCCGTCTGCCAGGTGCATTAGGCTATTATTGTAACCGTTCACACATTGGACACTGACGACGATAGGCGATCCTCTTCAAAAATAATACTTAACTAATATCTGTTGAGATAGAAAAAACCACTTATAACGTACTAAAATAATAATAATTCTTTATTCCAGTATGTGGGGAGGATAGTGCAATACCACACGTCCCATATAGTTATGCATACTTATATATTTACACAGTAGAGAAACAAGATCATAAAAAGAAAAAAATAATAATAACAATATTATGCAGGGCGTAGTCTTGAGTGAGCTCGGGCCCAACACTCACTCAGGAGTGGCGCTTGGTGGTGGAAACTGCGGTCACCATCGTGTTGTCGAAGGCTATTAGCCGCATCCTGTCTCCAGTGACCCGCTGTCTCATCAGGCTGGCGAATCCATGTAGTCCTAATTCCGTGAACATTGTTGATACGCTGCTATACCTTCTGTATCCAAATATGATTCTGCATGCACTGTTATATTGGATCCGAGACGTTCCATCGAGCTTACTCGGTATTGACACCATGTTTCACGCGTGTACAGGCTAGTGCAAAATGCATTGAACAACGTTTTTTTATATTATTGCTGCATTGGAAGAATCTTCGGGCAATCATATTTGACAAAACACTGATACTTCTCTTGTGTCGTACAATATCACCATCATCCGAGAGGTCTTCAGTGAAGATGTGCCCCAAGTTTTTTACATTCGTAGATGTAGTTATGTTTAAACCAAGGAAATCTATTAAAGGATGTTGCAACTACATGACTAACCTGTACACCACAAGTTCCGTAAGCTTAGATAAAATAATTTCGAACAAAGCATTATTTCTATATGACGTGTTGGGTGTATGCAAAACATTGAACACATTGAAAACACTGAGAAAATCTGCCTTTGAACTCTATCATTGAACTTTTTTTAAATACTATGTTTAGCAAAAAAATATTTCCAATAGTTTGCATTTCAGTTCGGAAATTGGTAAAGAAAACTTTCATCTTGTAGAATATTAAAATAAATTGTTAGATTTAGTTGTTAGTGACTTACTATGTTGCCAACAAAATCGATAACTTTGACTTCAAACAATTTTTCGCATGGACAAAGAGCAAACTAAGGTGACTTTGCTAACGATGAATTTTTTAAGTGGAATTTATCTAAGGTAAACTTTTCCGTATTGGGATTCTGCATCTTGTTCAAGAATGAATAGAAAATTATAACGAAACATGAAAGTTTCGAGATAATTGGCTATTAAAGTTTATCTCTTACTGCAAATTTAGCAAAGCTCTGACTAAACACTGTCTTAAATCAGTTTTAGAAGGGAACAAATGATTATAATAAGATATGATAATGTAGATATAATGTATTTGGGAGGCGGGAATGGGTACCGCTGCCTCGGGAACCTTTATTGGATAACCAACACCTCTGCCATAGGTCACTCCAAGTGGTTCGCTACGTTTGGTGATTTAGCAGGGGTGCCTACTGTTTGGAGCTCATGTAAAAAAAAAACGCACAAGGGGTTTTATTCAAGGTCATTTTATTTATTTACTGATTAACGCCCTTTTTCAGAGCTTTTGAATGGTAAAAAATATACAATTTGTACACAGCACCCTTGGAGTGATTTTTTACAAAAACGGCGCAACATAAATCATCCAAATATTATTATTATTATTATAACTGAACTGCCTCAGTAACAATACTTTATATTTGTTTAAAGATAAATTAAAAATGTCCACTGACTTGGTGTATGTGTTTCCTTTCATTAGTATTCTGGTCAAAGAGGAATACATATGGTAGTTAGTCCCAGAATTTCTGCACTGAAATAAATCCTGAATCCTCTATTGTAAAATAAATCAAATTATTTTACAAGAGAGTAAACAAATGAATGAATGATGAACAAGCGGTTCCGTCAAAAAGAGATACTAGCAACATCTTGCGTGATCCACCTGAAATACGGTTTTCGTGGGGCATAGATAATCACAATTACTTCATTTTTTTATATGAACGCCGCACAAGAGTCCCAACTGCTCCCGTTTAGAGCCAGTGAGACTATGGCACCAGTTGGGGTATGTTGTGAGGCTGAAGGTAGTGGGTAGGGGAAAGAGATGGGGAAGATGAAGATAGGGCAGTACCTGGCCATTCAGATCTGGTCACCAAACATGGCTAAAGCCATTTCAATCAAAGTTTCAAATCTGAATGGTGGTCTTGCACCAAGGCGATACTGAGAGTATGTTCCACTCTGGAACGTGCCTCAAATACACCAAATATTATTTTTAATTAATTAATTTGTGAAATACCACAAATTAACCAAATAAAGTTTATTTACCCACGCCAGGTTCGAACCCGCGACCTTCGGATTGGGAATCAAGAGTCTTACCCACGAGTCTGGACCACGGAGGCCGGTACGCGATAAAACGTAAAATGGAAATTTTTGACTTAACAACTCTTTTCTATGGTATGTGCGATATATTTGTTTTACCAAGCGATCGAAAAGAGATAATGACATATGCTTAAATGATCACAATCACTTTCAGAAATAAAACGTAAAATAGAAAATTTTGACTTACGACATTTTTCTATGAGATGTGCGATATATTTTTATTACACCTGGAAAATTTTCCAACAACCGCCACCAGGTACAAAGGGCTGTTATCACGACTGTCACAGAGATGTCGCTGGTGTTGAAAGCTAACTTTGGCGGTTAAACGTTTAGCTCGTGTAGTTTCCGGTCTGAAAGCTCAAACCGGAAACTCCTAATTACCCCCTGACTTGTACAGGGAATACCTTTGCCCCGTGGAGAAAAGCAACCTTAAAAGGCATTTGCGGGTATAGGTAATCATATTTGAAAATGCATTTGCATTTACTGCTACTCTATGACAAAGTGTAACTAAGTTAATTTCTGTTTATGTTCTGTGAATATTTTATAATTTTTATTTTATTATATAATTTTAATGGCATTCACTACTTATCGATAATTTATAGCGCTATCTATAATTTTGCTTTTATTTTGGTATACCATGATATTGACATTATTTAACCGAAGAAAACAAAAATGATTTATTTTTTTTTAAATTCACTCCACATAGGAGGCCCTGAGGAAAATAATTTTCCTCAGGGCCTATGTCATCTGAGATGCTGTGTAGAGGGTCTTTTTGAGGAGAGGAAGGAATGAACATACGTCTTAAAGATACCTATGTTGTAGGAAGGAGGAAACACAGAGGCCGGCAAATCGTTCCACAGCCGAGCTGTTGAACACAAGAACGAGTCGAAGAAGCGACCAGTTCTCATGTGACAAATGTCAACCGTGTACATATGTTGGGCACGCATTTGGCGTGTCTCCCGTGCACCTGTGCCAAAGGGATCAATGACGCTGGTTCCTCAGAGCATCTTCCATTGGAATACCGGTAGAACAGGGATAGCATTCCCACCCGATATCTGTGCTCTAAAGGTTGCAATCCGTTCGTTAAGGTGGGAGAATCTATCAAACGGACCGCCCGTTTCTGCACAGTCAAGGGTATTTTTCAAGTATTTTGCAGCTCCAGACTAGAGGTGGCTGCCAAATTCAACCGTGATCGATTACTGATAATATCGATGAACCTCGAGTTCTAAAATCTAAATAAGCAGAAAACCATCTAATGATTCAATTCGTTGTACATAAATAATCAATCGGAAAGGAATATCAATTGGCAGAACACTAAAAGTCTAAGATAAAAACTCTAGAAGCAGATAGAAGAAGAGGTGAACTGATTGCCTGGAAGAAGATTGGACGAAGAAGGTATATATACAAAAAAATAATTTCAAGGGGGGAATATTTGTGAAGGATTTGCCCAAATACAATCCTGGAATTTTGAAAGACCAGATCTAAGCGTCGATCTTATCCCTCTCACCTATTCCTTTGCTTCACTACAATCCTGATTCAGTGTGCGGATTTTTGATACCTCCAGCACAGTTATAACAAAAGCTATCTATGTCTATATTTACTAGCTGACCCGGACACGTGTTGCTGTGAAACACAACGCTATCTGCTGGATGGTTACCCAACCTGGATAACCAAGGGTTGTGTCTGTGTTGTGATAAATTAACTTACACCGCCATTTGTTAGAAACTTACAGAACTTACAAATAATTTCAAAGCATTTTCCTAAAACAAACATTTAATGAACATTTAATTCGCAATAATAAATAAGGTCACTAATCGAGATAAAACTATTCTATTTTTTAAGTTGCACCAAATTATACACAGTTAGTCAAATTTCATCAAAATCGGTAAAGTAGTTTCGGAGTTTATCTCGAACAAACATAGTGACGTGATAAATAAATGAATTTATGTTTGCTTGCTTGCTTGCTTGCTTGTTTGATTGTTTGTTTATTTATTGCTACATTAAGCATAGGAAATATTTGAAACTTTCAAAATATCTTCTTTCCACCCTAGAGAAGGATTCTGGATTATTACAACCACATGACATTACTTCTGAAAAGTTTTTTCAGCCATTACAAAAACTCTTACGAAACTGTCAACCATGTCAGACTTTGCAAACCAGCAATTGTTCTTAACCAAAATTCAATTTTCGAATAAACACTTTAAATTAACAAATTTAATTGAAGAATGTATGGAACCCTGAACTGAATATATGAAACGCGGGAGAGGGGAGAGGGGGGGGCGGGGGAGGTGGAGGGTGAACGCGTAAGAGGAAGGGGACATGGGAGGGAAAGGGGATGCGGAAGGAAAGGACACGCAGAGAGAAACAATTCCTTTATTAAGTGGCATTGAAATTCATGCTGGCAACTCGCTAGTAAAATATTAATATATTATTTTGCAAACTAGCATCGCAAGCAATTTCTCCAAATAATAAAATTAATTTTTTCAATCATCTCTATAGCTGGTCCTATTTTCTTTCCGTCCTCTCTAGCTATCCGGTGTCCGAGATACAGAAAAGGGTTTTCCTACCCTAACCTTGTCCATTCAGCAAAAGAAAACATCTTCACTAGTTAAATTCTAATCAATTTTCTACCCTTAGCGAGAGCGCTGAAGATTGTCCCGGCTTCAAACGTGCCTTGAATAATATTATTTGTTGTTTTCGAGGGGTTTTCTAAGACTTTACTTTCAAACTAGGAAACCTCTCATTTCTTTACGTTTCAATCTGCACGCTGATATTATTTTTTTTTTGTTCTTAGAGGGTAACAATAATGCTTAACACACAACCACAAGAACATTTTAAAGATTACACCTAACTACTTTCCTTTTTACAAAATTACATCTCTACACAGCTTGTAGACCTTGAGGTTTACTTTAGGATGTATTTACGAGGGGGTATCCAAAAGAAACCGAACTGATGTTGTGGTGGGCTGAGTTTTTGTAGTACCGTGATCTGCCGCTAGGAAACTATAGAGCAACCATTTCCGAGTCAGTAAGCCAAACGTCATCGCTAAAGAAGGTTCCGTTCGGTTTGTGTAAATTTTTAGTCACAGTTGTTTTGTGTTCTCGGCGTTTTTTCAATGGCGAACTTGAAGTTTTCCAATAGCTTGATTGTTGCTTCGTTTCAGGGTCGTAACCGTAGCACCATGATTTGTCACCGAGCTGTCACCCTTGGAAAAAAAATTGGCTCATTTCGGAATTCTTCTTTCAAAGCAAAGCATGCTTTCACGCGACCTTGCTTTTTGATTTGAGGATGAAAAGGGTGTCTGTCAAATTCGTGCCTCGACTGCTGACTGCTGAGTTTGTTGCATGGTTGCGTGGAAGCATGCTTTGCTTCGAAAGAAGAATTCCGAAATTATCCAATTTTTTTTCCATTGCTTGGTGACGAATCATGGTTTTACGGTTACGACCCTAAAACGAAGCAACAATCAAGCCATTGGGAGGCTTCAAGTTCGCCATTGAAAAAACGGCGAGCACACAAAACAACTGTCACAATAAAATTCACAAAAACCGAACGGAACCTTCTTTAGCGATGACGTTTGGCTTACTGACTCAGAAATGGTTTTTTTTTTTTTTTTTGGTTTAAGGCAATTCACCCTGGAGAGAGTGCTTTGTGCCGGTAATATTTAAAATGGATAAGAAATTTCGGTTAATCTAATGGGAAAATAATAAAACAAATTAAATATTGGACTCATTTAGATCACTAAAACAAATTAAATATTGAATTCATTCAGGTTAATAAACTTACATAAAGCTGTATGAACACGAGAATTGTTAAGAGATAAAAGGTATGAAATGTTAAGGGGGGACTGGTGTGTGATTTTAATAAGCCGGCGGTATATGTTCTTGAAAGATGAATGGTTTTTACAGTTAAAGAAAACGTGGTCGAGGGTTTCCTCTTCCACACCGCACTGGCAGAACGGATCATCTAAAACTCTAATTCTAGACAAGTGAGATGCAATTGAACAGTGGCCAATTCTCATTCTCGAGATACATGAAATGAATCGTTTTGAAAGTTTTTTACCGTGAAACCATGGCTTAGCAGGGATATGGTTTTGAATTCCCGCATAGAAAGATCCAGTTCTTATTTTGGAGACTGCCCAATTTTCTTCCCAGGCACGAGTCATATTAGATTTAAGAATCGGAAAGACATCGGATATAGGAATTCTAAAATTTAGTGGGATAGTTCCGGAATCTGAACCAGATTTGGCGAGAAAATCGGCCATCTCATTACCCTCGATACCCAAATGGGCAGGGACCCAGGCCAATATCGTCTCAAACCCAGATTCACTAAGAGAATTGAGAAGATTTTTTATTTTACATATAATATTGTCTTCCGGATAACGTAAAATATTTGACCTAATTTTAGTTAGAGCACTTAGCGAATCAGTACATAGTAAGGTTCGATGAATGTTGAGAACCTGGATTTGATTTAGCGCTTGTTCAATTGCAAAGCATTCGGCTGTAAATATGGAAGCTTCTTTCGGTAATTTATAAGTGAGATTGATGTTGAATTCTGGACTATATATAGATGCTCCACATCTTTTATTTTCAAATTTGGAACCATCCGTGAAAAGGATGGAAAATCCAGGGAATTTCGAAGCCACTATGCTTTTAAAACAATCATCCACATTTTGAAATTTATTTGGGGAAGATAAAATATTCTTCCGAAAGACTGATGTTATTGTGTTCGGCATAAAAGTGATTGCCTTAAATGGAATATTGTATATAGGAAGATTGGGAACTTCTTGAAGATATTGGAGGGAAGATGATAGAGAATTATAGAGATGAAAACTTTTAATTAAGAGAGGAAAACATTGTTTTTCTCTCAATCTTTTGTTAGAATTCAAATTAACACTTAACCTATTAAGACTTTGTTTAATAGGATGATGTGATAACGATAAAGCCTTGAAAATATATTTATTGGCAAGGAATTGCCTTCTGAAATATAATGGAGGCTCCACACATTCCACCTGAAGAGCATTAATTGGAGAAGACTTCATAGCTCCAATAATCATTCTGAGGGCTTTTGATTGAATTCTTTCCATTTTCTTATCTAGATATTTAGGGAGTGGGTCAAAAAGGAATGAGCCATAATCCAAGTGGCTCCGAACTAGGGAATTATACATTAATTTAAGAGTGGTAGGGTGAGATCCCCACCATACTCTGGAAACTGCTCGCATCATATTAAGTCCCTTTTCACACTTTGTAGAAATTATCTGAATGTGTGGAAGCCAGGAAAGTTTATGGTTCAAAAGAAGACCAAGGAATTTGATTTGAGTAGCGGTTTGTAGAGGCACATTATCAAAAGAAATTGAGAATTGGGGAATTTTTCTTTTGCGCGTGAAAGCCACGACCCTTGTTTTAGATGCCGCCAGATTCATCCCATTTATTGACAACCAGCTTTTAATATATTGTAAAGCCAAATTCATTTCCTTAGCTGCAAGAATAATATTTTTATGTAACAAATATATAAGGATATCATCCGCAAAGTAAAGACGCTTGATAGAAAAAGGAATTACTGAGTCTAGGTCGCTTATATAAATATTAAACAACAGAGGACTAATAACAGAACCCTGGGGCAAACCTCTCCATAGTTTGCGCCTTAAGCATTTAGAGGAAGACTCAATAATAATGGACCTATCTGAGAGCAAATTAATAATAAATTGGACTAATTTCGGGGGGATTTGTTTTTTTAATTAGCTTTTCTTTCAAAACATTCAGTAAAACATCATCGTAAGCTGATGAAAGGTCAAGGAATGTGGCCAATGTATAAGAATTTAGGGATTGGGAAACTCGGATATCAGTTGTGAACAAACTTAAATTATCCATTGTAGATTTCTTTTTCCGAAAACCATACTGATTTGGTGAGATAATATCTTGACTTTCAACAAACCACTCTAATCTGTTCTTCATCAAACGCTCCGCTACTTTCATCAAACATGATGAAAGAGCAATAGGCCGATAAGACGAAATTTCAGATGGATTTTTTCCAGGTTTTAAAATGGGAATGATTTTTTGAGTTTTCCAATCATCCGGAATTAGTCCTGTTTCAAACATATTATTAATAAGAGATAAGAAATATTCAACCGCCATATCAGAAAATGATTTAATGAAACTATTAAGTATTCCATCGGGACCCGGAGCAGAGTCAGAAAGGGTTCTTATTACTAGTTTCATCTCATCAATGGAGAAAGGAGCATCTAGCCAGTTAGAGTGAGATGGATATGGCTTAATAGAAGGCATTTCTTCAAATCCGGCCACTGATGGGGGGGCTATTTTATCCGCAAATCCTATAAGAATTTCTTCTGATATATGCTTGGTACTCGGCGGAGAATACGATGATCCGAATTTTTTTAAGCTAGACCAAACTGAAGATTGGGGAGTTTCCGGAGACAGGTTCTCACAGAACTTCCGCCATCCAGCGCGTTTTTTATTTTTCAAAATTCGTTTGGTTTCTGCCTGGGCTTTTTTAACTGATAAAAAATTTTCTAGTGTCATACACTTACGAAAAGAGGAAATTGCTTTTTTACGAGAGTTGACGGAGCGAGTGCATTCCTCGTCCCACCACGGATTAGAGTGTTTTATTTTAATGTTCGCATTGCGTTTCGGGATGGATTTTTCTGCTGCATTTATAACCATAGAGGGAAACGTCTCACATTGCAATCTGATGTCTCCCGGGGACGATTTTTTTTTTAAATTAATAAGGTTATCTAGTTCAGAAGAGAAAGTGCTCCAATTCGCATCATTTATTCTAAATTTGAGATTATTTTTAACTGGTGGAGGATAAGTGTTAGATTGATGTTGGAATCGGATTATAATTGGAAAATGATCACTAGAGAGGGGATCGTTTAGGATGTCCCAAGAGCATTTAGATGCTAACGAATATGAACAAAGAGATAAATCAACAGCACTTTTCCGTTGATGAGGGGGGGTGAATCTGGTTGGAGATCCGTCATTTAAAAAACATAGGTTATGGGTATCAATAAAATCTAAAAGATTGCGGCCAGAACGATTTGTTATTTTGCTACCCCAAGAAGGGGAATGTGCATTAAAATCTCCTAGGATCACAAAAGGGGAACAAATCTGGGTTAAGATTGGTGCCCATTCATTTTCAATAAAAGTGGTAGAGGGAGGAATATATATTGATAATATTGTGATATCAGATAAGACAGCTGCTATTATCTGGATATCGTCGGAGGGAGTATGTATATTAATTTGTTTAAACGGGATAGAATTATGGATTATCAGAGCCGTGCCGCCTTTACCATCCGGTCTGTCGTGTCTGAGACAATAATAACCCGGAATTCTTAAGTGAAAGGAGGGTTTTAACCACGTTTCAGAAATGGCGGCCACTGAAACGTCGTGTTCGTCGAGTAATTGAATTAGGTCAGATTTGTTAGCGAAGAGGCTTCTACTGTTCCACTGAAGAATTTTGTTCAGTTTCGAAGTCATTGGGGAGGCAAGATAATAAAGATTTAATGTAATCGGCAGCGTTGGACGGTACAGTATTGTTGTTTGTAAGGATAGAAATTAAAAGGGTAATTAAAGTTTGTATAAAAGAATTATTATTCAATATTTCGGGGAGAGCAGGAGGGGATGTATTACTATTAATGGCACACCCATTGGGGGTCCGAGATTTGGCATTCCCATTCGGGCTGGTCAAAATATTATTCAATTGTTTTTTATCAAGGTAAGGAGTATATTTTGGGTTGGGTTTGACTGGCTTGAGAATGGTTTCTCTGTGAGAAGATGACGTTGAATTTAAAAAGGTGGTTGATTGGAAAGGAGCTGAGGACGATGTCATCTCTGCGAAAGATTTTTTCGCAGGAGAGAATAACTTTGAGGCCTGGAAGTACGAAATGTTGTCGGTAGCCATTTTATGTTTTATGTTCCTCTGTCTTGTCAATTCCGGACAGGCTAGACTGACCGCGGTATGTGCACCCGAACAGTTAATGCAAATGGGATTATTGGAAGATTTTGGACATTGATCAAATGGGTGATTTTCTCCGCAAAAGTAACAACGTGGAGGGGAGCGGCATACGGATTTTGTATGTCCAAACCGGCAGCAATTGAAGCATTGAACAGTTGGAAATTTATAAACTTCGACGGGAAGCGAGGTATAATAAATAAACACACGAGACGGAAGGGATTGTCCCTCAAATGTAACAACAACAGATTGGGAAGGTTTCCAGATCTTGTTTCCATCAGTAGAATCCTTGTAGTTCAGTCGACGTGCTTTTATTACTTTCGGGGTTCCTTGGGAATTATTCAAAGCATCAACAATTTCAGCCTCTGGGATATCCGTGGGAATTCCTCGAACAAGACCCATTCTCGTAAGGTTAAATGACGGGATGAACGATTTATATTTATGTTTTGAGAGCGAGTCAATTTTTTTTACAAATCCATTTGCGGAAGCGGCAGTATTAAACTCGATAGATAATTTATATCGCCCTTCCGGTTTAATTGAACCATTAACAATACCAAGGTTATTATTTTTTGAGTCAAATAAGAATTTTCCAAAATCTAAAGGATGAATAAGTTTTCCTTGTTCAGTTCTCTGAACAATAACGATAAAAGGACCGGAAGCGGAAGCAGGATAAAGTAAGTCAGTACTTTTTGTATTATCGCTAGCTAAAGTACTTGTCTGGGTGTTACTATTGGGGTTAAGGTCGTTAGAGGTCGAGGTTTGTTGAATCGGCGGTATAGATTTAACTTTCGATGGGATGTGAAGGCTATGCGATGGTCGTCGTTTACGAGATGGAAGCGTAATAGAAGCCTGGCTAGTGTTAGATTCCGAATCAGAAAAATCTAATATCGATCCTGGGTCGGGAGGTCTATCTTCGTCTTCCTCCATTATATAAAAAAAAAACTTAACTTTTAAAAATTAAACTGAAAAAATAATATGCAGTCTATTTCATTGACTGTACAAACAAAAACGGATTAGCCGTAAGTAGGAATGCAAACAAATAAGTATACGATAAACAGAATTAAATAAAATGTAACAATAATCTCTTATCTGTATGAGGCACGGGAACGGGCGAACGGCACTAAGCAATAGGTAAGGTACACACAACCACTGTTGACCGCGGCTCGAATCGGACTCCTCAGAAATGGTTGCTCTATAGTTTCCTAGCGGCAGATCACGGTACTACAAAAACTCGGCCCACCACAACATCAGTTCGGTTTCTTTTGGGTACCCCCTCGTAAATACATCCTAAAGTAAACCTCAAGGTCTACAAGCTGTGTAGAGATGTAATTTTGTAAAAAGGAAAGTAGTTAGGTGTAATCTTTAAAATGTTCTTGTGGTTGTGTGTTAAGGATTATTGTTACCCTCTAAGAACAAAAAAAAAATAATATCAGCGTGCAGATTGAAACGTAAAGAAATGAGAGGTTAGAATAGCCCCCTAGTGGCAGAACTCGGCCCACCACAAGATTAGTTCGGTTTCTTTTGGGTACCCCCTCGTACATTTGAGGATGCTTTATTGATGGTCCATTAAGAAAAGAATGGAGTAAACTTATGGCTGGGTAAAACTACAAAAATCTGTCCTATCACACACTTCTTACTGCTATAACATAATCTTTAAATTAACCTTCAGTTTGAACAAAACATGACTTTACGAGCTTTGTGCCATCTATGGGTAACCTTTTTAACTAATAGGTGGGACAACACACTAACTTCATCCACATACATATGCTGTACGTCGTCTCATTTATAAACACCCTCTTCTATTATACACACTTTAACCTTTCAAATACGGTAAAATTTAGTACGGCCTCACAGAAACTGGGCGTAATGTACAGGGCCGCAGATACTTTAATACTACACAACTGCTATATCAAACAAATCGCAAGTGCGCCCCACGGTTGAATTTGGCAGCCACCTTTGGTATGGAGCCCCAATATACCTAAAAAAACTCTAGACTCTGTGCAGAAACGGGCGGTCCGTTTGATAGACTCTCCTAATATATTATAATTAAAACAAATATAAAACTTTTTTCCACTTTAATTTTATTGACCAAAACCGGTTTCAGCTCGCTAGAGCCATCTTCAGACTGGTACAAAATATTCTTAGTCTACGGTTTATATACACAACATATGAGGGAGGGGAAGCGGGGTGGTCTTAAGGATTTTAATCAATTATACTAATTACATTTGTTACTAAGTCGTTTTAGACCGTCGAATTTCTAAATATTTTGGTAATTCCAGCGGGTTAATTACCTTGGGTTTGTAGCTCGCTTCAATATTGTTCAGGAAAAACCTTACAAGTAATATGAATTATTAATGACCTAATTTTATTGTCAAATGGTTATTATATTTATGATGCATGGGATTTTTTAAATTCAGACTCTCCTAACTTAACAGACGGATTGCAATCTTTAGAGCACAGGCGTCAGGTGGGAATGCTCTCCTTGTTCTAGCGGTATTACAATGGAAGATGCTCCGAGGAACTAGCGTCATTGATCCCCTCGGCACCGGTGCGTAGTCGGGAAACACGCCAAACGCGCGCCCAACATTTGTACAAGGTTGACATTAGTCACATGAGAACGGGTCGTTTCTACGACTCGTTCTTGACTTCAACAGCTCGGCTGTGGAACCATTTACCGGCTTCTGTGTTTCCTCTATCCTACAACATGGATCTCTTCAAGACCCATGTTCACTCCTTCTCCTCAAAAACACCCTCCACACAGCATCTTCAAAGATGACACAGGCCCTGAGAGAAATTATTTTCCTAAGAGCCTCCTGTGTGGATATAATGTAAAAAAAAATGTAATTCTGTTTATTTGATTTGGATTACTTAATATCGCCAAATATAGATTGAAAAGGTGCTACACTGATTGAAATGCCAAATATTTTTCTCATTTTGACGGATAAAGGAAGTTTCGTTGTCATCTAATATATGTTTCTCTAATGTTATTATCCAATTAAAATGGATGTACCGCAGTTTGAAGGACATTAACCATTAAAATAAATTACTTTCCTTATAAAATGATGTAAGATCTACCTTCGTTATAAATTAAACGTCCTTTTTTTCACCATGCGGTAGTTTGAATGTTAATAAACCTTGTGCTGACTTCGAATCTGAACGTTCTAAACATTTCCTTGGATAGTGATCGGTACAAATGCTCTGCGGTTCTCCAACTTCGGGTTTTCCTGGCCCTTATCTAAATTGAACTCCACATCTGGGTCTCGTAATAACACCGACCGTAGTACAAGGTCCAAAAAGAAATCTTGGAGTGGGGTTGAAAACAGCCCCGAAATCGTAGCATAGTATCCTAACCTAACAGAACCTTGGAAAGGGGGTTATTAAAGAACCCACACCGGATTCATAAAGACAAGCTACAAACGATTCAACAACCTTAAATTCATGCTGTAAAAAACGTACACTTTACCAACGGGCGTACACTAGTTCTATTGCCACGTAACTCATTTTTATGCGCACATTTTGCTGAGTTCTCACATGATTTATGTTTGGATGTTTTGTATTTCAGATTTCTGCAAATTATTGTTGGAAACTTTCCAATGTAAAACACATGCCTATTGATGGGGAGTAATCCACAACGGTTTTGCTGGGCAATTTATTTCTCGTTTTTATTCACGGCCTATGATTGTGATGTTTTCATGTATTGTTGTAAATCGTTTTTATTTACTTTCGGTTGATGTTTATTATCGCCAATAAATTTAAAGCATTTTACTAACATAACTTTGAAGAAAACATACATATTTTTTTATCATTTTGGTATACAATTAAAGAATATTCGGTTTAACCTTCAATTAATTTCATTTAATAATACGTAGTGTCCGGAGGTAAAGCACACTTCGGGAGGCGATTCTGTGATGGTAGATGTTCATATTTTTCCATAAAAAAATATTTTTCACGGAAGAACATTTTTTTTCCGTACAAATTGATAACGGAAATTAGAAATGCTGCGAAGGAAAAAATTATAATTGTTCAAGAGAGCGAAAATAAAGTTTATTTTTTTTCAAAATATCTTGTGTCCTGTTTTTGTAGACCTATAATTATGATTTTTTTTTTAATTGTTAGTGTACTTTGAAAAATCTTTCAAAATTCTTATCATTTATTGTAAATGTCTTTAAATGCAAACAGAAATTAATTTATTTTTAATTTTTCAGAAAAAAAAACCTTTTAAAATGCACTTGTAAAGGACACACCTATTTCTATTGAAATATTTCGACGATGCAGATCGAAAGAAAAAAAATTGGAGAAAAATGACATATTTAATTCATTTTTGGATTTCTTGTCCTTTATGGCTTTTTAAATTTCCTCTATCGAAATGATTTTTTTTTAAACTACCTTAAGGCGACGCTTCCCGGCTCAAAAAGAAGCAGATGGAGAGATATGGAATTACAAATGTTGGACAGAGCGCGCCAATATTTTCAATGACAAAATTGGTACGAAAATTGGGAAAATGCTTAATAAAACATGACTCGTTTAAAATAGAGCAAAAATCTCGTGGAAGGTATCTTAAGTATCATTTAAAAAAACATTGTGAATTTTTTCACAAATATAACTTGTAAAATAATAGAAATAGGCTTGTTTTAAATAATTTTTGGAGCAAACTTTGCGATTTTTTTCTATCGAGAGAATTTCAAATAATTTGCGTTTCGGCGTGGAACGCATCTAGATATATCTTAAAAAATAACATATATTTTTTAAGAGCTTAAAAACTTAAAAAATGCTTAAGGGAGATATGTAAGAAATCGGTAGAAATTCGGGTAGCGGCGACTTAAAGCGTAGTTTTTCCGAAAAGGGTTACGCAATTTTTTACTTGTACTATCATGTAGAATTACCTCCCAAAGTTAGTGTATTTTATCCCCAGACAATTTTATAAAGATTTTTGATGGCACGTGCCAAACGTGCCAACGTTTTCCAAATATAAAAGTGATTGTTTTCTTGCTTCAAAAATAGACCCTGTATTAGGCGTTATTTTTTCTGAAATAATAATAATACCTCGCCTAAAGAGCGATCAGTTTTTCTTTCATAATTTCTTCTTTCTGAATTAGATTAAAAAAAATATTACGAATTTCAAAATTAAACTAATTTTTACTCGGTGTTCCTTAATTTACTTTTATTTTTTTTCAAGTAAAAACTTTTTTGACAATAAAAACCTTCTCGCTCCAAACAAAGGATTGTTTTTTTTAAATGTTACAAATTTTATGACTGAAAAAAGCTTACACGGTTTCATCATCCTTACAAGCTGTGGGGTAATATTGAACACACACAGAAAGAAAAAGAGAGGACGCGTCGTTGTTGTTGAGAAACTACACTGAAACATTGTATCACTTTTCACGGATATCAGATGCCGATTTTACTGTAAGTGACGCTCTATAAAATAACATAACTTTATTATTAACTAGCTTTTACCCGCGGCTTTGCTCGCATGATATTAGGAGGAAATTACTGTAGCGCTTGCACTAATCAAATATCCCCTCCTCCTCCCCCCTCCCCCCCTCCCCCCCTCCCCACTACATTTATTCCCGGTACACTCAGTTTTCAAACAGCTCGCGTGCCATCTAAAATTCATAATGCCAGAGCTCACCAGTAGTAAAAAAAAATATTTATCAAATTTGGTGAATTCGTTCGGAAGTTATGCGCCTATAAACATTTCAGAGTTTCATTTTTATTTATATAGATGAAATGAAACTTGTTTTCTGACGTTGGCAATAACTCGCTTTTGTTAGTGACAGGAAACGTATAACACATATAATATGTTTATGTTTATAATTTCATAACGCCAGAACTTACCTTTATATACAGCCAATATTACTCGCATACAATGTAGCTTTCTATGGGTGAAAGAATTTTTAAAATTTGTTTTTTGGTTTATGCGTGAAAGCGTAACAAACAAACACACGCAGTTTCGCAATCATAATATTAATTATAGAATATTTGCGTGTTTGTTTAAAATTATCAATTCGATGCTGAATGCTCCTGAATTGCTGCATTCAATTTAGTTTCATGTTCCTGGTAACAAGACAATGCCTACCGTGTTATTGTAACAATTTTTCTTCGACGTCGTAATATTATTCATCTGTCCTGGTTCTGCATCCTCTTTTTTCTCATCGTAGGCACAACATAACGAAAACATAAATTGAAAAAATGGAATGGGGAGGACCCCCACAAACTTCCCCCCAGGTGGGGTGATAAGCGAGGGTTTCGGGAATAAAAAATAATAATCTTTCGTTTATTATGCGCAATGAGAGAGGTAAACTTGGTGAATGACCATTTTGTGTTCAAATGTTTGCATAAGGGGAAGAATGAAAGTAAAGTAGGCACTCGCCGGTATTATCTTAAATTTTTAATGATAACATTTTCAGCATTTTACACGTCGTAACATTTTCAGAATTTAACCTTCACTTCTTTTTGTAGATCCCGCAGTCATAATGTTTTGGATTCTGTAACAGTTGATCCCTCGATAGTTGGCCCCTGGCATACTTATATGTACTATTCAGGACGTTTAGGGAAAATACGGTTTACCAACCAACATACAGTGGAATCCGTTTATAATGACATCGAAGGGAAATGTCAAACACGTCATACTAAGCGGACGTCATTTTTTTATTCTATTTTTATTTTTATTTTAAATACATACATATAACAGATTTAAAGGAAAACAATATGGTTCTTAAAACTAATAACAATATATTAATTTCTTGTTAACAAGCTACCCAACTCAATAGAGAAAGAATTTCTCGTGTTTGAATTTTAGAGTAGTGCCGTTGTAAAATAGGTACTTACAGAAATTATGTAATTAAAGAAGTAATTAAAATAGAAAGAAAAAATAAATGAACTTATTTACATGATAACCACACATAGCATTTTGTAGAAAATAAAAAACCTCCTGTTTTTTAAGGTATAAATGTGCGTATTAATTTTAATAGACAGAAACACAGCATATTAACGTCGTCGGGCGTCGCGTGACCCTCCCGAACACTGCCGAAGGCGTTAGGAATCGTATCGGTCACTATAACCGACATAATTTTCCATGAAATTGGGACATAATTTATTAAAAATAGGTCGTAATAAGCGATACGTCACTATAAGCGAAGTCATTATATCCGACTTTGTTATAAAAATTTTTATTTGAAAACCAAACTTCGCTGTGTAATTACGTCATAGTAAGGGCCCGTAACCGCTCTCGAAAAGAAGAGGATAAAGAGATATGTAATTACGAATGTTGGAGAGAGCGCGTTAATATTTAAATCTATAAAATTGAAGCGAAAATTACGAAAAAGCTTAATAAAACATGACTCGTTTAAAATAGAGCAAAAATCTCGTGGAACGTATCTTAAGTATCATTTTAAAAAACATTGTGAATTTTTTCAAAAATATAACTTGTAAAATAATAGAAATAGGCTTGTTTTAAATAATTTTCGGATCATACTTTGCGATTTTTTTCTATCGAAGGAATTTCATATAATATGCGTTTTGTCGTGAAACGTATCTAGATATTATCTTCAAAAATAACATTTATTTTTTGAGAGCTTAAAAACTTCAAATGTTTAAGGGAAATATGTAAGAAATCGGTCGAAATTCGAAAAGCGGCGGCTTAAGCGGTTGGTCAATATGGGCGGAGTCATAGTAAACGGATTCTACTGTACATCTAAGTGTCCCCGAAGGAGTGTACAAAGAAGACTTACCACCGAATAACGAAAGTATAAACCAAATTTTCAAAACAATATTTACATACGGAAAACTAATATACTGTGTATACAAGCATATAAGTACAAAAATCGACACCGAAAACAAATTTCTTTGATATCCATACTAAAATATTATGGAAGGTATTTTTGAAGTTGATTTCAGAAGCTTAGTCGAAATCGGTAAAAAATGCACAAAAATTATTATTATTTCGGTTGCACACTGTCGGGGTCACCAATGTTTTGTATAATTTCGGTAATAAACTTTTCAATTTCCATTTCCAGTTCAATAAAAAATTATGTCAATTCATTAATTAAAGCAAAAGATCAAAAATTTGGGTTTTGAACTTTTTAGTTGGTTTTGTAGCGATTTTTAGTGGAAGATATTTTCGGTATCGGTGAAAAAAACACTATGCATAATGGATGTGTTGCTTGAAATAGCTTTAGCCTTATATGATGACCAGGGTTCTACGACAACTCAACAAATTGACATTTCAACACTCTTTTGAAAAAATCATTAAAAGTGACGATTTTTTTTTTAAATAGCCCATGACCAAACCTAACGTCATTGTACGCCGTTGAGTTGCCCGGTGACCAGACCTGAAAATCCACATATTTCCCCACTTTCCTATTTCCCATCGACTTCCCCTCCCCCCCGTCAACCTCGCAGCATACCCCAATAGGGGATGCTGTAGTCCTAAAGGCAAAAACAAAAGAAAAAAATTGTGACTGAATTCACATTAAAACATTGTTGTTTTATATTTTACGTTGGAAAAAAGATTTGGTTTGAAGCCATGGAGCTTACCGCTCTACCACGTAGGTCTTAGTTTGTTATTTCAATTATAGTGAACAAGAAAAAAAAGTAGCCCGGTAGTAACTGGTAATCTCGCACGTGAGATCTCAGTGAGGATAGCATTATCTCTAGTCTGTAACCTCACTTAAACCATCTTGACTGGCTCTTCAAATGTATAAAAAACGTGCAAAAAGCTTGTTTATTTCCCGGCGTGTTTCACATCTCGAGTGGTGATGTGTGTCAGATTCTGGCCTCGGATACACCCCCGAAGCCTTAACAATGCAGGGAGCCGTAACGAAGGGGTGCTCTAGGGCGACTTGCCGTTAGAGGTTGCAGGGGGAGTAGAAGCTCGGAGGCTGTATCGCAAAACACTTTCAAGCACTCTCAGCGGAAGTGCCCATAACACTAACAAACGTGATACCGTCTGTGAATTCAATTATTTTGGATTACTGTAAAAAATGCTGTTACCTGTTAAATAAAATCTTGTCGCCGTTTTACTTTAACATACATACTACAACAAAATTTTTTTTTTTTTTTTTTTAACTTGTATGAGTAAAACCTCAAATTGTAATATTTAATTAATTAAAGACACTCATTTAATTAAATACAACAAAATTTATCCAAAATTATTTTTAAATCGACAATTCATATAAGATTCGAGCTATAAATTGCGGTGACCAGAAGGTAGTTATTTACTATAAAATTATCATTTTTTGTGCATTACTTACAAATTTTAAAAGCAAACTTTTTTATACTTATGCGCCGGTATATACAGTACAAAGAGAGGCAGATTTTTCTTTCATCCATTTGGATAAAAATATGTTATTTACTTTTGTTATTCGGCGATACATCCCCTCTGCACATTCCCCATTGAGCCCTTGCCGGGAAGAATGTTGTTTCCAACAATATTCTAGTTCCAAAAAAAATTGAAAAAACAAAACCAGTTATGATTCATAAAATGTTATATTTAAAATACATAAAACATACAACATACAATTCTTAAGAGTTTTAATTGAAAAGTCGTCTAGAAAGGCGATTAAATCAGAGTTAATTACTAGAATTTACACTGATTTTGTAGAATAATGTTGTATATGAACACTTTCACATTCAACGTTATTCCACAAACCTTTTTTTACTCTTCGTACCATACAGAAAGTAACATGCAATTCTAACATAAAAGTACACACGTCATTGATGTTTTTGAGCTTAAAAAGCAAAAAAACGAAATAAATAAATGAAACCATTTACTTTTTTTTTAAATAAGAAAAACTCTCTTTTTATAACTTTTGAAGGTTATTCCCATCAACGTAATATATCATTGAAAGTAATATATCGTAATATATCGAGAGGTCTGGGTTCGAGTCCCAGTTGCGACCATTGTCTTTTTCTATTTTTCTGTGTCTTGTTTTCTTTCATATTTTCATTTAGATTATAAGTGTTATCTTCTTCTTCAATGAAACCATTTACGTCTAGATATTGTCTTGAGATCAACATACAACATTATTCCACAAAACTGTTTCAACGGCAGAAAAAGAGGGTTAATTATAATTTTTCTGGATAAATTCTACTTTCCTGCATTTTTCAGCTTCTTGGCCTTGAAGACTTTCTAGTTGAAGCCATAAGATGTTCGTTTTCTACATTTATTCCCATAAATTAAACCATGCGCCGTGTCTTTGATAAGTGTCGTTATACAACATTCTTCCACAAACCAAAAAAGGCTGCCACAGGCCTAAAAAAAATTCATTACCATAATTCATACCTTAAAAGATGCGTATTAATATGCCCAACATTATTCCATCAATAACTCAACATTGATAGTTTTGTTGGATACAACATTAATCCGGGCAAGGGCTCATTTAGTGTTATTAGGTTTACCGTATTTTCCCTAAACCGACTGCACGTTGCATATAAGTACCCAGGGAGGCCTATTGTCGACGGATCAACTGTCATAGAACCATAAATCGCAATGAATAGAAAATGCATCTCTGACACTCTGACATGAAAATATTTGCTTTATCAACTTTTGGAATCTAATTATTATTTATTTAAAACATAAATGTTTAAAACAGCTCCCGCAGAACTTAACAGGTCACGCCACATAAACATTTGCTATAAAACGCTTTCGCGCGAAACGCTTTCTCTTAAAACTTCGTCGCCGTCCGTTGCTACAAAACGTTTTCGCCCGAAACTCCGTCGCTGACCGTCGGCGTTGCTGCAAAACGGTTTCGCCGCAACCGTAATTTCTTTTATTATAGTTTTGTGTGACTGCTTATTTTGAGACACCGAAAATGTTTTGGTTTTTTGATAATAAACTGAAACGCCCACCTCTAATGTACAACGCATTTGGTAACAGAATGTGGTGCTATTTAAAATGTACGCATTATTCGTAATATGAACAGCAATATAATATTTAAGATCATGCTTACTTAGTAGGTCACTTAAGTTGGTAGTAAGCTGTTGGTACTTAGTAGGTCGTTGAGTAGCGTGTATGTATATCTTTTTGTGTGGATTTTATCAAACCATTTTTCCAGATGTGGATGAGAACTATCTTAATGTACAGGTGGCGAATGTCTAGGACAGCTCGTTTCTTGAAAAGTGGCTCTGATGGATGAGAAGGGGAACATTTGAAGATGATCTTTAGCAAAAGCTTTTTAACGGTCACTAGAGGGTAGAGAATAGATACTGCACAACCTCTCCATCCTATAATGCCGTACGTTGCTATAATTGGAAAGAGCAAAATAAACACTTCTGAGTGCTTTTATATCAAGGATTTCTTAATTCCATAACTTACGAAGTCTCTTTGTTATGGAATTAATTTGGGCTTCCCAGCGTAAGTGGTTATCTATAAATGACCCTTAGGTATTTTATTTCATTTAAATATTGGGCTCGAATAGCTGTTAATAAGAGATAGTGAGGGAGTGTCTAGATTTTGTGGGCAAGTGTGAATGATGGTTACGAATAACCTGACAAAATTCAAAAAATTCTGCATCCATCATCAAAAGCAAAAAATATTGTTTGCGCAATGATAAACGACTTGGCTAGTAGAAGAATTAAACCCCTGACGCACAGTGGAGTATTTAACTTCGAAAGTTGGCCAAAGTTTTTACGAGTTAATTCAAAATGAGAGGTATTGGTACGGATAAAGGTAGCTTGATTTTATATTTCTTCACTAATCACACACTGCATTCAACAGAAATTTGTTTATGAATTTGTAATTTAAAAAACTATGAATGCTCTACTAATGCCAAGATTGACCACTAAACATACTCTAATTATTTGGAAGTGTTGAGTGTTTTTAATTATTTGTTTTTAAAAAGTGTCCATTATTTTATTGCTAGCTGTTTTAGCAGCTTTTTAAGTGGTTTTCATGGAACTCTTTATATTTCCTATCCTTGCTCGAAAAGAAGAAGATGGAGAGATATGTAATTACGGATGTTGGAGAGAGCGCGCTAATATTTAAAACAATAAAATTGAAGCGAAAATTGTGAAAATATTTAATAAAACACACTCGTCTAGAAAAGAGCAAAAATCTCATGGGGGTTGTCTAAAACAACGTTCAAAAAAACGCTGTGAATTTTTTCGTACATATAACTTGTTAAATAATAGAGACAGATGTGAAAATAAAAAATTTCGGAGCAAACTTTGCGATTTTTTTCTATCGAAAGAACTTCATATAATTTTTGTTTCGGCGTGGGAATTGTATAGATGAGTCTAGTTTTTGCACTGTTCTGATCAGAAATCACAAACCTTTTCAATTGTATAAATTCGTATATATTCATGTGAATTAAAAATATCTATTTACTATGTAAAATCATTCATAATTTTAATAATTAACTTTATAATTACCTATATGTACCTTAAATTAACAAAATAACTTGTAATACCTTAAATTAACAAAATAGAAACATTCATTATATAGAGACAATGTTGTGTACCCCTGCTTAAGTTTGTTTAAATTCCATAGCATAAGAATTTCAACTACCAGTCTGAAAATGTCCGTAGTGTCCGTAGGATGAAACCGGTCCTGGTGTAAATAAATTAGTGGAAAAAAGTGCAAAAGTGTTTTAATTTCAATTATAATTGTATAGATATTATCTTAAAAAATAACATATATTTTTTAAGAGCTTAAAAACTTCAAATGTTCGAGGGAGATATGCAAGAAATCGGTAGAAATTCGGGTGGCGGCGGCTTAAGTGTTTATTTTGAAGAGTATGTTTAAAAAAAATACACTTTTCATCAATGTTTATTTTAGAACATTGTTTCATAATCTTGTAATTTAACTATCAAGAAAAAAAAATCATCAAAAAAAATTATTCAAAACATTTTAAGAAAAACTTTTGACACCTAAAAGTTTAAAGTGACGGTAAAAAAAAATGCGCAAAAAGCGCACACAGCTTTCAAAAAAATATTATCAGGAATAACTCAATTTTATGGTACCACCAAAATTATAAGTTAACTCGAGTGAACCAACGTACTTAATTACTTGAAATGGTGATGTTTGTGCGGTTTATTTTTAACACAAATGCATATGATTAGAATTGTAAGTGTAGAGACCACAATATTAAAACTAACTATTTTAAAATAAAATACCATTCCATCTAATTATTTTTCAAGAAAACATTTTTTAACTATCAATAACGTTCACAAAATTTTAATGCAAAAAACACAAGCGGCGAGAACAAACAAAAGCGATTCACACGTTGTCTGCGATAAAAACTTTTTTTTTGGTGTTCAATGAAGTTAAATCGATTTATGGCCAGCTTTATTCATAGAGATACCCGTCTGTGCAGCGCCTGGGTCGAAATCCGACGCCTTTGTTCACTCAGCTACAAACCAGTCATTTTGTTTCATTGTATGGTTTTAAACAACAGCTTTTTGATTCCGAATAGTGATCTCTTACCAAGATGAGGCTGAAAGTACGTTCAACTTCTTTACAAAGTATTAGGGTATTTATTATAAGAAATCTTACTCATTTTTGCCAGTGGAAATAGTTTGCGTGTTCAAACGAAGAAGGCTGTAAAAATATAACACAGATATTCAACTCACATAATATGGTGGAAGTGGAAAGGCTATGTGACACAGTTTGTATACAGTCCAGAGTTTCAGTGCCACGTAGAATATTAAAATGCAATACGCAACCCTTGAAGGAATATAAATTTATTTTTATGTTCAGTAAATTAAGACAGAATTTTTTTAATATGTGTTACCAAAGTGATATAACCTGCGAAGTGTTTTGCGATCGATTTTTTTTTCAATTATTTCTGGCTTTCACCCTTTAAGGGTGTTTTAGGCCATCATTTTAAATTACAGAGAAAGGAAAGGTGAATTTATATATTAATATTATTTAAATGTGCAATTTTCAGAATTATATGTAGTCGAGTTCAGACTTAGCAGAGATGAGATGTTGTATGGAGGGGAAGTAATTTTAGATAACGCGTGATAGAAGAGGATATTTATTTAGAGAGGGACAACCAAAAAATATGTGATCTAAAGTTCCCACATCTAGACCACAGAATGTACAAGCTGGGGGGTCAAGGATGTTGAATTTTAAACAAGTGAGAAGGAACGGAACAATGTCCGATTCTTATTCGAATAAGAGAGGAAATTTCTCTTTTTGGAAAAATGGGGGAATTTTTGAAACCACAGTTTTGATGAGATGGTCCTTTGTATTGAGGCGTAGTGGGCTCCCTTAGATTGACTAGTAAAGTTCCAATACTCTGCCCAAACATTGCGGGATCTATCTTTGATGATGGAAAAAATATCAGATAGGGGAATATGGTTTACGAGGGTAACAATAGGGTTAGACGCTCTTTATTCTGCCAAGTAATCCGCAATATCGTTACCCACTATGCCAACATGTCCAGGAATCCAAATCAGAGTTACAATTTTTCCAGAGCTTTGAATGGACGCTATCATCACTCAAATAAGATCGATTTATTTTTGTGAAAAATTAAACTTTTTTTCTCTGAAGTTTTTTACGTTGCTTAAAAAATGCAAAGCAGTGTTCAGCGAAATCGCGTAAATCGGAATCAAATTTCAACCCTCCACTTCTGGCGTAAGATGGTGGAAATAAAATAAAATAAAATGTCTGTGGTTGACACGTCCCATTTTAATCTGTTCCCTTGCGAATAAAAATAAGAAAAAGTAAAGTGAATAATAATATATGACGTTTATTTCTCATCCCCCGGAAGAGACCTTTAACCTTTATCTTTCACTTTCTTCGGTTTTAAGTTTAGTTCAATTATTTAATTACTGTTATTTTAATATTATTGTGTTATTAAATTATAAATTTTATTGAATTAAATAAGTATTCACACATTAATAATTCTGTTCCCACCTTTCGTTAGAAGTATTCTTGAATAAACCTCTACAATTTGGTCACCTGTCTTTAATCATCATATTAATATCGTTGAAAGAGTCCAACGCAAATTTTTAAGGTGTATTAATTTTGGACTTGAAATTCCTTCAGAATCAATAGATTATGATTTTTTATTACATTCATTGACTCCAGAAGTGTGTCATCATTGAATTCTGCCCGACTTCAGGATCGAGCATCGAAGAACATTGGAAAAAACTTACACTGTCGTCCTGGTGTAACACCATCATTCACAATTGAAACTTTACTTGAAATGGCTTTAGCCCTATTTGGTGCCTAGATCTGAATAGCCAGATACATTTCCCACATCTTGTTCCCCTCCCCGCTACCTTCAGTCTCACAACATACCAAAATTGGGAATGCCATAGTCTCCCTGACTCCAGACGGTTGGGAAAAGTTGGGACTCGTGCGTGGGATTAAGATAAAACAAGTTAAATAACATTGAAGAAGAAGATAACACTTATAATCTAAATGAAAAAATGAAAGAAAACAAGACACAGAAAAACAGAAAAAAACACTGGTCGCAACTGGGACCAGTTATTACCAGACAATATGGAAAAAGAACTAGTTGGAGATAATATTAATGATTCTAAATATTTGAAATATGAGATTGACAAATATGACGGTTTGACAGAAGGTGGCAATAGCGAAATTGGAAAACGCGCACGTCCCGGTTAGACGAGAGGTCTGGGTTCGTGTCCCAGTTGCGACCATTGTTTTTTTCTGTTTTTCTGTGTCTTGTTTTCTTTCATATTTTCATTTAGATTATAAGTGTTATCTTCTTCTTCAATGATATATTACGTTGATGGGAATAACCTTCAAAAGTTATAAAAAGAGAGTTTTTCTCATAAAAAAATGAAGTTAAAAAACGATTAATGCAAGTAGGAATCTTTATCGGTTTTTTTTTGCTAAGCTGACTGACTATAACCGTATAAGAATGTCTTTTTTGTTATTACCGCATGCTTCTTCGGAGAGTTGGAATTATTGTTAGTAATAATATTGACTTTGGTCGTACGGCCGTATATCGTCTTTGCACACTTACTTGAAGAAGTAATCTTTTATTCGATCAACTGTCTGAGAGATCAATCGGTAGAGGCGGTAAACTGTCGGTGGGCCAAGTGTCGCCGGTTCAATTGTCGGGTCACCAGAATGTAAATATATAATATGAATGAGAAATCAAGCTTGAAGTGTGTGCTAAGGCAGAGATTATCCTATCTAAATGGTGGAAAGGAGGCAGAGATTATCCTATCTAATCGGGGGCTCCATCGAAGCCAGAGTAAAGTTAGCTTCTCAAAAACTGGGCGTACTGTACAGGGCCCGCAGATACTTTAATAGTACACAACTGCTTACCCTGTATAAATCGCAAATGCGCTCCACGGTTGAATTTGGCAGTCACGTCTGGTCTGAAGCTCCAAAATACTTGAAAAATACCCTCGACTCTGTGCAGAAACGGGCGGTCCGTTTGATAGATTCTCCCACGTTAACGAACGGATTGCAGCCTTTAGAGAACAGGCGTCGGGTGGGAATGCTATCCATGTTCTACCGGTATTTCAATGGAAGATGCTCTGAGGAACTAGCGTCATTGATCCCTTCGGCACCGGTGCATAGTCGGGAGACACGCCAAACGCGCGCCCAACATATGTATACGGTTGACATTTGTCACATGAGAACGGGTCGTTTTTTCGACTCGTTCTTGAGTTCAACAGCTCGGCTATGAAACGATTTGCCGGCATCTGTGTTTCCTCCCTACTACAACATGGGTCTCTTCAAGACCAATGTTCATTCCTTCCTCTCCTCAAAAAGACCCTCCACACAGCATTCCACATGACATAGGCCCTGAGGGGAATTATTTTCCTCAAGGCCTCCTGTGTGGAGTTAATGTAAAAAAAAAAAAAGATGGTTTGTCAGCTATTACATCACCACTACTAAGACTTGTGTTTCCCTTGTCTCCAGGTCTGAAGACCATCATCAACGCGCTGCTGCATTCCTTCAAGCAGCTGGCCGAGGTCATGACCCTGACTATCTTCTGCCTTATGGTGTTCGCCCTGTTCGCGCTCCAAGTCTATATGGGCGAGCTGCGGAACAAGTGCGTGCTAAACATGGTCTGGGAGAACTACACCTCAACCAACATGTCGGACCACGCGTGGAAACAGTAAGTTACCTAATATTTTTATTATTTTTTATAGAAAGACAAACATTCTCGGGTTACGAATATTGAAAATTTCATCCCACCGCCACAGTAAGCGGTCGCTTGTGTCTTCGTGGATGACTTAGCCAGCCGATGAATTGTCGCGAGGCCAACTGAGTCACTGACCGGTCAATACACTTAATGCATTTTCTTATCTGTTTATTTATTTATTCAATATAAACTGTATTCATATACCATAAACACGGATTACCTATCATAAAATCATAGTTAAATAAGAAATAATAAAAAAGAGTATAACAGTTAATTGTGGCTTTTGATTAAGAAATGACAACAGAGGTACAATTACATATAAAATTCTATAGTGCAAATAAAGTTAATACTGATTGAAAATATTACAGTACAATAATAGTACAGCTTTCTTTACCCAGTTTCCGTGCAGTTAAATAGATGTGCCACATCAGCGCGATATTTTTTTAGTTTTGAAGTTTGCTTTTAATTCCCAAAAATTAACAATAAAAAAACTGATATTTTAATGTAATGCTTGCCCGTCTTAAGACGTTTCTTCGATACGCTTACTAACACGTATTTAAGACATTTATGTTATAAAAAACAATACTTTCAAGAAATCATTACGAAAAAAACATCCTAATATGCAATTTGAATATTGATTTTTTTATTATTTTTTATTTGTTTATCTTAAAAATGGTATATATTAAAGTAGTACTGGTCTTCCAATAAAAGCATTTGCTTCTGAATTTATTAATTTGATATAACCTAATAAACCATTTCTGACAGTTCGATTTGCAACATACAATTTATTGTATAATAACTTGACTAAAACTGAAGAAAATTTTTAAAAATAAGTTGAAAGCATGTTAATATATACAAATATAACAGATAATTGATCATTTTATGAAAAAAACAAACAAAAACATACAAAAAAACATACAGATTTCTGGAAATAAATATCTTTCACGAAGCACACTGTAAAACGCTAATGCGTGAATCATCGTTGCCCCATGTGAAAAATAGAGTTGGGGATTTTTATTTTTAGTAATAAATCAAATTTAAAAACGTGCGGTCTTTGTACAATATGTAACAAAAACACCGTTTAATGGTCGTGAAGTATTTTTTTAGTAAGACTATAAGTAAATATAGACAAAGATAACATTAACCGTATTATATTTTTTTGTTATTTACGCTCACATTTTTTGATAATTTAATGAAAATTTCCATTTTAATTTTACTCAAGTGAAATGATAAAAAAACCTTACTTTGTTAAAATATATTTTTATTCTTCAAAATATAAACGTATTTTTATAAAGCTTCATCTAAAATGGTGATTTGACGTTCAACTTCGCCTTAATCCGACTCCTTGATTTAAGCGAATATGTTTCACTGAACTGTTGAGATTGAGACAGAGTGAAAGGTACTCGTGTTTTTTTTTATTTGTCTGTAATAATTCCTTTATCTTCCTTTGCATGAGAGAATTCTTCTTGTTAACGATCTAAAAGTTTAGTTTATTGAGTGACTGATTCTATTTGGGAGCGGCACTGTGTTAAATCCCATGAAAAAGAAATAATACGTATTGCTGTCTCATATATAAACAAAAATCAAAATGCGTTTGCGAATTAGTGTATTGTGTATTGCTGTATTAAGCATAGGAAATATTTGAAACTTTCAAAATACATTATTTAAACCCCTGCGAAGGTTTCTGGATTATTACAACCACATGACAATACATCTGAAAAGTTTTTTAATCATCACAAAAAATCTTGCAAACTATCCAAAATTTGAGAATGACATTTTGCAAAACAATGATTGCTAAATCAAAATTCTATTTTCAAAACTTTTTACATTAATGAATTAATTGGAAGTACTTACATAATAATTTGAATCTAATCAAGAATTATAGATATTTTAGATAGGGACCTATGTTAGGTACCAAATTTTAATGATTGTTCTTATAATATTCTTATTATGTATTACAACAAATTAGGAATGTTGAAATTAATGTTGTGCTCACCTTTAATTAGAATTATCACTACTAACCACGTTGAAATTGTTAACTTATTTAATAATTATATGTGATATTTTCTGTTGGCGAGCCAACAAATAAAATAAATAAATTATATTTGATTGTTCTTATAATATACAAAAATGAATATTTACAATACAAGAAAAATGAAAATCTGAATTAAAAAAATTGTAATAGGTGGCACGCGAGCTGTTTCAAAACTGAATGTACTGGGACTGAATATATGGAACGTGGGAGGGCTGTATACGGAACGTCATATAATAATGATGGAGTGGAAGAGAGATAGATGCGTCACAATCCGAACGCTTGCTCCGCGCTCTCGCTTGCACGCTCGGCTCAGGCGGAACGTGACAACGATTCATGCTTTTTCGTGAGTGCAGACGGCGTTCATTGATTTATAAGACGTTATCACGTCAAAAATAAAAATGGAATTTTGATTTCCGGTGACATTTTTCATGTTTTTTTTTTCAGGTAGGGTTAGCGTGAGAGATTTGACCTTACTCCACTGAGTGACTTACATACCAGTGATGTCGAAAGGAATACATCTTTTTTTGTTTAATTTTGAAGAAAAAAATTTCGTAGTGGAAGCTGTTCTCAGAATTGTCCTGGTGTAAGATTATCTTTCGGAGTTTGGTGACTAGATCGGAATATCCAAGTTCTTTCCCAACTTTTTATTCTCCACCTCCTTCCCCTCCCCACTACCTTCAGCCTCACAACATACCCCGATTAGGGATGTCATAGTCTCAGTGGCTCCAGACTGGTGCAGTTGAGACTCTTGCGAGGCGTTAAAAAAAAACCTCTCTAGTTTGTTTACTACTACTATTCTGTTTCAGATACTATTTTTATTTCTACGACTAAAATATATAAATTTTATGTCCGGGTTAAATCTTCCCCACAGGAAAAACTAAACCCTTCCACACACTTTTCCACAAATGATCATCTAGTCAATCCACGCTATGCAAGTGTACTCTATAAGTATAATAAATACAAAACAATACAAGAACAACATGTCAACCTACCAGAGACCAAATGGGAAAATAATTCAGCGACTCCAGATATTTTCATATCAGAGGGTTCGGCTCGATAGAATATATATATATATATTGGATTTGGTGTCAATAATTATGAAAAAATTCTGTACTTATTGTTTTTATCCAGACCATAACTTTAGCTTGATTGTATTGGTGTATAACGTGTGAATTGTTTCACGATATTGATATGTGATTATAGAGTTTAATTGGGTAGTACTTAGTAATAAATTAACCTATCTACGGGCAATCACAGTTTACAGACAATATCGTAAGCTATTTTAAAACGTGACGACAAAATACACAATTTAAATGCAAATTTTCCTTCTTCAGTTCTTCTTGAGATCATTGTTTTTACTCCGGCATAAAGTTAAAACGTTGCTCCAAAGCCGCATAATTCAAGAGAGAAATTGTTTCACTTTGAAATGTAACAAATATAAAACAATGTCTTGCATAATACACAATATGCATTCCAGATGCGCTCTACTTGCGGTCTGCGGCAACAGATGTCGGTGGAGAGGAAAGCTTAACAGTTTATATAAGAAAACTTTAAGTTACTTTAACACTGGTTACGGTTTTAGCAGTATTTCCGTTATAACAGTAGGTAAGTAGAAACTGCTGCTGCATGTTTGCCCAGTGGCGTACTTTGAAATATCTTACATTGGATCCAAAATATTAGTCCGTGCACTTGCCAAGAGTTCACCTCAAGGAGGGGTTTTCAAAAGTTTTGATTTGAAATAAGCTGACTGTATAAAAGTTATTGTAACTTATAACAAAATATTTTGAAGGCAAATCTCTCTTTTAGATTAATCTTTACTTTGTAACGGTTTATACAAATACAAAATATGCTTTGGATAATTTGAAGCCATTTCTACTGTTTCCATTGAGTAGAATTAAAATAAAGTTGTCAATCACTTTAATTAGTAAGCGTAAAGTAATAAAAAAATATATTTCTTTAGAAATGCATTTTTTTACGTTAGCTCCACACAGGTTGCTCTGAGAAAAATAATTTCTCTCAGGGCCTATGTCATCTTTGGGGATGCTGTGGAGGGTCTTTTTAAGGAGAGGAAGGTTTAGAGAGAATTCTAAATAAGGAAAAAGGTAACGGTGATGGGTAGGAGTCTAGGGTTCAGTGTACAGGAGGTCTTCCGTCAGATCTCCCTGCTAAGTCACCAAACGTAGCGAACCACTTAAGGTGAGCTATGCAGCGGTATGGATGCATATCGAAACAACTTCTTTTTTTTAATCAGTTTTATGGCTAAAATTATGTGTGACAGTTTTCATTGACTATTTTTTTTGAAGTGAAGACTTCTTTAGTACGGTTGTGATTTGAAACTCGATGAAACGAAAAATAGCAACACTAAATAGAGACAAAAACGTACATCTATAGGATTTAGCCTGCGAGAGAATGAAAAGGTATAATCGATCTCCTCTTTGTGCGGTGCTTTGTAGCCTCCCCATTTTTGTCAACTTTAGTTTTCTGAAGGTTTCAATTCTACCGCGTGTGAATTGCACAAACTGTTTTTTTTTTCTTTTAAATTATTCACAAGATAAATAAAAACCATAACCCTGTATCTTTATATTTTAATCCGGCAATCTCATCTACTACCGTTATGTCAAAGACGACAGTGTCCTAATTTTTCACCAACTTATTCATGTAGGACTATACGTAAGCGTCATCTATTATACGCCGTAGAAATGGTCGATATTAGGATTGGGCTATCACCGCGGTTCCAGCTTCCATTTCCAGTTCCAAAGAGGTACACACTGACTCACAATGGAGAAAACCACTCTCTTTTTCTAACTGTAACTATTCATGTTCACAAAAGTCATTTTAAATAGTCACACACTGACTCACAGTGGAGAAAAACCACAAAAGTTACACTTGAAACAAGAGAGTGGTTTTCTCCATTGTCAGCGAAACTAAATCGAAAATCTGGAAACAGAAAAATCAGAAAAAGGTATTGATGGAATCAAACCCAGGACCTCTCGCTTTCCGGGCGAAGCGCTGTTCACGCAGTGCGGTACCAATATCTTTTTTCTGATTTTTCTGTTTCCAGATTTTTGGTTGAGTTTCGCTCATAGTGTCTTCATTTAATTTAATATTACAATTTGAGGCTTTACTCATTAAAGTTAAAATAAAAAATAAAAATAATAATCTAATTAAAATAGTCACACACTGACTCACAGTGGAGAAAAACCACTCTCTTTTTCCAACTGTAACTATTCATTTTCACATTCAGTCTAATTAAAATAGTCACACACTGACCCACAATGGAGAAAAACCACTCTCTTTTTCCAACTGTAACTATTCATTTTCACAAAAGTCTATTTAAAATAGTCACACACCGACTCACAATGGAGAAAAACCACTCACTTGTTCCAAGTGTAAGTACCCATGTTCACAAAAGTCTAATTTAAATAGTCACACACTAACTCACAGTTGAGAAAACCACTCTCATGATCCGTGATTTGCGATTTGTAACTGAATATAAAAAATCATTCCCCAGTTATGACTGAAGATGTGAACAAAAAATCCATTACCTATGCGGCCCCTTGGACAATTTTAGATTATCAGTGCGAACTCACAGTGGAGAAAACCATCATTGTGTCCTGACTGCAGCTATTCATATTAAAAAAAAAGTCCAGTTTAAGAAGCACTTGCTGACTAACAGTGGAGAAAAACTACTCTTTTGTTCCAACAATTCATGCTCTAACAATTCATGCTCACAGAAGTTTAATTTAAATAGTTACACACTGACGCATAGTGGAGAAAAAACATTCTCGTGCCAGTGATTTGCGATTTGTGAATAACAAACAGAATATCAAAATTCATTCCCTAGTTGTGACTATAGATATGTCCTGCACATCAATTACAAAAAGCAATAACCTGTGCGGATCTGTATCAATAACTTGGAAAATTTAGGTCGTCAATGCGGCCCGTGGTGCAATTTGAGTTAGCCAGGCTTGCCTCAAAGCATGCTTACCTTTAATATTTGGCCCCTTAAAACTATGTAAATTTGTTCATCGAAATTTTCTTCTTAAGCACTGAATGAAACAGTTTTTTTGCCTCCTTTAAAGAGGTTGTTGAAACCGGACTTGGCCTAAAACAAACTTGAAATAATAATTATAAACAATGACGATTACTAAAGGTTTTCTGAACAATTAGAAAATACGTGCAAATTTAATTCTAAGCAGTAAAATTATACCCCGAATGTTGACAATGTAAAATTTCACGGGAATGAAACTCATTAAAACATGTTTTTCTTTCTGCCCGCGAAGTCGACACGCCCCTGTAAGTTTCGCGCCACCCCACTGGTAAAAACCGCCCTTATTTTGAACAAGTGGGTGGCTTCTCTTGATAAAACTGTCGACTTAAAATAGTTTTCTTCAGACACTACTTGCATAAATTGCCCCTATTTTCAGAATCTCGTCGTTCTCCGAGTGCACTGAAGTAGAATTGAAGGCAATGGGAAAGTTATTTAAGCACGATGCCGGTAGATAATGGACTTTGTTCTATGAATGAATTATAGGAATAAGTCGTTACAGATATCTTGCCCGAATACCATATACCCAGTTTCTAGTCTAATCGTAGAATCAAAAGACGTACACTTTTACACATTGAAATCATGATTATTATTCTAAAAATATTAGCTGATATCGTAGGCCACCAACATAGCGTAAATCGATGAAATTACACACAAGGAAATTATGCATGTCAAAATTAAAAGGCTCAAATTACACGCAAATTATAAGATGGGGAAAAATTAGACTGGAGAAATTTGCTTGAGTAATAGTAGAAGAGTTAATAAAAATTACGCTTTTGGGGTATTTTACTGCGGACAGCGTTGCAGTGTTTGTTGATTATCAGGGCAGACTTGTAATCTCACACCGACAGACGGTACACAATCATAGACGGACAGTATTGCAGTGTCCATCATTATGAAGATGTGTAATCAGGGCAGATTTTTTTACATTAACTCCACACAGGATGCCCTGAGGAAAATAATTTCCCTCAGGGCCTATGTCATCTTTGAATATGCTGTGTGGAGGGTGTTTTTGAGGAGTCGAAGGAGTGAACACGGGTCTTGAAGAGACCCATGTTGTAGGAGGGAGGAAACACAGAGGCCGGCAAGTCGTTCCACAGCCGAGCTGTTGAACTCATGTGACTAATGTCAACCGTGTACAAATGTTGAGCGCATGTTTGGCGTGTTTCCCGACTATGCACCGGTGCCGAGGGGATCAATGAAGCTAGTTCCTCGGAGCATCTTACCGGTAGAACAAGGACAGCATTCCCACCTGACGCCTGTGCTCTAAAGATTGCAACCCGTTTGTTAAGTTAGGAGAATCTATCAAACGGACCCCCCGTTTCTGCAGAGTCGGGGGTTTTTTCAGGTTTTTTTGGGCTCCAGGCCAGAGGTAGCTGCCAAATTCAACCGTGGGGCGTACTTGCAATTTGTACAGGTTAGCAGTTGTGCACTGTTAAAGTATCTGCGGGCCCTGTACACTACTGTACAGAACGCCCTGTTTCTGAGGCTAACTTAACTCTGGCCTCGATGGAGCCCCCGTACCTGGTACGGGGGCTCGGTACCGAGCTGGTCACTTAGAGTTACACCAAGCATATCAATGGAAGGCCTATTCGGGAGATTGCTTCCGTTGAAGGAGACTAGATTATCATTTCGATCCCTTTTAGACGCAATCAGACATTATTGGTTCTTTGAAACATTAAATTTGACGAGGTTATTCTTACCCCAAGAGAAAATACTTTCGAGGTAACCGTCCATTCTGTAACTTTCGAGGTAACCCTCCGAGCCATGTGTATTATCATGATTTATTTTTGGGGTATTATGCCTTGATGCGCTACTTCATTCTTTAACCAACATTTCGGATAGAATTGCAGTGTCCATCATCAGGGCAGATGTAAAATCAGGGCAGATATGTAATCAGGGCACATCTGCCCTGGCGATGGACACTGCAATGCTATCCGAAACTATGGATAAAGAAGGAGGTAGCGAAACACGACACAAAACCCCAAAAATAAATCACGTTAATACTACTACCTTCTTTAGCCGATATTTCAGACAGAGTTGCAGTGTTCATTATCAGGGCAGATATGTACCAGAGCAGATGTGTAATCAGGGCAGATGTGTAATTACAGGGCAGATGTGTAATCAGGGAAGATGTATAATCAAGGCAGATATGTAATCAGGGGAGATGTGTAATCAGAGCAGATGTGTAATCAAGATGTGTATTATAAATCTGATGGACACTGCAACGGTGTATGGCTAAATAACGACGTGGCACAACACGGCATATCCCAAAAATATATCACGATAATACTTTCGACCGTGAAAATCTCAAATCATAACAAAAATTACGCTCTTCTAAATTCGGAATATTCGTTTGCCAGTTTTTTGCCTTCATCTTCCCAAATACATTCTCACAATAATAAAGTTTTAGTTTGTGCTGGGAAAGAAACAGTTTCTTTTTTACGTCGTGTAATTATTCGAATGGTTCTTTTTTAGGTTCATTTTGTCGCAAAGTGTTCCAGACGTAGTAACGCACAATATAACCAAGAAGATTATTTACAATAACGAGTTGAAACTGTTTTTTATCTCTGCGAAATATTATGACTTCGCAAAAAATATTTGAATTTATCCAGACCGGCAAAATTGCTTAGAGGTTACAATTACTCTTATAAACTACTACGCTATTTATCACCAGTTATTTTCTTTTATTATTTAAATTTTGGTTTTTTCTCTTTTATTGTTGATTATAAGCCTCATTAATTTTGAATCGTCGTCATCAGGAATCATAAATAATGTGGTCAGTTTATCAAGGATCGCCCTAGTAAAAGACCTCAATTCAGAATCGAACAGTTGCTTGAAATCAAGAAAAATGAAGAAGAGCTACGAAGAGACAAGGAGAGCCAATAAGAACCAAGAAGAGTCAAGAAGAACCGAGAAGAGGCGAAAAAAAGAGAAGAGACATGAAGGAACGGTAAGAACCATTAAAAGTTAACAAGAGAAGAAGATGCAAGAAGCGTCAAGGCGATCTAAGAAGAGTTAAGAAGGAAGAGCCAGGAAGAAACAAGAAAGATCAGAATGAACCGTGAAGAACCAAGAAGAAGCAAGAAGCAGAAATACATTAACAAAAAATTTTGGCTCAGTAAAAACCTTTCTTCCTGCCCATCCTAAATTTCAATATTGGCTTATTAGGTTGCCATGTGTACCGGTAGATTGAACTCTAACCTCCTTCTAATCGTCAGAGCACGTGTTCCAAGTTCTATCAAATAAGTAATAACTCTGGTGTACCGGTCTCACCGGGATAGTTTTGTTCCTAGCTGGGATGGTATGGGTAGCTATGGTGGTATCGTACCGTATTGTTTTACGAACAGATCTAGTAATAGCAAAGTACTTCTATACCTTTCTCCATCCCGTACTCTTTTCCTCATCACATTCAGCCTCATAAAATAACCTTATTGGTGATGCCACACTCCGAACTGTGCGACTCTATTGCGATATTCACATGAAAAAACATTTAAACAATTATGCGGAACTATTAAAAAAATGGAAGGAGACTTGATCGACAACGGGAATCCTTCAGGAGTAAAGGTACGAGTATATCTTAAACGCTGCCAGAACTCTCAAAATGTTGTAGCGACACTTTTCAAAGATATTTCTTAAGTTCATTACAATAAATCTTAAAATATGGCAAGAGTTGTCCAACTACAATAAATTCTGCTTTCAAATTCAACATTTTATGTATACTTAGCGTGAATCTTTATACAAAATCTTCCCTAGCGAACGTCTTATCAAACGATAATTAAGAAATATGATGATATCTTTTCTGTCAGTTGCAAAACAAAGTGGGTAAATTTCATTTTGTTTTCGTTTAAGCCTGTTGTTGGTTTAGATTAGGAAGGGTTATTATGAAAAGCGCTATCTCACTCACACTCAGATTCCGGCTTTGACCTGAGCTTTAAACATGAACTACGATACTGCTACAGGAGTGACTCAGCGACTTAGTTAATTGCTTAATCGACTGAATACTTTCCTGTGAATAGTTAAGCTAAGCTTAAAACTCTGGGTTTCTCTGCTTTTATCTGCTTTTTATAGTCACTAGAGAAAAACATTTAACAGAAAAAATCTATTTCTGTGAATTTTTGTGCTGTGCCAAAAAGAACCACATTACTTTTTGTTTTGCTTTATGTGAATATCGCACGAGAGTCCTAGCGGCTCCCAACCGTCTGGAGTCAGTGAGACTACGGCAATCCAAATTGGGGTGTGTTGTGAGGCTGAAGGTAGTAGAGAGAGAGAGAGATGAGGAAAAGGACAGTAAGGAAGTACCTGGTTTTTTTAATGTCGTCCACAATCACGGCTAAAGCCTTTTCAAGCAACCTTTCGATTCTGAGTAGTGATCTTCCACCAGGGTAATTCTGAAAATATCTGTTACATCTGGAATGTGCCACAAATTTACTACAGATTATTTTAAATAAATACATTTTGCAATGTGTAACATGTACCTACCCATAACATAAATCAACCAATAAAATGTTGTACTGCGTATGCCGGGATTTGAACCCGCGGCCTCCCAATTTGTAGACATTGAACGTAACCACTCAACTACGGACACCGTGACAAACTTAAACTAAGCAACTTCTGTTTACTACGTGTACCTACCATTAATTTATCGAGATTTTTTGGAGCAAAGACCAGCGAAAAGGAAGGGGGATTATACAATTATACAGGGGGGTGCGAAGAACAAAAATCGTTAAATTATTCGTATTCGATTTCGTCATAGATGATTACAGGCAAGGTATAAAGAAGGAAATTATAATAATTGAATAGACAAATTTTGTAGGAGCAATTTCATTTTCGGTAGAATACGAGTACCTCTTTAAGAGAGAGTAAATGTTAATGTTTATATTTACATGGTTTCAACTGTGCCTCGCTATCCACACACCCATGTTCACGTCATGTAAGATACGTTGGCAGAAGTTGTTCTGTTGGTTTAATTTCGAACTTAGTTTAGGCTAGCGTAATTAATTATCAATTCAGATGATATTCCGGTAAACATCACACTTGCTCGAGTTCTAATGTGCCTACAGGCTGACCAAGAAACACTTGATAGAAATATGTCGTTAAAATGTACGCTTCCTTGTGAACTTTTTCGCTTTTAGTAACTAACCATCAAGCGAGATTTCAATTTGGGAGGCAGCTGTGATTACCGCCGCCCCGGGAAAATTTGTTGGATAACCAACGGCCCTGCTATAGGTCACCCCAAGTGAATTGCTACGTTTGGTAGCACTTAGCAAAGGTGCCGGGTTCATGGGGCAAGGTTTTGTCAAGGTCTTGACGGCGACTGCATTTGCCCATCTGCTAAAGAGCGGACGGGATCGGGAGAGAGACACCTATGGTTGGGAGAGACCTATACTAGACCTCCCCAGCCGGACTCTCCGCAGTGGGAGGGATGGATTCATACCTTTTTTTTACATGAGCTCCACACAGGAAGCCCTGAGGAAAATAATTTCCTTCAGGGCGTATGTCATCTTTGAGGGTGCTGTGTGGAGGGGTTTTTTAAGGAAAGGAAGGAGTGGAGAGTTGTGGGAAGGAAAAGGGTTTAAGGGGTGGGTAAGAATCTGGGGTTCAGTGTGTCCTGGTCATCCGCCTCCAAGACCTAGACAAACCTCACCCCATGAACCCGGGCACCCCCGCTAAATCACCAAACGTAGCGAACCACTTGGGGTGACCTATGGCAGAGGTGATGGTTATCCAATGAAGGTTCCCGGGGTGGTGGTACCCATTCCCGCCTCCCAAATTGTAACATACGTCCGTAACCCCTAAAAAAACTCCTCCACAAAGCATCCCCATCCTCCAAAATCTGATGTAGGACCTGAAAAAAAATTTTTCGGCCTCCCGTGTGAAACTAATATAAAAAAAGCCTTTTTTCTGTAATAGTAGAGGAAGATTTTGGGACTTTCCACAACTCCTTGCTTAATCCACATTTATAAATCAACTTATACCTACTGTGATTTTTACTATTCTGACTCTTCATAAAATTCGACTCAAGTATTTGATTACGCCGATCGTTCCAGATCTTCCTGAGACGTTTCCGACTTCTTCAATTCTCTTGCGCATCTTGTGCTCCTCTTCCGTCGTTCAATCTATATATGTGTTCAAACCACTTTTAAAAACACTGAAAAAATAATAACCAAGCAATAGTTGGAGCTAGGAAAATAAAACAACATAATTTTTGGGAACCGATCACCGTTACCCCGACCGACCGACCCATATAGCAACGAAAATTTGAAAACAGACAGTGTTCATGTGTAAAATACTAAATTAAGGGATAGGTAAGGTTTTAAAAGTTTTTTTCTAAATGTGCAACATGTCTAGAGTATTGTACCAAAATTTCAAGTAAATCGGAGCAAAACTATCGAAGATATAGGGTTTCAAGCGACCGGCCCTCTTGCTCGATTCAAGTATATTTCGAGTATAAAAAAACTTTTAATCGATTTTCTCGCAAACAAATTAATTTTCAAAGATCGTGAACATCATAACTCAAAATCTACTTGATTGATTCTTTTGAAATTTAGTACACTATTTTTACACATAAATTAACAGGTAGTGACGAAAAGTTTTTTTTCACCTTTTTTTCCATTTTATAATAACAAATTCACCTAAAATTTTAGCAAAAATCGTATTTTTGACTTGAACATGCTGCAAAAAAAAATCTTAAATAAAAAAACTACCTGGTAAAATATATTCTATTTCGCTTCTTCACTACCTGGTAAAATATATCATCTTTTAAACGCATTTCGATTTTTTTTCAAATGATTCGTTAACGAGTTACGACATTCACCGCATAACAGCTTATTTTCGAAGCGCCTTTGGAGATTCGCTCCCACGGACTTATTTATTGACATTTTCAATTCAAATTTTTTTTAAAGATATTTCAGATGTTATACTATAACGTGTACATAAAATAAATAAACCAACATTATTCATATCTCAAAAAAAAAGAAAATATGCCTTTTTTTCGCCTTTAAAACCTTACCCCCCTTAATTTAATACATTTGTTTTAACAACGGTAGGACAACTACATTTTTAACATTAGCTCAACACAAGAGGCCCTGAGGAAAATAATTCCCCTCATACGTACCTCGATTTTGTCGGTTTAAGTTCAATACAACTCGTGTCAGTATGAAATTAACAAATCCCAATTTAAATATTTAGATATATTAACATATACCAAAAGATATGAATTATTTTGAAGTAATTTGTATACCGCAGTGGTGAATCTACGCAGCCGGCCGACACGTGAGGTAGCGGTGTAAATTCTGTCAGAAACCGCCAGCCAATCACAGGACGTTTAATTCTTTTACGGCTTTATTCGTTTTTAAATGATGATTTATTAATTCTTTGTATAATTATAAAATTACACATTATTATTTTATTTTTATTTATAAACAGAAACAAACAGTGCATTAGTTACAATGGTGAAAACAATTTACAATTATTAAGTATATTTCATGATGGGTACCTATGACGTGTTTCTTCGTAGTGTTATGTACATTAAGTAATTACTTTTTTTTATTTTTTTATATGAAATACCGCACAAGAGTCCCAACTGCTCCCGTCTGGAGCCAGTGAGACTATGGCATCCCCAATTGGGGTATGTTGTGAGGCTGAAGGTAGTGGGGAGGGGAAGGAGATAGGGAAGAGGAAGGTGGGGAAGTACCTGGCTATTCAGATCTGGTCACTAAACACGGCTAAAGTCATTTCAAGCAACGTTTCAATTCTGAATGGTGGTCTTACACCAGGGCGATACTGATAGTATCTTCCACTCTGGAACGTGCCGCAAATATACTATATATTATTTTAAATGAATAAATTGTGAAATAACACAAATTAATCAAATAAAATTTATTTGCGCACGCCGGGTTCGAACCCGCGACCTTCGGATTGTGAGTCGAGAGTCTTGCCTCGGGACCACGGAGGCCGTCTTACTGGGTGATGTGCGTGGGTAGGTGTGTGTGTGTGTGTATGTGTAAGTATGAATGTATGTATGAGTATGTATGTATATATGTACGCGCATTGAACAATTTATATCATTGACATTATGCTCTTTTTAAATTTGGGCAGTGAATCGAAGAAAATGTCGATGTAAGAATTTAGACAAATAGTATTGAACGTATGAAGAGCACGATTAATTGGCGAATTAGTTGCTGCATTTGTCTTGTAATTAAACGTGTGGAACAGTTCTGTATGGCATGTACGTCATAAGGGTATGTTAAAATTAACTTGGGAAAGAAGTTCGGTACAGTCAACGTTATTATTTAAAATTTTGTGTATGAATGTTAAATCAACTATTGCTCGCCTTTTTTGCAAAGTTTGAAATGTGCAGTCGAAGTTATTAAAGATATTTTATAAATTAGATATTTTATAAATAGATATTTTATAAATTTATTTTGAATTTGTTCTATGCTATCTATGTATGTATACTTTGTACTGCGGGTTCCAAATTGGCGAGGCATATTCCAGTGTACATCTGACTAATGCAAAATATAACAATATTATTGTTTTATCGGGTTACTGAACACTTTACTTATTCAAAGAACAAAATCAAGCATTTTATATAACCTGTGAATGAACCTGTGAATTATAAAACTTATATTTTCAGCATCAGCGTTTGTTGATTTACATCAATGTAATTTGTTTTCTAAGCCATAATATTTTTCACTTGAGTTCTTTATTATATACAAATATATTGTATTTTCCAGGTGGATCAGCGACGAGAACAACTGGATCTACAACCTGGGCGGCGACCCCGTTATATGCGGCAATTTGACTGGTGCGCGGCACTGCCCCGTCAACTACACGTGTCTCTGCATAGGTCCTAACCCCAACCACGGGTATACCAACTTCGACAACTTCCTCTGGTCCATGCTGACCACCTTCCAACTCATCACGCTGGACTACTGGGAGAACGTTTACAATATGGTAATTATAATTTATCGCAAACACTTTTAAATCGATTATTTTATTGGTTCCCAGTAACAATGTTCCTTGCCAAAATGTTCCCAAATTAGTGCGGACTACTATGAGAGTTTAAGCAGATGTCTATTGATCAAAGGGCAAACTTAAAAACGTTACCCTAGTCAATGTAGCGTTTAATAAGGAGGTGATTAAATATAAATTTTACAATTAGGCGGGTATGGGTGCCGCCGCTCCGGGAACCATTTATTGGATAACCAACACCTCTGTCGTGGGTTACTCCAAGTGATTTGCTACGTTCGGTGACTTGGATTTTTTTAATATATATTATTTAGTTATAAATATTTTACATCTTATATCTAATATATTCTTTTCTAAAACTATAATAACATTATTTACTAACTTCTTACTAAAATTTGGACTTCACAACATTCAGACAAAATCCGCGAAAAACACCCTCCCCTCGGTGAACATCGTGGAAGCACTGCAGAACCTCGGTAGTTGCATAAGTTGCCTGAATGCATTATTGTAGCACACCCTCTTTACAATTTGGGGGGCGGGAATGGGTACCGCCGCCCCGGGAACCTTTATTGGATAACCGAGACACATCTGCCATAGGTCACCCCAAGTGGTTTGCTACGTTTGGTGATTTAGCAGGGGTACCAGGGTTTACGGGGGGGGAGGTTTGTCTAGGCAGATGACCAGGACATACTGAACCCCAGATTCCTACCCACCCCTTAAACCCTTTTCCTTCCCAGAACTCGACCTTCCCTTCCTTTCCTCAAAAAAACTCTCCACACAGCATCCTCAAAGACGACATAGGCCCTGAGGGAAATTATTTTTCTCAGGGCCTCCTGTGTGTGGAGCTCTTGTAAAAAAAAAAAACTCGGTTTATCCCATTGCGTTGATTGTATCTTAAGTATCATTTAAAGAAACATTGTTAATTTTTTCATAATATTGCGTCCACAGTTCCGATGTGTACAGGGAGTAATTTTTTGATTTCGTTTTCTGACATCGTCACTGCAGTGGTAGAACCGCCTTGAGAGCATTCCGGCCCGTATGTTAATTGCTCTTCTTTGTCATTCCAAATCTTCTATATCCTTCATGTATTCGGTTAGGATATGTCCCAGATATTTAACCTGTGAGACCACAAGCAATTCATTTCCTTCTAGATAAATTAGAGGAATATTTAATGGCTCCTTGTTGTGTTTGAAAGCTACGATGACTGACTTTTTAGAATTGTACAACAAGTTATGAGTGTTTGCGTACTCTTAACATATTTGCATATAAGTCATCTCATCGCTTTAATCGAAGGTGCCAGCAGCGCCGTGTCATCCGCGTAATTAATATTATTACTGCCTTGTCCGCAGATTTGGCAACCGATTCGTATATCGTTCAACTCTTGTCATTAAAGGTCGTTAATGTACACATTAAATAGAGTGGGAGACATATTTCTCCCTTGCCTAACTCCGCTTTTAAGGAATAAAGGTCCTGAAGAAGCTCCAGCCCATTGAGTGTGATTTTCCTGTTGTCGGTACAAAACAAGCATATGGTAAATATTGTTTTGTGTTCCCGATAAATTTGTTTTAGCTTGATCATTGCAGTTTCTCGTAGGATGGCAATGAACTGTACTATTAATTCAAATATTTTTTAACATATAATCTGCATATAACATTTTATTTTTTAACTTGTATATAAATACTAGAGTATTGAAGACCAATCGTTGCCACACACTTACATACTGAGTTGGGATACTACCAATGCATATTTGGCTAGGATGCCCGGTTTCATGGGGTGGGGTTTATCCAGATCTTGGCGGTGAATGAGTCTGCCCACTAGCTGCACGGCAGGCCGGATAAGGAGAGAATGGTTGAGGAAGTAAAAAAAGAAGGATATTCCTAACACTACTTACATTTTTAACAGTTGAAGACCTTTTTCGGGTGATTTATAAAGGTCGTGGTTACTGCGGGGTAATTCTTTATAATGTTTTTAGTAACATTGCGTTTGCTTTTAGTCCGGCTTACAATAATTAAAGCCTACATTTATGAAACACCCACAACACTCGCTAGAGTAAATGAAATAAAATTCCTAGAATTTGCAATAAACGAAGCCATAAAAACGAAGTATGTTACATTTGCACAGTCACGTTTCGAGAAATATACGAGATTCTTAGACATTATGGAAAATTCAATTAGATTTTTTACGATTAGCAGAAGAAAATTACGTTTTTGTTTATTGAACTGTTGTTTTAATGAAATAACTGGTTTGCGATTTAATTTTTTTTTTTCTTTTTGTTAAATATAAAACAGAATACAATTGAATACGAAGAGTCTTTGTTATGAAAATATCAGAGTCAATTTCGAGACATGCACATACTTTTAAAATTACCATAATTGAGTATGTATTTTAAAAAAAATTAAATAGCAAAGCAGCTATCGGAATTCAAGAACTTGTGATAAATTAAAATTCATAATGCCAGAGCACAAAGAAAAAAGAATTATCGGATTTGGAGCAGTCGCTCGGAAGTTATGCGCTTACAAACATTCGGATATTCATTTTTATTTAAATATATCAACATCATTTCCATGCAACGATTTGTTTTCTGACGTTAGCAATATTAGCGACGCTTTTGTTAGTGACAGAAATCGGATAATAAATATAATATATTGATATTTATAATTTCATAACACCAGAGTTTACCATTATATACACCCTATATTACTCGCATAAAATGTAGCTTTATATTGGTAGAAGGATATTTTTAAATCGGTTTATTGGATTATGCTTGAAAGCGTAACGAACAAACACACGCAATTTCGCATTATATTAGTATAGATATGTTTATTATGTTTAGGAAAATATGTATTGTTTTGAGTATTTGCGATTTGTTTGATATGATGTGTCCGTCCAAGGTTATGGTCAATTATGATTCCTAGTTACTTTATTAGCTTTTTATATCTGAAAATACCTCTTCTACATCGACAATTATTCCGATTTTAATTTCACACTAAATTTAATTTATTAAACTATCTATTGCTTTTACCATATTTTCCTTGAATCCGACCATCCCAACTACTATTTTTCCGAGAATTCCCTTCGGCATACTCAAAATCACGTACCGCCTACTGTATACGATAACGCCGGGGTCGATCCTTGTTCCACAACCCAAATAAAATCATATAAAAAGGTTAATTTATTAACTACAAATAGCATTGAAATAATTTATTAGATAAAGTAACTTGGAATGTTGAACATTAGAGGATACAGCAAAACCATGAATTATTTTGCTTATCGAAACTTTTGTATTAATATTTGATGATACAACTATATTACATTGGTTGGTTCTTTTTATTTTTTAAATCACGGAATTTTATAATTGTAATTGTTTCTTACTATCGTGGTACGAAAGCACAACTCGATGGAATTTGCAGGAAAACACTTCTTGTTATTCTTCAACACAATTTATTAAATAAAAATACAATACTGGTGACAATAGTGATCTCCAAGACCCCACCACACCGACAAATATCGAAGGCTTTATTTCCCTCGATATCTCAACACTCTACTGAAGACAGGCACCCATGTATCCCTCAGATCAGAGATTGATTACAACACTCTACTGGAGATAGGCACCTAATGTACCCCCCATGCTCGAGTTTGATTAAATAACTCCGAAGGTACAACATGTACCTTCCCGTTTCACCGTCAAAACAATACTAACTCAACCATATCAACCTCGTGGTTATTTAAAGTAATCTTACAAAAACATGGTACATAAAAAAATGATGAGAAAATACATTTTTAGCAGTTCCCACACTAATTTTAAAATCTAACTTACAGACAATAATAAAACAATTACCTAAAAGTCGGCCCTAGAGGCCTACCAATAAAATACATCTTAATATTACAGGGATTAACAAATATTGCAAAATTTTATTACTTTTTTCACTTAGGGCTTTAGCCCTAAGATAAATGCACCGTCGGCTTTAGCAGTGTCATAAACATAAGTAGGTGTTATTTGAGGGTACTTATTCAAAGTACCGACTTTACAAATAATAAAGGAATTTGTCCCAAATTTGCAAGGGAATGCATTTATATGATACCAGCCATATTATTCAAGGTTTGGACCTTATTCATGAAACCGTGAGATAATATCTTGTTTGCACATTTTGCACATTTTAAAAGGAGAAACTACGCGTAACTTAAATGACTAAAATAAAATGAATATTATAAATGATATTATTTTACAGACTAAATGTATTAAATCGCATTCTAGGAACAAACAGTAATATCTTTTTGGACAAATAATGAGAGAGACGACCAGAATTATCTTTCGAGTAAATTCCATTAGTAAACATTAAAAATCATTAAGGATTGATTTGTCTGTCAAATGTACCTTGTATCGCTTGTCCGATAAGATTTTATACATATAAGTTTATTTAAATCTGATAATTTTACGCACTAGGCAGGAATACAATTTCGTATCATAAATGCACCCACAACCAAAATCAGTTATTTTAATAATAAATTCTATTCAATTTGGGAGGCTGGTCTAGGTACCCGTGCCCCGGTATTTTTTTGATGACCAACACACCTGCCATACCCCTGTTTCCCCTAGTAATTTGGGTGCCCGGGTTCATAGGGTGAGAGTTTCTGTTGGCGACGGATGCGTTTGCCTACCTACTGCGTAGCGGGCTGGACAGGGAGAGACTGGTTGGGGGAGACCTTTTGACTTCTCCAGCCGAACTTTCTCTCGGTCAATTAGATTGCACCGCAGTGGGAGGGACGGATTTATACGTCCGTCTCTCCTGGACACATTGACCCAAGATTCCTACCCACCTTTCATACGTTTTCCTTCCCATAACTTCCTTTCCTTCCTTCCCATAAAAATATTCTCCACTCAGCATCCCCAAAGATGACATTGACCCTGAGGGATTTTTTTTCTCAGGACCAGGGCCGGTGTAGAACTAAAAAAATGTATGTCGGTTATGTATGTTTTTAGGTTTTCACGGCCAAAAAGTAAAACTGACGTTTTTGGTCATCTGCCCTGATGATGGACACTGTAACGCTGTCCGAAACGTTGGCTAAAGAAGGAGGTAGCGAAACACGGCATAACACCCCAAAAACAATAACAAAAATATGTCGGTTATATTTCACTGATGATAGTATATTTTTCAAAATCATTTTTCACACAACTGTACACGTGTAAAAACATCTACTCATTTACTGCTTTTCAGGAAACCACGAAAATATAGGAAACATTTACTGTACACCGAATAAAAAATGGCTTTCAAAGAAAATTTGGCGGTAATTCAAGAAATCTTAACGCTGAAAATCTTTATTGTGGAGATCGAACGCTGAGTTTTGGCGTCGTGAAATGTACTAAATTGGCATATTGTTCGCAAATATTAAATTAAGAAACACATAGACAAAATATTACATTCTTTTACAACACATACACAACCAACTATCAATCACACTCACTTACCAATAGGATGCATGATTTAGGCAACAAGTTTGGTGATATTGTTGATATATTCGCTGATTCCCTTTATAATCTAAAATGCAATTTAAACCAACACTTTGCGGAATCCTACAAATTATTGTAACGTGGGTATAATATATTTAACGATTTGATGTGTTATTGTAATGTTTTATATTGTATTTTATTCTATGTTATTGTCAAATGTTATATTGTTTCAAATATTTCACGGTTTTACGCTATATTCTTCAAAAACTACCTTTATATTTTTTAAATGTTTTCATTTTTATAACTTTTGATTTAAATTCTATGTATGTATAATCCTCGATATCTTATATATTATTTTATAATCTACGTAAAAGCCCATATGGGCGTATAACAACAATAAATAAATAAATAACGTGTAATATTATTAAAAAAATAAAGAAGAGTGCTTCAATCTAGTGAGACAAAAATCTTTTTTCTGGCGAGGCCAAGTAGTAAAGTGAGCCAACCATTAACCTAACCGAACCTAATCTAACCAAATCTAACGAGAGTTTTGTGCGACATCTAATTTGTTTTTTCACATCACACGCTCTATAATTTAGTTCATCGATCTGCATTCAAATATAAATTACAATCTTCCTCCCCCCCGGATCCCTTGGATTAAAAGTTTCCTCGTCGACGTAAAATATGCGTCTTTCTGGTAGGGGCTCCAATAAGATCTAATAATCTGTATTTGGTTTTGATTGATTTCGTTTTTCAAGCGATCTCCTTAGCCGTTTTTCACTGCTGGGCAAAGAAGGTTATAATATCCGGTTAAAAGGGTAGATTCTAACTAATATCTTATTATTACTGGAATCAATATTTAAAGACACCTTTGCCATGCTTGGGTCCTGGTGATCCCCTTCGCTTGGCACGTGATTTTTACTTTCAAGTGCGTTAAGGTTAAAAACCACTCCTCTATTTGTATTTTATCAGTAAATACATTATCTAGAATTTACATACAGTCGAAACAATTTATATTAACATGACTGTCTTACCGCAAACTTGGTGTCTATCCGCTGCCGGAACAGATGGCAATATCCGCTCATATCAATTTCATAGAAAAAGCCTCCGGATGTTTTTTTATTTATGGATATTCCTTACAAGGAAGTGACAAAACCTACCGGATGCGACTGAGGCGCTTCGTAGAACCGTTTTGTTAAACGTTCGTGAGTTGTCTACATTTTGGGAACCCGTAAAATCTTTTGTGTCACTTTTTGTTAGACGGGACAGTTATTATACCAGTAAAATATGTATGCAGGCTTTTGTGTTTTCTTTTACGTTATAGGTAATTCGTAATTTTCTTTTTAAACAGGAAATATTGTTTAGAATTTTCATGTCTCTTGTAACTAGTACGTAACTGTGTAGTTCTGATCCGAATTCAAGCACAAGTTTCGATAACCTTTTTTTAAATGCTTTTTTTAAAACAATATAAACAACGTTTTTTTATTGGATTAACTTTAAAGGTAAATTATTTTTTATTATAATATTCTTCCTTAAGATTGTCAAAAGTAGCATTTAAAGAATTACTCTGAATTTTTTCATACATGTAACTTGTAAAATAACTGAAACAAATGTGTTTATAATAATTTTCGAAGCATACTTTGCTTTTTTTTTCTACGGAGGGAATTTCATATAATTTGCGTTTCGGTGCGGGGAATGTATAGATATTTTTATCAAGAATAATATTATTTTTTTTAGAGCTTTAAAACTTAAAGTGTTTAAGGTACATATGTAATAAATTGATAGAAATGGGGTTTGCCGTAGCTAAAAAAATAAAAGAGCTAATGTAATAAATGTAATGATAAATGCTGCCTTGGCAGTTTTTTAGTGGGTAAAATCGATAAACAATTCTGCCACATAACATTCGATTGAAATTTGAGTATCCTTTGAATTCCAGAATTGATTGATAATCTAATTGATGATGGAATTGAATAACCTTTTAATTTTGACAACCTCTTAGAATAGAATGATCTACGGCATAGGCTCTCAACGTGGGCGATAACGCCCCTTTCGGGGGCGTTTCAGACCTTCAGGGGGCGGTAGAAGACCATTGGAGGGGACCCCACCACTTTCCCAACGGCTGTGTGAGGAAACTGATTGTTTAACCTCCTTAGCCGCACACGTCAGGACTCTATTTTTTTTGTAAAAAGGAAGCTACATTTATTTTTAAACGAATCTAGACCCTCCAATGTCCCTGCATGTATGATTGTTTCGGTAGAAGACCAAGTAAAAATGGGGGGGGGGGGGCGTTTCAGACTTTCAGGGGGGCGGTAGTAGACCAAGAGAAACCCATCCCACCCCATCCCATTAGGAGCCATCCATCCACAAAAATATTTTCCATATCCCATGACGCCCCCTCCGTTGTGGCAAATGTAACCCTGTCGTGGTATCCCAATACGCCCCTTTGTCGTGGTGACGAATTAGAGGGCGCTAGAAATAAAAATGTTCTCTAAGTGGGCGATGGGCAAAAAAAGGTTGAGAATCTATGATCTACGGTAATCGTTATAAAATTACAATTTTGATAATGTGTGTATTTTTTAATGATGATAATGATTTGTCACATTTCCATAATATAAAAGTAGTGAATCGCTGAAATGGTGCTTCTTTTTTAAAAAAACCTTAATTCGTTCCTGAATAAAGCTCTCCTAAATTATTGGCTAATAAGCTCTCCGCTAAAAAATATAATGAACGTTTCCGTTTTGTATAATTTTTGACCCGAGGGTGCTTTTATAAAGGATATTCTTAGCCGTGTTATTCTTAAATGTCTTGCCCTAAGTATAATGAAGCGAACAAATCTGATAAATCGATTTTCACCCTTATACGGTATGCCCCTGTGTAGATACTCTTATTTAAATCTGTTCGAGTTTTTAACATAATTTTTTAATCCAATATTTTTATAAATCGCTTTTAATAACTGCTGAGCTTACAATCGTTGTAAATTGAAAATATCAATGAAGTCCATGTAATATTTATTCGGATCTTCTCACTCGTTTAACTTATTATCCTTGTTGTAGTAAGCTGAACACACGTTGTGCCTCAATTTTTTTTTCAATTAACGAACATCACCGTGTTTTAGTGCTGTTCATTCGATCGTTTATTTTCTTTTTTAGGTTCTATCATCATGTGGGCCCATGAGTGTTTCATTCTTCACCGTTGTGGTTTTCTTCGGATCCTTCTACCTCATCAACCTGATGCTGGCCGTAGTGGCTCTCAGCTACGAGGAAGAGTCTCAAATTACACAAGAGGTGAGTCCTATTTAACAATTCACAAGTCTAAATTACACAAGAGGTGAGTTCTAATTAAACAATACACTAGTCTAAATTACACAAAGATTGAATCCTAATTAAGCAATACACAAGTCTAAATTACACAAGAGTTGAGTCCTAATTAAACAATACACAAGTCTAAATTACACAAAGGGTGAGTCCTAATTAAACAAAACACAAGTCTTAATTACACAAGAGGTGAGTCCTAATTAAAGAATACACAAGCCTAAATTACAAGAGGTGATTCCTAATTAACCAATACACTAGTTTAAATTACACAAGAGGTGAGTCCTAATTAATCAACACACAAGTCTAAATTACAAAAGAGGTGAGTCCTAATTAAAGAATACACAAGTCTAAATTACACAAGAGGTGAGTCCTAATTAAAAAAATTTAAATTAAAAAAAAGAGTCCAAAATTATAGAACAGGTGGTTATCAAATAACACAAGAGATGAATCAAATTTACGTAAAATGGCAATGTCAAAATTACAACACAAGAAGTGGTGTCCAAAATACACAACTGGTGGTGCCAAATAACACTAGAGATAAGTCCAAATTACATAAAATGCGATGTCCAAATTACAACACAGGCGATAGTTTCCAAATTACACAAAAGATGGTGTCCAAATTAAACAAGAGGTGAGTCCAAAATAAACAACAAGCGAGTTCAAATTACACATATGATGAGTCCAGGTGAATCCAAAATACATATAATACCTAATTAAAAATTCACAAAAGATGAGTCTGAATTACCTAACATGTGGACCATATTACTCTGGTGATAGTAATTATTTAACCTTAGTAGGTATATACCTTCTACATCTGTCTCAACACAGGAATTTCCAAGTGAAACATGCAATGAAGAATAATTTTTAAATATTTATTTATTTATTAATGCCCTTTTTGGGGACTTTTACACATGAATAAAAAGACATATACAGTGTTTATTGTACATAATTGAATTGCCTCAGTAACAATATTTTATATTTGTGTAAAGATAAATTGAAGATGTCCACTGACTTGGTATAATTATTTTCCTTATTATTATTGTTATTATTTCATTTACATTTGGTAGTTAGTCCCAGAATTTCTGCACTAAAATACATCCTGACTTCTGGTATTACGTTGTGGTATCCGGAAGCTTATCAATTCAAGTAATACCGGACTATCAACTAAATCATTTAGAATTTTATATAAAAATACCAAGTCAGTGAAAATTCTTCTTTTATGACAATTTAAGCATATTCATATCTTTTAGCAGAGTGTTAAATCTTCAACAAAATTGATGGAATACCCATTTTAAAATTTAGAAAACGTAAGAATTTGTTTTGTATTCTTTCAACATCTTGTACATGAGTATAATGCGGATTCCAGTCGGGAGAATTGTACTCAAGGTGACTTTTAACATAAGCAAAATATAACAGTTTAATACAGAAATATTTAAAATTTCTAATTAACCTAGTTATAAATCCCAACATTTGTGTATATAGTATATATTTCAAGATAAGCGCGTAAACACTCTCACCTCGGTTAAAGCTATAATGATCACGCATCTTCACTCCGGGGAGGGATTTGATCTCCCCCGTAAATGTTTCCCATAGGCTCCTTACTCTCCGTGATGTGTCCATAGCTGCCTTCCTATTCTGTTCTAATCCTCTTCTACGCTCTTGATTAAGATTTTCAGGGTTCAGTTTTCTGAATTTTCTTTTCTGCTGAGAACCAAACCTTAAAAACCACTTTGCAATATCCATAACATATTTAGTATACTCAGTGGGTTGAAAATATTTTTAAATTAGCTCATTTAGCTTATTTAAACCTTTACTGAAAAAAATATATTGATCCAAATCTGCGACGTGAATCTTGATAAATGTAAAAATAATGGTTGATTTGTGACTTTTTGTAATTTGACTAGAAAATTTCAGAAGTAATGTAGTTGACCTACATTATCCGTTTAAGATACAAAATCAGACAATGGCAAAATTGGTTGGCTTTCGTACGCAAAGCACGACTCCAACAAAGCTTTTCTTACGTTTCGAAGCTTTCGAATTTTAATTGGGTACAAACCAAATTACTATTCAAGTCCTACGTCGCTGTAGGCCAATATTATTATTATTTATGTGTCATGTTTCCATTTTTGGAGAGTTTATTGTAAAGGATCTATTTAAATTATTTCCTAAATGTCCGATATCTCGTTTACCATATTTTCGAGTGAGATTCCTAAGTGTTACTTTTTCCGTTTCCCTTTCCAACGGTACCAGGCGCTATCTGTTGGCCAGTTGACAAATTGCCGCAATAAATTGTTCCTCAACTAATGCATACCTACCTACAAATCTTTCCCTACATCTTGGCGAGGGACTCGATTCCCGACATTCTCGATAGTGGTAAATAACTACAAACTAATAAATTGTCTGAAGGAAATACTTATTGATAAGTCCGTTTACTTTGTGTCCCGCCAGATGTCAGTTAAAAAAAATGATTTATTTGACTTATTTATTCATAATATTTGAATTCTTTGACATAAATATTTTGGTTCCATGCCAACTGAGAATAAAGTCAGAGTCAACTCAACACCTCCTTAAAAAGATATTAAAAGCTATGATAAAAACAATTTTAAATTAGCCGATAACCCTAACCTAACGTAACCTATTTAACCAATTTTTAATATATATTTTTTATAACTCTAAATGACTTATCTGAGATGGTTCTGAGTTGGTTCATTTCGAGTTGTCCGGTCACCAAATATTTTACATGGTGATTAAAATAAGTAGGTACATTAAATGTGGAATTTGAGACATATCTGAATTGTCTGAGTAATTAGGATGTATGATATGATTGAGATGTATTATAGACGTAAAATCCATAGGGTTATTTGTTTTTTGAAGGTATGGAGTTGAGTTTCGGTTTTTAAGTTATCAGGGGAAGGTTGAAGATTTTAGAAGCTAGGTAGATGAATTGTCTTTGAGCTGACCTAGTATGTACTTTGCAGTGTATGTCGATTATTGTTCTGGTGGTGTAGTTGTGTTGTAAGATAGTTTCTGTTGATGTAAATATTTATACAATAAATATATGTTTACCTTCCATGGAGATAAAACATCCAACTCAAATAAATTTTCTTCATATTTCTCGTCTTGCATTTTAAATGTCGTGAAAAATTACTCTTGGCTCCTGGATCAATGACCACGCTCAGTTGTGGTTGGAAAAATTTGTTTTGTTATGTATTTACAACATCAGAAAAATACGTGATGATTGTTGCTCAAATCTATACACCACAGGAAAGCTCACTGTAGTTTTTTCATTATGGAAGACACACTGTATGCAATACAAGAATTATTTTAGTGTATTGCAAAGTAGGTTTTTCATTTAATCAAATTTATTTATTTTATTTATTTATTTCTATACATTACAGTATTTACCTATAGATCAATTTCGAAAACATTTTTACATAATATATTTTATAATTTTATTATGTTTGGTGTAAGGTAGGTTTGTGAAGGTGAAACTGTGGATAGGTATTGTTGTATGTTTCGTGAACACCTCACTAGGAGAACCTGTGCTGAGGTGTTTACGTTATATTAAATATATTAAGTGTTTACTTCCTTCGACAAAAATAAAACATTTTACGGTCAAATTAACGGGGTTTCATAAAGTCGTTAAAATTTAACGTTTTGAGCTGAAACAACAAAGATCAAAGCAAACATTACAGTTTTTCGTGGACAATACAAAAGAAGAAGACACTAAAATAATTGCGAATAAGCATCGGAAAGAAAAATGAGCGGATTTCACCCACAAATGTATTAAATTGATTCCTTTTCACTGTTGTGCCAGCATTTCTACACGCCTCTCAAACATAAGTATAAAAAAAATGAAAAAAAATAAAGATTCTAATGTCATACTTGAGAAATTGAGGTAGAGACTCAAGAATTGATCTCCAGCACTTACATTGTTCATCCGAGTTATCTCTCACGCGGATTGCTTCTTTAAAAGTTACCAAATGGCCGAGCTGCGAGCAGTGAACACCCACCCCATATTATGAGCTTTCCCGATACCCAGCCAAGACTACAGCCCAAGTTTGTCTACTATTAGTTAAGTGAAACTCAGTCATGTTTAGTTTAGTCGAGTTAATCCACTCGGAACATGAGTGATGAATTGATCGAGTGGTTGTGAACGGTTGCTTCTGACATGTTTGACATACTATGTGTCAGAAGAACACCTTCATGAACAATATGAACAGTTCAATTTAGGATTGTAAAGTTCACTTCACGTTAAACTTTGTTCTAAGCTTCTGTTAGAAGTGTTTTTAACTAATAGAGGGATATTTACTTTTATTTATTTATTTTTTATAAACATCCAGCTTCAACGCAATCAATTTTTTTAAGTTGAGCAGTTTTAGAACCTATTTCCCGTGGCTGTCATTATTTTACCAATACAGGTATGTATTTATTTCACATTCCCTTATATTTTCCTAAAATAAATAACTTTCTCGGATTTCTCTCTATATTTCGGTGACATCATTTTTTGTACGCGTATTTGAATTTTCGATTTTATTATAAAGATTTATTTCACACTGGCGAGTTTTCGGCATGCGTTGCAATACAACTAATAAAGAAATTGTTTCTCCCTGCGTCTTTTCCCATTCCCGTTCCCCTTCCGCCTCCCCTTCCCCTCCCATGTCTCCTTCCCCTCGCGCAAATTTGGTACCTAAGACACGTACCTATTTAAAATAAATATATTTTTTATTAGATTCAAAGCATTCACTTTTGAATCATTTGTACACGGTTGACATAAGTCACATGAGAACGGGTCGTTTCTACGACTCGTTCTTGAGTTCAACAGCTCGGCTGTGGAACGATTTGCCGGCCTCTGTGTTTTCTCCCTCCTACAACATGGGTCTTGAAGAGACTCACTCCTTCCTCTCCTCAAAAACACCCTCCACACAACATCCTCAAAGATGACATAGGCCCTGAGGGAAATTATTTTCCTCAGGGCCTCCTGTAGAGTTAATGTAAAAAAAAAAAAAAAAAACGATTTTGGTTAGTACCATGGGAGAGTACTTCGATTAAATTCATTAATTTAAAGATTCTTTAATTTAAAAATTTATTCGAAAATTGAATTTTGATTTAACAATCGATGGTTTGAACATATGTAGATAATATTACATTTAAGTGCATTCTTGGTCATGTACACCTTAACAGAAAAGAGGAGCTCTTGTGTCTGATAAGAATCGTGACTCTCTTATCTTGGATGGTACATACAGAGCAATTTGATTGAGATATGTTTGTATTTTTTAGGTAAATATAATGGATTATATTATTTTCCATTAGAAAGTTTTCTGATCTTCAACAAACCGATTTCTGCTCATAACACGTAGTTTTAAATCTTTTAAGTTTTAGTTATAAAGCTAATCATAACACGTAGTTTTAAATATTTTCTACCATTCATATTTCTACCATTTCTGTTACAATATAAGTTTACTGATAAACTATGTACATAACTTTTACTCGCGATTCTATGTAACGCTGATGTCTTGACAATTTATCTAGGCCTTTATCGCAAGTCAAAATATAGCATGTTGAAAAGTTCCTGTCCTTAGTTACAATATTTCTTTGTTTGTACGGGAAAGTTTTGATTTTCTCAAAACAAGTATTGAGACTATCAATAGAGCATAAAGTTTTGTATGGAATGCAACAACTTTTGTATTTTTCAGAACTCTGCGTGTCTTTTGGCTGATTTACTAACCCGAAAATCAATTATATCACGAAGAAATGTTGAATTTTTACTAGAAAAACTATTTTTATTCAGAAAGTTTAAATTAGGCATGTGACTCAGAAGAAGCCTAATAATCCACGTTATTTTTCCTTTATTGTGGCTATTTTTATCAAATGCTAGCTGGTTCCCGGCATGCGTTGCAATGCCACTAAAATAAATATATTTTTTATTGGAAAAAATATATTTATTTTAGTGGCATTCATCTCTTCATCTCCCGCGTTCCCCCTCCACCCCTCGCTCTCCACTTTCCCCGCTTTCTCCCATCCCTCGACCCCTCCCCCACCCGCGAATCTTCCCCCTTCATACCCCTCCGCCCCTCTCACATTCCCCTCCCCCTCCCGCCTACAATACACTTATTTTTCAAACAATTCGCGCGCTACCTTTTGCAAAAATTTATACAATTTTCATAACGTTAAAGCTCACCAGTGCATATAGAAACATTCTTCTGCTAAATGCAATGTTTTGTAACAATTTTGAGTCAATCCATTGATTGTTTTCCGAGATTTGCAAACGCAAACATATGGAACCTAAATTTTTATATATAAAGATAATGAAGGTTTTTTTAATTTTACGAACACAATATTTTCAAAAACTTGTCTTCATTGTACTTATGTAGGCAATTACAATAATACTTTTTGAGGCATATCTGATCTTCAGAGTCCTTCTTTGTACAGATTAAAAGATACCTTCAGCAGTTGAGATCACCCCAACGAGAAACCACCAATCAGAATCGACCCTCTTGAAATGTCTTCAGCTGTTCTTAGTAACAATGTCTTATTAGCAAGGGCTGTGGTATGTAGGAAGCGCGCCTTCGTTGTACGCCGGTCTTTTAATATTCCCCCATCTCCATTTCTTTCTCATTGGCTCTCTCTTTATCCTTGCTTCTTCTTTAGTCGATTCCTCCTCTCCTCGCGGTTCTGCGTTGCATTGAGCGCCAAGGACACCAACGTACCAGATGTCAGTAACTCTGCCTTCCACTGTTAGAGTTCTCAGCTTGGCGAGCAAAGTATCTTAAAATGCGTTATAGGTAGATTAGTTAATAGTCTATTGTCCTGAGAATTTTCCCCAGTACCTCATTTCGAGGGCGTCTATCCGCTTCCTTTCGATGACCATGATGATATTTCCATACCATATAGAAAATGTGGGAAATCGGCTCATCAATCTTTTTATACGCAGATGATACTGCATTTTTTTACTGGGGTAAAGATTTTGACATCTTACTAGAAAATGCATAAAGAGACCTAGAAAAAATCAATAGTTGGCTCCGATCAAATATTTTAACATTGAATGAAAAAAAATAGGATACATCTTAAGCTCAACCCGTGAAATAATTTCTCCTCATGTACCCTTAAAAATTGAAAACAACGACCTGCAAATCCTGATCCTGGAAAAATATCTTGGGCTGTGCATTGATCAGCATTTGACATTTAAAATGCATTTATAAGGTATTAAAATCATCCCCTTAATTAGCGTATTTAGCCGGCTATCATGTATGTTGCCAAATAAATTTAAAAGGGGTTTATATTGTAGTCTCGTACACTCACATTTAAATTATTTGCTTCGAATCTAGGGAAACGCATGGAAAACATATATAAATGAATTACAGGTAATACAAAACAAAGTAATCAAAAAACTATTTCACTATAAGCTCAGAACATTCACAAAAAAATTATATATGGGAACAAACTATTAACATTAGGAAAACTTTTTGAATACAAAGCACGTCTCATTATATACAAAATAAACTCATACGTAGGAACAAAGAATTCATTAAAAATAACCCAAGTACCCAAACACTTTACACGTCGACACGGTAACACACATTTAAACACCATCAACAATAACTATGGTAAACAATCTATTGGTTACGAGGGGGGCAACTTATACGTGTATAAATGCCTCCCAAACGCGAAAAAAAGCTGAGTAAATGAAAAAAAATTCTGGGCTAACAATGTAATGAAATAGAATAGCGCTATATTATATAATATTTAGTTTAGTTTTATTTATTTAATTATTCCTAGATAAATGAAAATGTAATTTTCTTTTTACTGGAATTAAAAAAGTATAAATTAAAAAATAAAAATTAAAAAATCCCATTTTGGTAGTTTTCGTTGTGCCTCTGTCACTTCTATCTTTTGCTTTTTGCTCATTACGATATTTTTTTAATTCTTATGTTCACTTCTGTTTTACAGCCTCCTTTATAACTTATAGACGAGCCTGCGTAGATAGTTATATAAAGTCGTATTATCCGTTTATAAGTCAGTGAGAGCACTAAATGCGATGACATGAAAAAAAAACTAAATCAAATCTTAATATATTTGCAGGAGAGAAAAAAGGACCTAAACGAGCATAGAGACGATTCCATGTTCAGTTTCGATCCGGCGAGCGTCAACGTGAAGATCCTCGCCAAGAACCACCAGAAGAAGATCGATGCCAGGAAAGGGGTGCTGTTGGCTTCCTACACAAGGAAGAAGACCAGGCGGAGAAAGCGGGGGCGGAGCAACGCGCTGGTGGGCGGACTGCCCGAGGGCGGCAACGGACAGACACCGCCGGTGCCGTCAGTCACGCATCAAAAGACGAGGTTCTGACCTTTTTATGAATTCACTATTGAGTATAAAGTTGTTACATTTCACACAAGTCGTATTACATTCGTATTATGAGTGTAAGGTCGGAATACGTTACTGTAAATGTTTTAAATTATACACGAATCTGTAGGTACTGAGGTGTTCACGCATTTAGTTAGGAGCCGTTCGTAAGGTATTTGCGAGAGATAAACTAAAGTTTTCAAAGAGTTATAAACAGATTGCTTGATTTGTAGAAGCTAATTCAAAGCGTGTCGTCAATACCAAGGTCACCCAAATCCACCGAAATCAAATAAAATGCCTTCAATAATTTCCCAAGTGTCAAAAATTTTACGAAGTATTTTACTTAATCCAAGGATAATGGCCGCTTTGATCGATTGCGGTCGATTAATTTAACTGTTATTCAATTATCATTTACGTACCGGATGGCGCTAATGAACGGCGAATAACCGCGATATAAATTATGTTGTGATTGACAATTGCCAATCGGAAGTCTAATGAAATGCCTCTTAACGTGGTAATAAATTAAATATAATCATATCGTTTTTTTTTTTTAGGGTACCATGCCGTGTTTCACTTTTTCCTTCTTTAGCCATTGTCGTCATTAATATGGTCGTATTACATTTAAAAAAATGGATTTTCAACAAGAAGATTGAAACCGGCCATTATTTTGAAATACTGGGAAGACCCAAAACGCATCGAGCATGACTGATTACGGAGGCAATTGAAATTCACAAAACCTCGTAATATTTATATAAATGACGGGGTTAAGTTTAATTGTTATTGGTATCCGGTGCTTGAGAAAGTAAATGCAGAAAACCTTGTTAATTTTCACTAATTATACCGAAATACTGCCTTACTGCTGGAATGCTCAACATGGTATCTCTTCTCAATGCGTAACACGCTTCACCACAATCCACAATCTACACCTGTTGATTGACTATGTAACGCTGTCCAAAACGTTGGCTAATGAAGGAGAAAGTGCAGCCCGGCATAATACCCCAAAATTAAATCACTATACTACTTTTGGCCTTGGAAATCTCAAATCAAATCTTAATATTATTTTGGTTTGTTTAATTCATTTAATTCCTTCTAACCACGTTAGACTATTTTAAGATTTAAAGGATGTCATCGAAAAGTATTAATACGTCTGCGTCTGCATCTGCGTCTGGTTAAAAGTCAGAACCCAGTTTCGAGTGCATGTTGACGCCACGCCGTACGCATCGCGTCACAAATAACATCTGTGTACGTGGAAATTCAAACAAAGCTACCGCTTTAATTCGGTTTTGAATTCAAGAATTTCGTCAGCAGTATACGTGCTACGGTCGGATATACGTACAGGACGGAAATACGTGCTTCGAATTTTATAATATGTAGTGTCCCTCCGGATATGGAAATATTGACGGTAATACAAAGTTGTGTCATATATTGCATATGACGTCATTGCCTGTCTCGGTTGCTTTGTACCGGTGATCATCTCTCGTTGATGGATCTGAGGATCCGGAGAACAGGCTATTTTTTAAACCAATTCCTATTGGATTTATAAAATGATCACCAACACTAATTGGGCGAAGCTGAACCAAACGCCGCCCGCAGGACCTAGTTATTACTATTATCTGTAGCTAAACTATTTAACTATTGAAACTGTATAAAATTTAATCTAATTAGCTAGGACTCACACCTCTCCAGATAATTCGATTTTTTGGTTTATGTAAAGTTGATTAATTAATAGAAGAAATTATCCATAGATGTCAGGAGATGCAAACTCCCTTCTGCTTAGGAGCAGTATAAAAGGCCTATGTTTAGGTTTTTTCTCTCTCTTCTCGTCTCATCATCCTACCTTCTTAATAAGTAAAAGTAAACTCCTCGGTCTGTCTTGGGTAGTTTGGGTCTCCTGAAATATTCACAATGTAATTGGGAATAGAGCAAATAAAAGTCACGAGTCCTTAAAAAGTTTCCTGAGGATGCTTTATTATTTACGAAGTTCCTTCCTCCAAAACAAAACAGAAACCTTTGATTGAAACCGACAATTTTTAAAAAAGTAATATTTTGTAAAGGTGAATTATTGAAATTACCAAGTAAAAAGTTTTAATAAATTCCCGACGATTAACTTTCTGAGGAAAATCATTCATAAGTAGTAAAAAAAATGCCAACTGCTCCTTATTTTGTTAATATAGGCAATATACACAGCACATTCAAGTTTGGTTATTATAACATTGCTTGAATTTACTCATTTGTCTGAAATAATCATAGAACTTTCACAGAGCGTAAAAATTATATCAAAAAATTTGATGAATTGTTAAAATTTCTTGAAACAACCCATCCTTAGTGTAGTAATTTTTCGTAGTGGGAATAAGTTGTAAATTATTTGCTGCATTATTGTTGGTGAAAACGCTAACAAATATAAATATCTTATTATGAAAATTACCAACTAAAAACTTTAAATAGAGTCAAAGCGATAAATTTTATAAGGAATAAAATGATACTTAGTAATAAATATGCCGAGAGCCTTATTTTATGAATTGTTAGTGGCCGACGAGGGCTCACCTTACCTTATGCCGACGGCCAGCTCACGTTTGTCGGGCATGCAGGAGAGTCCCACCTCTTCAAGGTCGTAGGTCGGTAAAATTACCTGGGTACATGTTATTTGCCAAACCCACCCCGTGTCCCCGATCAAATGAAACAGGTTGGTATGGGGAAACATAATTATATTGACAGTAATTCCACGTCTACATCATCGGGCAAGTACATTACACAAATCACACATACGAGTAGGGCGGCTACATAATTATTTCCTATTAACAGAAGTTCTCTCTCTAAGAGTTCCCCCTGGAGTCGCAGTGTTTATAACCCGGGGATTCTGATGATCGGACACATTTAAATAACAGGGAGGAAGTAACATCTACTCACAGCGGTGTTCAGCGAGCAAGTGTAACCGCGAGGGTAACAGCGTCAGGTCAGCTATCCATTGCCTCGAAATTAGTGGTGGGCAAGTCGGGGTCGGCCCTAGCCATCTTGATGCCGACGCGAACACTATGCAGAGCGTGTCGGCATGACACAGCCAGCTCTTAGGACGGGTCGCGGGAGAATGGGAGAGCGTAGGAGCTCGCTTGCCCGGGCGGTTTCGCGGGGAGGAGTATGCGGTTTGTTTGTGCAGGGGGGGACCGTCCCGCGCGCAGCTGTAGGAACTGTGACGTCATAGTGCGTATCGTAACAGAATAAAGGCATTTTTTATTGAATAAGAAAAGATACAATATAATACATAACAATCTTAATTAACTAATTTCAATTCCAGGTTATTCCCAATTATTATTTTTTTATGTTCTCCCATAATAAGCAAATGCTTGTGTTTATGGGAGGAGGTATTATTTGTTTAGTTATTTAGAATTATTTTTTTTGTTTTTATTGCTGTTTTTATTTTGTAGTTCTTTTAAATTTATTTTATATAAAGAATAAAAGAAAAAAATATATCTAATATATAAAATTCTCATGTCACGGTGTTAGTTATCATACTCCTCCGAAACGGCCGAACCGATTTTGATAAAATTTTGTTTGCTTATTGGATAGGTCTGAGAATCGGCCAACATCTGTTTTTCATATCCCTAATAGTTAAGGGTGGTTCACCCCAAATTTTATTTTTTTATTTTTTGGACAAAATTTTTTAAATTAATTTTTATATGATGAGGCATTAATTTTCACCTTTCTACCATCAACCCCTATTTTTAATAGCGATATTAGTAATGCAATCATTTTCAACCCCGGAACTAAAAAAATATTTCCTAGAAATAATGTTTACGGCAAAACAACGTTCGCCGGGTCAGCTAGTATATTCATATATTTGTTTATTTATTTATTTTTAGTTAAGGTTTTCAGTATATATTTTTTAATTGTGTTTTGAATTCTTTGTATCTATGATTAAGGGATCTTATATTTTTTGGTAATTTATTGAATATATACATAGCATGCTAATATTGGCTAAGTAGGACTGCCAACCACAAAAAAGTCATAAAATTTTCCTTTGCATCAGATAATTTTTAAACAACATCCATTTTACATGTACAAGACATTTTACATGTTTATTGCTAATCCCATCTCGAGTGATTACGCTTGGCGTTCATTTTTATAAATATTATACGTTTTTATTACCTACAGAATTGGTTTAGAAACAGTTTTTTTTTCACAAAATGGGTATACGTGTATGCATTATATAACCTCACCATTGCAGGTCTGTGACCCCGAGTCCGAGCCCTTCTCCACGGCACGGGGGCTCCCCGCGGCACAGCAACAGTGGGGTGCGCCCACCGCCACCGCCCGCAGCGCCTCCGCGCACCCTGCAGCTGCAACAGGGCAAACTGCACCCGGGGAACACCTTGGGTATGTTAGGTACTTATCCAAAATCACTTAAATTTAATACACAGACTTATATTTTTTACATTTTATAAAATTATGATGATGGATTGTTAGGGTGTCGATGTTGCGCTTGCTTTCAGTTGAGCCAAAGTTTCGAAAAGCCTTACCCTGACGGCCTCCGTGGTCCCGAGGCAAGACTCTCGACTCACAACCCGAAGGTCGCGGGTTTGAATCCGGCGTGCGCAAATAAATTTTATTTGATTAATTTGTGTTATTTCACAATTTATTCATTTAAAATAATAAATAGTATATTTGCGGCATGTTCCAGAGTGGAAGATACTATCAGTATCACCCTGGTGTAAGACCACCATTCAGAATTGAAACGTTGCTTGAAATGGCTTAAGCCGTGTTTAGTGACCAGATCTGAATAGCCAGGTACTTCCCCACCTTCCTCTTCCCTATCTCCTTCCCCTCCCCACTACCTTCAGCCTCACAACATACCCCGACTGGGGATGCCATAGTCTCACTGGCTCCAGACGGGAGCAGTTGGGACTCTTGTGCGGTATTAACTGTAAAAAAAAAAAAAAAGTGTCCATTGTCAGTGCTGATTTTCAATTTGGGAGGCGGGTATGTGTACTGCTGCGCCATGAACCATTTATTGGATAACCAAAACCCCTGCCATAGGCCACCCTGAGTGGTTCGATACGTATGGCGACTTAGGACCTGTGCCTGGGTTCATGGGGTGAGCTTTATCTCTAGGTCTTGGCAGCCAATATGATTGCCCACCTACTGCGTAGTGGGCTGGATCAAAAGAGACTTGTTGAGGGAGACCACTTAAACTCTCCAGCCGGATTCTCTCGACCCATCGCCTTGCACCAGAGTGTGAGGGATATATTCATATATCTCTTGGACACATTGACCCCCAAATTCCTACCCGCCCCTCATACCTTTTTCCCTTCCCAGACCTTCTTCTCCTTCCTTTCCCTAAAAAAACCCTCCACACAGCATCTCCACAGATGACACAGGGCCTCCATCTCAGGGCTTCCCGTGTGGAGCTAATGTAAAAAAAATGTGATAATTACATGATTTTGAAAAAAATTGGATTATTAATGTTTTCGGCTTCCTTCTCATTGAGCTGACATTTTGGAAAACTTTACAGCATCAAGACCGATATGGTAACACAGCATCAGAAACGTTATCTAAATATTCTCACGCACAAACGTATTAGAATGACGTATTAAAGTGCATTTTCTCCGCGAGCCAAAGTTTCATACAGCATTGCAGTGTCTATAATCAGGCCAGATGAGATAAAGAAGTCATAGTCACTAAAAAGCCGCCAAAAATGTTGCTGATCGTAATATAAATTGTTATCATAATAAAAAAGATATTCTTTTCGACCACAATCACATTTACTCCTTTACAGAGATTGAAGAATTCAGATATCTTATTGCATGAAACAGCAAAAACACTTGAACCATGTCCTGTGATAATCTGAAAGTTGCACAATCATGTTCTACTAAACATTTCTAGGTCATTGCAACTATTTTCATGCTACCAACAAATTTTGGTAACCAGGAATATAGCTTTATTGATATCAATAAACTAGGTGTTTAAAGAAAACAGGATGTGTGGTGTTTATTCCAGTTTATTCACTGCGCTGCTTTTTTCGGAGATTAGAATTATGAACTTTAATTGTAGCCAGCGACCAAAGCAGAATTGTATTTGAGAAACGCGTTATCATCGGCCCTGTGATCCCGTGCAATCTATTTTGCGCCAGTATTGCCGTTCATTACATATTGCTAGCTTCAAAAAAATCATAGTTCCTGCAGTACCAAAATATAAGGAACAACTATTTTTCTCTTTATGAAACCTATAATAGCTACAGATTAAACCAACTCCTATAAGAATCACTTTTACTTCAGCAATCTGGATCTAACATCCATCTTGTTTATTTCCAGTCCCTCCGTACAGAGGGCAGCTGGGTACGGGCAGCAGACAGGCTAGCGGTTCAGACAACAACAGAGAGTCCTCGCTGGACGACTCCGGAGTGGTGGACGATCATGAGGAGCCGGACCAGACTTTCGAAGACCCTGGTCAGCACGCACATAGTCTGGTGCAGGTATATACTGCAATTTAATCTTTAGTATTCGTAATTTCTTCATTTCCTCGTCGACGGTTGTGACACCCACTCCAATTTGAGTAGAGTGAATTTTGCTGCTAAAAGTGCTGGATCTCTCAAACGCAACGGTTTATGTTCAGTGTACCAACTTTAGAAATGTAATCCTTTCTAACATGTTCAGCCTTACTAATAAAAAAAAGACTTAATTAGAGATTAAAAAGACGGTATATCTGTTAGGTGGCTGTTGACCTGCGTTCCCGCAACGTTACTAATAAATGCTAAAAATATAACTATATTGTTACTTTAATTTTGAGAACATAAAAATTTAAGTTAATTCGGATAAATTATTTTTTATCCCGAGGGGCCAACTATCGGCGGGTCAACTGTCATGGAATCCGTTTTGTGCATCTACCTGTTACCAAAATACATTGCTGGAAAGCGGATGGTTATTTACAGAGAAATATAAAAAGACATCAAAATTTATAATTTTTTGACAAAGCGTTTCCGAAAAAACACGCTGGATTATAGAATACTGCAATTGTTCAACTTAAATACATAAAACAGCTTAACTCTTTCCTCCTAGACCAGTATTTATTTGTGAAAGTTTCAATAATCGATTATATCAATGTATCCACGTGTGTTCACAGTTACAGAGAGCAGAGGCAACGCCGGTCACCGTGGCGTTATCGCCACGATCAGTTCGGATCATCAAGTGCAACGGCGTGGCACAGGCGCGGCGCGTGCGCCACGCACACTCCACCTACACTCTGCACCCCGACTACCTGTCGCAGATAGTCGTGCTGGGTGAGCAATCCATCCGTAGAACCTAGACCTTAGACCTTCATAGCCTATAACATATCAATAGAACTCTGTAAAATAATCACCAACTTTCTAATAATTCCAATATGATTAACCATTTTTAATGCCTGTTCTAGACGTTTCGGTAAGACCTTTTGTGATTCGAGTGAGCCGGAGTATCATCACTCTTAGTTTGGGGGGCTTCAAAGAAATTCAATTATATTATTATCATCAAGCAGTGCCCTTTTTTTTACATTTAAAATGTTTCCATTAAACGTCGATTCTAGCTTTGGAACAATGTTTGATCAATGGAAAAGTACACACGCTATGTTGTTATGTGTGCCAGCTAATTACAATTTGATCAAAAGCTGAAATGGGCCTGGAATCTGTGTTTAACGGGGACCTCTCAAATGTCAAAAAAACACAATGGTGCTGTGACCTGTGACCTTTTGATGAAAATGTTACGTTTGGATTTCCCCAAAACACCCAAACCTTAGTATCGCGCAATTGTTACCCATTATGAAGAACAGTTTGCAAATCCTCCGGACTGTCTCGCCAAAAGTTTATAACAGGCATTACAAATTTTTGTTTCAACAGCAGAGCATTCAGAGACAATGCAGCGAGTTTTGGTTGAATATAAATATATATGTTTTTTTTTTTCATTTATTTACGGAACACCAAAACTGTAGATTTAATTATTAAAATAGTTTTTTAGAACAATCTTCACAACTTAATCAATGATACACTCTAACCACAACTGCACAAAATGCATACAGATTAAATTTTTAACAAACCTGTCCAAAAAACAATGGTTAATACATTTTTGTAAATCTTTAAAAAATTAACAAATTCAATATTTCTGTGTAATAATGTTATTAATTTTTTTTCTAACTTGTTAACATTTTTTAATACATTTCTTTCGCTTTTATCATTTAAAATGTTGAAATACATTGCTTTTATCAGAAATTAATTCATCTCCATTTTTCAGTAAAGTTTTAATTATTTATTTATTTATTAGACATTTGAAATGGTAGGATAGTTGTGAATTTTGACCGAGACGCTAACTGATTCAACGACAACTGAAATATTTATTTTTTATAACGTTGAGATTAAAATGTTATTTTTGAAAATGTCTTCCTCATTGACAGGGGCGGATTTGCCGGTACCCAGAATGCGAAAAGGAGTAGAGTCATATTCAAAATTAATTAATTTTCAAAAAGAGCGTTACATTGTTCCTTATTATTGTCCTCTTATATTAGCGAATCCTTAAGGATACCAATTAATAATCATTTCTCTGAATATAACAAACTATTCTCGGAAACTACTTATGGTAGATAATATACTATTTTTATAAATATATGAACACCTTACCTATTAAGACAGTACAATTTTGCAAGAAATAAGTATATTATTACGAAAATAGAATCTGTTAGCAAAGAGCGAAAACTTAGCATCCGCGATGAAAAAGTTAATTTTCTCTAAATATCCACGAAAAGTCTTGTAAATTTAGAAATGCCATTATGAAAATATCAATCAAAACAAAAAGTCACCCCAAATGGTTTGTTACGTTTGGAGACTTAGCAGAGGTGCCCAGGATCATGGGTGAGGTTTGCCTAGGTCTGGATCTGCTCAGCTACTATATGGTGGGCCGGATCGGGAGAGACTTGTTGAGGGAGACCTAACCTAGACCTCTCCAGCCGGAATTAGACCCGACGCAGCAGTGGGAGGGATGGATTCCTATGTTCGTCACTCCTTGATACACTGATCTCCAGATGCCTACCTTAAACTTCCTCTCCTTTCTTTCCCTAAAAATACCCTCCACACAGCATCCCCAAAGATGACATAGGCCCTGAGGGAAATTATTTTCCTCTGGCCTTGTGTGTGGAGCTAACGTAAAAAAAAAGCCCATTAAGGGAATCTCTCCAACAGATTGATAATTTTTAAAATTAATTAAAGTTATTAATACATTGCAAAAGTAGGTAATGAAGGGCCTGAACGGTTAAATCCGCCCCTGTTTTAACGTGCTGGTAAATTCATTTAACTTATCTATTAATTTTTTTTACATTATTCAATATTTGACAAAGTCTTCCCACAAAACCTCAACAGACATTCGAAACTTTAGTTATTTCTTTTTTCATAATTCTTCTAGAAATAAAATGCTCTTTTCTGTCTTTTCTTTTATCTTTCTAACAAAATAATTACTTTTCTAAGCTGGCTTAAGCTTGGCGTGCATTAACCTAACCTTAATCATTAAAGATAGAGAAAATATTAGATAATAGATACTTTAGAAAAAATGTTTATCTTACTTTCAGAAAATAAATAAACAAATAAATTTTTAGCTTATAATAATCATAAAAATAGGAGATTTTCTAGAAATTAAAACAAAAGCAAAAAAATAATGATAATAGTTTTGGGTGTATTTGCAATATATAATAAATAGCTGTAGTATGGAAATGTGTACTTTGTTAATATTCTTCAATAATTATAGCAATATCTTAGGCTGAAAAGATGCCAATGATATAGGTACAAAAAAGAGATTGATTATAGAAAACGTACCTTAGTTACTAGTCAGTTTGTTAAGTGTCAATCAAATTGTAATTTTGAATTCGTTGGATCGATAATATTTAATATTCAAGGACTTGAGAACAAAACTAAACATTTCCTCATGTCACCCATGTTCATGAATCTCTCCTTAGACGAGTGTGCATTCACCAATAGCTACATTTATATCACAAAGACACAATTAGAACTTCACAAACTTTTGCATATAGAGAATGTCACGCTTTTGCTTAAGCGCATCTATGCACTTTTCCTTCAATCCAAACAAACTAAAATTACCATCAGGCGCTGACTGGCCATACCAACGTCCGGTAGAGTTACCTCCGGAGCAAACCACCCTGCCCCTAGCGGACTTATGTACAGACAAGAGTATCAAATTACTCCCGGCCAGGAATAACATGCTGTTGTCGTTTTACTCAGGTGAGTCAATGTTTAACAATCTCAAGTCAAAGGATTTGAAAACTCTTTGTTTATTCGTGTATCGTTCGTAAGCTCTCGGTTCATCAAGCAACTCTGAGACTCTGTGCTACTTGTGAGGCTCGCTGATACTCGTGAGACTCTGTGTTGTTACATTGGCATTGGTGTGAAAATTCTGTGTTCGTTTGTAGACTATTATTATTGCTTCACACTTACTTACTCGTGAAACAACTGAACATGAAACACTTTATTGTTGCATTGATGTGAAAACTGAGTTCATCTGTAGACTATTACACTTTTACAACTCGCAAAACTCTGATACTCTGAGTTATTCATGAGACAGTGGGTTGTTACATTGGTGTGATCATCTGTGTTCCTCTGTAGATTGTTACTTTTACACACTCAAAACAACTGATATGCAAGGGCAGGATAGCAGGGCACAAATAAACCAAACCACACACCACCAGGGCCTCTAATCTCCAAAGGCCTCGAGCTCGGTAGAGTCCTAGTTAGAAAAGTAATGAAAATTGGGATTAAGTGAGCGGTATTCACAGTTAAAAATATATAAGTATTTTCAAAAATCTAACAATGTCCGGTAATATTAAAGGAATGTATTTCTTTAATATTTGTTTAAGAAGGCATCAAAATGGTTGCTTGCATAAAAATAGATAATGTACACTAGAAATGTTTTCCATATAGATTTCAATGGAAACCAATGTCACCATGTCATCATTGACTTAATACCTTTTGGTTGTAGTCCATTTAACATGCGCTGTGCCTCTCTGATATGGTTTATATGAATTTCATAATACTGATAAAACACAGTTCTGCATATTAAATTTAAGCAAATAATGGTCTGACATTTGGATCAAAAAGTTCTTGAGTTCTTCTTTTTTGTGTGGTATGGTTGTAGATTTTACAATCAAAATAGCTAAAAAAGAATGTGATCGAAGTGGGGTTTTGAGATTCCATCAACTTTTACTGCCAGGAGCCTCCAATTGGCTTAATCCGCCTCTGCCGATACTCAATGTTACTCATGAGACACTATTATTTTGTGTTACAAGTGTTGTGTGCGAATCTCTGTGTTCATTGTTAAACTGTATCCACATACTTAGGGTACGTGCTTCTAAACTTATGAAAGTCATCTTTTAAGTTAATGTGTGTGTTGTGACAAATACCCTAAATTCGAACAAATTGCTTAAGCTGACACATTTCAGCAAAACAAAACATTTTTGTTATGAAATTCTACCACACGAGACCACATTTTGTAAAGATTAATAGAGTTTTCAAATTTTTGTTATTGTTTTTGGGGTGTTATGCCGTGTTTCGCTACCTCCTTCTTTAGCCAACGTTTCGGACAGCGTTACAGTGTCCATCATCAGGGCTGATGATGTACACTGTAACGCTGTCCGAAACGTTGGCTAAAGAAGGAGGTAGCGAAACACGGCATAACACCCCAAAAACAATAACAAAAATACTTTTTGGCCGTGAAAACCTAAAAACACACCGAGTTTTCAAATTGTTTGTCTCCCTCATAGTCACCAATGTCTAATGGATATGTCTTTAAGAATACAATAATAATAAAATAAGGCTAGGTTAGGAACAATCTAAACTTATTTTTAACATTTTAACCAACTTGCAAAGACTGTCCAACAGGCAATGGTGTTTTACAGATACAATGTACTCCAACAGTTGTATTAAATGACTGTGAACTGATGATGTGTGTTGCATTGCTCCAAGCTTGTTACTTGCATGTCCGCCTTTACTTCCTTCCACATCTGTCTATCTCTCTCTATTATTGTATGACTACTTACATAATAATATTTATGGAATGAGCTGTTGTACCTAAAACAATTTTTTTAAATATTGTTAAAATAAAACCGTGTACATATTAAAATAAATAGACACATAACAGCAATATCCCCACACACAATTTAAAACCTAGAGAAGATCTTATAAAACTACCTTAGAATATACTTTACATATTTTAAATTGTATGAAAAATAACATTCTTTCAAATATCTCCGAATTGATCTTAAGTCGGCCAAATGTTTAAGAAAGTCTTTTTTTCTTGTCGTTTAACTGAAAAATATGTATATTATATCGATAATGCATGTAAATAACGCAAGTGGACCTCTTTTTTTTAACTTTGGCTAATCGATTCAATTCAGAGCAGTCTAAACACACATCAAAATACTAAGGTATGCACATGAAATTGATGTTTGCTTGAGCACAATATTTTCCGATCACACTATGTTTGTACATTTGCCCTGGCTTTGCTGTGCAATTAAGCATTGAAATTGTAAAGCTTTTTGTGGCATTATTCATAGCATATCCCCATTTGTATAGTGCAACAAGCCATAATAATGTTGACATTTTTACTAACACTGTTCAATTTCAAAGAATGCTAAAATATATGTAATTTTACCCACAGTGAAAATAATCGAAATTCGACAGAGCAGACTTTCAAGTTACATGACGTTTCTCTGAACAATTCTTTTTTTCTGAAAAACCTTACAGAAAAAGATTTATTGTATGAAGGAAATAAAGGAAAGGGTGATTTTAAAACTGAAGTATCTTCGTAATTACATACTCCCTTAGCCCTAAACATGGAGAGTCTTATTTTTCAGCATGTCGGTGTTTCTTCAGTGTCAGTATCAATGTGTTTCAGTATCAATCCATAGTAGGTTTTCTTCCTTAATACAGAGTGAAAGAGACTCTCATATTCATCCTGGTAAGAAACCACCAAACCGATCAAATCAAAATATTGCCAGAAATAATTTCAACTTACCTCATGACAAGACCCAAATTGGAATTGGAACCATCCTCACATCAGTCTCCAAATTGGAATTGGAACTATCCTCATGACAATCCCCAAATCGGAATTGGAACTATCCTCATAACAATACCCAAATTGGAACTTCCATAATTCCACTGGCTCTTTGGCCTTCACAAATTCAAAAACAAGCTTTAATATTTGGTTCAATCGTAGCATCCTTTTAGCTTGTGTGTTTTCTAACCCTTTATAAACCCACTTCCAAGGATGATTAAGTAAGAAAATCATTTTAAAATTTGTGGTTTATGTTGTAACTCTAATCTCCTTGTTTTGATGTTTTATTTTGATACTGTATTTGAAAGTTTGTTCTGTTATTGTCAACTGTTATAAATATTGTCCATTTTCCATAGATGTATTAAACACACTAAACAGTAAGTCTGCCTATATGTTACATAACTGTTGTGATGGTGTCGACACTCTGTTTATAAAGCAATGCCTTAATGTGAATGTCGATGTGTTTGTATTCTAGATGAGCTGCCTGACAGAAACTGTGATAAGTGCGTGTCTTGCTGTATTGACTATGAGGGATGGCTGCAGTTTCAGAATTGCCTTTATAAAATAGTGAAGGATCCACTGTTTGAGTTGTTCATCACGACGTGCATCGTGTTGAATACTCTCTTCCTGGCGTTGGAACATCACGGAATGAGCGAGAGTATACGCCGGGCCCTAGATATAGGAAACAAAGTAAGAACAAACCCTCCAATTCTGGAAAGAAACAGCATTCATTCTCTAATATTGATGTGTTGACCAGAAGAGCTATTCTCTAAGAGATCGTTCTCCTGCGAGATGTCCTGTCAGATTTGTGTGATTTTCTATAGCTGTTAAATGAATAAATAATCATGCATACTTGCAGGAATTCGTGTTTAAAATGACCCAAACTAAAATACGTGATAGCTCGCAGCTGAAATTTTTACATCGGCCGATAGAAAAAGCAAATAACAGCTGTAGAAAATCACACAAATATGACAGCACTTCTCGCGGGAGTACAATCTCTTATCACAAATTTTAGGGAATAGCCTTTCATAGCTGTTTAATTAGTGAGCGACAAACACACGGTCAAATGCATAATGAACGAACGCTTGCAAATTCAAATATAATTCTGCTCAAGCACTTACTTGTCAATTTTCTTAAGTTTTTAATTTTGCTGAAACGATAATTAAAGTACATATCTATCAATAATTTTAACAATATTTTGATTTGTTTGTTTCAGGTCTTCACATCCATTTTCACACTTGAGTGCTTCCTGAAAGTCTTAGCTCTTAGCAAAGACTTCTTCGCGTGTGGGTGGAACATCTTTGACCTTATAATAGTATCCGCTAGTCTGCTAGATCTAATTTTTGAGCTCGTTGATGGATTATCCGTCTTGCGAGGCCTTAGATTGGTGAGTAATGTAATTTTTCCATCGAATATATCCAGGGCCGGTTGTATTGAATCAGTCGGCTCTGAGCGCCGAATCATCAAGACCCTAATAATACTGACTCAGGGCCAGCCCTGTATATATATATAAAAAAAATACTAGCTTAAAATAAATCCCTAGTCACAGACTTTGGATCAATAGGGTTTTTTCACTTCTTTTTGATTCTCAAAAAAAATTAGGAAAAAAGTATGGTAATTAAGGTATATTTATGTTGACAAATAGATTTTATATAACGATTTCAAATGTGCCATTTTCGAATTCGACAGTATTGACGTCATGCCGGGCAACATTGATGACAGCGGTTGGCATTTTCTATGTCATGTTGACGTTGTAGTCAGTTGAACCGTTTCAGATTGTGCAGTTTTTAAAATCAAAAAATTTTGAGTGATAACATTTATTTATTTTTATTTATTTATTTTGAGAAACATTACATATTACATTATTATAATGAGCTTTGGCTGTCCAACTAGGCAATTTGCCCGTTTTAGAACAGTCAAAATGAACAGATATTTTACATGTAAATAGTGTGTTGACTATGATATTATCTTAAACTTAAATATAACACTTGATAAATAATATTAAGGTTTTGATGGTAGATACAAGAAGTTACTTATAAGTGTAAATTATATATTCATCAAAGGAAAATAAAATATAGAGAAGAGAAATAACAAGAACATTCCAAAAGAAAAATAAAAAAGTGTTTTTTTAATTTTTTATTATTATTATTTATTATTCAACCAATTCAAGAAATTTTAGTATTGATTTTGATGATTGATGAATTAATCAACTCGAAAATCAAAAAATGGGTAATAAAAAAAAATAATAATGGATTAAAAAAGAAAAAAGAAAGTAGAGAAAAGAAAATGCAAAGAAAAATTTTTTTTGTAGTTTTAAACGTAAATTGTATAAAAATAATTTAGGGCTGCTTAAAAAATTTGACGGATTCATCAAATATTTTAAGTTGATTTCACATTCTGTGGAAGTTCTATTCAAGTTCTGCGATTTTTTCAGTTTTATGGTGCAACTGGCCTATAATGATATAATAACAGAACTTGAATGGAACTTACACAGAGCGTGAAAATTAACTTCAAATATTTGGTGAATCCGTAAAATTTTTTGAAACAACCCGGCCTAAGTAAGGATTATTTGACCGAATTTAAACAATTCATCAAATTTGAAAGTTAATTTTTAAGTTTTGTAAAGGTCTGCTTCTGTTATTATGTCATTATCGGTCAGTTGTTTCACATAACTAAAATGATACTAGAGCACAAATAGAACTTCCACAGACTTAAAAATTATCTTTGAAAATTGATGAATTGTTCAAATTCAGTGAACAACAACTGGTCCAATACATGTTTTTAGTAAAATGTCAGAAAAATACACTTTAAATCTTCCAAAAAAATTTACAGGTCGTCGTAGATTGTGAAAATACCCCATTAAATATTAATTTATTGAATAATTTGACTTAGATCAACAAATAGAAAAATCTGACAGTATTCAAACAATTCATATAAAAATTAGAATCTCCCGCTTGCCGGTGTTTGCGTTACCAATTGAGCCACCAAACCCATTTTTATCAACCACATTTTTTCCTCAAAATCACTAACGCTCCACTTCTTTAATCAAATATATATGCAAACATTCTGCAAATTTCATTGTACTATTTTAGTGAATGTCTAATAAGTTTTATTATTTTTTCCAGTTAAGGGTGTTAAAATTAGCTCAGTCATGGACCACTATGAAGGTCCTGTTGAGCATTATCATATCTACTATCGGTGCATTAGGAAACCTTACCTTTGTGTTAGTTATTGTCATATACATATTTGCTGTGATTGGTATGCAACTCTTCTCCAAGGATTACACTCCTGATAAGTTTGAGCCGGATCCTGTGCCAAGGTACGAAATCTTATTATTTTTTTTTTGTCTTACTATGATTTCCAAAATGTTTTGTTTTATTAGAGTTTTACTACATTATTTTTTGAATGCTGAAAAATTTCTAATCAAACGCAAAGATAACATCAACAAAAATATGAAACAGACAGATGCAAAAAAAAGGGTAACGGTCGCAACTGGGATTTAAACCCAGATCCTCTAGCCTTACCGGAACTGGCGCTCATACTTAAGCTTTTAACACCTCCATAAATTCTATGATTTCTATCAATCACAAATTTACATTTTTTTAATTACTAACATTATCTTCAACTATTCCTAAATGTTTTGGTGCGATTGCAAAGTTCTACCCGAATATATTTAACAATCTGGATGGTGTCTCGGATATACCTATTTTTAGAAAAGGAAGTTCTGAGAAGGAAAAAGGGTATGAGCGGTGGATAGTGTGTCAGTGTGTTCAGGAGTAACGGACCTACGAATCCAACTCTCCCATTGCGGTGCAAGGCGAATAGATCAAAAGTTCTCCCTCAACCATTCTCTCCCGATTCAGCCTGCCACCGCCGGGCACCGCTGCTAAGTAACCAAACATAGAACCACTTGGGGTCACACGTGACAGAGGTGTTGGTTATCCATGCCCAAATTGCTGTTCAATCACTAACGAAGATAATATCAATAACAAAGGTGTCGGGTTCCCAACAAAGCCTCCCAAGTGCAACCTTTTGCCAGCTAAATTCTCCATTATTAAACAAGCAACATTTTCTTTATTTTACAGTGGTAGAAAGAGAAATTCAAGTATTGAGTCAGGCTTTGGGTTTATGTATCTTGGAAATTATGGCCTGTCTTTTATAATTTAAAACAACAACAGAACTTTATTTATCACAGATAACGGAGTAATAATAAATTTCATTTTATCCCAGTTACATTTCATACATACGTATTATGACTCTAATGAAGTTTTTTTTTATTTTTATTTATGGTTTTAGTTTTATTTTTATTTTTTTAGTTTAATTTTTCAATTACCAATATTTTTTGAGTTGTGTTTTGAATTCTAAGTTATTATTAATGAATCTTATTTGTACTGGTAATTTATTAAAGAATTTTATTCCTAGGTGTTTGTAGTTCTGTTGACCCAAAGTTTTTTTGTACTATCCCTGGTTATATCTATCAGTCTTTCTGCCCGGCATGCTGGGTATTAATAGCCTCGCCGATAGAAAGAAAACATTGCTGATAACAGCAGATAATCTTCTGAACGGTAAAATCTGTAATCCCCATTGTACAAAAATTTGTGTTTTATGTTCCCAACAACTTCACAAGAGCACGAAGGCTCAGCACTTTGTGTACCGAGATGTAGAACTAAGCAACCATTGGTAATGCCGCTCGGAAAATTGATTCTATTATTGAATTACTTGCCTCCTGTAAATAAACAAAATAAAATAAATAAATAACGGAAACGTTAACATGTATTATGTAGCCTGAACCGTCATTTAAAACCTTTATTGAGAGAAGCATTCTCTAATTCCCTTTCGCGTGGCCTTCCCCGATCTTTTTTAGTACCTTGTGGCTGTCAAGTGGTCACCAGATGCTACACAAAAGTATATACCTACACCTAACTTTTGTTTATGGCATTTTTTCTCATTAGCGTTTTAAATTCCGTCGCTGGCATTTTCGTTTCGTATTAGCTCCGAATTTATAACGATTTTTCCCCAAAAAAGCAATAATTATTTCAAAATAATACTTTATATTATAACAGCGAGGCTGTTCGAAGTATTTTAAAATTAAAAAAAACAGAGTTTAAGACCGATAAACAACAAAAGTTCTTTTCTTTGTGTGTAACTTGTGTTGTGAGTGATTTGTGTTGTGTTTGATTAACGATGAACGGGTCTGAGATGTCCTCATCCGATTCGGTAGAGGAGATAAATAAAGTGATTTTACCACTGCCAAAAGAGCCGATGCGAAAATTGCCGAAATTCACGAAAAAATATCGCATCGATAAACTTTCGTCAAAAGTGGAGCGTGTAAGCTCATCTATTCAAAACTTTATGGCATCAAAAACATGAGGATAGAAATTTGGAATCCGAGGTTCACAGATCTTCGGAAGATCGTGAGATACACGAGGAGAGGAGTGCATCAACTTCACTAGAGATTGGTCTCGTTAATCCTAGCCAGGAAAAGCGGGAATTTAAACCGATCGATGGCGGAAGTGACCTGTAAGGAGCCAACAGTTCCTACAGCTGTTGTAAGCCGCGTGAAAAAGATCGAGGGTTTACAGCACTTCGGTTCGCCGGAGTGGAACGAAGTGAGGTATGGGGATGTGGTAAGGAGATACCTTGCCAATCCCATGTTCAACCAGTTGGAGGTGAATGGAGGAGTTTCTCCATATTATTGCAGGTTTTTAGATAAATTCTGTGGGGCATGAGCCATGCCCTCATGCAGCAGAATGAGTGCCTCAGAAAATCTGTGCAGGAACTAGTAAACTGGAGTGCAGAGAGAGGAAAGGAGTCAACAGCAGGTTCCCTGTTTAAGAAAGTGGAATCAGGCAGAGTATTAGGCAGTGACAAAAGATGTTCTGCGGAAGGAGAGCAAACGCGATCCAGCATAGCAGGGACGCAATCCTCAATGAAGTGAAGAGTCGGTATGTACGGGAAGAGGTAAAAAATATTCCCCCAGCAGCGGGTAACCTTTTTGACCCAAGCAAATTGGAATCCCAGATTCAGCGAATGGGAGGGCTGGATAAATGCCTCCCACAGTCGAGCTTCGACCCTCAGCCATCAACCAGCATGCAGATGCCCAAGTATAAAGGGCTAGTGAAGATACCTTTTCACGAGAGCAGGTCTTTTCGGGAAGGCAGGACGTTTCGGGACAGCAAGCCCTTTCGCAATAGAACAATAGCCTTCCGTGATGGACGAACCAACCAACTAGAGTCCAGAGGTGCTGACAAGAGTGAACCTACCAGGCTAAGAAGGAATTTTGCCAACAAGGATAGACTATGACTATCCAGAGAGGGCGTTTCAGGGTGATCAGTTAGGACAGTTCCTAAGCAATTGGGAAGAATTAGGAGCACCACCGACACTGTTAACGATGTTGCGAGGGTACAAGCTACCCTTCCGGCAGAAAACCCCAGCTAAGTATAGTGGCAGACACGGTAAGTTCCACTTATAAAACTCATATCACAGAAAAAATGACGCGACAAATAGACAAAATGAAAAACGAAAAGATATTGGAAATGGCTTCAATATCTCCTTCATTTCTGTCTGGGATGTTTCTCATACCGAAGCAAGACGGGTCATAGCGCCCTTGAGGTGATTTTTCACAAAAATGGCGCTCTACAAATTGTCCAATTATTATTATTTAGACCGGTTTTCAACCTTCGTCGCTTGAACAATTTTTTTACTATTAGTAAAATAAGACTTATTAATGTTAATAAGGTTGCAGCATTTATTCAAGCGGGGGACTGAATGAAAGTGGATCTATCTGTAGCCTATTTTCATCTGCCAATTCACAAGAATCATCACCGTTTCTTGAGACTTAATTTTAATGGAGAACTGCTTCAAATGATATGTTTGCCTTTTGGACTAGCATATGCCCCAAAGGTTTTTGCTTCTCCAACCAATTGGATTGTGCAAAAATTAAGAGACAGGTCTCGGAATAATTGTCTACTTAGTGATTTTTTTTTTTTATAGTACATCTGAATGAAAATATATTGAAAACACATACATTTGAAACTATTTCAATGTTACACTGCAAAATAAGAGTGAAAATAACAAGGTTGCTGAATCAATATATTAATCTAGGAAGATAGTCACTTGAGCAGGCCCAGAGCCTCTTAAAATAGGGTACCCTCAATTTTGCTAGTTTCGCCTTTCATAGAGGCAGGCTTAACCTTTGCATGTTACAGTGTACCAGTCGCAAGCTACCTGCATTCAAACAAGTCCCTACAGACATGGTCACCAATGCATCAGGCAGCAATTCGTCACACCCTCACGACCGACGCCTCGGACTGGGGGTGAGGCGCGCAGCTAGACGACCAGGTTGAATGGAGCTTGGTCCCAAACACAACAACCACTCCACAGCAATGTCAAGGAAATGCTCGCCGTGCTGGCAGCACTTACTCCTCACGGGCCAGAGCTGTCAGACTCGGGTCTTTTATCCAGTCAGACAACAAATCAACTGAGGTGGTAGAGCAAGTCCCTGCGGACGTAGTCACCAATGCATCAAGCAGCAACTCGTCACACCCTCACGACCGATGCCTTGGACTGGGGGTGGGGCGCGCAGCTAGACGACCTCAGATTGAATGGAGCTTGGTCCCAAATTCAACAACCACTCCACACAGCAATGTCAAGGAAATGCTCGCCGTGCTGGCAGCACTTACTCCTCACGGGCCAGAGCTGTCAGACTCGGGTCTTCTTATCCAGTCAGACAACAAATCAGTGGTCGCATACCTTCACAATGAAGGCGGCACAATGATCCAAGACATTGCTCGAAGCGACTTGTCAAGTCCTTCAGATGGCAGACACGTATTGCATTTCACTGTCTGCCCACTACTTACCAGGAAGGTTCAATGAGGTAGCAGATCAACTATTCAGAAAATGCAAACCTCCGCATTCGACAAAGAGGCAAATTTTGACAATGCTTGAACTTAAGAGTGGGATTTTCCTCTAGCTTGGGTGTTCCCCCCGCCGTGTCTTACGCCGAGAGTTCTAGCACACCTGAACCGGGCCTATACTTGATTGTAGCCCCGAGATGGAAGAAGGTATTCTGGAGACCAGACTTAAAGAATCGAGCGACAAGTCCTCCGTTCACCATACTGAACCTAACAGAAGTACTGATAGACACGAGAACCTTGAAACTCCCACCACAAGTAGAGGATTTCATTTTAGAGGTTGGAAGTGCCGGGGTGGAGTCAGTCATTAATAGATTGGTGGGACAAACAGAAAGATTTTTAAAGTCGGGTTGGAGAGAATCCACACTTAAAACCTACAAACCGGCATGGCTTAGGTGGCAAAGGTGGGAATTAAATCATGGGGTAAAACCGAATGTCCCTACAGGAAGCAACCTAGCACTATTTTTAACAGATCTTAGTCTGGAAGACAGTCTCTCTCCCAGCACAGTTCGACTCCGTAAATCGGTAGTAACAACTTTCAGTAGCCCTGAAGAAGGAAACCTAATTTCACATCCTCTAGTCAGACAAGTACTCAAAGCCGCAGCATTAAGACATCCTAAAGGACCAAACCTCCTAACTGGGATCCTTGAGCGGTGTTGACCTGGTTAAAGCTAACCCACACAAAAAGTTGAATCTTTTTGAAATATCAAGAAGGGCAGCAACTTTACTTTTATTAGCTTCGGGACGAAGAGTGAGTGACCTGACCTTGTTAAAGTGTTCACCAGACAAATTATCCATAAATGAGGAATGGGTCTCATTATGGCCAGTTTTCGGATCCAAAACAGACTCCGCTACGTACCAACGGTCAGTAGGTTGGATGCTGATAAACGACAATCAGCCAAATAAAGACCCAACACACTGGATTAAAAAATTGGTTGAAATCTCCAAAGAAGGAGAGAAACAAAGCAGAATTTAACAGAACAAACGAAGCAGTTAAGGCAGCTTTAAGAACAAACGTTGGTTCAAAACGATTCTAAAAGAAGCTAAGATCACAGCTGCCCCGGGAAGTATACGGGCAGCAGTGGCATCACTTAACTGGCTTGATAATTTTAGACTGGATGACATCCTGGCTCGAGGGAACTGGAGGAGCCGGGACACCTTTGCCACAGAAGAGAAGTTAACACTTCTCTGGAGGTAAACAGGGCATTGTCTCTGACTTCCCTATTCCACCCACGGTAACGCATGAGTAGGTATTCCAGTGTTTAACATATTTTAATATCATCACATTAGCGTTAGTGGTCACCAGTCGATAACAAACAGATCTCAATAAAGGTTTTAAATGACGGTTCAGGCTACATAATAAAATAGTTTTACCTACCAATAAAACTTATATTATGTACCTAACCTCATTTAAAACCTAGGCAATCACTGCCTGGTGAGAACCAATGAGAAAAAATGCCATAAACCAAAGTTAGGTGTAGGTATATACTTTTGTGTAGCATCTGGTGACCACTTGACAGCCACAAGGTACTAAAAAAGATCGGGGAAGGCCACGCGAAAGGGAATTAGAGAATGCTTCTCTCAATAAAGGTTTTAAATGAGGTTAGGTACATAATATAAGTTTTATTGGTAGGTAAAACTATTTTATTTTTGCCTGAGATTTGTTGTATTTCAGAATGGTGCAGCTTTATTTAAAATATCTTCTTTATATATGAACTAACTTGCAAAGTTGTGTGGTGTAGGAACAGGGTATTTAATTTTCTGTTAAAATGGTTCTTAATTTTCAGGTGGAATTTTAATGATTTCTTCCACTCGTTCATGATGATATTTCGCATCCTTTGCGGGGAGTGGATCGAGCCCCTGTGGGACTGCATGCGAGCCGAGGAGGTGGCCGGGCCGGAGACCTGTTTCTTCATCTTCCTGCCCGCGCTGGTCATGGGTAACTTCATGGTGCTCAACCTCTTCCTTGCCCTGTTGCTCAACAGTTTCAACAGCGAAGAGCTCAAGAATAGAAAAGAGGTACGATCATTGTAATCGCAATTGTGTCATTCAATTTTATTAGGTTTGAGGTCCACAATTTATGTAGTGCTGGTACCTAACCTGATGTGTGGCAGTGAAGCGTGGAACTGGCAAAGGAAGGATGAAATTAGACTGAATGCTGAAGAAATGAGATCATGTATGTTTTTAGGTTTTCACGGCCAAAAAGTATTTTTGTTATTGTTTTTGGGGTGTTATGCCGTGTTTCGCTACCTCCTTCTTTAGCCAACGTTTCGGACAGCGTTACAGTGTCCATCATCACTCATCTGCCCTGATGATGGACACTGTAACGCTGTCCGAAACGTTGGCTAAAGAAGGAGGTAGCGAAACACGGCATAACACCCCAAAAACAATAACAAAAAAAAAAAAAAAAAAATGAGATCATATTCAGTTCAAACAACCAAATTCTATGTTTTCAGAAAAAATAAAGTATCTGGCCTGCAAAAACTGCTAAAAAACTTTAAATCTCCTACTTATAAATCCCTTTTCGATTATGGTTTTGTTGCATAATGTGGAAATTTTTTTTCTTCAGAAAGTTATTGTTAAATATTTTAACGATAAATTTGCCTGTACTTTTCAAAATAAAACATGCTTTTTGGCGACGTTTTTTTCTTGCATCACAATAGGCTGCTTAAAGATCAAAGCCTATTGAGTATTTGAACAATTTTTTCTAGATATTCCAAGAAGTTGGTGAAGATTCCAAATTAGCGAAGAGTTTCGAAAGAATAAGATCCATTATGAGAAAGAAAAGAAATGCCTTCAGCAGTAAACCTAAAGTGGAAGAAAAGGCTTCGAGACTAGAACAACTTGTTAATGAAGTCATGATACAGAAAAAGCTCAACAGCGAAAAGAGATTCTCAACGATAAGCGAGCATCGATATTCTGGCTCTCTTCAAGAAACCATTGTAGGGTTCCCTCATGATAATATATATAATCACAGCTACCAAGAAGCACTTAACAGGTACCATATCAAATTATAAATTACAAATTTTCCTATGAAAAATCAAAATATTTATATTATTTTTAAATATGTTTCGGTACCTACTCAAACAATCATTAGTAATGTAAAAAAACACTTGTGAAATTAATGCACTCCGTTTGAGTAGGTGGTGACTTATAGCTTTAAAAAATGTTGTAATATTTGAAAAAAGAAAAGAGGAAGTATTCATTGGGTTATTTTGTATAACCCATTAAAAATAGCTATTACAAAGATCAAACCCCATCACAAAAAATGCACTAGATACTTCATGATGGCACTACAAAGTATTTTAGTGGCAATTAGATAATATTAAGTAATTTCAAAACCTGCTCATAGAAAACATAGATTTGAACACCTGATATATCCATTCATTGACACAATGGAATTATCTGTAGACCTCATGTCACCTCAAATCATTCCTCAAATGATTGATCTAAATTGAAATGATTGTATCGTCTACTCAAATTGAGAAAGTCTGCAACAATTAGAAGGCCTCGAATATGCGCCGTCTATCTACATTGGAAAATCTCTAAAAAGCAAGATATTATTTCTGTTTCAATTATTTTATGTTATTGTACAGATGTACAAACTTATTTACAAAGTCTGGGGCTTCAGTGAGATCCGGTGTCACCGCTCTTTCTCTATTACGTGTGATGTTTATAACAAGTAGGATGAGGTTACGATGTTGAAAAAATGTTTGTTTCTATTTTTATCATTTGTACGTGTAAGTTTTTGAATCTGTACAAACGTTTTTGTGTCACCCCACTGTTGACGAGTTGATTGTATAGAGATTTTCTAAAGTGGGTAACTATTGATTTTCAATGATTTCTTCAATTTGTTTAAATACTTTGCATGAAAACTTTCCTTTATTTCAAGCGTTTGAGATAATTCACCTTTCATTTCATTTCATATTTGTAGGCCTGTATCAGGTTCTGATTTTTGCTATTCTGCCGGTGGTCTCTTCCATCAAAGTGCCGCCTATAATCACGGGAGTCAAGAAACGTTGAGAGACATCAAGGAGATCGGAGGGGAGTGCAAGAGGTACTCTGCAACCATCAGGGAAGATTCAAAAGAGGCCTTGGATGAAATGTCACCGGAGAAAGAAAAAAAGGAATTTGCTAGCAAACAGATGCTGCAGATGCAATACTCGTCCGGCTTCGGGACCCAGCAGAAAGACAGTAAAGGTAATTCATGTAAGCATTCACCTTTACTTCATCATTGCTTTTCATTAACAAATTTTTATTACTATCAACCAAATATTTTACACTTAAACGAATGAATGAAGGCTGGACACGCAGGGATTTGAAGTCCAGTCCTGAGTATGTAACTGAAGATGCCTGGACACCACCAAGCACGCAGATCATATTGACATTTGCAACTATTCACTTCCTTAGAATTTCATTAGTTAATAAGCTAATACAAAGATTCACAATGTATTCAAATATTCTAGACGAAACAGGGACGGAAAGCATCGAAATGGCTGTTTTAGAGAAGGGTTCGTCAAAAGACACCGAAACCGAAGAAGCAATTCCACCCATCATAAGCAACGAAGACATTTTATCAGGAAAACTCAAATCGGTTACCATTAAGGATTCCATCTACAATGAAGAACTCTATAGGGAAAGCAAAGAAGGCAAAGAAGAGAAATCCAGTGGTGGTAAGAGACCTTGGCATGCCCTGGTATCTTATGTGGATGAGCTGACAGTTGGAGGCAGGAGGAATTCAAAAGGACAATTCGTGGATAGGTTTCCAAAATTTCCCGGGTTCGGGAGAAACGTTACGGCAAAGACGCCACAAGACTGCTTTCCGCAGCACTGTTATCAAAGGTTTGTTTTGTTAAAATACAGTGAAACACTCTTATGGCCCTTTTAACTGGTAAAGCCGTTGTAATCTCTCCTTCTGTTACATTGTTAGTTGATGAGAAGCAGGGGGAGGTTGCGATGGATTTATAAGTAAGCTTTTTTAAGGTTTTGCAAGGACGAAAAAAAATTGTGTAATCCAAAGATCCAAATAAAACCCAAAACGATCAAATACTTAGTTTCCAAATACGTACAATCATTTTTTTTTAAATTCAATTTTCCAGAGACTTATTTTATGTATGGGTTTTATAACCCAAAAGCATGGAAACCAATACAAAAAAAATCTACAATCGATATGTTAGGTGTTCCTGGTTAACCTTTCTATAAATATTCCTTGGTAATCTATAAAAAAAAATCCTAAGCTACTAATGCTCCATTTGGTTCATCTTCAAAGGTTTTCACGCATGGTTTTCAGTTTTAAGATGCCTAATGGGCTAAAAGAGCAATGATAATATTCACCAATACTATAATTTTTTTTGCAAAATGACCAGAATTCCAATAGATTAAATTGTTCACAGGTGCTCTTGTTGGAACAACCTGGTGCAAACACCTTTAGGCCAGAAATGGACCATGGCCCGCACTGTGGTTCTGCAGTACGTGGACACCCCAGCCTTCGAGTGGTTCATCTTAGTGCTTATCTTTGCCTCCAGTATCACCCTCTGCTTTGAAGACATCCACTTGGAGAGCAATAAGCCCTTGAAGAAGATTCTGTACTGGACCAACTTGGGGTTTTGCCTGATCTTCACAATAGAGATGTTCCTCAAATGGCTGGCGTTGGGATTCACCAGATATTTTTCTAGCTTCTGGACTATATTAGATTTTATTATTGTCTTTGTAAGTGCATTTTTTCAATTATTTTTGAAGATGAAGTTAAAGAAATCCTATTTAAATTAATCTTTATGACGAATCGGTTAACATTATGAACATCAAAAAATATGCTATGGATAAATTGAAGCTTTTACTAGCTTTCTTTGTATTGGAATTATAATAAATTTATTAATTACATAACAAAAAATATAAGCGTAAACCACAAAAAAATGTTTTTGCATTACTTAATTATAAATTAATATAAGAAACCATTTTTTAAAAATACCCCTTTATGGCTAAGACTATTTTTGAGGTTTTTTTATGTTCTAACTTTTTTTTATTCTTATAAAATTATGCACAAAATAAATAAAAACCACTTTTTCGCTTACTTGCCTCATGCAAAAAGACGCTCGATTTAAAATTTTGAAGGCATGAGAATCGAAATATTTCTAGCGTTTATATTCCTCATAAGGCTAAATGTTTTCCAATTTCTCCTTGGCTAAATGTTTTCAAAATTTTCGAAAAACAAATTAAATATATTTCCAATGATAAAATCTTAAATGAGCATTTACGTTTAAAAAAAAAAACAAATTAGAAGCAAACAGTGTAACCATTACCGCCGATTAAAATCGAAATATACCATCGCTTTTTCTATAACATATTCGAACCCTAATATACAGGGTGTAACAAGCATGTACCCGAAGGATTTTAACTAGGGATACCTGAGAATATTTGGAGTAAAAACATGTGGAATTTCATTTTGATGTCTGATGTCACACGCGACGCATCACGATCGTACCGGTTATCTGTTACCGGGCTGCTGGAATGAGATAGAGTGCGAATCACTTGACCTGCTAGGCTGAACATAATTATTAAGTTGCGACGTGTGGTGTAAAAAATTTTTTGTTGTTTTTAATATAAAGAAATATCATCAAAAAGCAAAATGACTATTACATTTTTACTCTAAATGTGCTCAGGAATGTGGCCTACGCTCCCTGTTTATCACAAAAGAGAGCTAGCTCTTGAGCTTGGTGTAGGAGTTACACATTATACACATTATACACATTATTGTGTATTTTTGAGGAGTGCTAAAAGGTGTATGATGCTACTACTATTTGTCAATGTAATAAATCAGAAATTACTCGCAGCAAAGATCAAATGACTTTCAACAATCAATACCGTTTTAAAACATTACAATTTTTTTTCTAGGTGTCTGTGTTTAGTTTATTAATAGAAGAGAATGAGAATCTAAAAGTGCTGCGATCCTTGCGGACCTTGAGAGCCCTGAGGCCACTGCGGGCTATATCCCGTTGGCAAGGCATGCGGATAGTCGTGAACGCTCTGATGTACGCCATCCCCAGTATCTTCAATGTGCTGCTTGTGTGCCTGGTGTTCTGGCTCATATTCTCCATCATGGGGGTGCAGTTCTTTGGGGGAAAGTTTTTCAAGTGTGTAGATGTGGAGGGGGAACTGCTGCCAGTTAATGTAAGTTGCCTATATTTTCAACCATATAAGCTAACCCTCAAAATTTAGGCATGATCAATCTTTTGTTGCATTTTTCAAGATTTAGATCGTAAGAACAGCCTCCGCGGTCGAGGGGCAAGGTTTTCAACGCAATCCGGAAGTCCTGGGTTCAAAACCCCAAAAGAAAATTTGATTTGGTAGATTTGTGCTTTCGCAATGTAATCGTTTAAAATAATATAAGGTATATTTGCTGCACGTTCCCGAGTAGAAGATACTCTCAGTCTAATACTGGTGTAAGACCACCATTCAGAATTGAAACATTGCTTGAAATGACGGCCTCCGTGGTCCCGAGGTAATACTCTCGACTCACAATCCGAAGGTCGCGGGTTCGAACCCGGCGTGCGCAAATAAATTTTATTTGATTGATTTGTGTTATTTCACAATTTATTAATTTAAAATTTATTCATTTAAAATAATAAATATGTAGTTTATTTGCGGCACGTTCCAGAGTGGAAGATACTACCAGTATCGCCCTGGTGTAAGACCACCATTCAGAATTGAAACGTTGCTTGAAATGGCTTTAGCCGTGTTTAGTGACCAGATCTGAATAGCCACTTCCCCACCTTCCTCTTCCCTATCTCCTTCCCCTCCCCACTACCTTCAACCCCACAACATACCCCGATTGGGGATGCTATAGACTCACTGGCTCCAGACGGGAGCAGTTGGGACTCTTGTGCGGTATTAACTGTAAAAAAAAAAAAATGGCTTTAGCCTTATTTTGTGACTAGATCTGAATAGCCAGGTACTTTCCTCTTCCCCATCTCCTTTCCCTACCCTCTTACTTTCAGTCTCAACATACTCCAATTGAGGATGCCATAGTCACTGACTCCAGGCGGTTGGAAGCAGTTGGGACTCTTGTGCGGTATTCACATAAAAAAATAAAATAAGAAATTTCACAATTGCTTGAAAAACCTTTATTATGTTCAATTACAATTTTTCGAGTGGTTACTCTAAATTCAAGCAAATAGAGTCCATACGCTCCCATTTTAGTTATTCATCCATTAAATTCCCAGGATAGAAATGGCTGCTATGTTAAATATACAGGAACAGATCAGAGAAGAGTAAACTATAGTGCATACACATATTTCTGAAGGTTTAATAATATGTAATGTCACATTACATTGTAACATTACTAAATAAGTAATCATTCTTTGTCCTTTCAGATTGTGAATGATAAATGGGAATGCATCTACCGTAACTATTCGTGGGTCAATTCCAAGATCTCTTTCGACCATGTTGGCATAGCCTACCTGGCCCTCTTCCAAGTGGCGACCTTCGAGGGCTGGATGGAGGTCATGGCCGATGCGGTGGACGCTCGAGGAGTTGACCTGCAGCCTCAGAGAGAGGCCAACCTGTACGCCTACATCTACTTTGTGATATTCATTGTCTGTGGCTCCTTCTTCACACTTAACCTATTCATTGGAGTCATCATTGATAATTTCAACATGCTAAAAAAGAGGGTAAGTAACGAAATTACATATCTACATTGATAAGTATTTTTTTAAACATATTAGGTACTAGCTTTTCCCCGCGGCTTCGCTCGCATGGTATTACGGGAAATTACTGTAGCGGTTGAACTTATCAATTATCCCCCCTCCTCCCCACCCCCACCCCCTCCAGCATTCCATACATTCATTCCCTTACATTCAGTTTTCAAACATCTCGCCTACCACCTAAATTTCATTAAGCTATAGCTCAAAGAAAAAAAATAGTTATCCAATTTTGTTCATTCGTTCGGAATTTATGCGCTTACAAACATTTCGGATGTTTATTTTTAATTAAATATTTGGAAGTTTGTTAATATAATAAAAAATTACACTATTTATTATTCAGTCTTTATACCTAATCGTTACGAATTATATTTTTAATGTAGGAACTCTATCTGACATTTGTTCCAAAACAGAAGCTTGTCCAAAAAAAAAACAAAACATATTCTAATATTTGAATTTCCTGGAGCAGTAGCTGACCAGGGGGCTCAGTACCTACCAGCTTAGAGCCCACAAATATATCAACATGGTTTCCATGGAAACGATTTTTATCTGACGTTAGCAAAAACTCGCTTTTGTTAGCGACAGAAAACGTATAACAAATAAAATATATTAATATTTATAATTTCATAACGCAAGAGCTTACCATCATATACAACATATAGTCAGCGCATATAATTTAGCTTTCTATTGGTGAATGAATTTTTAAAGTCTTTTTATTGGTTAATGCCTGAAAAGGTCATAAACAAACTCGAGCAGTTTCGCATTTATAATATTAGTATGGATTCTTGTTTTATGTACCTATGAGGGAATTATGGAAATAGAATAATTAATGGTGATTTGGAGAAGTTTAATGGATGGAAGAAGAAAGAAGTGTCAGGGAAATATATTGAATGAAAGCAGTGGCGTAGCCTGGGTGCCAGCCGCCCGGGGCGGAGGAAGGTTTCGCCGCCGCGATTTGTTTTTCATGGTGTGAAGGTTAAGTTTTTTGTGTTTGTTTTTCATGGTGTGAAGGTTAAGTTTTTTGTGTTTGTTTTTCATGGTGTGATGGTTAAATTTTTTTTTTTCATGGTTTTATGCAGTGGCGGTTCTTCACAGGGGGACAGTGGGGACAATCTCCACCAGTTACATACGAAACCTACTAAAGGAGATAACGGTCGATGCTTGTCTTCACCAAAATGAATGAATTCTACACATAAAAGCAATTGACATTGGCAGAAATAAAATACGAAAAATTATTTCGGATCATTTAACGCGATCCGGCGAGAGCGGAATGATAGATGATTGCCGGTCAGCGGACCATCTCACGCAATCCATTTTTCAGTGCGCACTTACTGCGCACTTGGGGGATAGCAAGCGTTATCCTCCAAAGCATTTTGATATTCTTTGCGTTGCTTTCTTGGTCGTAGAGGCAATCCGAGAACCGCGCAGGCGCACTAGTATGTGAATTTCAAATACCGTGGGGACAGTGGATCCTATCCCCTCATGACAGAATACCGAATCATTTGTTTGAGGGTTTCGGGCGGGAATCGCTTGCGTTCAAAAAAGTTCGATAATATTCGCAAGACAAAGCGATATTTTTATCGTACTTCATTATAAATTGGTAATATAACGACAGAAATTTAATATTTTTTTGCGTTTAGTTATCCGATTAGCATGATTTGACCATCAAATTTTTTGTTTGAGATATTTTATTTTAGGTATATTCTCCGGGTGGTGAGATTACGGTACTTACCATAGATACACGTAAAAAATGTCAATCCCCACCATCAAAGAAGTGCTCGAGCCGCCACTGGTTTTATGGTTAAGTTTTTTGTGTTTGTTTTTCGTGATGTGACGGTGAAGTTTTTGTGTTTGTTTTTCATGGTGTAAAGGTTAAGTTTTTTGTGTTTGTTTTTCACGGTGTGATGGTTAATTTTTTTAAGTTTGTTTTTCATGGTGTGACGGTCAAGTTTTTTGGGTTTGTTTTTCACGGTGTGATGGTTAAGTTTTTTGTGGTGGTTTTTTATGGTGTGAAGATTAAGTTTTTTGCGTTTGTATTTCTTGGTTAGTTTTTTATGTTTATTTTGTGTTTATTTTTGTGTTAGTTTTTTGTGTTTATTTTTCATGATGTGATGGTCAAGTTTTTTGCGTTTGTATTTCATGGTTTTATGGTTAAGTTTTTTGTGTTTGTTTTTCATGGTGTGACGGTTAAGTTTTTTGCGTTTTTTTTTTCATGGTTTGATGGTTAAGTTTTTTGTTTGTTTTTCGTGATGTGATGGTTAAGTTTTTTGCGTTTTTTTTTCATGGTTTTACAGTTAAGTTTTTTGTGTTTGTTTTTCACGGTTTGAAGGTTCAGTTATTGTGTTTGTTTTTCATGGTGTGATGTTAAGTTTTTCGCGTTTTTGTTCATGTTTTGATGGTTGATTTTTTTTGAGTTTGTTTTTCATGGTGTTACGGGCAAATTTTTGGGTTTTTTTTTCACGGTGTGATGGTTAAGTTTTTTGTGTTGGTTTTTTATGGTGTGAAGGTTTAGTTTTTTGCGTTTGTATTTCTTGGTTAGTTTTTTATGTTTATTTTGTGTTTATTTTTGTGTTAGTTTTTTGTGTTTATTTTTCATGGTGTGATGGTTAAGTTTTTTGCGTTTGTATTTCATGGTTAAGTTTTTTGTGTTTGTTTTTCATGGTGTGACGGTTAAGTTTTTTGCGTTTTTTTTCATGGTTTTATAGTTAAGTTTTTTGTGTTTGTTTTTCATGGTGTGAAAGTTAGGTATTTTGTGTTTGTTTTTCATGGTGTGATGGTTAAATTTTTGTATTTGTTTTTCACGGTTTGATGGTAGAGTTTTTTTGTTTTTATATTTTCATGGATTTTCCTGAGAATTTTTCTTCAAACCATTTCTTTGTTATATTGATTTAACATTTCTAAACATACACATCATTGTAGTGATGCTGATTGTATTGATTTATTGCATGAGTGTCTATACTTTCAAATATAGACACACATGCTGACATATTCACTGCTAGTTACTGTCGCTACAGAACTTCTATGTATAACGTTGTATAACAAACGTCTCCAGTCAGTTATTGATAGAATTATTGACTGGAGTAAAAGAAATTGGATTGAGTTCAATATATCTAAATGTTTAGTTTTGTCATTCACATGGGCGTGTCATACCTGGTATTACCGGTATACGATGGACACCCGAAGTTTAAAATGTGTCTCCACCATGAAAGATCTTGGAATCATGTTTGATAGTAGGCTGACATTTCATACTCACGTTCAGATGACTTGTAGCACTTCATTGAGAATGCTGGGTTTTGTTATTTGTTCTTTGTTCTGTACTGCAAGGAATTTTAGAGACACCCGTGTTCTCAAAATTTAATTCAATTCCTTAGTAAGGAGTAGGCTTGAAAGTGGGAGTCCATGCCAAGTAAAACATTCCCTCACGTTGGTGAGAGTTCAGAAGAAATTTCTAAGATTTCTATACATGAGGGAATACGGCTATTATCCGTGGCTCTATCCTACCGACTTTCTTTTGGGTATGCTCGGAATGAACCATCTACGGGTCAGAAGGGATGTACACATTGCTACGCATTTCTTCAGATTGATCCGCGGATGGTTAGAAAACTCAGCATTAAAATGTCATGGAGAGCATTCATTTCTATGTTCCCGATGGGTATCTTCACCACCGACAGCATAGACTGTTCTATCTTCCGGCTTGCAGGACGAACTTGCCAATGGTCATGCTGGTCGGGAGAGCAATTTTACTGTTAAACAGAATTAATTCGGATATCGACATATTTAGCATTAGTGAAGCTGCCTATAAAAGACAAGCTCTATTTTTATTGTTGTTAATCACACTTATTTTATTGTTGTGTATTGGTTTATCGATTGTTGAATTAATATTTTTTAAATTGCTGCTTGGTCCTATTTTATTCTTTCTTCTTAAATGTTCTAGTTTACATTCAGTTTTTTTTTTTTTTTTGGTTTTAGGCAATTCACCCTGGTTACATTCAGTTAGTCTTGTTTCTAAATACCCATCTGTGAACATTTATAATTGGTCTGTTTTTTTATCATCCTCTTATGTATATTATATTACTAAGACTGTTTATGTTCCTTAAATAAATAAATAAAAAGTGAATTAACTTGTTTGTTTTCAGTACGAAGGAGGAGTCTTGGAAATGTTTTTAACGGAGAGTCAGAAGCACTACTACACCGCCATGAAGAAGTTAGGCCGGAAGAAGCCTCAGAAGGTTATAAAGAGGCCAATCAACCAGTTTCTAGCCATGTTCTATGACCTGTCCAACTCCAGAAGATTCGAGATTGCCATATTTGTACTGATCTTCCTCAACATGCTGACAATGGGCATCGAACATTACAATCAGCCACATGCTATATTTTTCATCTTAGAAGTTAGCAACGCATTTTTTACAACAGTGTTTAGTTTGGGTAAGAAAACTTGCTGAATTTTATTAACTAAATCGTAGGTAAACAAATACAGCATTTTGCTGGTGTCTGATTGTTAGTAAAAATCAATTTGACAGTAGCCTCGTGTCCCACAAATATATCCGTCCATCTTTTTTTCGGTTAAATTGGATAAAATCATAATTTATTAGAGAGCTATTGTTAAAGGAACGGATGCGCGGCCTGTTTTGTACAAATCTTAATTTTGGACTTGAGGTCAAAACACCCAAACCGACTGAAAAAATATTTTTATAAGCCTTCCAATCCCGCATTAATCTTCTTTCGTAAGATAGACAGGCTGCAATCTCAATAAATATTCTCCACTGGTTCTGGAAGGTATTCACATGCCTTCAGTCCTCAGGCTTTCTCAACCCGCTCCAAACTTCTTCCACTCGGTCCACCTCTTCTTCATAATTGTACCTATTTCATTTACAGAGGCCATTGTAAAGATGGTTGGTCTGCGTCACCACTACTTCACGGTCCCCTGGAACATGTTTGACTTCCTTTTGGTGCTGGCCAGCATCCTGGGCATCCTCATGGAGGACATCATGATAGACCTGCCTGTGTCTCCAACACTGCTGAGGGTCGTCAGGGTCTTCAGGATCGGGAGGATATTGAGACTCATCAAGGTAACAACAAACATGCAAATTCATTTTGAAGCATCCCAGTCAATTTATGTTTAGGGACGAGCACAGAAACCTCGAGATCAGCAAATTGTAGATCATCATGTACCCAGCGTACATCGTAATATTAAAAACATGTAAGTAAATTAAAATTCATAGTTCACTTGGCGGCCATTATTTTACGTATTTTAAGAAGGGACAGTTTTAAGGTTAGTTTTTTTATTTTTTAAATAAGAACCTAAGATTGTAAAATATTTTATTAAGTTCTTAGATAAGGTTCAATTTAAAAAATAAATAAAAACCTAGCCTAAAAACCTTTTTCATATTATTATGTCAAAACATGGCGGGAACAAAAGGTGTAAATTTATCCGTATTTTAAACAAAATTACTATAAATGTATAATTTTCCACTTTTGATGACTGAAATAGTTGTTTTTTCATTATTATTAAGCTTATAAAGCGAGTTAAAATCATTTTTGCACATAATCTTGTCCAGTAATTAAGTAAGTAGATAGCCGCTGCAAAATGGGGCTGAATCCCTTGAAGTAGGTAATTAAATATTGGAGAAAAATTAAGAAGAATGCCTGCTTCATTCTTTCCCCTGCGGGATTGATGAGGTCCACAGGGCGACTTTTGAGGCCCTAGACTGGCTGGTAGACCAAGATGTCCCTTTCTGACCCCCACCATATGAAAGAAGAAGAATTATGGATATTTACACATACCTACTTATTATTATTTGCTATATTTCAGGCTGCGAAAGGCATAAGAAAGCTCCTGTTTGCGCTCGTTGTCTCACTGCCCGCCCTATTCAACATCGGGGCCCTCCTGGCTCTCATCACCTTTATCTACGCCATCATCGGAATGTCTGTATTTGGCCATGTCAAGCAACAGGGTGCGCTGGACGACATCGTTAACTTTGAAACGTTTGGACGAAGCATGCAACTACTTTTTAGGTGAGCAACACAAATCACCAAACACACATTTGAGATTTTGAGTCTGTCTTAGTGGCGAGTCCGAAAACGACAAACACGTTTGCACAACACGTTTGGAGTTTAAAAATGCCCAACCTGTTATTTATAATCCGGACTAACAGTTTGTCCGTTTTGTCGACTCTTCTATCTTATATCACGAAAGCGCGAGAGTGAATGAGACAGAAAGCAGAACCGCTCCAAACGAAAACATTATCTTACCCTCTCGCACTACCATCGTAATAATATGTGAGAGTGAGATAGATTTGTTGCAGCAGAAAGGCGGTAGAGGTACCTGTTATTTTAAGGAAATAACATTAGCTCAACGTTTCACACTGAAGGGGCATACTGGCAAAGAGCGAGAGGCAACCTGTTATTTTTTAACGGCAAACAGAGACTTCATCAAACGGCTCGTGTAAAATATTGCCTGAATATTTAGACTTCCTTTCAATCGTATTGAATACGTTTACCATTGTTGCATCGTTCCATTCTTTCCGGATTCCCACATTTATCAAAATCAAGATGTATAACAGAAACAAATTTTCAAAGGTAAACAAATATATTTCTTTATTAGAAAAATAAACAACATGATAAATCAAAATTTAAAAAAAAAACATAAAAAGAAATGAAACATTAAAAACTAATTAAACGGCATTTTAATAAAAAATAAAATACATGTTAAAAGTTAGAATAGGGTAGAAGTGAATATATACATTTCAAGAAATAACTTATGTTAAAGCCATTTTAATTCCTTAATTAAACACAGGATAGTAGTTTAGGTAAAAAAGTATTTTTTTTATCGTTATTAAGTTCAATTTGTAGAATTTCGTTTTAAATTAAGTGATAATAAAATTGCTATGGACTTTTATTGCTATGGACAGATAAAGATTCTTGAAACACCCCCAGTAACGCTACTGCTAAACTGTTAACACTAAAAGCGCTAACTGCCATTTCATACAACTGCCTTAAAAACAACCTGTTTTTTTCACAGTTTGGGAAAACAGTTGGCGTTTTACAAATAACAGCTCGTTTTCGTTTTTTAAAAAGAACAGAAACGCCCACCCACCCACCCACCCACTAGTCTGTCTGTGATGTAACTTTTGTTCAATGAACTTAGATTTGTTTTGAATTTTAGTGTCATTTTCAAAAATGGAACTGATTGTGTCAAGAATTCAGACAAGCGATAAAGTACCTACCTATATGATTGCTTTTTTACCAGAAAATTATTTTAATTCTACATTATTATTACCTACCTACTTCTGTAATAGATTTTACTCAATACTTGATATGTTCCATTTTTGTTTTATGATTTTCGCTTAAATATTATCATTTTTAATGTTAGCGCGCTCTCTTTAACATTTGTATTTAAATATCTCTCCATCTTCTTCTTTTTGAGTGCAAAGATTCGTCAGGCGCTTTTTACCACCACACTAAAGGGGACTTGCGTGGGACTGTGGATTTATCGTATTATATTGGAACCGAGTTCTAACCAATTATAGTGTGAGGATGGATGCTGGCCTCAAGCTCCAACGCACACAGTTGGGATGGATTGTATCGAGACCTATCACAATAAAAGGCCAAACAAAAGTCAAAACTTGTGTTTAACCAGGATATTTTACTGAAAAAGATTTATAATCTTTCTAGATTTTTTCATGGGGGGATGGGGTAGATAGCAAATAGCAAATTCTTAAAAAATTTATTATCTGCCCTGCTCCATGATAACTGATTTGTTTACGAAAGGAAGTGGTTGTATTTTTTTATGCAACTGACTGAAAAAAGGGTTCATATATTCAAGACAAACAAACTCCCCCAACCCTTTCCGACCGGCTTCATACGATCGTGAGTTTGTCTTTAAAAAAATCTTGACGGCAAATAAATCTGTTTTTGGGAACCACATCGGACTCGATCGAATGTGCGGGTGCTGCGTGTGCAGGGTACCTTTGCGCGCTTGTGTTTCAACCAGTAAGTCGCTAAACCCCACGGAATCATAATTACGAGCTTTACTGGCGAGGCCCATCAAAATTCGGACATTTTTCGCCGGTCAGAAAGGGCTAATGCAGAATATAATATTACAATGAATATATCGACACTAGAACTCGACCCAGTGAGATAGGCAGACCAAATGTTACAAAAATTATCAAGACAATAAAGAAAAAAGCATTGTTATCTAAAAACCAGCTCTTGAAAGAAATCCTTTGCAACTCCTCTAAAAAGAGGAGTTGCAAAGGATTTCTTGCAAAGGAAAGACGTTACCACGAAGCTACCAGCGATATATCTTTAACCAAATTTGCATCTAATCTCCAGGCTAATGACGTCAGCTGGTTGGAACGACGTACTCGAGTCCCTCATGATACAGCCGCCCCACTGCGACTTGTATGCTAAGGGGCAGGCCAACGGGGACTGCGGTTCCCCTCTCCTGGCCATCACCTACTTCACCAGCTTCATCATCATCAGTTACATGATAGTCATCAACATGTACATCGCCATCATCCTGGAGAACTTCAACCAGGCTCACCAGGAGGAGGAGATCGGCATTGTGGAGGATGACCTAGAGATGTTCTACATACGGTGGTCAAAGTACGAAGCACATTGCATATATTACTTCCCAATATAGTATTATTTACAATAAAAACATAAATTTGTTGTAGACCACTTTATATATAAAAAATTTATGTGTTTTTATTGTAAATTATGGCGAGCCACAAAGTTAATGCTTTTTACAAATATGTAGTATAATTTAATTTAAGTAATAATTTTGATGAGGTTATTGACTTGTATTTGTGTGTTTAGATACGACCCCCATGCTACTCAGTTCATCAGTTTCTCCCAACTGTCGGACTTCATCGCCTCTCTCGACCCCCCCTTGGGGATCTCCAAACCTAACACCGTGGCCCTGGTCAGCTTCAACCTCCCCATAGCCAAAGGAAACAAGATTCACTGCTTGGATATTCTCCATTCCCTTGTCAAGTACGTCCTGGGCCACGTAGAGGAGACCGACAATTTCCGTCAGCTGCAGGATCAGATGGATATCAAGTTCAAGAAGCAATTCCCCACGAGAAAGGAGTTGGAGATTGTTTCGTCTACCAGAATGTGGAAGAGACAAGACAAAGCGGCTAAATTGATACAAAAAACTTTCAGAGATTATATGAAGTAAGCAATGATATACATACATGTTTGTGTTTGTGAAAAAAAAATGATATACATACATGTTTATGTGTTTGTCATGTGTATTGTATGTGTATGTGTAGAAACTTGCTTTTGTAATGTGCTATGCATGATACTATCAGATGAGGCTTTCGGAACATGCTTTAGACGTCCCAAGGTTCCACTTGTAAGAGTAGATATGTTAATAGCATTATGTATTCCAGAGCTAAAAGAGACAGAGAACGGGAGCCTTTGGAAGTTGAGGATGAACAGACGCAGACTTCTTCCCCTGGCGGGTGGCAGGGCCGCCTCTCGGCCTTCCTGCATGTCCACCGCGGTAGCAGGGCTTCTTCTCGCAAGTCCTCCAGAGCTTCCGACGGCTCCGACCTCAGCGACCTAGCCGGGCCCTGGCTCAACCTTCCCCTCCTTTTCTTGGCCAATAGTGTAGTCGGAACTCAAGCCGACCCTTGCATCACCATCAGCGAGCCTTCTCCCGAGGGTGGGGCTCCCATGTTGGGGCCCTCACAGCCCCCGACCAGGAGAAGGAGCATCTACAACTTCTTTCTCAAGCACCAAGATGCAGTAGAGACCCAACACGATGATGATATCACTTCACCTCTGAGGCACAAGGGGTCCTTGAAGCAGAGCGGAACCATGCTGGGCCTTCATCTGTCCGGAGGTGACGATTCCAAGCCCAAGAGAATCGGAAGTATCATTAGAAAGAAGCCCCTGGAGCGGGGCGGGTCACAGACGGGGCTGCGGGTGAGCGCCGTGGGGCTGGGAGGACTGTGCCCCGCGGGCAGTGAGGTGAGCATCCTAGTGACGGAGGCGTCCCCCGAGGCGCCCCCGCTGCTGCCCTCGCTGCCGCCCCAACAGCCCCAGCCAGCCCCGGAAGCCACGCTTGTGCACGTCCTGGTGCACAGGGAGAGTGAGGAGTACAGCGCGGAGGAGGACAGAGAGGTGTGTAAAGACCGGGGGAGCGCAGAGCCCAGTAGCTGATGTACAACCCATCTCAGCGGAGACAAGGAAAGCAACTCTGGACAGTAAAGAAGTTTTAATGCTATTTCTCCCTAGTACTAGAAAGTATGACTTGTGCTGCATACTGCGTAGGCCGTTGTATCAGTAATCAATTCCCAAAGACTTGACAGATTCAGTAGAAGTATTGGAGCAATCCGTGTGTATCTCGGTGAAATGAGCTTGATCAGAGGGAGAGGTAGATAGTTGTAGAATTTTTCAATTTAGTTTAATTATTTTAGCAATATCAATTATAGCAGATTGCTAAGAAAAGTAATTGGGTGCTACTTTAAAATAAAGCAAATATATGAATTATGCTTGTTTATAAAACATGGTTTTAAATAATGTATATGCAATAATAATAAAATATAACACAAATTCATATAGTATTAAGATGATTAATACATTGAAATAGCTAGTTCATTATTAACATGTTGATAGTATTAGTGATATAGAATCACTACAGTTGCTAGGTTATTTTAATATTCCTGTGTAAAGGTGATATAGGTTATAATTTTGTGTAAAATACGTAGATAACTTTAAGTTTATTTAACTTGAATAAGAACAGGGTAACATCAGTTAACTGAACAGTCTTCAGTTCGACGGTTTACTTTTGTCAATAATGGTAAAGTGAATTCTAACAATTTAACTAGCGCAAGGGAGAAATAAATCATTGCTCGAAGCAAAGTGTTTTGCCTCTGTGAGAGGAGAAGTATCCCTACGCGCTATAGGAATAATAGATTTACTCTCTAGGTAAGCGTAAGGGGAATGTTATACAAATAAGGCATTTTAATCCGCGTTCGTTACAAGCAATAATAAGTTGGGAGACTTGACGCGTGTTGAAGCACTCTCACTGACAATTCTTACTACTCCAACTTGGTGTCATTTGCCACTTCCCTAGGGCCTCTTGGAAGTAATCAAGGCTGACCATTTAGTGTCATTTGCCAGTGTTGCAATCTGCCACTTGCAACTTCCATAAGATGTCTTGGAACTAATCAAGGCTGACCGCACTTAGAGTCACTTGCAGGTGTGGCAACCTGCCACATGCCACTTCCCTAAAGTCTGTTGGAACTTATAAAGGCTGACCGCACTTAGAGTCACTTGCGGGTGGTTGCAACCTGTCACTTGAAACTTCCGTATGATGTCTTGGAACTAATCGAGGCTGACCACACTTTGGGTCACTTGCAGGTGTGGCAGCCTGCCACATGCCACTTCCCTAAAGTCTGTTGGAACTTATAAAGGCTGACCGCACTTAGGGTCACTTGCAGGTGTTGCAACCTGCCACTTGCAACTTCCATAAGATATCTGGGAACTAATCAAGGCTGTCCGCACTTAGGGTCACTTGCAGGTGTGGTAACCTTTACGTGCCACTTTCTAAGGCCTCTAATCAAAGCTGACCGCACTTAGTCACACTTGTGGATGTGGCAACCTGCCACTTTCCCTGAGGTCTATTGAAACTAGTCAAGGTTGACCGCACTTAGTATCACTTGCAGGTGTGGCAAACTTCACTTGCCACTTCCCAATTGCCTCTTGGAACAAGGCTGACCCCCTTGGTGTCACTTGTGGATGTGCTAACCTGCAACTTGCCACTTACCTAAAGTCTATTCGTCTATTGGAACTAATCAAGGCTGACCGCACTCAATGTCCCTGGCAGATGTGGCAACCTACCACACGCCATTTCCCTAAAGTCTATTGGAAATAATCAAGGCTGACCGCACGCCCTTTGATCAAAACCTCTCTTTAACAAGTATTTGCTTCGGTACAATCAAAATTAATTTTAGAGTAGCATCATTTGTCCCATCCTTTTTAAGCTTAATCTATTTCTTAAGAAAAAATTGACTTGAAAAAAATTATTAGTTTATCTTCGAATTTCAAACAAATTTAGATAATAATATAATGGAACATTTAAAGATGTCTAACAATTATTGAACTCTCGTGTTTTGTAATGTTTTGTTTATTAATTTTTGTAAGCTTTTTATAATTCACAATATCCAACGGGTCCACCTCCATTCTATGTAGAAATTTACTTTTAGCATTTTATAAATTTACATGTAGCTTTTCCCTATTTTACTTCATAACTGTGTAAATGGCCTCATTCCACAAAGCACGACTCTTCCTTACCATTATCGTAGTTATAAAACATAAAACAATCAAATTAGAAATACTCAAAACATTACAAAACCCCCCAATCATATTTTCACAACAAATAAATCCAAAATATGTCGAAAGCAGACTCGAACCAAAAGCAAAAGCACGTAGAGAACATTGAGCTTTGTTAATTTATTTGTGTAGCCGTACCCTTTTGTCTCCAGCCAAGTCCTGGCTTATTTAAGTGCCTTTGAAGAGCCATCATACATATTGCATATATTATACAAGCACTCTGGTCAGCACCTCCAATCTACAATCAACTCGCAGAGAAATTTTCTAAAAACTTACACCTACTTTTACATTTACATCAGTTATGAAATAAAAGAAATACAAAAAATAAAAATTCCAAATTACTTTTGACTCTAGTCCATCTTTTGCACCTTTTTATAAGCATGTTTATAGCTGAAGACTCTAGCTAGTCACTAGGTTGGCCAATCAACACCGCTGAACTTTTCTATTAAAAATCACATAAAACTTATTTTTCGAAGAACTTTCCAAACTTCCATTGATTATTGTACATATGTATGTATGTTGGCGGGAAATGTAGAAGAAGAGGATGCTGCCGACGTACCCCATTCCTAATGGTTGTGTTAAAGATATTATTATGAAGTAATGTGTTAGCGGGCATTGACAATATTGTACATATGTATTAGTAGTGACGCACATATGGTGTATACGGCTATCTCCTTTGTTCCCAGTAGCCAAGTTATCTAGCGTCTGGCGTCTGGCATCCAGCTTCTAGCATCTGGAGTCTGTCATCTAGCGTCCGGTGCCTAGTATCTAGCGTCTGACTTCTGGCGTCTGGCATCTAACATCTAAGCATCTGGTGCCTAGCATCTAGCATCTGGTGTCTAATATCTAGCGTCTTGTGCCTGCCGTTTGGCGTCTGGCATCTAGCATTTGGCAACTAACGTCTTGGCACTAACATTTGGTATCTGGCATCTTGGTGTCTGGCATCTGATATCTTGGCACTGGCGTCCAGCGTCTGGGCTACTAGTGTTTGGTATCTGGCATCTGGCGTTTGGTGTCTGACATCTTGGCACTAGTGTTTGGCGTTTGGCGTCTGGACTACTAGTGTTTGGTATCTGGCATCTGGCGTCCAGCTCTATAATGTCTGGCGCCTTGCGTACTCCACTAGCTAGCCACTGCACTCTCGTCTTTGTTCTCCATAGTATAAGTGTAAAGTTCGCTCTAAGGTTTATAAGATAAGACAAAATCAATTATTTTCCAGGTGTGGAAATAAAATTATACACAAAAACTCCATTTACTTTAGATTGATCGGTGTATATAATTTTTTAATCTAAGTTTTTCCTTATCTGTACATATTCTTATTTATTTGTTTCATTTGTTATCACATTAGATTTATTTTTTTGTGAATACATATTTTATAAATTACATAGTGCTGGAAGTCCTCGAACATAAAGTGTAACATAGGGGCTCACAATTAATATGATTTAATATAAGATAAATCATAATATCTCGAAACTTTAAAAAAATAAATGGATAATATTTATTCATAAATTAACAGACTTACACAACTTACAAAAATAAATAGGTTTAACATAACATATAACGTAATTATTTATTGTGCTGCAACCCAATCTATAAATTTTATTGACTAACTCAAATTCAAGAAATTGCTGAAAACAGTATTTTGTTAACTTCAAATAACAACATTGAAATTATGCAATAATTTAAAAGCAAAGTGTAATTAAATTATTAATGTTTGAGAGGCCTAATTATTATTCTTATTAACTACAGATTAAAGTAGAGTGGACCATTAGTAGTTATTTGAACAAAGCAAACAAAAAAAACCTTATAAAAAAACCAGTTTAAAATAAGGTAATTTTGACGTGATTCAGAGTACATAATGTAATATCTCTTTGACTGCTGTTTTCAATTAATATATTATTAAGTATTTATCTTTATTTGTGTTAAATAAATTAAATTCACTCATTTGACTACTGCACTTGTTTCAAGAGTGCACACAGAATGTTTTCTTGTACGGATGGAAGATAATTTAAAACCTCGTCAAAGCCTTAAAGCCCAACGAAAGTGTGTCAGAAAGAGAACGGATATAAACAAAGAAACTTTAAAACAATCTCATTCAACAAACACAACAGCGTGCAAAATGCATCAAACATTTTCTGTTCAGCATTTATTTTACATGCATAACATAATCTGTTGTTTGCATCTAATAATTATTGTTAATTTAAGCAAAATAGGTCATTAAACTCAAAAGTGCATGGATTCTATTTCTCTTAAGAAATATTGACAATAAGCCATTTAATAAAGTATATATCGCATGATGGATGAAAACATGTCAAAGAATATCACAGTTAAGTTGTACTAATTTATAATAATGATTTTTTTAATATTTACCATATCAGTAAGTCTATTATTATGTTATAATGTTTAAATGAAGAAACAAATTATTTGTAAAAAATATCGCTACTCAAATTATTTATTAAACATTGGATAAGTTTAGAGAAATGGTTTATGTATTTTATTTTAATGTTATCTGGTTATACACGGTGTCCAGGAGAGGTAAGGGGGGTGTGATTCGGCGATTACTCTTGCAAAGGTGCGGTATATATGCGCCGGTAGGTAGTATCTTGGAGATTTAGTAACAATGGATCCGCACTCGAGAACATGTCGCGCTTTCTGCGTGTGCGTATATTTCCAACACTGTAATTCCATCGTTACTGCTCAGCGTTTATTTCGAGCAGAATATCGAACACGCAGTGCTCCAAGCGAGAGCATCATCAGAAGATGGATAGAAATTTTCGAGAATACTGGTTCAACGGTTCAAATCGCAAACAGAAGCCATTGCGTTCAGTAAGAGACGAAGAACCGTTGAAGAAGTGAGACAATCAGTACGTCAAAATCTGTCGCTTTCAAAAAGAAAACGATCACAACAACTTCAAATTATAAAATTGAGTTTACAGGTGATTTTAAAGAAGGACATGCATCTCAAAGCCTACAAAATCCAATTAGTGCAAGAATTGAAGGAAACAGACTTCATAAAACGAGTTGAATTTGCGCAAGAGATGATGTATCAATTTAGGAATTTTGAAAACTTCCTTTTTAGTGACGAAGCCAACTTTCATTTGAATGGCCACATCAAAGGCCACTTGACAGCTCCAAAGTCGTCGTATGGGCCACAATATCCTCCAATGGCATTATTGGCGCATATTTTTTTGAAAAATTAAGAGAATGGAGCAGTAATTTAGTTAGATATTCTGCTCGAAATAAACGCTGATGCAAAACAGTAATGATGGAATTACGGTTTTCGTAATATAAGCACAAGCAGAAAGCGCGATGCACTCTTGAGTATGGATCCATCGCTACTAAATCTCCAAGATGTTGCACATGTCACTACTCCTCCTCCTAACGCCCATACACCGCACATTTGCAAAGTTATCGCAGAATCACACCCCCCTACTTCGCCTTTTCATCCTGTATTACGATTCTGTAATTCTGAATTCGAAGCAAATTATTTAAAAAAATATTGGATTGAAGAAATTGGAGAGTAAAAAATGTATGATTTTTTAAAGAAACATGTTTTGTGTCAAGTTCAATTAGTTTCATGGAAACATTTCAACAAAACATTTTTGGTACAATTATAATTATTATATGAACTGAAATTATGAAATAAAATAAAATTGTGTGGTCACCAAATTGATAAATTCTCAGACTTAAATATTTAATTTTCTGGATTTTAATGAAATGGAGTGATTGTATTATTATTACAGGTTACCTTATCACACAAAATATTACATTCATATTTTAAAATTGGTAAATTTTATCAAAGTACCTATGTATAAGAATGTTTTTAAATAATTTATCAAAATGAGATTGAGTTCAAACGGCAATGTCTTAATGTCTATTCAAAATACTCATTAATATAGAAGGCCTTTCATTAAAAATATCTATCATTGTTGAGATAGTTGTCTGTTACATAATTAAAATATATTTATATTAAAAGCCTTAATTTATAATTCCCTAATATATTTAAATTGGATACTTCTTTTAAATTCTTAAAACATAATGCACATTTAATTGGCTACAATAGTGTTGTGATCGTGTTTGGTTCAAATATATTTAAGGTTTCGAATAATGAAATTAGAAGATAATGATTAAAGAGTATTCATTATTATTATTTGAACATAATGTACAGAAATCTCATGTCTACAGTTGAAGAATTCAATAATAAATATTTATAAATGAATACTTGGCTTTTATTTTGGGTGGCAAAAATATTAGTTGAGAAAAATCCACAAATTTACTTTGAAAGAAAGCTGACACAAGCTTATGGAAAGGATATTCTTGAACTAAAGCGTAAATGATTTACCGTGAAACAGACATTTGTGGAATCGGTAAAAAAAAATGCTAAGACCGTTTTCTTTCAAATGTGGACTACATGAGCATCTTAGATCATATATTATGACATACATCTTAACACTTCAAGATTAATACACTTAAAATTTGAAACCAATTGACTGATTTAATGTGTTTACATATAATATCTTTCCAACATCTACAGTTTCTTTGGGTTTCATGCCAACCCAGAATCACATCAAGTCTACACCTCTTTGCAGTCATTAAAAGCTATGAAAAAATAAGCTTGAAAAATAGTCCATAACCTAACCTAAAGTAACCTATTTAACTAATTTTTAAATTATTTTATTTTATCATTATTAACTTTTCGAATGAGGTGTTGAGTTGATTTCATTCTGAGTTGTCCGGGTCACTTTTCTTTGTAATTAATGGATCACATAATATTTCTACTGATAATCATGTTGTGGTAATGAGTACCCACTTAATAATAATAATAATAACTTAGTATTTATATAGCGCAGTTTTGTGTAATTTCACTTCAAGTGCGCTTAGCTATGATAAACTTAAGAGTAATCCTATTATAGTGTTCCTTACTAGTGTCACTTATGTCTAGAGTTCATTCTTTGAAAGTACCGTAAATAGACCAAAAGCTTTTTTCTAACAATATGTAAAAATCAATTGCCCTAGTCCCAACTATCCGGAGATAATAAGGGTATTGCATATCGCATCTTGGAGTAACTTTGGACACGAGCCTGAACTACCGGCAACACATGGAAACAGTGGGCAAAAAACCGGGACAAGACTAAACTTAGTAAGCTAGCTGGAACTAGCTGGGGATGCGACGCCAACACGCTTAGAACGGCATCCATTGCTCTGGTTTTCTCAGCAGCTGAATACTGTGCTCCAGTATGGGCTAGAAGCGCCCACACTTCCATGGTCGACGTTCAGCTTAATGCCACAGTGAGAACCATAAGCGGAACGTTAAAATCTACTCCTCTCCCTTGGCTCCCCGTACTTGCAAATATAACCCCGCCAAATATCAGGCGAGAGATTGCAAAACTAAGGGAGTACAAGAAGGCGCTGCAAAAAAGCGCAATACCTTTGCACGATGATGTCGTCTCTCACCCGGCATGCCGCTTGAAATCCCGAAAACCCTTCTGGACAGGAGGAGAAAGACTCCTCCATTCACCTCTCACCCCAGAAGATAGGTGGAAGCTTGAGTGGCAATCGGCCAAGGTGAAAATTGCCCATCTCGTACAAGACCCCACTGAGAGACAGCCTGGGTTCTCATTGCCTCGCAAACTCTGGTCCGCCATCAATAGGATAAGGTGCTCCCATAGCCGTTGTGCCCATATGATGAATAAATGGGGCCTTAAAGAGTCGGAGATGTGTGAATGCGGTGAGGTGCAGACCACTGAACATGTGGTCAACGAATGCCCGCTCCATTCATTCCCCGGCGGGATTGATGAGGTCCACAGGGCAACGCCTGAGGCCCTAGACTGGCTCACAGACCTAGATGTCCCCCTCTGACCCCCCCACCATACGAAAGAAGAAGAATATCGAACTGGGGACTGTTGTGATGCAGAAAGAAACTGAGTTGGGAAAGAGGAAAGTTCCCAGCAATGCCGATCTAGCCACTAAACTCAGCTAATCACATTTCAAGCAACTTTTTAATTCTGAATGGTAAGTCCCAAAAAACACACCAATTTAATAAATTTTAAGTGTGCGTTGCCGCTGGGTTGATTAGACAAATAAATCTGTGATGAATGAAGTGATGAAACATGTGATGAAAACAGTAATGAAACATGCAATGAAACTAGTGATGAAAAAATTAGAGTTCCAAACACTGCTGAAACCAGTGACGAATAAAGTGATGAAACGATCGATGAAAACTTGCGATGAAACTGCAGAGGTGTAGTGTTAATAATACCTTTGCATGTTCTTAAAATAAACAGATCAATACTTGATAATTTATAAAAGGAGTTTATTTAATTCACAGTGATTATCCATACTAATATTATAAATGCGAAACTGATCGAGTTTGTTTATGACCTTTTCAGGCATTAACCAATAAAAAGACTTTAAAAATTCATTCACCAATAGAAAGCTAAATTATATGCGCAGACTATATGTTGTATATGGTGGTAAGCTCTAGCGTTATGAAATTATAAATATTAATATATTATATTGGTTATACGTTTTCTGTCGCTAACAAAAGCGAGTTAATTGCAAATGTCAGAAAAAAATCATTCCCATGGAAACGATGTTGATATATTTGTGGGCTCTAAGCTGGTAGGTACTCAGCCCCCTGGTCAGCTACTGCCACAGAAAATTCAAATATTAGAATATGTTTTGTTTTTTTGGACAAGCTGGAATAAATGTCAGATAAAAGTTCCTGCATTAAAAATATAATTCGTAACGATTATAAAGACTGAATAATAAATAGTGTAATTTTGTATTATATTAACAAACTTCCAAATATTTAATTAAAAATAAACATCCGAAATGTTTGTAAGCGCATAAATTCCGAACGAATGAAAAAAATTGGATAATTCTTTTTTTCTTTGTGAAATTTAGGTGGCAGGCTAGATGTTTGAAAATTGAATGTAAGGGAATGAATGTATGGAATGCGGGAGGGGGTGGGGTGGGGAGGAGGGGGGATAATTGATGAGTTCAACCGCTACAGTAATTTCCCGTAATACCATGCGAGCGAAGCCGCGGGGAAAAGTTAGTAATAATATAAAATTGTATTTTGGCACGAAACTTGCGTAGTGAAAATACACTGAACTGTGTGGCTGGGCTGTAGGGGCTGTTTGTGTGACTTGAATTAAGACTTAACTTAAATGAGCTCAATATGGGTCGTTGGCGCTTTAAATAGCATTGCCGACTCCACAAGTAACTTCCAGATGTCGGGTAATTCGGAAGCCTAATCAGGTGAGAAAGTTCCCGAAAGTACTCTGCAGTACTGCGAGGCATTGGTAACCGAGTCAAAACTTTTCCAGTATACACTTTATAATTTACGCAATGCCGGGTAGTGCCATGTTGAAGATACCTGTTTAGGTCTGGTAATTTCGGCTCAACTCGCCCCACAACTATTTCAGGGAATGCATTAATTGTGGGCGTGTGTGACCCGTATAATAGCTATCGCCACAAAACGAATGATTGAATAAATGCATTGTAATCTTTGATGAAAACAGTGATGAAAAATGCCCTGAAATTTGTGATGAATGTAGTGATGAAACATGGGATGAAACAGTGATGAAACATGCAATGAAACTAGTGATGAATATTTTACTTTTACAATAGCTCCACACAGGAGATCCTGAGGAAAATAATTCCCTCAGGGACTATGTCATCTTTGGGGTTGCTGTGTGGAGGGTATTTTTAGGAAAGGAAGGAGAGGAAATTCTGGGAAAGAAAAGGGTATTAGGGGTGGGCAGGAATCTGGGGGGCAGTGTGTCCAGGAGTGATGGACGTTTGAATCCATCCGTCCTGCTGCGGTGCAAGGCGATGTTCCGAGAGTATGGCTGGAAAAGTCAAGGGGACTCCCTCAACCATTCTCTCCCGATTCGACCTGCCACGCAGCTGGTGGGCAGAAGCATCCGCCACCAAGACCCGGACAAACCTTACCCGATCCTCGAAGCTTTGGGTTGAAACATGGGTTAACCACCCAACCTCGGAATCAGAAAGGTAATCAATGACATGATTTGCATCTTTTTCTTTACCTGATACAACATTTGGCCGGAAAACCTTTGTCCTAGGATGCAGAGGGAGAGGTGAGAGCATTTTTGGTAGCGGAGTTCTATAATAAAGGAAACAAGGATCTAGTGACATGGCTCACCAAGTACATTGATCATAACGAGGACCATGTCGAAAAATAGTGGGGATATGTACCTAAAATTTTTTATGATTTTTTTGTAAATATGTATAAATTTTTCCTGATTTTTTAAATTAGAAAGGTCTTTAATTTATATACATACTAGCTTTTCCCCGCGGCTTCGCTCGCATGGTATAATGGGAAATTACTGTAGCGCTTGCACTTATCAATTATCTCCCCCCCCCCCACCCCACCCCCATCCCCTCCCGCATTCCATATATTCATTCCCTTACATTCAGTTTTCAAACATCTCGCCTACCACCTAAATTTCATAATGCTATATATAGCTCAAAGAAAAAAGAATTACTTATCCAATTTTCTTCATTCGTTCGGAATTTATGCGCTTACAAACATTTCGGATGTTTATTTTTATTTAAATATTTAGAAGTTCGTTAATATAATAAAAAAATACTCTATTTATCATTCAGTCTTTATAATCGTTACGAATTAAATTTTTAATATAGGAACTCTCATCTGACATTTATTCCAAGCTTGTCCAAAAAAAAAACGAATTCTAATATTTGAATTTTCTGCAGTAGTAGCTGACCAGTAGACTGAGTACCTACCAGCATAGAGCCCAAAAATATATCAACATTGTTTCCATGGAAAAGATTTTTTTCTGACGTTAGCAAAAACTCGCTTTTGTTAGCGACAGAAAACGTATAACAAATATAATATATTAATATTTATATTTTCATAACGCCAGAGCTTACCATCCTATACAACCTGTAGTCTGCGCATATAATTTAGCTTTATATTGGTGAAAGAATTATTAAAGTCTTTATATTGTGTTATGCGTGAAAAGGACATAAACAAACTCGAGCAGTTTCGCATTTATAATATTAGTATGGATTTCCCGCTATCATATTTGTGTTCTTTCATCAGGTCGATATTATTGTGTCTATCTTTGATTTTAAATAGTTTTAATTTTAAATCTATCCATATGTATATAAAACTGAAAATATTATGTTTGTTTCTATCTATGAATGTATGTGAGATGTTATGCGTCGCTAAACCATTCATCCGATTGCGATGAAACTTTGGGGATTTGGTGTGTGCATGCCCGAGATGGTTTCTGCATATAATATTGAGTTCTGGCATCATGAAATTATGCATCGCTAACCGTTCATCCGATTGCGATGAAACTTTGGGGATTTGATGTGTACATGCCCGCGATGGTTGATATATATAATAGCGAGCTCTGGCTTCATGAAGGAGGACTAGAAAATGATTTAGACTACTTTTTATCCTGGAAAAAACATTTCATTCCCGTTGGAAAATTCTTTATACAATAATTTCCCCCACCATGCGAGCGAATACCATGCGAGCATAGCCGTGAGTAAAAGCTATAGTTTATATAAATAATACACAATATATGTAATTTAAATAATTTAGTTTTCCAACATGGTATAACACCCCAAAAATAAATCACAATAATACTTTTAGTTGAGGAAATTAAAATCAAATCCAAATAAAAAAACAATATCATCTTTATCATTCAAATTTATTCAGTATAAAAATACATTAATAATTAGAAGTATTTTGAATAGAAAAATCAATCTGTGGCACGACAGCTGTTTTTTTTTTAATAATATAAGCAGCCAGATATAAAACAACATAACATATTAAACCTAATTAATTCAAAAATATATTAAAGACCACCTCTTAACTTTAAATTACATATAATATAATATTATGAATCGTAGCATTATTTATAAATATTTTTAAATTGACAAAGTTCATTCATTGATTTTTACAAACTATTTAAATGATAAATCATTTTTCCTAACACGTTTCATAAAAGTTTAGACTAGCTTAGTTATAACTAGATATTGATTTTCATATTCAGATTTTGTTTGTGAAATTTCATCAGTAATCACATTTCAACTGAAAATATCACAGTTAGGGAATAATAAAATAAACATTTGTTTGCAACTGAATAATATCAAAACAATTTCTTGGCAAGTAAGATAAAATAATATCATAATTTTAGATATATCTAACCAACAATTAATTAACATTATCTATTAACCAAGCATTCTTATATAAAAATACATTAAGTTTTAAAATATTTAAATTCAATATTTTTCTTAACATAATGATATAATTTTCAAAATATATTTTTCTTAAATGTTTTCCTAAAAGTAAATTAAAAAAAAAAAGTGAAATCATTAACAATTTTATTTGTACAATACAATTTGTATGTAAAAAGAGCAAATTTATCAACATTTTTTTGCAGAATATTGCCACAACAAGCAAAATACTCATAATATGGAAAGAAAAAAAGAATTTTCAAAATTTATAATTAATTGATAAACGAAAACAGAAATAATAAATTTAAAGCCGGTAGCCACAAGTTAATGCGATCATGTTTGTCCCATCATCCTTGCGCCCGTTAATATCTGTTAACAGGGTATTCTAGTCTAGAAGCATGAATTGTAGGTGTTTTTTCAGGTGCGATAAAAAAAAAACAATAGTATTTTTACCAGCCATTACTTTACCAAATATTTATTAAAACTTAAAGAATACATGAAAAAATTGAAAATTCAAAAAGTTACAGGGTGTTGAAGTGGGGGTCTCAAAAAAATGGCGCACCCCGGTTGACACGATTGCAACCCTCATAGTAATAAAAAAAAATACAAATTAATTCTTAATCCATACAAATGCTGATATGCCCATACCACGGAAAAGTAAAAAATATTTTTTTCGCAAAATGGCGGTTGTCTGAAATTTAATGACATTTTTCTACCCCTTTTTTGGACTTTTCGGAATTTTTAAAAAATAGTAAAAATTGAAATTTAATAATAATTCTGGTAGGGGCAATAGAGTAATGTGTAGAGAAAGCTCACACGAAATTTTTAAAAAATTGGTTCCGTAGAACTTGAGATATCGTGTCAACCGTATCGAAAAAAGTGGTTTCGAGAAACACGCGTTTAAAGTTTTGCTTTATTTAGATTCTGGTTAGATTCTGTCTAAACCGCGATATTAAAATGTTTATAACTTTTAGAATAATGCGAATTTCGAAAAATCCTTTTAAGGAGATATTTTTGAATAATTAAACGTTGGAAATATGAAAAAAATAAGTTTTTTTTTCTAGACTAGAATACTGCCTTAAATATCGTTTAAAATATGATAAAGACGATAAAAACTTGTATTTATCTCTTTCAAATTCTTAAATTAGTTTTTTTTTTGCAATAGAAATAAAATTTAAATTAGTTTAAATTATAGTACACATAAAAAAATTATTGAATGAACAATTTTTTCTGCAAAAATTATATTTTGGACACGGTATCACTTAACGGATATTGCCGGCACAATGACAACATGTCTTACAAATTTATAGTAATTTTTAAATGGAGAATTCTGTTTGTTACTATGAAATATTATAAAATAAAAAGGACAACTTTGTTCAAACAACCTTGTTTGAGTTTGAATTCAATTAGTTTCGGATATAGCCGTGTCTTCTTCAGGGCAGTATAACAATTTAATAAAATTACAGAAAAGGTCATTTAAACTGAAATATTATTCTACGACATTCGTGTGAACACAAAGGTTTTAGATAGCTTCTTTAAATTTGCAAATCACTTTACCATATGAGAACGGGATGTTTAAATGACTCATTATTATGATGATTTGCGACCTCTACGTTTCCTTCCTCCAACAACAGGATCACTCCTTCATCCTCATCCTCAAAAAGATTCCCCACACAGCATCTCCATAGATGATATAGGCCTCGAGGGGAACAATTTCCCTCAAGGCCTCCTGTGTGGAGTTAATATACAAAAATAAAAAGATCCAAAATTGAAAAGACACAGGGAATAATATTAGGCAAATAGAAAGCACAAAAACTTAAAAAAGCCTAAATACGTAATCAATTAAACTTAGCAGCACTAATGTTTCGGGAGTGTTCTTTTCCCTCCTATATTTAAGTTTAAAAAATGAATACTGCCCTGAAGAAGATGCTAAAATGTTCAAAACTAATTATTTTTAGGCTTTATACTCAAATAAAACAGTGAATACTAAAAATACATTTTCATAAACCTATTTTCAAAAGCTTTTTATGCCAATTTTCAAACAGCAGTTCTAACATGATCAATAATAATTATCTAAAAAACACCAATTATGTATCAAAGTTAATATTTTTTTATTTACATATATGTACGCCATCGTATTCAGTAGGCCAGGACATTGTTTTTTTTTTCTCACCATGCAACATTTTTTAACATCTTTGGCTCCAGTACATACGTCCAATGCTCAATACCAACGATTTACAATAACTGCAATAGAGAGAGATTCAATGTACCCTGGGAAATCCTAGAAGGTTAGTTCGTACTACTTATAAAATGTATCTTTGCCATACATTTAATCCAGGCGCACAAGAGCAACATTAAGACAATAGTCACGTCGCTGCATCAAAATCTACAAAAATTTTGAAGTATTTGGCGTAACTAAAGTTGTTGTTCATGTGGGCCTGAATTTTTGGAGTTGAAAACAGTTTTACATAAAAATAAAATAGAAAATGCACCTAATTTTATTCTAGTGATATGTATCAGTTTTTTTAGCAGATATCGTGAAGGCTATTTGGAACAAAGTTGCACAAAAAAATTACCTCTGCCGATTTCTTGGAGATATGTATGTTTTAAATTTGTCAAAAACATAGCAATAGAGATTTTTTTAAATTAGACTTATTATTAAATTAATGTAAATTAGAAGATAATTCAAGTAACAGAGTACATTCTTGAGATATTTATGAGTCTGCAAAAGCATTACTAAAAAAATGCTGATAAGTGTTAATGTTTTTGGGAAAAAATTTTGAGCATACAAATCAGGGAATTTCCAATACATTTCACGTTTCGTTAAAATAATTGACCAATAGAGCAGCGAACGCATTAACCAGCGTACTTAAAATGTAGGTCTAAAATATACATAGGTAGGTTTAAGGTATTAGCTGACATTAAGTCAGCAGTATTAAGTCTTCTCGCCTAAATATCGCTATTCCTTGATACCAATGGATTAATATCAAATAACATAGTGTAAATATTCCTTCATATTATTGTCTTACCTTTGGAAGACTTCAGAGAGGCGGAGAGGGGAGTATCTTGAAACTGGCGGAGGTGAATCTGAAATGAAAAAAGAGTTACACATATGTAATAGAATGTGTTTCTCAAGTCTGTGTCTCGAAAATACTGGGCGTAGATGGGATGGAGGACAAGAGATGAAAGAAGGAAATGCGGTGTTAAAGGACTACAGGTCGAGTGGAAGTGAGTTCAAAGGGAACCAACAGTTGGAGCAGGGTTAGGCGATGGTTCATCCATTATGAATAGAGCTAGGCAGAGAATTGAGACAAAGAAAACAACCAAAAGATAGAATTGGTACATCACAGAAGAAGAGAGAAAGAGAATTGTTAGAAATGACTGCATTCAGATGCATGAAATGACTGCATTCAGATGGGACCCGTCGGCAAAGAAGAACAAGCATAGAGATAGAGCAAAATTTCAAATTTAAATGCACAAATTCAAATTTAAGTTAATGAAAACAAATAACTTTGTGTACACCACTATTTAATTAACAATATCAAAATGTTTCGAAAACTATGTTTTCTTTGTCAGGATAATAAGTTAATAAAAAATAACAAAAAATACTCAAAGTTATTTGTTTTCATTAAATTAAATAATGATGCCACAAAGTGAATTTGCGAATTTTTATCAAATTTAAGTGCTTGCATTCATAAGGAGAAAATCGGCTACGATGACTTAAGTTGAGGGTGCAGAGGCATCAGGTATTTTAGTGAACAATATTGAGTGGAAATTGTAAAGTTACCAGTTAACCATCTCAGAGAAGACATTATTTAGTCCAGGGTTTCCCAACCAGTGGTCCGCCAAAGATTTCAAACTTTGAACGCACGCCGGTTAATAAGCAAGCTCGGCATGTGAGTGAACGGGGGAGGTGGGTAGGGCAAGCGACTCACGAAACAATGAGGCGCGAGCCGGTCAGTCAATCGTAAGTTTTCTTTTGTATTGCTCAGCAGCGTTGTTTTAGTGATTCAACCACAATAACTGTTAATCTTCAATATTATTATCATAGTAAATATTTTTATTTTGCTGTGAACTCTTTTAAAAAAAACTTGTTGTTACAAAAGAGAATTTGGACATTAGTTTACCTATATATGTGCGTGTTTGTATACTACAAAGATTCACAACGTTAGATAATGTTATTTCATTAAATATCTAATTAGTTGGAATGTTATAACAATTTGCAATTTTTAATAAATACAGATTGACCCTCAAAAAAAATCGAGCCACTCACAAAATTGCTTTTAAGGTAAATTTTCGATCGAACTGGTCACGCTCAATGCGAATAATTTTTAGAAAAAACCTTTACATACCTTAATTAAGGCAACCTTTTGCATTTGGGGCAATGGAAAATAATACACTTAAAATTTCAATTGCGTAAAATGAAAATTTACTTTGCGTACCGAATTCACGGCCAGATTCCTGTCATTTTGTTCTGTTGGTATTCCTGATACTACACGCAAGGTAGTTGGTACCCGACTTCATGCGAATGCGTAAATGCACAAATTATAAAAGCAAACATAAATAATATTTAAATAAAAAATTATTTATGTTTGAAAAACTGCTCGGAAATTACCCTTGAAATATCCATATAAAACAAATGAATTGATTTTTTTTTAGATTGTTTTCTGTTTACCAGATAATGTATCTTATTATTCATGTTTATTGTGTGGTAATATAGTAAGAGGTTTTTCAGAACAGCTAACAAGCTAAAAAAATATTAAAAAATCTCCCATTATGTCAAAAAATATAATTACACAAATATAAACTGCTTTTATTATTTCTACACAAATCTGAATACATACCCAACATGAAAAAATACGATGCAAAGGAGTTTGCAAATAAATAAAGACCTTTAGAAGCATTTCAAAACATAAAACATTGTATTTTTTGCTTTTAACACTTGGAAAAGTCAATCTGCTAGTCATAGATAATGAATTTAAAAGTATTTTAGTGTTGCTATATGAATGAAACCATTGGCTACGTCAATAATGGTATTGGTGCAAGCGATTCTGACCTTGTCCTTCATACAGTTTATCTATACATATGGGTTAAAATTGCATTTTAAAAAAAAAATTCAAATGAGGGGTTAAGGGATATTTTTACTCTAAAAAAAAAATTTACATCAAAAATTTATTTTTTAAGTAAAAAAAAAACGGGCATGTAGCTTTGAGCAAAAATATTACCCCAAGAATTCAAGAACTTGTACAAAAGACGCAAGCTCAAAAATCTCATGGTTAATAACTGAATTATCTATTAAAAATTATATGTTTTCAATTACAACACTTTATGTTACAATTTATGTTACTTTTGAATTTTAAAAATACTTACTAATGTCAAATGTTTCGATTAAAGATAATTTTTAGATTGATTCTGTTTATTTTTAACCTTGTGGTAAAAAAAGGTTGGGAACCACTGATCTAGTGAGATGGGTAACTAACTAACTAACCATCACGCCGTAGGCAGAGAAGACGAACCGCCAAACAACTCGGTCCTGGCACACACTCTTTGCTTCACTCACATTCATACATCGTCTCATACATACTCTTCTATTATTCTGGCTTTTGACATGGCCCGACTCAAGTATCTGATTCACTTGATCGTGCCATGTCTTCCTCGGGCGTCCCCGACTTCTTCTACCATTCACATTTGCGTCATATATTCTTCTTACACTACTTTCTTCGTTCATTCGCTCTACATGCCCAAACCATCTGAGGGTCCCTTTCTTAATCTTACTCATTATGCTTACATCAGACTTACATTCTTTGCGGATCTCCACATTTCTCACACGATCATACATAGTTTTACCACACATACGCCTCAGGGATCTCATTTCTACAGCATTCAGTTTACTTTCATCCTTCCTCTGCCAGTTCCATGCCTCACTGCCATACATCAGGGTAGGTACCAGGACTCCATTGTGGACTGCTAGTTTCGCTCCTTTTGACAGTTTTTTATTAGCGCCAACAGCATTAAGTCCTCCATTAACGGAGTTACCGGCATTTACCCTTCTTTCGATATATTATATTACATTAAAAAAATTTACATCCTTAATTAATTCCCATTACCCATTCCTGTCACTTGGGACTCTTAAAACAACAGCTGAACCAACTGGTTATTAAAAAGCATTGTTATTTTAGAGTCTTTCTCACACACCCAAATATAACATATCGCCAATTTACAAGTTAGGAAAACCCAAAAAGTAACCAAGGCAGTCATAGTGGCAAGTGGATATTACGTTACAAAAGAATCTCACCAGGATAAGCGATATGTTAAAAAGAACCCAAAAAGTGATCAAGGCAGTCAGAGTGGCAAGCGATATTATGTTAAAGAAACCAAAAAGTGATCAAGGCAGTCAGAGTGGCAAGCGATATTATGTTAAAGAAACCAAAAAGTGATCAAGGCAGTCAGAGTGGCAAGCGATATTATGTTAAAGAAACCAAAAAGTGATCAAGGCAGTCAGAGTGGCAAGCGATATTATGTTAAAGAAACCAAAAAGTGATCAAGGCAGTCAGAGTGGCAAGCAATATTATGTTAAAGAAACCAAAAAGTGATCAAGGCAGTCAGAGTGGCAAGCGATATTATGTTTAAAAAAAATCTCACCAGGATATGCAAGTTGACCTCATCACAGCGGCTGAGGTAGGGGAAGTTGCCCCCGCTCTTGAGGTGCGCCAGCTTGGCCTGTGGATAGTTCTTGTAGAGTTCCTCGCGCACCTTCCCGCTGAGCGCGTACTCGTCAAACACGTCCAGCACCGTGACGGGGAGTGGCGCCAGTGACTGCGGCTCCACATGGCCCGGCATGCAGTTTAGGGTGAGGCGCGATGCTAGCTCCGGTTGCGAAAGAGAGTCCAACTGGAACAGAAATTATATGTTCTATTAAATAATTGCACATTGCTTGTTGCATTGTATTGTCAATCCAATATTGTATTTGGATGCATTTCTTGAAAGAATATTGCCTTTTTATACGGACATTCATATTCGTTTTTAACTATTTATCCATACTAGTGGTCGCCCAATAGTCGAAATTCGACCATAATTGAAATGTTTTTTTAATTGTTTTTTGTATTTTTATGCATAAATTCGACCATAATTAATTTGTGTAATGTTTTTTTTTATTGATTTAATGTATTTTTTATGCATAATTTAAAAAAAATATTAGCATTCTGCACTCCTTCTCTACATAAACTATAAGTGTGCGAAATTTCATACGGGGCCATCCATAAATTACATCACACGAATTTTATGATTTTTTGACCCCCCCCCCCCCGTCCCTGTCACACATCGTCACATTTGTGAGACACCCCCCTAGTGTGACGTCACATATTTTGCAATTTTACATCTAAAAATAATCAAAGCAGTAGTTCAAAATTTTGAAAACGGTCAACGAGAAAAAAGTTTGGGAACCCCTGGTTTAGATAAAGTGAGCCATTTTTAAAACATTTTTACATCTGTGATAAAAAATTATATATTAATAGCTGGTACCCAGCAAGCGTTTCAATGCAAAAAAATAAATTGTTTCTCCCCGCATTTCCTTTCTCTTGCGCATTCCCCTTCCGCCTTCCACACCTTTCCTCCCTCGTCATCCCTCCCGTTAACCCCACTACCTTCATTACTCTTCCCAACATGCCTTCCCTCCCTGCCGCTAAAATATATAAAATACTCTCATTTATATACACCCTATAACCTTCGCCGGCGTGCGCACAACAAATCACCAAAGTTTCATCGCAATCAGATGAACGGTGTGACAACGCATAACATCTGAACAAACAAACAAACAAAAATTGATTTTTATTTGTAAGAAGAAGAAGATAATAATAAAATTTTAACACAATTCATCAGCTTTCAAAAAGAGTTTTTAGTTTTTGGATACCTTCAGAAATATTCCATTCATTTGGATTTTATCGCAAAGGGGAAATACACACAATTCCTCTGACCTTCAGAGGGGATCTTTTCAGAAATATAAAGACCGTGATGGTTAAATACCCGGTTAAATATGTGATGTTTTTCCTCAATATTTTGTCATTATTTGACATAGTTAGGTAGCATCAGAGTATGTAAATCAACAATGAGAATGCTGATTATATTCAAGTAATCAAGCACAATAATACAATGTTAAGTGTAGTTTGATTCCACAGTTCTGTTTTCACAATGATAAACAAGTACGTCCTCGGTGTTTGATAAATAAAATTGTATGACCTCAGAGAAACAATTATCAATGAAAACATTGTTTTAAAAATGAATAAACCAAATACTGTAAAAAAGTATAACTACATTTTAATATTTACTGCCAAGAGTGAATGCATGTGTACCAGTAACTAAAAATTATATGGCCGCTTTTGCACATTTTCATAAACAGCATTGATACCAAGGCTAGCTTAAACTCTTAAATTTAATTTTTCTTCGTAAGTTAAATTTGAGGCTTATGTAAGTTTTTGAGAAGTACTTATAGGAAGGTTTACATATTTAATCAAACTCATGGAAATTAATGCTTGCATAAGTTGTTCACAACAAGTTGCTGCTATCATAATCAGTATATTAATACGTAAGCAAAAACTTTGCACCCCTTTTTACGAAAATTGTGCGGACGGAGGAGTATGAATTTTCGCACACTTATAGTTTATATAAAGAAGGAGTGCAGAATGCTAATATTTGTTTTAAATTATGGATAAAAAATACATTAAAAAACATTACAATTATGGTTGAATTTTGCACACTTATAGTTTATATATAGAGGAGTGCATAATGCTAATATTTTTTTTAAATTATGCATAAAAAATACAAGTTGTCGGCGAACTTTTGAAAATGTAAATTTTTTTTGCAATTTTATTTAGTTTTATATAAAAATGAACAAATAAGTGCCATTAACGCCTCCATTAGGCGCACCTCTATTTCTGACGTTAGTGCTCGCGCGCTCTACATACGTAGAACACTTCTAGTCTGAGGGTTTTTAAAGGAAAGTTTTTATAAACAGAAAAAAAACGATTGTCATGTTAAGGCTTTATTATAAATTAAATCTTAAAATCAAAATTTAAAATCAGACTTCTTGAAAAACCGCATAAGCACGTACAAGCATGCATAAGTTGCCCATGACCATGTGCATGAGCAGAAGCAAGAGCAGGATTGAATTCCGGTAGATGAACATTCACGTGTCGGTAAAAGAGTTGCAAATCATACCAGAGTAAGTTAGTTTAAAGAAGCTCACCCTCTCTACCATGAAGTCAATGGCCTCCACGATGTGAATGTCCACTTTGTCGGCGCAGAAGTTGCCCATGACCATGCGCTTGAGCACGAGCGAGGGCAGGATCCAGAAGATAGCGGCAGAGTCCTGGTAGCTGAACACGGACGTATCGGTGAAGGAGTTGCAGAGAATCAGCGAGGCGACGCGTGGGTGGTGCGCCGTGTGCTCGGCAAACTTCTGCGCCAGGAAACCGCCTGAATCCAAAGAAACTAAGTTAAAGAAATTACTTCTAAAAGGGTGTGTTCAGGCAATCATGTTCAATAAAACCCATTACTATCATAAGCATACCTTGCCTTCATAAGCAAAAAGGTAGCTAGGAATTCGCAAGTCACATTCTGATATATGAGACCTTTTATGTTTATCAACCTATTATAAGGCTGCCTTACTTTGTAAGTTTTTCCCGTAATTCGCTCACGTAAGCGACTTATGGCCAAATTACCAATGTAAACGATGCCAAAAGTCACTTACCGTAATTTATAGCAAGTTATAAAAGTTGGTCTTACATACTCTTGACAGGTCTAATCGCGTCTATTCTATTTCGTTACTTTATTTGGGCCTTTTCATCTTTATTAACAAAATCATGTAATTTGACAGCAGCAGATCATTGTTGACAGGTAGCCATCTTACTGCAAATAAACTAAATTTACAGATGTAAACGGTCGTTATCGTTGCTATGAGCACTTACATAAATTGAACTTACGGACAACTTCAGTGAGAATTAATTATCATAAGTCAGAAGCGTATGTAAACGCTCCTGTGAGTAACTTGTGAAAAACTTGCATAAGTCGTAAATTTTACTTACGAGTGTAAAGCTGGCCTAACAGAATTAAGAATATAAGTATAGGTGGGCGTGTTTCACGATCCACTTATAGGCCCAATTTCGGCCTATAATTCAAAACTGAGTTTTACCATGATTACGAAATTGAAATGGGATGGTGATATACAATTTCAGGCAAGTGTAAGAGAGGCATATTGTTTCCTAAGTGGTCTAGAACCAAAAGTCACTAAGTTAACTACTGGAGCAACCACGCGAAATAAGTTAATTTGCCTCGATTGCTCGAGAATTCCTAAAGATCATTTTTTTTAGTTTTTCACCAACATTAAAAAAATCATTCCTTCTAATTTTAACATGGAGGCATAAAATATTATGAGAGTGCTGAATAGCCAATGAATTAACCTGTATTATTATTTTTCATTTACCTGTATTATTAACTTTTATGAGTAAAACCTCAAATTGTAATATTTAATTAAATATTTGCACCTCTGTCCCAGAGCTGCAAATATCTTTTTCTGATTTTTCTGTTTCCAGATTTTCGATTGAGTCTCGCTCGTAGTGTCTTCATTTAATTAAATTAACCTGTATTTTACCGTTTATTTCATATTTGTAGAATTTATAAAGAAAAATATTTAAAAATCGTAAAGTTTATAACCGCGCGAATCCTGCATGTTTGTTACTTTGAAACTCCTTGAGAGGTACTTATTCGGGTCAACATAGAATATTTTCAATTTCTGTATGTTGTCTGTGGTATACTTGATATTGAAAGGTGCATTTCTATGGAAAAAGGACTTAATTTTAACCGTAAAAAAATTCCGGGTAAAAAAAATATTTTAAAAATTCATTTTTAAAATATACTTCGAAGTTTGTATTTGCGACATCTATGGTCATAATAGATAAAGCATTTCAATTGCTTTAAATACATGGCTAGCCATGGAAATGTTTTAAATAATTACAATAAATGTTTTACAAATGGTAGGAAAATGTGGTCGCCTGTACAAATGGACCACTAACAATCGCAGAAAAATAAAAGTGGTCCATTTATCGACCATAATCGCTCCAGTAGTTAATGTCACATTTTTTTCCTTTCAAGTTTGTACAGAAGGCACTTCTAGTGTATTCTGTATCCTATTTTAGAATGTATTGTAGCATGTTTATTATTAAGGCTTGTAACAATAAATAAGCTACAAAAGAATACAAAAAATTCAAAATTCATATCATTGGGCTAAGCTATAACCAAATACATAAATAAATAAACTATAACTTTACTTAATTTAAACGGTTTTTGATTATTTACGAATAAACTTGCCTAAGGAAGCGCCAAAGATGTGCACTTTATCAAGTTCCAAGTAGTCAATCAATCTTTTGAATCCATCACACCATTCCTTCATGTTCCAATAAACCGGGGGCTCTGCAGCTATCACCCGGACTCCTCTGGCGGCCAGGGCCAGCACCTGTCGAAAGAAAACATCGGCAGTCCCAGAAACGGGAGGAAGACATATAAGTGGACATCTCACAGTTTTAGGTCCAGAATCAAAAATACGCCATCCCTGGAACAAATATCAATAATTAATATCATTATTCTTTAAAATACACATTCGGTGTCTCTAACACCACATGTTATTAGCCAAATAAACAAGTTTCACTAACCTTAGAGCCACCAGAGTCGACCACTATTTTTCGAAGGGGAATGCTGCTTCTGAAGCTCAGGTATTCTTGTGATTGAGATAAATCACTTAAATAGCTCATTTTGTATGGCACTACAATATTTTTGCTACTATATTTGCTTGTCACGGCTGATTTACTATGATTTCAACTCTCTTAAATTACGGCAGGTTTAACATGTTTCGAAGATTGTAGGAACAATAATGTCAGACGTCAGATGGTGTGTTGGAGTTGCCATTACGTAAAAATCTCTTGTTATTGAAAAACTATTTATTTTGTGGTATGTGGGGCAATTGTGAACATAATCCTTTTTATTTCTTTATATAAATGCAGAAGAAAAAAATTTCCCTATAAATTACAACATCTAAGATGTCGTATTTTTCAATCTTAGAACTCTGGCTCGCAAAAAGTCTAGAACGCCCTAGGTGTGGAGGGAAAAGAGAGGAAGATCTGGGAAGGAAAAGGGTATGATGAGTGGGTAGGAATCTGGGAGACAGGGTGTCTAGGAATGACAGACGTACGAATCCATGGTGGCCAGAACAAATCTTTACCGTCATCTTTAGACGCAATGGAACATACAAAATGACCGCATACCTATCTATGCATTATCGTAGCTGTGACGGACGTATTTCGGAACGACGCGACCCCCCGGCAGGGCTGAACGTGCCTACGTACTTGTCTTTTAAATATGTAAAATAAATTGTTCCAAATAAATATATCAGAGTGGGGGTAATCGAGCGAGAGGATAGGGTTTTGAGCGGCCCAGTAGTTTCCGCCCTAATTATGCGCTGGGGTTTCAACGCAGCGTATAAGTAGGGCAAAACTGCCGGTAACAAGTCAGTCATCCGCTACCAGCCGTGCCAACAACACCTCTTCTCTTCTCGCTCGCTGACCTCGCTTCTTTCATTCACTGACCTACCCCTGGACCTCGGACACTCTTACTCTACGGACCAGAACGGCTACGTCAAAGGACGGTTCAGCACAGCACAACGAAGATACACGTGGTGAACGCCCGACATCTTGCCACCTCTGTGGATCGGAACCACCGCCCTGATTCAACAGTCTTGTGTGCCTCACCCTGTGTGGTACAGTAGCACTGTTCATTAGTACCCAGCATGGCCCAGTACTTACCTGCCGATACTCCCAAACTTTACCGTGCCGATTTAATTATATATTAATCAAAGAGTTAATTTATTTAAGGTAACTTTTAATTAAAAACTACCGCAAAGAGTTAATTTATTTGTCAATCCTCAAGACTAAATCAAATAATTACCAGGGCCACCTCTCAAGTTTGTTCCCATTCTTTCCTTCTTTTTGCTAAGGCTTCACTGAAAAATCCACTATCTTCACAATTCAAAATCGATTTAAAGGTATGGGTATCTTACATTTCCCGTTAGACAGTTTAAAGGTGGTGTGCAGATTGATTGGCCCAATAGGAGTAATGTGAGAGCGAAAATCGATTTTGTGAACAAACAGTTGACACATGTCGCTAGTTTTATTTGCAATGCTGCATCTAGGACCTACATCATTGAAGAAGCTATTTAGGTGATTATATTTGAATTCTCCTCCATTGTCATTGATTTTTAATTTTTTTGATTGACATTTGTTCCTTTTGTATATTTGTAGCCTCCTTTATAATCTTCCTCTGTTGCTTGGTATTTCTTTGATGTTACCCAGTTTCCTCCGGTAATATGCTTCAGCCAGTCTAGTTTCCAGATGCTTCATAATTTATCTTTTATTTGCCAAATCATTTTTTTAGGTTTTCAACTTCTTTAACCTCATTCATGGGGAGTCTAAGCGAGCAATTGAGTCCTATAATTTCAATAACCGCTAGATCCGTTTTTTTGCCAAATTGATCAGTCGATCTGCCAATTTGCCAATTCAAAAACATATACAGAATGACGTCTTGTTCATATTTTTGCGAGGAACAAGATGAAACTAAAATTGAGTTTCAAATCCTTCCTTATCATGACCAAAAACCGTGTTAAAACAAAACACGCTATATCATTCAAGAAGTTACTATCAAAACCCGCTATATCAGAATTCAACCAATCACAAGCAGTTATTTTGCCAAGATGGCGGGTTTAGAAACTCGTGCGCCAAGTCAGTTGAGTTTCAAAAGCCTCTATACCGTTAGTAAATCACGAAGTGAGTATAAAAATCCGCTGTATCCGTTTTACTTATTAAATTTACTTAAATATTGCTAGACGTACAATGAAAAATGAACACTTTTCTAATTTATATTACTCCAATGCATTATATAAAAAATTAAAATGCAATTATTTATTATGCTAGAGATATGACGGTTTTTTCTCTGAATCAGTGAAAGTTGATATAGAAATTAAACAACTCGATTATATGAATCTAAGCAAATAATTACATGCAAAACACCACTAAATTTTCCAAAACCGACTTCTTCTTCAGTTTATGGAGTCGCATTACAAATAAAGTTTTCATTAGTAAAATTTCAGACAAAACTTTTGTAGCACGCCGGGGTGTTGTAAGAATCATGTAAAAAAATAATTCAAATACATTTACAATTATAACACATTATTTTTTGATTTTGGACCTTTATCTTCACCAGATTGAAATACGTTAAAATGGTTTCTCGGATGGGAGTGGGAAAATAATTTTCAAAATTCTTCAAAACTATGCATGTATTCTGACAGGAGATTACATACACATTATATATTCATATACTTACACATTTTTTCCTTAAAATATAATCCTGTAATAAAAGGAATTATTCTTGACTGAAAATAAATTAAACTGAAAAAAATATTATTTTTTTAATTCATTTTATTTACAAATACATAATTTTATTTTTTTAAGTTTTGATTATTTTCATGAATATCCTGTCTAAAGGGTGTTTTTATACATAACTTCATTCCGTTTGCCAACAAGTAGAATTTAAAATGAGACAATCGAATGTAGTGTCCAAAAGCAAAATTTAGAATAATGTTATATGTAATATTATGGGTTACGAGTTTGGAGATCGCTTTCACCTAAAAAAAATGCCTTAAATCTAATTCGCAATAAGTTGCCACCACTTCCTTACAAGGCTACACACCTTTAAAAATATAGCTATTACAGTGAGTCATTATAATTTAGACATACATTAATAAAATAATTAATAATATGAAATATAAATGTATCAGTATTTCCAAGCATAAATTTGACAGTGAAGAAAACAAAAAGAAAATAATTCGCAACAGAGATTACAGCGAATTAAAAATGTATAAAAATACTGTTTTGATTTTATTTAACAAAACAGATCAGTCAAGTGAAGATTTAAAATGAATACAATTTTGAATCCTTACGAGTGCTCGGCCAGAATTAATTTCCTACTTAAATTTAAAATTATAACATTAATTGAATATCTTAAAGGAGACAATATAATATAACACAATAATTAAGTTCATAGCAAATAACATACACACATACACACTTAAGCACAAACACATTCACCAGTAATCAAACATGTCGAGACAAAGAACTACTCTAACTGTAACGCAATCATTTTACAAACTTCCGTTATGATTCTAAGGCTTTCTTTTTTAGAAGATGTCTAGCACACTAATTGCAACTTCGTAGCACTGTCTATTCGTATTTTACAATAGTAGTTAAATATACAAAATTTCTAAATTAAAAGGTTGTATCGAGGAGGTTCAACTAAGTTAACCAAAGCCAATATTATTATTTTCGGCGATAATTTCACTTTTTTTTTTATTTGCGGTGCTTATACAAAATATCTAAACAGTTACAATCAAAGTTTTAGCACACTGTCTAATAATTAATCTCTATTTGCAGCCAACTATCCGATAGATGAATTAGCAATTGTGCACATTTTATAATTATTTATTTTTCTTTTAATTGATTAAGATTTTATATTTTTATTATCGATAAATAATGATGCAATGAAAAAGCCGATTTTGAAAGTTAATTGGATGCAGATGAAATTAAGGCCGTTCGTACAGAGATATTTACGAGCTAAGTGACTGTGATGCAATTGATATGCTACTCTTTCCGTACACTGCGCTACCCGAATTATACTGAACTACATCATTTTTCACATTCAGCCGTGAATTTTAAGTCAAGTGACTCGAGCGATGAAGACAACACTGTTCTTATTTATTTAAACACGAGTTGCTTGAAAGTATCTCCGTGTACGAATGGCCTATAACATAATAGTGATCTCGTCTCTATTTGAGCAACAATATATTATTCCATACCTTTATCAAATTAAATATTGAGACAATCAAACCCTTAAAAGTTAATTTAATATTATTTTATTGAAATATTTAGGTGGTATAAGATGAAGCGGGACAAGGGAGGCTGAAATAGTTTAATACTGTTTTCTGATTGTTATTTTTTTTTAATAAACCTATCAATTTATCGTAGCTGATGTAACATAGTTAAAGTGGTAAAAAAAACTTTCAGGAGTAAAAATTGTTAAAAACAGGAAAGATAAATCTTGCCTCACTTTTAATTTATGAGAAGATATGCTTTCAGCTTCCAACAAGGTTGAGGGAACATTAAAGTGAAAGAAAAGGAATGAATGCAGTGGTGAGAAGTCTATACAAAATGAACACCTTAAGAGTAATACCTTCTGGCTGTCGCACGGCACCGAGAACTTCAGGGATCGTGGTACTGTCGCTCCCAGCGCCCGACAATATTAAATTACACATCCATATATTGTATAGATTATAATTACAAAGCGTCAATATCGCAGCTGCGTCTGTAACTGTCATCGACTCTGTATCTGCTCCCCACCGCGCGTCCACTGGTCGCTAGGCGGACGCAGTCTGTCGCCAATTTACACAAAAAAATTAACGAGAGAAAATCACAACACCAAATCCGACTGAACAAATAAAACTTTCGCTTTTTGCCGTGGCAGCGCGTGAAAAAATATCCTAATTCGACGGACATAAATCTACAGAAGTAACTAATTTCTAAGATTTAAAAAACAGCAATCGTTTGGGTGTATATATCATTATTGCATAAACAATGTTGAAATGCACAATCTCTGTGTAATTCTAGAAATACAATGACGTCTGCAAACGGGTGATTTGTCAACAATGTGAGATGTCTGCTACTTAATAGAATAATTATTCCAATAAGTTAAACAACAAGGCTTATCTTAATTTCAACCGGAATATCGTAGGATTACCAATCACCTACAAACAGGGACAAACTGGGATTCCAAACTCCCAGGAGCAGATAAGCAGTGAGAGGTCTCCTTATAAGCTAATCAACAATGGCTTATTAACAATTGGAAAATCATAGGAGCATCCAAACACCTGAAAAACATATTGTGTCTGAGATGGAATCCATACATCCGGGTGAAGGTGCAAGAGGTCGTCCTACTTAAATACGCTAAACAACACGGCTTTTGTTTGTTAAAAATGAAACGGTAAAATCATAGAGCACCCAAACACCAGGGAACATGTGTCCGAGGAAGTGAGTTCCACGCATTCCGCGGAATTAGTCATTTGGAGTTAGGTGAGGGTTGGCTGGTTGGTTGGCTGGTTCAGTGCGTGGTGGATGGAGCGCTGCCGGAAGAGTTCACGACTCGCCGTTGCCGCTGTCGTCGCCGTCCTGATAGTCCGAGTCCGCTCCCGACGCGTCCTCGTCGTCTGTGTCCAGATCATAGTCGTCATCGTAGAAGTCTGTCATGTCCAACTGCAACACACCAAAAAAAATCATTAGTAGGGGGATCACCTTGGCACAATATAAATTTTCACTTTAACCACTGGAGCGACAGTTTTAAGACTTTTTTCTCCATTTGCTTGAGATTTTCAAAAGATCATTTTTTAAATTTTTCGCTAACTATTAAAAAAAATCATACCTTTGAATTTTAGCATGGAGACATAAAAACTTATTATAGTTCTGTATAGCCATTGAATTAACCTTTATTTTACCGTCTATCTCATATTTGTAGGATTTATAAAAAAAATATAAAAAAATCGTAAAGTTTATAGCGCGAATCCTGCGTATTTGTTACTTTGAAACTGCCGTGAGAGGTACTCATTCGAGTCAACGTATACGATCTGTGGTATATTTGATAACAAAAGGTGCATATCCAGTGAAAAGGGAATTAATTTTAACCGTTAACAGCTGATCAGAAATTTTTTAAAAATTAATTTTAAACATCATCATAAAATAGTCTACGAAGTTGGAATTTGCGACATTTATGGTAATAATAGACAAAGCATTTAAATAGCTTCGTTTTAAGTCCAAAATAACAAAAGTGGGAGCTACAAATATTTAAAAAAAAAAAAAAATTGCCAAATCAAGAGATAAATTGCCATTTTTATCCGAAAAGCAATCGGAGATATTTAAAATGGCGCCAAAATACGGCAAAAATCGCTCCAGTGGCTAACTTAATTTGTTAAGAACTTGATTTTTAAATTATTGACCTCAAACTCATTTTTAAAAGTTTCTTATTTGATATGGAAAATTTATACAAATTTAGTTTCGAGGTGTCATTTTCTGTTGTCCCAAAAAGAAAAATGTTGAGTTCTATAATGTTCTTAAAATGTGTATTAAGGGGGTATTCTCGTCTAGAAAAAAAAAAAAAAATTTCTTCATATTTCCAAAGTTTAAATATTCAAAAATATTTCCTTAAAAGTATTTTTCGAAATTTGCATTATTTTAAAAGTTATAACCATTTTAATTTCGCGGTTTAGACAGAATCTAACCAAAATCTAAATATAACAAAATTACACATTATTCTCAGAATCACTTTTTTTGAGACAGTTGACACGATATCTCAGGTTCTACTTAACCAATTTACTTGAAATTTGGTGTCAGCCTTCTCTATACATTACTCTACCTCAAGAAGCAGAACTAAAACAAAATTTTAATTTTTACTACTCTCAAAAAATTCGGAAAGTCAAAAAAACTGGTAAAAAAACATCTTTTTTTTTCAGACAGCCGCCATTTTGCGAAAAAATAAAATTATGACCTCTCCGAGGTTCATGCCATAGCAGCATTTGTTTGGATTAAAAATAAATTTTGTTTTTTGTTTCGGATTACTAGGAGGGTTGCAATCGTGTCAACCAGGGCGCGCCATATTTTTGAGACCCCCACTTCAACACCCTGTAACTTTTAAATTTTTTAGTTTTTTCGTTTGATTTTTTTTTTAATGTATTTTTTAATGTTTAACAAATATTTGATAAAATAATGGCTACAAAAATATAATTGTTTTTTTTTTGCACCTGAAAAAACACCCACAATTCATGCTTCTAGACTAGAATACCCCCTTAAATATTTTTATTAAAAGGACTTATATATTATGTAATGGCCTTTTTCATACAACAATATTTTATAGCCAATAATGATATTAAAGATGTTGACGATAATAATAATAAAAATATATACAAAACATAAGAAAATTTTACAATAAATTAGGTTATTGCTGGGAATAGAAATGGTACGCTGGAACATTCTGCAAGCCAGCAACTGCTCTAAACCACTGAGCTATCGCAGCAATCTTTAGACCTGCCAAGCTCTGTCAATGCACATACTTAGTTTTTAATTACTAACACTGTTTTAAGTTTTGACCACAAAAGTCTCCATCTTTATGATATTTTTTATTAGATTTATTATTTATTTGTGAAAAATGTTCATGTCTTTAAAAAAGTGGTTTGTTATTAGACACCTCCCCCCACCACGCTGGAATTAAAATGTTTATTATTATGTATTATTAAATCACAGATTGATGAATTATCTTTGTATGTGGCAGCTGTTTCGCCTCCCCATAAACTCTGGAATCAGTGAAAGTTTTCATTACAGTCTGTCAATTTCATTTTGTACATCGTTAGAAGATACATGATACAGAAAATTATTGTAAATATCTGTAAATTAATTAGTTAGATTCCTTCATCGAAACATTTATTTCTAAAAAAGATCGCTTGTTAACAATTGGTAGATTTTTTTAATTTTTTGTTTTTTTAATTTTTTACTTTTTATTTTTTTAATACTTGGAAGTTATTGCTAATTTCATTTGAACGAACATTAGGTCTCAGAAGGCGTGTTTCACATAAAATCACAAATTGTGTACCAAATAAAAATTAAACATTGAAAAAATATCACACACAAAAATATCACACAAATAAACACACATTTAAAAAATTTGGAAAAAAAATTAGTCCAAAACATAAAAATGGCTACCGCCTAAACTAATAGCCAGAATCCAATAAAAAAAATATTGCCAAAAGCAATTGAAAAACGAAAACTGCCAATTTATATTCACTCTAATAAGGATAATACTCTCTAAGGAAAAAATTCTTAAATTTTCAAATATACACATGGTCCGAAACGGTTAAATAGAACAGAAAGAGACAGAGAGTTTGGAAAGGTAGTAGATAAAAGGTAGTTTTAGTTGGTAAAGGATTCAAAAATAAGTTTTAGTAGAAAGGGGTTAGTAAAAAAGTATCCAAAAGATTATTACCCATACCTGGGGTTCTTGCGTCGCAGGCTTCACTTTGGTTTTGATGCAATAGTCTTCTAGTGTCAGTGGTACTACAATCCCTTCTTTATCTGCCTCAGCCTTGGCTACTTGAGCTTGTTTCCTGCAAATAACAACAAAAATAACTATTAATAAATACAATCACACTATAGGAAGAAATGGCACGACCAAGTGAATCAGATACTTGAGTCGGGTCATATCAAGAGTCAGAATAAGAGAAGAATGTATGAGATGATGTATGAAAGGAATGTGTGTCAAGACCGCATTGTTTGGTGGTCCGTCCTCTCTGCCTACCCCTGCGTTATTTAGTGAGTTAGTTATCACACCATAGACATCCAAATTGAAAGACTTGCCCTAACATGAAATGTGTGTCATTTTGACGAGCTGGCGGTAAACCGTGATACCGTATTTTTGGCACCAGAAGGGTTCGAGAATGCTTTGAATAAACTATGACATAAGTTGCACATTGACCACCAAAGAGTGCACATCGAAATAACCTGACCCTTTGCAGTAAATAAAAGTTCGCTAAATTAAGGCAAAGGTTTGCAGCGCAGTCCATTGTGAGACTTTTCTGCGCAGGATCTGTATGTTCGTATTAAAACCAACCGCCTGGCGTAGCGATGTAAAATTGAGTGAGGTGGGTAAATTATAACACATTTACAATAAAAGTTTTTTGTTTTTTTACATTAGCCCCATACAGGTTTTTAGGAAAGGAGGGAGAGGAAGTTCTGGGAAGGAAACGGGTATGAGGGATGGGTAGGAATCTGGGGTTCAGTGCATCCAGGAGTGACAAACACTAGAATCCATCCCTCTCACTGCGGTGTAAGGCTATATTCTGAGAGTACGGCTGGAGAAGTCAAAGGGACTCCCTCAACCATTTTCTCTCGATCCGGTCCGCCACGCAGAAGGTATGCAGGCGTAAGAGCCAGACCCAGACAAACCTCACCCCGAGAACCCGGGCAACCCTGCTAAGTCACCAAACGTATCTTGCCACTTGGGGTGACCTATGGCAGAGGTGTTGGTTATCCAGGTTCCCAGGGCGGCGGTAGTCATACCTGCCCCCCAAATTGTCTCATTAAAAAATGTAAGAAAATACAAATACACAAGCATGTCTGAAATTTTGTTTACCTGATTCGGGATTTGCAGTTAAGTTTTTTAGGCAGCCAGCAATTTCTGTGCCATTGTAAAAAGGACTAGTAACAGATTTTATTTTCGACGACTGAATGGTGATATTACAATACGAGTTGCCTATACACTGTCAGATTCATTTATTGACAAATCACAGAAAGAGAGATTTCATACACTTTCTTGATCTTACGATGGCTTAATTATTTATTTGTTAGTTGGGAATGTGTATTGTGTGTTGTGTGTGGTGTTGTGCTTTGTAGAAATCGAATTGCATTATTAAATTTTGGCGTGCGGCTGCAATATTTTCACCATGTGCCATCTGATTCTAATTTCGTTGTAGCTTATTTGTTTTTTTAAATTGTATTGTCTTACCAGATAATGTATTTATCTTCTAATATATAAAATTCTCGTGTCACGGTGTTAGTTATCATACTCCTCCGAAACGGCTGAACCGATTTTGATGAAATTTTGTGTGCTTATCGGGTAGGTCTGAGAATCGGCCAACATCTATTTTTCATACCCCTAAAAGTTAAGGGTGGTCCACTCCGAATTTTTATTTTTTATTTTTTGGACAAAATCTTTTATTTTTATTTTTTTATGGTGAGGCATTAAAAAATACATACAGCCTTAATTTTCACTCTTCTACCATCAACCCCTATTTTTTAATAGCGATATTAGTAATTCAATCAAAATTAAAAAAAGTAATTCCCGCAAAACAACGTTTTCCGGGTCAGCTAGTAGATTTATAAAAATAGTATAATCTACGGTTTAAGTACGTAGTTTCCCCAGAATAGCTAATTAGATTCAGAGAAATGATTTTTTAAGAGTTTTCCGGGTCAGCTAGTAGATTTATAAAAATAGTATAATCTACGGTTTAAGTACGTAGTTTCCCCAGAATAGCTAATTAGATTCAGAGAAATGATTTTTTAAGAGTAACCATATGGATACGCTAGCGTTTGAGAGGTAAGAGATTATAAAGTCAGATTATCATAAAAATGTTTTTCACAAAGAAAGTAAATTGTTTTCGCGATAATTAATTCATAACAAGTATAAGTGTGGAGTTTATTGTTTTGCTTTTTAAATTGGAAAGACTAACTTGACGAGCTCCCACGACCTAATACCTCGCAGTGTGCTAAGGGTATAAATCCCACATACAGAAAATTTTGTTTTTCAGATTATCGAAGGAGGATTATTTGACGGCCTCCGTGGTCCCGAGGCAAGACTCTCGACTCACAATCCGAAGGTCGCGGGTTCGAACCCGGCGTGCGCAAATAAATTTTATTTGATTAATTTGTGTTATTTCACAATTTATTCATTTAAAATAATATATAGTATATTTTGCGGCACGTTCCAGAGTGGAAGACACTATCAATATCGCCCTGGTGTAAGACCACCGTTCAGAATTGAAACGTTGCTTGAAGTGGCTTTAGCCGTGTTTAGTGACCAGATCTGAATAGCCAGGTACTTCCCCACCTTCCTCTTCCCTATCTCCTTCCCCTCCCCACTACCTTCAGCCTCACAACATACCCCAATTGGGGATGCCATAGTCTCACTGGCTCCAGACGGGAGCAGTTGGGACTCTTGTGCGGTATTTCATATTAAAAAAAAAAAAAGGTACTCTTTACTGTATTTTTTAATTCTCGAAAAAAATTGCGATAGTGAAGGTATTTTTATTTTATTTTTGTGTTGAGGAATAAATTTTCAATAAATGGGATTTATAATGTGTTTTCGAATCGTCGGTCATATTACTCCGATCAGCCACGATGACCGACAGCAGGATGGTAAAACCAAAAATAAGGATCTCATCTAGAAATGGTTGACATTCCTGTTCCGGTTACTTTTTTGCCACTGAATCCATTGATAATATCCGTACAGTTGGAAAGGAAGAGCGCTTCAGCCATTCTTCCTTTCCAGGTGGAATGTGCTTTAGCCATTTACCCTTTCCAGCATCTATATTCCCGGGGAACCAGCTTCTTTTGAAACCGTTTTATTTTTTAGTTCTTTTTGAAACAAGTTTCTTTTGGAACCAGTTACCAGTTTTGGAACCAGCTCCTTTTGAAACAAGTTCCTTTTGGAACCTGCTTTTTTTTGGAACCAGCTCCTTTTGGATTCAGTTCCATGTTGGCCAGAATTAAGGTGTTGGGCTAATTGAGCAGCGAATTAACCAATAGCAGGTGGTGTAACGAACAATAAGGATCTCTCACCTGATGATATTCTCATACTCCTTGTCCTTGCCTTTGGTGTCCCTCCAGCGCCGGTACATGACAGAAGCGTCCACGTTGGCCGGGCTGAAGGTGTTGGGCTCATTGAGCAGCGAGATGACCGACAACAGGATGGTGCGCACATTCTGGGTAGGATTCCAGCGCTCGCACGGCAGTTCCCCACTCTGGGGGTCATCCACCGGCGGGTGGAGAATGGAGATGCACAAATCCCCGTTCTGGAAAAAGGAAAACAATATCTTTAGAAAGTGTTACAAACCCTTAGCAGCATCAAATTATTCAACATGGGTAGCTAGCAATATGAGACAGTAGTGGAAATCTACTGAAGTTGCCCAAATTTGACGAAAGGTACAACTTTAAAAAATTATGTTAACTTTACGGTGCAATACAATGAAATATTTCTGTATGAAATTATTCAGGCTCAACGAACTCAAATTTATGAAGATTTTAAGATGGCTTGTATTTAGGCCGGGAGGCATGAATGGGTACCGCCGCCCCGGGAACCATTTATTGGATAACCAACACCTCTACCATATGTCACCCCGAGTGGTTCGCTACGTTTGGTGACTTAGCAGGGGTGTCCGGGTTCTTAGGGTGAGGTTTGTCTAGGTTTTGACGGCGCATGACCTGGACATACAGAACCTCAGATTCCTACCCATCCCTCATACCTATTTCCTTCCTAGAAATTCCTCTCCTTCCTTTCTTTAAAAAGACTCCACACAGCATCCCCAAAAATGATGTAGGCCCTGAGGGTAATTATTTTCCTCAGGACCTCCTGTGTGGAGCTAATGTAAAAAAAATACTCGTAAAAAATCACGGGACATTATAATTATAATTTCGGAAAACACAATAAAAAAAATTTCTGTTCAAATATTACCCTACAGGTAGGTACCGACTCTATCGCTTTTCTTAATTATTATTCGCACAAACAGTTCAAATTTCGAAAATGACACTTAAATTCAAAGTAAATTTGAGTTCATTGAGCGTGAATAATTTCACATTTCCAGCATATACAACCGAAATTAGTACATTGGTTGAAAACCGAAATAAAACTACACAAAACAAAATCGTAGAAAAATAATATTAGCTAGGTACCTTAATTAATGCTTATTTTCCTAGTTTATCTTTTGAGTTCGCATTCGAATATTTCAACTAAAGAAAGCAATCATTTAGTTTGACGTCATTGCATGTTTATTTTCCTGACAGTTTGCATTCCGGCCAGAACGTAATAATATTTATTACGAAGTATTTTATTATTTTTAATTTATCAGTGACGAGCCAATTCCGACAGAAATGCTAAAATGCGTAATAGTTCAAATTTCGGTGGGAGTGCAACAGAACAAAATGGATTACCTACTTTATTTTCACCTGTCGATGACGTTGACAGAGTAACATGTAAACTTTACATACATATTTGAGGTCAGGCCTCGGGCCTATTTTTTCGGAAGGTCGAAATGTTTTGCCATTGCAATAAAATCCAAATAAATGGAGTATTTTTGAACGCATCCGAAAATGTTTTTGAAAGGTGATGAAATGCATTCAAATTTTATAATTCGAAATAAACAAATAATTTTTTTATGTAAAAAGTTTTAAAAATGGCTTACCTTACATTTTTTCGGACTAAAATATAAAAACAAACATTTATTTTATTAGGCAAATGCATTATAAACGTTATTGTCAACTCACTTTTTTGTCGTTTGATGCAACAATAATTAATATAAAATTCCCAAACGTGTACGTTTTGATTATTATCTGGTTAACTTTTAGTTTTGAATATAAAGTATGGTGTTTTCTCTTTCTAACACGGTTTAAATCATATTTCTAACCATGATAGTAAGGGAGATACAACGGTTTCTATGAGTTCTATAGAGTTGTACGGTTGCACTTTGGTTACGAGCAGTCGGAACTATAAAAAAAAAATTGGTCGTCTGTAAAGTCGGTTTACGGACGATAATTTTACGTGATAACGTCAAATAATAACGATGGAGTGGAAGAGTGATACATGCGTCACAAGCCGAACGCTTGTTCTGCGCTCTCGCTTGCACGCTCGGCTCAGGCGGAACGTGACAATGAGTCATACTTTTTCGTGAGTGCAGCCGGCGTTCATCGATTTATAAGACGTTATCACGTCAAAACTAAACAAATCAAATGTTACAACCAATTATTATCATGATTTTAGACGCATATGTCGTAAATCTAAAAAAATAAATATGCATATAAGACATAATGTACTTAAATAGAAAGCCACTCTTAACGTTAAATACATGAAGGGTGAAACGGGACACTGTCTCAGGTTTAACAACCTTCAAACAATCGATATGAATAATCCTTCGCAACATACGTAAACCAATCCCTTAGTCCTAAGCCGCCCTTCAAAGCTTCATCCAATATCGTAAATGAGCTTAGGAGTGCTTAATTGTTCGACCAGTCGCCGTATGATATCGGGCAGATGGGGGAGGGGTACAAACAGACAAATTAAACTAACATTAAATTATGTATATTATATCAAGCAAATTTATTGGCAACGGTGTGTTGTTAAATATAGCTAGTTGGAGACCAACAGACCAACACAATATTAATTACTTTATTATTAACATTCGGAAGAAAAAAAGGTTAGATCTGCTAGGTATGTTTGTTGAAAAAGCTGCCACGTACAAAACTTAAGCCTCGATTACTTATAACGAGCTTTACAAGCTACAAGCCGGTAAGTTTAAAAGCGGGTGAATCTGCGGGTGGGATTGTCATGATAACAACACACAAAACTGTCTACTCGCTTTCGGTCGATATTTTGTAAAAAAAATTGAGCTCGCAGCTAGCGCCACGCGCTAAAGAGCATCGATCAAGAGAGTACTCATGTTGAGACATGTTCGAATGAGAGTAAAAGAATCGAGCTTGAACGAGCGTGATAATGGAGCTCCACAAAAACAAGCTTCACGTTAGTGCCAAAAACCATGGATAAAAGCGCTGACTTAATGACTGATAAAAGGATTGCTTAGTCCTGAAGTATAACGGCAAAACTTAGATATCACCCAGATTCTACGACGTGAAGGAGTGCGCAAATACTGTAAATTTGAAGTAAATAAATTTGTAGCATCATTTTATCTACTACTAATTCTTTAGTTAGTATAGTGCCAAAAGCCTCTGACCGAAGCCCAGACAGGTCAGTCTTTCCGGACAAGGCAGTAAGCCAAGATATCATCCAGACTATGACAAAATATTTAGGTATAGATAGATATACGATTAGCTCGTTGATCAAATAATGCACGTGACAATCGTTACTCAAAACTTGACCTGACGTTGGTCTGACCAAAAGTATTGCACTACATATCCAACGCTGTTTTAAACCGCTGTTTGTCCGACGTCAGAATTGACGTCACAACAAAATACCGAATCAATCAGAAACATCTACCACCCATTACAGTAATTTTACAATTTATTCATCGAACACTTCAGGCCGAAGCTATGCCAATGATTTTCCATCAGTGAAACGAGTGGCATACCTGAACCAGTTGTTTGGCAACGAGACCCAGCTGGTAATGTAGAGATCTTTTATATTAATTGGTTGTGAAAAAAATAATATTGTTTTTTTTTTTCAATACATGCAAAAAATTTTGTAAAATGAATAAATTTTTATAGTGTTATTTCACCCGCCATGCTAAGGCACCTTGAATATCCACATGTTATGGCGGGTGAAGTTTACAGATTGAATTTATTCAAATTGGTAATACGTAATAATTATTCTTGTGCAATTATTATGTTTGATTTGTAAATATTTGAATTAATAATTAAATTAAGAAAATTAAATAGGGATTGTGAGACTTGTCTGAATGGTGTTTTTTTTACAATAGCTCCACACGGGACTTCCCCACCTTCCCCTTCCCATCTCCTTCAGCCTTACAACATATCCCAATTGGGGAAGCCATAGTCTCGCTGGCTTCAGACGGGAGCAGCTGGGACTTGCGAGGTGTTCATGTAAAAAAGGAGGCCCTGGGGAATAAAAATTTCCTTAGGTCCTGAGTTAGCTTTGGGGATGCCAAATCGTATTTGCATTCATTATAAAAGTTGTATAGTATAAAATTCTCGACAAATTTTGTCTGAAATAATTGGGTTCAGGCCGCTAACGATAACACCCCTTATGTAGATGGCAATAAAGTTTAAATTCTTGTTTAATACTAACCGCCTATTTTGATTTATTCACGAAAAAAATATAACCAAAAAAGGAATTTAATTTTTTTTTTGCGAAGTCCAAGCACAAATATTGCAATGTTTTCGATCATTTTGTACAGAATTTAATTTTACAAAATCCATACTAATATTATAAATGCGAAACTGCTCGAGTTTGTTTATGACCTTTTCACGCATAGCACAATATAAATACTTTAATAATTCTTTCACCAATATAAAGCTAAATTATATGCGCAGACTACAGGTTGTATATGATGGTAAGCTCTGGCGTTATGAAATTATAAATATTAATATATTATATTTGTTATACGTTTTCTGTCGCTAACAAAAGCGAGTTTTTGCTAACGTCAGAAAAAAATCTTTTCCATGGAAACAATGTTGATATATTTGTGGGCTCTATGCTGGTACGTACTCAGCCCCCTAGTTAGCTACTGCTCCAGAAAATTCAAATATTAGAATATGTTTTGTTTTTTTGGACAAGCTTCTGTTTTGCAATAAATGTCAGATAGAGTTCCTACATTAAAAATATAATTCGTAACGATTATAAAGACTGAATAATAAATTGTGTAATTTTTTTATTATATTAACAAACTTCCAAATATTTAATTAAAAATAAACATCCGAAATGTTTGTAAGCGCATAAATTCCGAACGAATGAACAAAATTGGATAATTCTTTTTTTCTTTGAGCTATAAGCTTTATGAAATTTAGGTGGCAGGCGAGATGTTTGAAAACTGAATGTAAGGGAATGAATGTATGGAATGAGCGAGGGGGTGGGGGTGGGGAGGAGGGGGGATAATTGATAAGTTCAACCGCTATAGTAATTTCCCGTAAAACCATGCGAGCGAAGCCGCGGGGAAAAGCTAGTATACAATAAAAGCGTAAGTAGGAGATTTTAAACTTTAAAGCAGTTGGTACAGGCCCGATCCTTTGTTTTGGGCGTCCAAAAAGACTAATCAAAAAAGACTACCAAAAGATTATTTCAATGGCAAATATGTGTTCTCAAATATGTGTTGTTGGCAGTATTTAATTAAAGCATTTAAGATATTTCTAAGCCATCTATTTTCAAACTAAAATCCCATGATTTTGCATTACTAGTAGCTTTACGTTAAATTATGTAAAAGTTAGAAACACATCCCAACAAAATAGTGATCTCACGAAGAATGCGCGTGGAAGATATTTTAAGAATCTCATCTTACATCGTTAAGAAATTTCTCAAAGAATTTCAAAGATATCTTCAGAGAAAAATAACAAGCAAGCTGTCTTATCCCCAACATAATAAAAAAAAACGGATGAAAATTATTTTTTTCTAAGAAATTCTCTTTTCGACCCTCCACCCTAGCGACAAAATTCTTGTTTGTTGTTTCACTGATAAAAATATTTTGCCCCGTCAAGAAATAATTTTAATTAATAATTTTCGAAACACAAATAATAAATACAGTTCAATTGTTAAAATGTTTTTAAATTTTACCAACGAGATTTTTGACTGCACACCATTAAATAATACTATTCATTCAATAAAGAAACATCTAAAATATTGATAGCAGTGCTGTTGTATAATGAACATTGCACATGCGTGCCAGGGTTCTGCCAACGGGCAGCCTAGATAGGCGAGCGCCATATCGCCGGCCAGGAGGTCACAGATAATTGGCCAGCCCTGATAATAGATAATGCAATAGACCAGGGGCGGATCGGGGTGTTCCCGTGGGCCGAATTTTGATTGTGGCCGAATTTTGATTGTGGCCAAATGATGATGGCACAAACGCCTTTAAAACGTATTACATACAAGTGAAAATAGTCTTACCGCTGAGAGTCTCGTTGTTACCTCTCTTTCTGTTACCTACCTTGTTTATGAGAGAGAGAGATTGGAAAAAATTAAGACGTAATAAAAACAACACAAATAAACAAAAAAACGTAATAACTAAATAAATAACACCTTCCTCCCACACACACAAACATAACTTTTGATGGGAGTACCTAAATCTTCAAATAAATAAAAATAGAGATAAAATATTACGAAGATGAAAAGTTTCGTACATTTTTTTTAAAGATAAACAAACATTCCCGGGTTAATCTCCTACTACCACCACAGAAAGCCGAACATGTTGCTTGTGTTGTGATGGAGGACTTAGGTAGCCGAGGAATCAAACACGAAACGCCCGGATGGGACACAAATGCGATGCCCACTCAACCACTGACCGGTCAAATATGCACGTAATTATTATTCTGTTATAAAATATGTGTATATTTTGAATGAACAACTTTCTTTAAAAAAAATGGTTTTAGGTATGTTTATTGGCCAGATATCTGCTTCCCAACTGACATGTTGCCTTCCCCTTTAAACTTGCATCAGCCTCCCAACATTACCCAAATAGAGAATCAATAATTACTTTTTTGTTATTTGTATTAGTGTTTCGTGATTTTAGAGGCAACTTGGGCAATTATTTGTGAGTAAATAAAAATAATAATAATAAAATGTTTAATGGCCTATATCTTATAATTTAAAGGAAAAATAAATGAAGTAGCTCACATCCGTGCTAGATATTTGATATTCCTTTTGATTACAAAAATAATTTTTCAGTTTGACCCAATATTTTGATCTCAAATCCAAATTTAAGATTAGTATGAAACTGGCCGAAATGGATCGCGCATACGTTCTTCTTAAGGCAGGACTTGGCATACCAATAAAACATTCTGTCCAAACGGTTATAAAAAAACAGCGGCCAAGAGGAAACCAATACTTATTATTTATCTGTAAACTGAAACCATGGAAAACATTTGAATGTAACACCATTTTTGTTTGAATGTAACACCGTTTGACCAGAATTTATGGTATGTATTTGAATCGGTATGCCAAGTCCTTCTCTTAGGTCTTTTGCATATACAACGATTTAAAACACTAATTTAATTAAGGCTTATTTTATGTGCTCGTAAGAAACCCAAGGACGAAAATAATTAATAAAATAAAACGAAATCAAATGAATATATCGATTGAGAAGTATTTTTTCAACATGTTTTGGGCCTGCTTTGGTGGCCAGTTCAACCCTGAATGTCTCACAATATTAGTCGAACTTTTTCATTGACGATGGCCTAGAATCTACGAAAGCCAAATACAATTGAAGACCCTCGAATATCTGGATAAAATCGGCACACATAATAAAAAATAAATATTGCGTAGTTTGGCAAATTTGCAACGAGTGATAATTATTATTGAGGATTATATTCAGAATTCCAACCTTCAAAGCCAACCTTCCAGCAAATTAATATTATTTTTATCATTAAATCTTTAAAAAGTAAGTTATATTAATTGGCTTAGAAAAGAGAAAAATATTAACTGTGATGAGATCCTTGAAATACAACGCTGTTATTATGAAATTCGAAAATCACGGTCAGTTTATTATTGCGAAAAGCGATAATTTGACAAGAATTGGACCATGAAAATTTCCAATACCACCCATCTTTTTGTTACACAATTTACACTACTTTGGCCCAGAAAAAAACGTATGTAATAAGAAACACACTTTCACAATCAGTAATGAACACATACAATATCAATATGCAACAATTTTCCCACAATATAGTTACGTAGCAGTCCGCCATCTTCAACGGAATGAAAATCAGAACCAAAATAGGTAAGTCATTTTTTCATTACGAATTCATGCGAAAAGACTACCCATACGGAAACAGGACCCAAAAGATCTTCGTGTAAAACGCCTTTTAGGGCAACTTACGTTATTTCACAGAACTTGAACATTCGTCAAATTCCTCATTCGTTCATTAATTTATAAAGTCCTGCGAAAGTTCTATTCAAGTTCTGTTTATACTCCACTATAAGCCAGTTGTTTCACAGAACTCGAATAATAACAAAACTTGAACAGAACATTCACAGAACTTGAATTAACTTTGAAATTTGATGAATTGTTCAAGTACAGTGAAACAACTGGCGCTTGGTAATCGCTGTCTGTCCTGCAGTCCATAAAAGCAAAAAAGCTGTACCTACTCTAGGAAAAACATAGGCCTCCGTTGTAGAGGGGTAAGACTCTCGACTCCCAATCCGAAGGTCGCGGGTTCGAACCCGGCGTGCGAAAATAAATTTTATTTGAATAATTTGTTTTATTAAACACAAAGTGTATTTTGCGACACGTTCCAGAGTAGAAGATACTCTCAGATCGCCCTGGTGTAAGACCACCATTCAGAATCGAAACGTTGCTTGAAGTGGCTTTAGCCGAGTTTGGTGACCAGATCTGAATAGCCAGGTACTTCCCTACCTTCACTTCGCCTTCTCATTTCATTCCCACTACCTTCTGCCTCACAACACACCCCAATTGGATATGCCATAGTCTCACTGTCTCCAGATGGAAGCAGTTGGGGTTCTTGTGCGGTATTCACATAAAATAATAGAAAAAAGTAACAAATTTCTGATCAATCCACGAATTTATAAGAAACTTGTACGCTCATTTATTCAGTTGACCACAACAACAAGCGATAGCTGAAAAACGGCAATTTTCAAATATTCAATGCCGAATTCATACACGAACTTAAAAAATTACACGCAACCTACCTTCACAGAACAATGCACGCCACCGCGTCCTGGATTCACACAATTTCTGCAATACAGCTGTGTTCAAAGGGAAATTGAATTGGACATCTTACCGCTCCTTACTCTTCGACTGCTAGAAAATTTATAATTTAAGTATCACGCGTCGTGAAAAAAATATATACATGTGCCTAACTTCAAAATGGAAAACCTACAGAATCAGATGGCTTATCTTACAACAAAGAAACCCCTAGCGAATAACTAACTCAACGCTAGACACTTTTTGTCTCCTTTCAGTGTGGGGCTTTACATTTAAATACTTTAAAAATACACGTTACATTATTCCTTCAAGGCTTTACTCGCCCACAACAAAGCTAGTAAGATGCTTCGTTATACAGATTTGATTCGGTTATTATTGATTCAATTATTTATTAATACAATCAATAGAGACTAGAGTAAGTATAATGATTTTGATATAAATACGTCAATAATCAGATTTACGAACTCTTTTCAGGGTCTTGGCCTTCTACGGATGAGTTTCACCTGATATATTTATAATAGAACTGCCACAGCCGTCCGTGTGAAAAGCATGGTTTTTCAAATTTATCTCTTGCTATCCCTTACCGCTGTCTCTTTTGAAATCCCTCTCTCTCTCTGCCTCTACAGTCCCCCACCCCTCCCCTGCTTGACCTTTCCCATGCGACCCTGTTTCCCTTTCCACCTTCCCCGTCTCTCCTCCCCCTCTCACTCCACTCTCCTTTTCCATAGTCCCCATTGCCGCGAAACCTTCCCCATCTCCTTCGCCCTCCCGGATTCCCCTCCCGCCTTCTCACCCTGCTGTTAAACTAAATGTTATACACTCCTTTTCGAAGAACTCACGCGCCGCCTATTGAAAAATTTGTATACACATTTCATAACGCCAGAGTTCTCAGTTATATAAAGAAACCTTCGCGGGCACGCGCACAACAAACCACCAAAGTTTCGTCGCAATCGGATGATGATTTAGGAACGCGTAAGGGTCAAATAAAGAAAAATTCATTTTTTTATATTAAGATAAGGAACAGAGCGTAAGAGTATATAAGATAAATAAAGACGGCATTTTTTAGAAACATGCGTTTTAAGGGTTGTATTGAACAGATAATATCTAACAGTGACGATCCGACGTAAAATTGACCAAAAACGGTTCATACAATTCCTGTAAACAATAATGAATAAACAAATTTCTAGAAACGGGGGTGAATGGAAAAGGGTCACGTGTTAGACCTCGGGGGTTGTTTATGATTTTCAAGTCACGTTTTAACATTCGCACTTAATGTCGTAATGAAAACCACAGCGAATTAACTTTGTACATATCCAGTTCCAAGGGTAGCTAAGGACATGGACCATAGTAGAAAATATCTTAGTTACCTCGTTTCAAATAGGAAAACATAAAACTTTGGGTGTGTCGCACTTTGCCAACGAAACGATGCCGTAACAATAATAAATCAACACCCTGTTTTGTAAAGTAAGAGGGTGGGCTTGTGAACAAATGCCACCCCCCATAGTTTCATTAGCTTCAGCGCCTTTCAGAGATTAATCAGTAATTTTGCTGTAATGAGATTTGCAGCGAATGGTTTACTGATGGAACGGGCGCAAACAAATTATTTACAGAGGATTTTCAAGACAGTGGAAATGAATTAAGTTAGGAATCCTTTCAAAATATTATCGTTTTATTCTATTAGGAAATAATATATTACACGTTACGACAACTACATAATAGAAACGTTGCTTGAAATGGCTTCAGCCGTGTTTAGTGATCTAGCCAGCTCACAACCTTTCTTTTTCTGATATCTTTACCCTCCCAACTCCTTTCAGTTTCTCAACATACCCTGATTGGGGATGCTGTAGTCCCACTGGCTTTGGGCAGTTTGGATTCTTGTATATTTATCCGTATAAAAATGTAAATAACCTAAACAAACTTTCGGATACGAGTACAATTATCGTCAAACCCTTTTTACGGAATCAATACGATTCTGCTGATTTGCTTATAAGTTAGGCTAAATTTAGTAAAAGAAAAATAGAATTGTTAATTAGTTTAATTTACATTAGCAGTACCTACCTACGATACCAAAAGATCCCTTTATTCCTTGAATGATAGATATTTTATTATTATTATTTTTCAAATTAATGAAACACCATGTTAAAAAATAACAATTATCCAAAAGAGAATTTCAGACACCAATTTAAATTCAATTGCAAACTTTGTGAGAAATATAGTAGAATCGACGATCGTTATCTTCCTTCTTATTGTATAAAACCATATTGATTATATGATATTGAGTCACTATGTTAAAATGCTGGTATGGAGAATAATCAATCTTTCTCATCGGAACCGCCCTGTACCGTTGCAAGGGTACAATCGCAAGATCATCGTTCGAGAAATTTAAATACTCGGGCCCGCTAGGCCCTGCAGGCGGCTTTTTGATGGGCTAATTTAATTAAGTTCCCTAATAGCAGCGTTTTCCCCCTTCGTACATCCTACAGCAATTATTAGAATGTGTGCGAAGATTTACTTATCACTCAGGTACCCATTCATTTTCTGTGAGATATCTAAAAGCTTCTGAGCTTCTCACATAGATGGCAGGGATAAGAGCTTTCCTGAAAGGCCGCAAGATGGCGGTAGGATTGGTTCCCAGTTAGTTCGCCAGAGGGCCGAGGGCCGAGATTAGCGGTTCCCTCAAAAGGCAGTGGGAACCAGATCGATTATAGCCAGCCCCTAGTTAGGTCGACTAACCGTAGTCACTACTTGTAATACGCGAATCACAGATTAACCAAAAGAATTATATTTCTTCCCTAAGAGAAATCTTCTTCCAAGACGTGTTGGAGATACTGATTGTGAGAACACAACATTTTCTATCCAAATAAAAACCATTTTTGACACATAAGTAAATTCATCTGAAATTCACAGGATGAAAGAAAACTAATTTCCACTGATTAACAATTAACTAAGAAATTTACAGCCAATCAGAACTCGAGAATTTAAAGAGCGCCACTGAAATGATGTATTTTAACATAAAACTTGAGATTCTCCCCCTAACCTCCCCTGTAGACATTTTTAACGAAATCGGCTTGATAGCTCTCAAATATCAAGATTTATATAAAATATCATTTAAGACCATTTTTTTTGTTCAAAGGCACAGCTCGAATTTTCGAATTTTATGAAACCTAAAAGAAACCGATCCAAAAATAGCCGGTTTCTTGGAAAAATAAAAATAATATTATATTATTATAATCCAATGTCACATGCAAGGTCACCGGGACATAAAGTTGGATTTACAAGTAAGATTATTTTTTTTTTAATTTTTATATTTTGACGTAAGAAAACATTGGTTAGATATTTAGCTTTTTGATTTTGTTTCTTGAAGTTAGGAAAATTTTCGATCTCGGTTTTTCTAAAAATAGTTCTGGGATAATCGGAAAATTTGTCGCATGATAAGGTCGGGAAATTTATTTAAACACATTTATCTTTTAGTTATCGGTGGAGTTAGGAAATTTTCTAAATTTTGAAAAAAACTTTTCGGGAAATTTGTAAAATCCGAAAATTTTTGCTCGGAAAATTGGAAAATATTTTTGATGAAAATTGTTTTATGAATTTTGTAAAATTTTCGTGTTAGAAAATTTTTTATTCGCGTCAATTTATTATCCGTGACAATTTAATTTAAACAGAAAAATTGTGTGAAGGTTTATGAAACTGAGAATTTAAAAGCTTTGTAAATTTTCTTTTTAAAATTTTTCATCGGGGACGCTGTTTGAAGATCAATTGTTCTTTTTGAAAAAAAACAGATAGCGCCACTTCCATATACAACAATACTAAACAGTGTAGTCATTAAAATAATAATAGTCAGATAAATGTTATACAACATTTGTAACTGAATCATCTTCCAAGCATTGTATTATTATAAAGTAAAACTTTCACGAAATGTATGACGCGGACAAAAGGTCGCAATATTACAGATTTTCCTAAATCCATAGTAAAAACTGGCACGAGAATTAACAATGTTTAGGACCAAAGCTTCCATTACAATGTAATCAAAGCTGACACCATCATTATAATTGAGTCGGTTTATGCGAACGGAACGTCACTAAAGGTTTGAAATTGAATCAATATGTTGCATACTCTCCTTTGAATTTGATCCACGTAATTATGAAGCCTATCGGTTTCGCTTTGAGGAAAAGCAGACATTAGTTAGTTTGTGCACATAAAATGCAAACATTAGTTAGTTTATGCACATAATGGTATCATATACATAAATGCAGACATTAGTTAGTTTATGCTCCCCAAAATGCAGACATTAGTTAGTTTACGCACATAAAATGCAGACATTAGTTAGTTTACGCACACAAAATGCAGACATTAGTTAGTTTACGCACATAAAATGCAGACATTGGTAAGTTTATGCACACAAAATGCAGACATTGGTTAGTTTATGCACACAAAATGCAGACATTAGTTAGTTTACGCACATAAAATGCAGACATTAGTTAGTTTATGCACACAAAATGCAGACATTAGTTAGTTTATGCACACAAAATGCAGACATTAGTTAGTTTATGCACACAAAATGCAGACATTAGTTAATTTACGCACATAAAATGCAGACATTGGTTAGCTTATGCACATAAAATGCAGACATTAGTTAGTTTATGCACATAAAATGCAGACTTTAGTTATTTTATGCACCGAGGGAGCGAAGTTTATAGTGTTAGACAAATAGATATTTTTATTTACAAAACTTTGAAACGTTAAAAAACCTTAAACGTTTGATCAAAATAATTCAATTAAAATATAATTAATTACGAGGTAAACTTGATTACGATGTTACTAAATTCAATCAATTAATTAAAACGAATATTGATTATTGCTTTCTTCTAATTTAAATGTCTATTTTCGTTTGGAGTCCTTACATAACTTATAATTACATAGATCGTAAGCTATGGCGATAATTAATTAGTTAAGCGCACTTGAAGTGAAGTGACACAAAACTGCGCTATACAAATGTAATGTTATTATTATTATCATAATTCATTCTAGAAATCGATGAAATGGAAATATTTGAAAACAATAGGTAAATTTGAAGATAAACGGTAAAACATTCATAGAACTCTATAGATTTTAAAAACAAAATGTTTTATTCCGAACTTCCCCGTTTCCACTTTAAATTCAATCGCGACTCACTTGGATAATCCGTGAGAGGAAAGAGGTATTCATGGAAAACCTACTTGGAAATATGCATGACTTGCTGCAAAGATATTGGGTACATTCATCCACGAAGGTCATCCCAAGTGGTTCGCTACGCTTGGTGACTTAGCAGGGGTGCCCGGATTACACTTGAGGGATTACTTTCAGCCTCTTCAGCCGGACGCTCTCAACCTATCGCGTTGCACTGCAGTGGGAGAAACGGATTCGTACGTTCCGTTACTCCTAGACACACTGACCCCCAGTTTTTCTTTTTTGTTCCCGGAGTTCTCCTTCCTCTTCCTAAAAAAGACCCTCCACAAAGATGACACAGGATCCCTCAGGACCTCCCGAGTGGTCTTACGTAAAAAAAAATTCCTGCCGCAGCTCACCGATGGGACCGTATACCTAGGTATAAGTGCTACGAATTTGTTAATACTTAGTATCTCTCCGGATATGGAAAGATTGACGGTAATGCATGGCTGTATCGAGCTATATATTATACGACGTCATTATTATATGACGTCATTGCCTGTCTCGTTTACTTTTTACTGTTTGACTATCACTCGATGACAGTGGATCCGAGCGACAGACTATTTTTGAAACCAGTTCCTGTAGGCTGTATAAAATGGTCACCAACACTAATTGGATAAAGCCCAACGAAAAGCCACCCGCAGGGCCAAGCAGTAAAAACCTGCGGAGCGGGTTTTTAACTGCTAGTGAATTGATAAATTTGTAAATTGTAGGTGGGTCCGAAAATTCTTGAATGTTTGTTTCCTTCTATTTCAAATTAAATCAATTTTGCAGAGTAGATGAACACACCCCAAAAAATGATCACAGCAGAACAAGGGGTTGAACTTATATTAATATGTACATTTTACGTAATGCAAAGGGGTTGCTTGGCGGTAGGGCCAGGGGGAAGGGTTTTGAAGGGCTGAATGGCCACTGTGGACTGTACTGTTAGGGGGTAGGTAGGTACAGGGTAGGATGAATAGGGGAGGTAATATGGCACGCAAAGGTCGCTTGAAATGCGGCCTAGGTCATTCTAAGGCTTAATGCCAGCCTGCGAGGATGTGGAGAAATTGAAAACCTGTCGATACCCGGCACCGGGAAGGAATTTATTTAATAGCATGTTTAAATGGCCCCATGTATACAAATACATTATTAAGGTACGCCGTTTATACGATACTCCAATTATACATTAATATGATGGATACGTCGGTGTATTGACTGCGTGGCACATTTATAAATTATGTGATTCGGGGTCATCATTTCCAATCAAAAAATAATTAGAGACTATCAGAAATTTATTATTCGAACGGACGCCGTTGGTGAACTTGAATGATTTTTCTTTGTTCAGATTAAAATCTGTTAAGGACCTCAGATCGGTCAAAAACGTAAACAAATGAAATACAAATTTCAAATGCAGAATTATTATTGAACATTATAAAATAATTTTGGTAGGTACCTACTTCATCGCTTGGCTGATATGATTTAATACTTATTTTGAAAATTAAATTTAATAATTGAACTTTAATTATTTTACGCGTTACGCAGGAATATTTCACATCCGCACGCACGCACCGACAACCGAAATTAGAATTTTCAATTATGTTCTGCAAGTATTTTAGTTTTTACTGTTATGAGAGCTGTTTCGGCGATCAAAGCTATCATCAAATTACGGTTAAGCCACATTGAGGCGACTTATTTATATGATTTTATTTACCCGTACCGGGGAGACGGGTACGGGTACCGCCGCCCCAGAAACCATTTATTGAATGACCATGCCACAGGTCACGTCAAATGGTGGCTTAGCAGGGGTGCCCGGGTTCATGGGGTGAGGTTTGTCCGGGTCTTGGCGGCGGATGCGTCTGCTCACCAGCAAGATGGCAGACCGGATCGGGAGAGAATGGTTGAGGGAGTCCGGTCGACCCTTCTGCCTTCACCGCAGGGATGGAATCGTACGTCCGTCACTCTTGGACACACTCCTTGACCCCCAGATTCCTACCCACCTCTAATACTCTTTTCTTTCCCAGAGATTCCTCTTCTTGCCTAAAAAGACCCTCCACACAGAATCCACAAAGAAGACGTAGGCCATGAGGGGAATTATTTTCCTCCGGGTCTTCTGTGTGGAGCTAATGTAAAAATCAACTATCCTATATTAACCGGTCAGTAGTTGAGTTGGCATCGCGTTTGGGTCCCACCCAAAAAGGCTATTCCCTAAAATTTGTGATAAGAGATCGTTCTCCCGCGGGAAGTGCTGTCAGATTTGAGTGATTTTCTACGGATGTTATTTGCTTTTTCTATCGGCCGATGTCAAAATTTCAGCTGTGAGCTGTCACGTATTTTAGTTTGGGTCGTTTTAAACACGAATCCCCGCAAGTACGCATGATTATTAATTCATTTAACATCCGTAGAAAATCACACAAATCTGACAGCACTTCTCGCGGGAGAACGATCTCTTATCACAAATTTTAGGGAATAGCCTTTCAGGCGTCCCGAGTTCGAATATTCCTCGGCTGGCTGAGTCCTCCATCACGACTCGGGCAACATTTTCTGCTTATTGTGGTGGTAGTAGGAGATTTTCAAATATTGTCAGGTTATTCGTAATCCGGGAACGTTTTACTTTCTTAATAACCTAATAAAAAGAGGATAGGGGGCGACAAGATCTGACGCCTGGAGATCTTGTCGCAGTAATTAACGATGGGTCTCATCCATACTAATATTATAAATGCGAAACTGCTCGAATTTGTTTGTTACGCTTTCACGCATAAAACAATAAAACGATTTTAAAAATTCTTTCACCAATAGAAAGCTAAATTAAATGCGAGGACTGTAGGCTGTATATAATGGTAAGCTCTGGCGTTATGAAATTATAAATAATAATTTATTATATTTGTTATGCGTTTTCTGTCGCTAACAAAAGCGAATTATTGCTAACGTCAGAAAACCAATCGTTGCCATCGAAACGATGTTGATATATTTGTGGCCTCTGGCCTCATTTGTGGTAGGTACCTAATCAGCCCAGAAAATTAAAATATTAGAATATGTTTTATTTTTTTTTTGGACAAGCTTATGTTTTGGAATAAATGTAAGATGAGAGTTCCTACATTAATTCGTAACGATTATAAAGACTGTATAATAAATAGTGTTATTTTTTTATTATATTTACAAACTTTCAAATATTTAAATAAAAATAAATCTCCGAAATGTTTGTAAGCGCATAAATTCCGAACGACTGCACCAAATTGGATAATTCTTTTTTTTCTTTGAGCGCATTATGAAATTTAGGTGGCGCGCGAGCTGTTTGAAAACTGACTGAACCGGGAATGAATGGTATGGAATGCGGGAGGGGGTGGGGGGAGGGGGGATAATTGATAAGTGAAAGCGCTACAGTAATTTCTCCTAATACCATGCGAGCGAAGCCGCGGGGAAAAGCTAGTAGTAAGATAAAAGGTAAAATGCTGATAAACTGTTTCGCTGCAGTGTCGTCGGGTCGTGTGTTTTTTGTTATGACGTAAATCCACTAGACTAGCAAAATGAAATGACAACGAAACCCTCCACTGCAAAAGATTAGCTTTACAACAAGCCGCTCAATAACCTGCCACGTGACAAATGAGGTTCAGTAGGTAATTGCCTCTCCGCTGTGTGGGAAACGGGAGTTCGACAACTACTGGGAATCTAGTTTATCGATGTTTAACCCCTCAGGCCTAGAGCATATTCTGTCAGAAGGTTTCGCTTTACAGTAAAATCCAAATAAATGGAATATTTGTAAATGCATTCGAAAACTAAAAATTGTTTTTGAAACTAACTAACTAACTAACTAACCATCACGCCGTTTCCCCGCAGGGGTAGGCAGAGAGGACGGACCGCCAAACAACTCGATCTTGGCACACACTCCTTGCTTCGTTCACATTCATACATCGTCTCATACATGCTCTTCTGTTATTCTGACTCTTGACATCGCCCGACTCAAGTATCTGATTCACTTGGTCGTGCCATGTCTTCCTCGGGCGTCCCCGACTTCGTCTACCATTCACATTTGCGTCATATGTTCTCCTTACACTCCTTTCCTCATTCATTCGCTCTACATGCCCAAACCATCTGAGCGTCCCTTTCTTAATCTTATTCATTACGCTTACATCAGCATTGCATTCTTTGCGGATCTTCACATTTCTGACACGATCATACATGGTTTTACACACATCCGTCTCAGGGATCTCATTTCTACAGCATTCAGTCTACTTTCACCCTCTGCCAGTTCCATGCCTCACTGCCATACATCAGGGTGGGTACCAGCACTCCATTATGGACGGCTAGCTTCGCTTCTTTTGACAATTTTTTGTTGATGCCAACGGCGTTCGGTCCTCCATTAATGGAGTCACCGGCATTTACCCTTCTTTCGATATCTCTATTAGTCTTCCCATCTCTCGTAAACATACTTCCTGAAAGTGTGAAAAACGCTTTAAAATTTCATTATTTGAAATAAACATTAAACACAAACATAAAAATAATTACTGATAACGAAAAAAGAGAACAACACAAATTTAAAAAAAATTCGAAAACTTAAGATTTACAGAGGTGCACATTCAAATTTTTAGAGAGATACAACGATTTCTATGAGACCTATGTCAGCTGTTCCCAAATGCGAACCTGAGCCTGAGGGTTAAAAAAACTTATCCAAAATATACAACGGTAGATGCAGCGACACGTGTTTTGCAATAATTATTGTAATAGTAAGAACATTAGGTTTTCAATTTTCATAGAATTGCCTACTGAGAATTAGGGGACAATCAACTTGGGATTGAGTACTGATTACACAGGTGTACCGATAGCAGGGGCGCCGTTTTATTTCGTAATGTGTCCTGTGCACATGGGCGGCCAAACCGATAGACGGCCTTTTGAATACCCGACCTTACGCCACCACTTCGGCGGTCTTCGTGACTTATAGAGCCGTTATTATTAGTCTCAGGCATATTCTTATTTAAAAAGTGTGCATACAAAAGTCAATGCGGAGTGACATCGAAAATAATATTTTCATAATGATGGTAGGTACTCCTAACACGTGAAGGCGCCTGCAAGAGGTTAATAAATTATTAGCTTCGCACGAGGAAGAAACTACTGAAGAAAGAATTTTCCAACGGAAATGAAATATTTTGCCGGGATAAAAAGCCTACGTCATTTCCCAGTCCTCCAACTATCCCTGTGCAAAAAATCACGTCGTTCGGTCACACCGGCGCGATGTGAAAGAAAGACAAACAAGCAAACCCTTTCGCATTTGTAATATTAGTCAGGATCGCCAGATTTAGAATGCTCGAGTCGGCTCTTTTACGGCCGTTGTTCCAAATCCTATTGATCGACTGTTGAGCAGAAATCAATCTTCAAATACACTAATACGCTCTTCCCAACGCAACTCTCCGACCAACGGGCGAATCGAGGGTTGCTAAATAAATCACTCAGATGATGAGCCTCAACACAGGCTAGCCTAGTGAGGCAGGTTACGAGAAACCTAAATTTATAATTATAAATTTTTATTCTTCAAGTACCTACTGTTCACATCTATAATGTTTTCTATACGTACTTATGTAACTTATAAACCATTGTAACTTGTACTTTTTTTGGTTGTAAATCTTACAAAAATCGTTCAATAAAGGTATCGAAAAGAACTGCATTAACCCGTCTAATCACAGGAGACCCAAGTTGTCCCAAAACATCATATGCCGTTATAATAACAGGAGACCCAGATTGTCCCAGAGCGACCGTGAATTATTAAAAGTTAGATATCTCTCTTCCTGTCATATAAACATTTGTGATTTCTTTTAGGTTAGAGAGCGAAAAAAATGATGCTTCTTATTGTTTTAGAAATATACAAGCTGTATTGGTTAGATATTTTACAAACCCGATCATAAGTGACGATTTTATTTTGCGCCAATTTGTGACGTAACAAACACTAAATTTAAAAATAAAATTGTATGAAAGTTGTAAAAAGTGAGGTGACAGTTTCATTACAAATTTTCCTATGAAAATGAATCTGTATTTAAAATTTTAAGTTTATTTAATTTAACGTATTTTTTTGAGGAATCTCCAGGTACATATTTTTAAGCCAATTTACATTTTCAATATAAAAATTTTAATGTTTAAAAACAAAAAAATTGATTTCTAATAAACACATCGGAAAGATTATTTTATCTTGATTTTAGAACGATTTTTGTTTTTACAAAAAAGTTACAAAATAACTAATTAAAAAGAACATTTAAAATGCACGGCGAGAATCGGGAATTTTGCACGCAAATCCTGACAGGCAAAAGTTCAAAGATATTATTTTCTCATTGTTCGAAGGGTTAATACGGTAACGTCTGCGTGGTTGAACCCCAGAACCCACCCGAGTGCATGTTGACGCCACGCCGTACGCGTCGCGCCACAAATAACACCTGTGCACGTGGAATTTCAAACAAATCTACCGTTGTAATTCGGTTTTGAATTCGCCAAGAATTCTTCACAAGATGTCGCCACTTTCGTCAGCAAGTCGGACGGGAACGTTTCCCCCCCCTAGATATAACTGCCACGAATTTGTTAAAAAGTATTACCACTCCGGATACGGAAAGATTGACGGTAATACATAATTGTATCAAGCGGCTATATATTACATATGACGTCATTGCCTCTCTCGGTTACTTTGTACCGGTGACTATTACTCGATGACAATGGATCCGAGGAACAGGCTATTTTTTAAAACCAGTTCCTATTAGAATAAAACACAAACACTAACTGTGTGAAGCTAAACCAAAAGCCACCCGCAGGGCCTAGCAGCAAAAACCTGCGGAGCGGGTTTTAATTACTAGTATATTATTATTATCTCAATACTGTAAGTTACTCAATACTGTTAAGAGTCAGAATGTATTGTCAGAAAATCAACTTGACGAACGTAAATATCTTTCAAGCCAAGTTTAAAAAACAACTGAATTTCCGGCCCTTCCTCGGATGCCTCGTTATAAATACAGATATAAACATTTTATTAGTAGACTATATAATAATTCTATTCAAATTTGTAGATATTTTTCAACTGCACGGAATATGGTTACAGACAGGCCGTAATAACCTACCGCAATAAATCAATGTTAGCATAATACCTAATATTCTTCTGTATGGGTCCTATATAATTTAATTAACATAATTTATCCCATCATTACTGTTACACAAAATTATTATGTACCTAAATCACACATTTTGTAAATGCTCGTGAATATAAATATTTCGTAATTATCGTAATTAAATATTTAACACGAGGAAACATTTTATTGCAACAACGCGGCGGCCCTGTAATGGGTCAAGTTGCATAATTTAGGATTACCAATTTACGTTGCATAATATTAATTATCCAGGAAACCTGAAAATGCATTCATACAATTACAAAGCAAGCGAAGTATGTACTTTTCAGCTTTGAAAACATCGTAACCCATATTGATTGTTTGGTGAAGATAAGATATCGATAACTTATTATAGTGGGCAGCATATTGCTGACGAACAAATGTTTTAAAAATACTGTATCGTTGATAAATATTAATGATATACAATTCGATAAAAAGAAAAACGAAGTGTTAAGCAGTCAAAACTACATTTGGAGATGTTGGACGATCGACATATATCTATACAATTTTCATAAATATATACAGTGTACACACATTATCTGGCACGCTTTTTACAAGTTATTACGAAAATAGTGTCAGCCGGCGCGCCCCTGGCGGTTCCATGCCAACTCAGAATCAAGTCAACTCAACACCTCTTTGAAAAGTCGTAACCTTACCTAACGTCATCTATTTAACAATTTTTTATAAATTTTTTTCACTTCTAATGACTTTTCAAAGGAGGTATTGATCACCACCCCTGGCGTACTCAGGAATCTAGGTCGCGGAAGGATGGCGTTCAAAGTTAAGTAATGAATTACGTACATGAAAATAATTAAATATCGAATATTTTGCCTCTAGAACATTAGAGAGCATTAGTTATTTTATTTATCAATAATTGGTCAAACTGTTCATAAAATCACGATGTTTGAATAGCAAATAAAAAAAATTAATTCTTACGGGCAAAAAACGAGAGTTGGCATAATGATGTGTAATGCTTTCAAAGAGCGTTGGAATATAGGAAGGAGTTGGTCACGAAATAAATTTGTTCGTGACTCACAAATTACTTCATATGACGCATAATAAAATACACTTACAAACAAATTCGGCGAAAAGATTATCTAGAGAATACATTACGAAGAGTGTGTGGAAGAATCAGAGGTAATGTGCCTATGGGCTATGGGTTGAATTACCTCCGATGGTATTCATCAGTCGGCTATGGGTTCAATTACCTCCGATGGTATCAATCAGCGACGTGCATTGATCTATTATCAAAGGTGGGTGTGTAGCTTTTCAAGTTTTGGTATGAAATAAGCATTTAAGGCGGTACACAACCCTAATAATATTTATTTGCTCAAAACTCACATTTTAATAATTTCCGGAAAATTCGTATTTATAATAACTTTTTTACTTCAACCGATACCTGGGGATGTAAGTTCTTTATATTTAAAATTAATAAAAACAATACCTTACCATTAATATATTTTACGTACAACTATTTTTAAGCTTTCAACTACAAAGTTAGCGGTAAGCACCAGATTTTATTTTTCTAGACGATGAATTGATAACTTCAGGAGGTATTCATTTGGAAACATCTTAAATATTTGTAACACGTTCTTCAGAATTAAAAAAACGAAAGATCGAATCTCCAGGCTCGCTACGGCGAATTCAAACGTACGTTCGTCTAATACGCCGTGCCGCGGGCGTATATTTGTTTACACGCTTTCTTCACTAGCGTCGTTAAGATTCCCACATTATTTGTCTTCTTCTTCTTTTCTTTAATAGGGCAAATTCGACAGTAGGTCCGTCCAATACACGAGTCGCGAGTCGCAATTTGTGTACACGGCTTCTTTACTTACGTCGTTAAGATTCTGAACATATTTTAGGGTATATTGTCGTCTTGAGCCTGCCGCCAGCTGAGCTTGCGGGCCGAATCATGAATCAGGGAAAGAAACGAAGCAACCGCAAAAGGCGCAAAAACGCCGCTTGCGGTTGCTTTTTTCCTTTCCCATAATCGTGACTCGGCTCGTGCTTATGTTCGCAAATGTAAGCGCGGCGTAATATTTGAAAATGGCAATTTTATTATCTTACTAAAAATAAAGTGTAAATTGCCCAGACAGAAACGATTCAACAATAGAATAATAAAAATATTCATAAATTTATGTTATTTTATTATCTTTAGGCACAGCTTTTCAGCCTTTGTTGGCTGCACGCCACTGGTCTAACATCGATACAATAAACAAATTAAGAAGTGGAATGATTTCAGGTTATGTTTTTGTCCCATAATAATTAAAGTTAATATTAGATAAATAGTTCGGCAGAGTTGTTCCGGGCCGCAGCCCGCAGGGGAAGATTGCACCGATGTCAGCCAACCTCCGATAAAGAGGACAGGGCAAGAGGGAGAAAAGGTAATAAATGGTGTTACATCCGAAACGAAAAATAAACAAACACAATGGTAACAGTTGTAGGTAATATGTATGACGTCTTTTGTGATATCATTTTGTGTTGCATTTACATATTCTACGTTGGGTTTATATGTAAATAAACAGGTCACCAAAGATAAACCCTGCGTATGAGATAATTTTAAGTTGTTTGTACGTTAAAGAGTTTCAGAATTTCTTATCCTATTGGAACAAGAGATTATAGTAGCTGTACATTGAAATAACGGATCTTGGTATATTTATCATCAGCAGGCCATAATGAAATATCGTCACTTTATTTGGATATGGTTCCAATGACATTTTTTTTTCAAAAATGACCTTTGAATGCCAAAGCATTTCTTTTGATCATTTCTACCCCAAAATAAATTTCAGAACCATCTGTATTGTATTTTCCTAGATATATGTATGACTAAGTTCTAGCATCAAGCACTTTGAAAAATCATTTATTTTACAAGGTTCCATCATCACTTACATTCCCTGTTTTGTTTGTATCTGACAGTTGATCGTTATGAAAAGGCGCATCATGGTTCATCACTTTGGATGGGGTTCTAACTTCGTCTTACCATGTTCTGAGGTTTCAATGTTTGCAAAGACGAATTTTCGCAATCTAATTAACATTTTTTTTAACTTTCAGGTTCAATCTTGTGTAAAGTATTTAAGTTTATCATTTTTAACAGTAAATATTTAAATATTTGTGGTCCTAACTTGGAATCGCATTCGGGAAATGTAATTAGAACCTTGTGCAATGAATTAGTATGCTCTAGCCCTAGCTGGTTGCATATGGTTCTATTTGCATATTTAGGTATGTTCTAAAACGGTAAGAATACGTCGTATTTAATTTTTGACGTGAAAACGCCTTATAAATCGATGAACGCCGGCCGCAATCGCGAAAAAGCATGACTCATTGTCACGCTGTCACGATGTCACGTTTCACCTTAGCCGGGCGTACAAGCGAGGGCGCGGAACAAGCGTTCGTCCTAAGCGTTCAGCGAGAGCGCGGAGCAAGCGATAAGGCCGAACGCTTGTTCGGCCTAAGCGTTCGGCGCGTTCGGCTCGTGACGTTATCGCGTAAAATTATCTTCCATAAACCGACTTTACACACAACCAAATTTTTTTTCCTATAAAATATGTTCAGTTAAAATACTTTACACAATATCAAAATCAGAAATTGGTAAATAGATTATGAGAAATCGTCTTTGCAAACTTTGACATATCTTAGAACCGTATCCAATTGAAGTGACGATATGTTGATGCAATTTCTTATTTTGTTTCCGTTTATCTAAAAAAATATGTGTGCTGAAGCTCAGCGCTAGTCATGCTTCCTGAAATATCGAGCTAGAGAAAACAACGGTTGTTTGGAGTACTGTCCTGCGGAAAACGAGTCACGTAGAGGTACGATTAAAAATAGGTCGTTTACTTCAAAATAAACGGTTAAAACAAATTATCATCACCTAGTCCACGACCATTTAGAAGGCAGTTCTCTTCTTAAGTAATGTTAAGTTTTCAGGTCACTAAAAAAACAAAAAACTCTGTTTTAGACTTTAGACATATTCTGAGTTTATTTTACAACTAGCTGGTTCCCAGCATGCGTTGCTATGCCATTCAATGAAATAAATTGACTCTCCCTTTTTATCCTTTCCCGTGCGTCCCCGTTCGCTTCCACCTTCCCCGCCTTCCCCTCCCTTGTCTCTTCCCTCTGCACGAACCCCACCTTCCTCCTACCTTTCCTCCCTCCTGCAAAAATATATGAAATACATTTCAAAAATATATCTGCAAAAATATATCTGCAAAAATATATGAACACATTTTCATTTATACAAATTTCATAACGCCAGACTTACCATTATATACAGCCTATGTTACTCGCTGATAATATAGCTTTCTATTGGTGAAAGAATTTTTAAAATCGGTTCAGTAGTTTCGGAGCCTAATCAATGCAAACAAACAATCAAATCTTTCCTCTTTATAATATGTATTGATAACAAGTTTACATGATCATTTTGCACTTCTTATTTCTGTCTATTTAAATACCGGCTCGGTCCCCTGCTTTTCAGGAAACTGGAACTGCTTATTCAGGGGGATTAGCAGGGATGCCCGGGTTCATGGGGTAAGGTGTACGGGTTTTGGCGGAGGATCTGCCCACCTCATGCGTGGCGGGCCGATCGAAAGGAGAACTTCTGCTCTCTCCAGCCGGAATCTCTCGACCCATCGCCTTGCACCGCAGTTAACTCTCCGCCACTCCTGGACACACTGACCCCCAGATTCCTACCCACTCCTCATATATTTTTCCTTCCCAGAACTTTCACTCTTTCCTTTCCATAAAAAGACCCTCAAAACAGCAACCCTTAAAATGACGTAGATCCCGAGGGAAATTATTTTCTCAGAGCCGCCTGTATAGAGCTAACGTTAAAAAAACTTCATTAATTTATATTTGTGCTGACATCTTTTGTCACTTCCGCGTTCAAACACCTTCTCACTTAAGCCTCATTACATTGAGCGAGTTTCACTATCTGCCGGTAAACTCACTTAGGGTAATCATATTTACTAGCTGACTAGTAGATTTTACACTGAACAAGCTTAGTAGCAGATAGTGAATTCGCCGGCTAGTAGCTTGTAAACTCGCTCAGTGTAATCGAGGCTTTACACTAATTAGGGCCTGTTTAATATTTGCGTTTGTCAAGTTGTTCTCTGGCAGAATCCCTGACAAACCCTTACGATAGATACTCGTACATTCCTTAATATCTATGCTGAAAATCGGCCCTAAGAGGACTGATTCAATTCAATTTAACAATATCATTAATTACCTACACGTCCCTCGACTTTAAACTATTTCTTTAAGTTTTTACTTTTTTATAGATGTGTAAAACCACAAGTTTCTTATGGCCGATGATAATAGTGGAAGAACGGTAATGTTGAACGTTGCGACCTCATTTAGGTACCGAGTTTTTATAGGACGTAGTAAGGAAAAACTACACAAAAATAAAATCGTTATCACGTTCTATTATGTCGTGCGCCCTTGAAAACCTCTAAGAAATTTGTTTGTTTAGGGCGTTGGTAATGATCAATATTTTATTAAAGAGTTTTGGACGCGTTATTTTTTTTTTTTTTTTTACAGTTAATACCGCACAAGAGTCCCAACTGCTCCCGTCTGGAGCCAGTGAGACTATGGCATCCCCAATCGGGGTATGTTGTGAGGCTGAAGGTAGTGGGGAGGGGAAGGAGATAGGGAAGAGGAAGGTGGGGAAGTACCTGGCTATTCAGATCTGGTCACTAAACACGGCTAAAGCCATTTCAAGCAACGTTTCAATTCTGAATGGTGGTCTTACACCAGGGCGATACTGATAGTATCTTCCACTCTGGAACGTGCCGCAAATATACTATTTATTATTTTAAATGAATAAATTGTGAAATAATACAAATTAATCAAATAAAATTTATTTGCGCACGCCGGGTTCGAACCCGCGACCTTCGGATTGTGAGTCGAGAGTCTTGCCTCGGGACCACGGAGGCCGTCAAAGTGGCCGTCAATGTCCAATATAATTTATTCCATTTCTGCAATAACAGTGAATCAAAAATCGTATTTATTACATAACGGACAAACAGGTAGAGCATTCTCAACTAGATTCAAAGAACATATACGATGTTATAAAAATAAAATAAAACTTCTTCAAAATTCGCAGAACATCTCTTAGTGAATAATCACGTTCCACTCAAAAACAATAGGCCTAAACCATTACATATGGAAAGGAAGGGTCTTAGATTAAATTTGCTTGAACAATTAGAAATCAATAAACGAACGAATGACCCCAATGTAACGCTAATTAATGAAGTAAGGAAAACTATTTATTTGCCACCACTTAGTATATTTACAAAACCTAAAAAAATGTAATGCACTTGAATGAGTCGTAGCAATAACGTCATTATAAAATAATTAAGAAAATCTTAACACTTAGTTGGGGAAACAGATTCCGAACCCCACATAATACACTCTCAATTAGTGTACCAGCAAATTCGTTTAACCGGTAATAAATCAATATAGACACCTTCGAAAATTGACATTTAAAATCTTATAAATAAGTCGCCTAACAGTGGATTAACCACTTTGAAAATGGTCTTGTAAACCGATACAGCTGTAACAAAAATACGTATTGAAATACTTGCAGAACTTGATAATAAAACTATCAAATTTAATTGTAATTAAATATATTTAAAAAAAATTAAATGGAGTTTTACGAATTAAAACACAAAAACAATTATAAGTAAAATTTACAAAATTTTAAGAAACCCCCGACACACAAAAGGGCTGATAACCTTGAAACGCCTGAACAGATTTTCATGAATTGCAGCTAAGAACCATTTCTATTACGTCAGCTTTCAAACAAAAAAAAACTGCATCACAATCGGTCCATTCGTTTAGGAGCTACGATGCCACAGACAGACAGACAGACAGACAGACAGACACACAGACACGTCAAACTTATAACACCGCTCCTTGCGTCGGGGGTTAAAAATAATAATTTTCACATATTTAGAGTGTTTCACCGTGAAAATACTATTTGCTGTTCTGTACATGTATTATGAATTAAAATAAAAATAAAATTTCGAGTATCAGGCAGGTAAGGCGTCTAGTATCTATTTACATTAAAAATTCACTTTCGGAAAAACCATGAAATGTCACTTATAATGGGGATCGCGTATTGATTTTAGTGTCTGTCTATTTATTATTTATGTATTTCTACAGAAGGTCAACTGTAGGAAAATGTCAACATTAACATTTTGAGGTTTCTAAGTTATTTAAGGAATTTATCAAGCAATCAATCAAAAATCATTGTTATCTTTTACGCCTATCCCTGCAGATATACATTGCGTTCGATGCAAGATCAGCATACCTTTAATAGCATAATAGTATTGTTTGGATTTATTTACAACAAGTAAATGTTCCTCGGGACCTGCTAACGACACCATTAGCGAGGTGTGGGCTGTGAACATTGCAATAGCGATCATGCGGCTATCGGAGCGGGGATGCCTTGCCACACGGACGTTGGGCAACCGAACAGACTGTCAGACTGGCGCTCATCGACTCATCCTCGCTGTAATGGGACTAATGGCCTAACTACCGACCTGATTTGGTTTAATTTAATACAGCCCAGCAACGTGTATGGCGAAAATTTTAAATATTGGTAACTTTAGATGTACTGCCAACTGTGCTCCACTGGAAGTTAGCCCGTATTTAATTTTATACAATCATACATGTGCGCTTTACTAACAGTCTTGTATTATACAGGGTTTTCCAATAAGAGGTGTTATTTTGATATTCAAAGAAATATGACATTTTTTAATATAAATGATCGGATGTTTATTTCATTATAAAGAGGAAGGTATGCCGTTAATAGGGGAAAATAGCATCAGGCAAATGACCACCACGACCACGCTTACAGGACCATATCCTTTTTATGAAATTTTCCATAACCAAATGGCAAAGTGGCTGCCCCATGTCCTCGATAGCCTCACGAATTCCATCTTTGAGGTCTTGAATCGACGCTGGGCTGTTGGCGTAGACCTTCTCTTTCACGTGGCTCCAAAGGAAGAAGTCGCAAGGTGTTAAATCACAAGATCTCGGTGACCAATTGTGATCACCTCTTCGAGAGTTAATACGGTCCGGAAACTTTTCCCGTAAAAGATCAATGGTTTCGTTGCTTGTGTGGCACGTAGCGCCGTCTTGTTGAAAGTAAAAGCTGGTTCACATTACGCTATCAAATATAAAAGATCATAGCACGCCAAATAACGCTCTCCATACAATCCCTTCAGACCGTTCACACCTAAGCGTTCACATCAATCATAGTCAATACACATCTCAGACGTAACCGCTCCAGACGCGATATCCCAGAAGATAACTCTCCCCTTCTCCGACTAAAACAGGAGAGGGGGTCATTGTAATTACGGAGCTGCCTAGACCCGTGGATGACAGATGTCAAGTTGACAGATGTCAAGTTGACAGATTTCAGTACAAAAAATATGTGTTCCGTTGCCGCTCCCTAATTCGACTGACCCCCTCTCCTACCACAGGAAGAAATATTTGATAGCCTCGTGTGAAAGGACAAAAGATAAGCGCTCGCGAATCAACAGATATCTGCTCGCAGATTTATAGCGTAATGTGAACCAGCTTTAAACGTTGTCCAGATCAATACCATCCAATTCTGGCCATAAAAATTCATTAATCATCTCTCGATAGCGCATTCATTCAATTAACATATTCAAAATAACACCTCTTATTGGAAAACCCTTTATCTATTAATTAAAAGTTTTTAATCAACATAAAGGTATCTAATTATGGAATAGGTAACCCAAATACGGAACACTTAAAAACTATCAATAATCAACTTTAATTCTGTGAGAGATAGGAATTTTGGTCAAATATAAAAAATAAATTAAACTACTTGGCAATGATCACAAATCCTGGTGTTGAAGTAAGCTGTAAGTAAGTAAGTAAGCTAAGTAACTCTGCACCAGCGCGATCATTTTGTGCCCAGGTCCGCACATGAGGCATTTGGTCCAGGTTTTTCCTCGAGTATCTTTAGAAAACAAACTGTCTCACCGCGGACAATTGAATTCGTCTAATTCCAAAATCAATCCTATAATTATGCTACTATTGAAGGAATACAATTTATCCATCGCATTGACTTCACCTATCTTGGAATAAATTTATTTGTAAATCGACGAACTGCACGTTTCGTAATAAAAGTTTTATTCAAAATTACAATAATGTAGATGTTTAGCTACATTAAATCAATAATAAATTGTATTCAATGTTTTTCTTTTGCATCTCAACAAAGCTATACTAACAGTCAATCTTTCAAACACGTGCATAATTTGTTTGCATTTCTTAGGCATTAACTATACAAACGGGACGTACCCGAGGGATTCTAACCAGCGATTCCTGAGCATATTTGGAGTAAAAAAATGTAGTCGTCATTTTGTTTCGTTCGATGATATTTTTTTTCCAATTAAAAACAAAAATATGTTTTCAATTACACGTCGCTACTGTTCCCATCGCTATGGGATATATCCCGTCGGAATGTGTTTGAGCGATACGCGCTGTTTCGTGTGATAATAAGCTGATAGAACAAGATGCAACGCTTATCAAGTGTCCGCTAGGCTATAAACACGCCAGTCTTCTAACTAGTCAGTTGCGACGTGTGATAGAAAAATAGTTTTAATGTTTTTAATAGAAAAAATATCATCGGACAGCAAAATGACATCTACATTTTTTCTCCAAATATGCTTAGGAATTGCTGGTTAAAATCCTTCAAACCCCCCCCCCCCCCCCCCCCCTCCCCAAAATCACCCTCCAACTACCCTCACCTAATGAAATCTAATCATTTCTGCACGTTTATAATTTTTAGCTTTTAAAATTGCTAGTGAAAAAATTGCTATTGATACTGATGTGTCGAAACCCAAAAATAATAATAATTATGTAACAAATGTACATCTAAATCAAAACTTTTCAAAAGAACATGCATAAATTATTATTGTCGTTTATTTTGCATTTATCATTGACTTGGCATTTTTTAAAGCAAGCTCAGGTAATTTCCTGAATTTTATAAGACTTAAATATCACTTTAAAGGCACTCTCGAGTTTGCATTTATAATGAGGTCCCGGGGATATAATTTAAGCGGAATAACTTAAATGTCAAGGGACGTCCAAAATTATTTTGGAAACATAAACATTTTGAAAATCACTTTAGCAGGTATTGATAAATGGTCAAATAATATAAAAACCCGAAGGAGATGAATGAACCCGAAAGGAAGGAGGTGGTATTAATTTAATTACAATAAATGGTTCACAAAATAAATTATGTGAGGAAATTACCAATTGTTAGTAGTTGCCTAACGAACAGTACATTTTTTGAGGCACATACATTTTTTTATTGTAATATAAAAGATACGAGTTACATATATATACATATATATTTTACAAAATATTATATTAAGGGTCGTTTTTTGTCATAATATACCTTATCAGAAAAGGGGAGCTCTTGTGCCTGATAAGTAGTAGGCGGATGGCGGAGGCAGAAATATTGGGAATGTATAGCGAGCAATATGCTGAAATAAGCCAAAAACCAAATGATCTTTAATCTTTTATAGCTAAGTCTGTTGGCCCCATAAAACAAATTAGACCGGTCAAATAATGATAGATTTTTACGTTCGTAGATGGTGGTAATTTAATTAATTATCTTGATGTAAAATATTAAGATGAATTGTTTGTTGGCGCCTGTAAATGTTAATATGAATAAATAATAGTTTTGGCCGCATGAAAAATCATTTCTTCCAAGAAAGGCTTGCAAATGCAATACTGCATTGGTGTTTATTTTTAAAAAAAGACAAACATTTCCGGGTTACCAATAACCCAACAATGTTTGAAAATCTCCTACTACCGCCACAGTTAGCCGAAAATGTTACTTGAGTCGTGATTGAAGACTTCACCAATTGGACTGAATCGAGTTTTCATACGGACATATATTCATAAATAATATTATTTTACCTATCATCGGTTGTCTCCCGTGCTTGTAAAGGTCATCTCACATACTTACAACGAACAATAACCATGAAACAGTGTAACAACTCGCCCTAGATTAGCAATGTTCGAAATGGAAATATCATGTTTCGAAACAAACGACGACGACGCTAAAAATAAATGTCTTTAAATTTCAGCGAAGAATGGATTCCATTAATTCTAACGATTATTTTACAATCAAAATGAACGAACACCTCTGCCCTAGGTCACCCCGATTGGTTGGCTACGTTTAGTGACTTAGCAGGGGCGCCCGGGTTCAATGAGCGAGGTTTGTCCGGGTCTTGGCGGCGGATGAGTCTGCCTATCAACTAAGTGACAGGCGGGATCGGGAGAGACTGGTTGAGGGACTTTTGACCTCTCCAGCAGGGCTCTCTCGTAACATTACCTTGCACCGCAGTGGGAGGGATGGATTCATTCGTCCGTCACCCCTGTGGACACACTGACCCCCAGATTCCCCTACCCACCCTTCCTACCTTTTTCCTTCTCAAAACTTCCTCTCCTTCCTTTCCTAAAAATAACCTCCACACAGCCTCGCAAAAACCGACATAGGCCCTGAGGGGAATTATTGGAGCCGTGTAAAAAAATAAAAATGTAACTAATGACTGAACAAAATACCAAATAAAATGACTTGGCATACCGGATCAATATGCATACCTAACATCCTGTCCAAACGGGTGTACAAAAATGGCGGCGGTTTCCATGGTTGTTATTCAGTTTATATATGTTACAGTTAAAACCTGTTCTTAGTTATAACTAAAAATGGGTTATAACTGTAACATATAAAGAAATAAACATTGGTTCCACCGTATTTTATTTAGGATGGGTTGTTTCAAAAAATTTGATGGATTCATCAAATATTTGAAGTTGATTTTCACGTTCTGTGTAAGTTCTACTCAAGTTCTGTTATTATATCTTTATAGGACAGCTGCTTCACAAAACTGAAATAATCACAGAACTTGAATAGAACTTACACAGAACGTGAAAATTAACATCAAATATTTGATGAATCCATCAAATTTTTTGAAACAACCCGTCCTTAGTCATTAATTTTAAAAGAGTATATTTTGTTCAAAAAATATTATTATTTCCTTTTTTACAAATCAATAGGAAATATTTACATTTTCAGTCACGAGTCCTTGTTTGTTTTCATTTCATAAACATTAACGAAATGTTTTGCGTGACCTCAACAAATATTTTAACGTTAAGAATTTGATTGATAAATAGTTGCATGGGCAAGTAGAAACATGGTCGAATTCACATTTAAGAATGTTATGTTTTGAGAAGTCAGAAGTCAAAACAAGTTTGTAGATACTTTTAAAGTCAATATTATTAAGTTAAAGTGATTAAACTAACACACAAGGTAAGAAATAATCAGAGTGTGTAATTCACACGCGGTAGAAGTGAAACCTTTAAAAAACTAAAGTAAAGAGTAAAGAGCTACGAAGCACCGCACAAAGAGGAGGCCGATTATTCTATCTCAATCTCACGCAGGCTAAATCCTATGATGAATGTTTGTCTCTTTTTAATTTCGTTTCATCGAGTTTCAAATCACAACGGTGCTAAAGAAGTTTACACTTATTAAAAACTCGAATTATAATAAATGTGTTTCATTAAATTGTTAGACGTTTTTTTAATTTATTTTTTGTGACAGCTATTTCGGCGTTCAAGGCCGCCTTCAGTGGTTAGGCCCTTTTGAGACGATTCAATTACATGATTCTATTTACACCCCCACCCCCCCCCCCCCCAACCAATTTATTAGTGCCTATTTATTACAGGTCAAACCGATTTACTGAGAAAATAATATAAAAATTGATATGGGGGGGGGGGATAATAGAATCCTATAAATAAGTCGTCTCAACGTGGCCAAACCTCACTTTGAAAAGCCTTGAACGCTGAAACAGCTGTCACAATAATAAACAACCAAAATAGTTTCAGAACTTTATAGTTTTATCTTATTAAATTTGATTTATATTAAATTTTTTTAAAAGTTTAGAGTTCTACGAATGAAGCACAAAAACAATTAATAAACTGTTTGATATAAAATTTTACTCAAATTATAAATGTTTTCCATCTAATGTTCAAAATAGCTTAGCTGCATAATGCACACACGACAGTTTTCAATTAGCGAGGGAGATAGCATCAGAACAACCGTAAACCATGACTAATTAAATAGCAAGTAATGTTGTCTTCCTGCCCTTCTACAGCACAGGTCTCCAGACCCTGAATCACCATTTCCTCGATTAATTATTTCATAAACCACAGAGATGGAAACCCCTGTGGAAAACAAAGAGAAACATAAAAAAGCTTAAGTGAATTGGAATTAATATTTGCATGGCAATCGGGGCAACTTTAAAAATAAGTATCAAACCATTCCCAAAACATGTATTAATGTCACGTCAATCGCAGCAGTACAAAATGATATTGTTAGCGCAATGTGACTTCTTTGTTACATTCGCTATGATATTTCCAGCACAAAGAAAACAAAGAAAGCTTCAAACCCAGATTTATTTGACTAACGCAGTTCTCAATCCTGGCGTTGAAAGAAACAATGAAACTCGAGAAAAATATGCACTACATTAATTACCCGTGTAATTAAATTGAAATCAGTTTGCATTAATAATCTAATTATTCCAGATATTATATTATATTAAAACAGCTGCGCTATCACAACAACATTATTGATTTTAACAAAGACTGTATATGAGAGATAAAGGGTTATTAAACTTTCATTATTTGGTAATGACGTAAACTAATGATTAGTCAACGAGTCATCTGCGTAAATTAAGTGCGCGTGTCAGATCTGTAAAAATGACTTCTATACTGGCTGGAATAGCTTCTTTGATGCAATTAGAGATGGCAAGTATTTAAAGCCGCACTCTTGAAACGCACAGCGCTGAAAAAGAAGAAGATGGAGAGATATGTAATTACGAGTGTTGGACAGAGCGCGCTAATATGTTGAGACGTAAAATAGCAGCGAAAATTGCGAAAAAGCTTAATAAAACAAACGTTTAAAATAGAGCAAAAATCTCGTGGAACGTATCTTAAGTATCATTTAAAGAAACATTGTGAATTTTTTCACAAATATAACTTGTAAAATAAAAGAAATAGACTTGTTTAAAATAATTTTCGGAGCATACTTGGCGATTTTTTTCTATCGAGGGAATTTCATATAATTTGCGTTTCGGCGTGGAAAGTATCTAGATATTATCTTTAAAAATTACATATATTTTTTTAAGAGCTTAAAACTTCAAATGTTTAAGAGAGATATGTAAGAAATCGGTCGAATTTGGATAGCGGCGGCTGAAGTACGTAATGTAATGAATGATTTAAGTTTTCACGACTTTGATTACATTTTGCATCCTTATGTATACCAACCTACTAAAGAAAATTTGAGAATTAGGAATAGGTATATATTTTTAAAATCTAATAATTTAAAATCTAAATAATTTTATATTTTGCTCCATTTAGTCAGTTAAATACAACTGAGGAATTTGTATATCGAACGTTATTAATAGGCTTGCGTCTGCGTGGTTGAATTGCAGAACCCGACTTCGAATGCATCTGACGCCACGCCATATGCGCCGCTCCACAAATAGCATCTGTGTACGTAGAATTTCAAACAAATCTACCGTTGTAATTCGGTTTTGAATTCAAGAATTCGTCAAAAGATGTCGCCACTTCCGCTAGCACGTCGCATGGGGACGTGCCCCAGGCAAGCATAAGTACTACGAATTAGTGAAGTTGTAGTATCCCTCCTAATATGGAAAGGTTGGCGGTGATCTTCAGTTGTGATGTTATTGCCTGTCCCGGTTACATTGTCCCGGTGACTAGCTATCACTGGATGACAGTGGATCCGAGGAACGGGTTATTATTGTAACCAGTTCTTATTGGATTTATAAAATGGTCACCAACACTGAGCGAAGCCGAACTAAAGGCCACCCGCAGGGCCTAGCAGCAAAAACCTGCGGAGCGGGTAAATCTCCAAACGTAGCGAACCACATGGGATGACCTATGGCAGAGTTGTTGGTTATCCAATAAATAGTTCCCGGGGCGGCGGTACCCATTCCCGCCTCGCAAATTGTCATAGTGTCCATCGTCAGAGCAGATGTGATGTATCGGAATATTTATAAAAATACCATGTTGCGTTTATTGCGTTTATTACGGTCAATAACGTTTCTTTGAACATTTATAACTTTAATTTTTCGCTAAAAATAGTTGGTCCACTTACATAACAGCTAAAACTTACACGAGTGAACCACTTTTTTCATGCTGCAGCCTGATTTTTTTTGCAATCGGTTTTTGTTTCGCATTCGAAAGTTAAGAAAAAATGGCATCTTTCTGGTTTTAGTCAGGCCGTGAAAGAACCGCAATAAAAAAATCTCGCAGTATTATTAATTTCAATGCAAAAAATAGGATCAAATTTTATTGGACCTCAAGTCAATGAATAGGCAATACATAACACATAAGTTAGATACTTGGTTGGACTTTGAAGGCATACATTTATGCTCTCCTTTTTGATAAGACGACCAATGATGGCCTTAAATATAATATTTTATAAAACATATATGTACAGATGCTACTCATATTATTTATATTACAATAAAAAATGAAAAAAAAACAGAGTGTGCAATTCAAACGAGGTAGAAGTGGTATTCAGAAAAATAAAGTAGACAAGAATGGGGAGGCTATGGAGTACCACACAAATAAAAATTTAAAAATCGAGTCCAGTTCACACGCGGTAGAAGCCCACACAATCTCAACCAATAGGAACCTTGAAAAGTGAGCAAAAGAGTGACGGAATGAGCGGACAGACGGATATTTTATCATTATTATACTATGTAAACTTACAATTTTCATGATAACGAATCTACATACCTACATATTAAGCCTGCTTGTATCCTTAATGTACAATTTACAATGTTATATACTTCATCCTCACAATTATACTTCTGAATAACATGTGTAACTTTAATAATGTGATACTGTAAAAGCCTTCAAGGCGTGTAGAAATAAATAAATAATCAAAGCGGCCAATGCAGCAAGGTTTCATTCTATCTCATTCTCTCACAGGCTAAATCCTATAGATGTATGTGTTTGTCTCCTTTTAGTGTCGTTTCTATTTCATCGGGTTTCAAATCACAACGGCGCTAAAGAAGTTTCACTTCAAAAATATATGTAGGAGAAATTGTTTCACACCATTTCTACCGATGTGATGCCATAAAGATTTCCAATTGCAGGAGCCAGTGAGGCTAAATACTTCCATTTGAGAAATGTTAAGGGGAGAAGAGGAAGCACGGGAGTTCGGATATTAACATCTAGTCACTAACCATAAAAAAAGCTGTTTCAACAAATATTTTGTTTCCGAGATGTTCTCTCACCAGGTAGATAGATCGTCACCTTAGTTGGATAAGGTTCTATCTACGCCTTGCCACGCTAAGGACTTTGACACCTAAGCACATGTTCTTAGGTATCAAAGTCCTTACCATTGTAAAGTGCAGTTAGAACCCTATCCAAATGAGGTGACGAGATACAGAGAACATTTTGAATTTTGTGCGAATTTGTTACATTTAAATCTACTTTATTCATGTTTGCCAACAACGGGTTTTAAACCCTTGATGACTGGCTAAAGAACAAAGGCGCTTACTGCTCTAACTTACGGGTCGTCCATTAATTGCGTGATGTTTTTTAGCAACTTTTTAACCTCCTTCCCCCCTGGTGTATGTGGTGAGGTTTTAGACTACCCCCCCCCCCCATAGCCAAAATCACGGGTATTTTTTAAGTACAAAGTATATTGAAATTTTCAGAATATTATCTCTAAATACAGGTATAATCTGATAACACTAGGTTTTTTTCCCTTTTTAAACTCCGCAAATAGATCTTTATACAGATCTCCTAGTTTAGAAATTGTTCTATTGTTTTAAGGCAAAACATATGCGGCAACCATTTACACATGTATTCGGCGTCAAAATCACAGACTTACTGGCGACTGGTGAGCCGAGTGGTTGTCGCAACGCGCGAGGAAATCGTTGCCTGGCAACGGTGAGTCAAGGCCACGCGCCGCTGTTTGGTTTAGAAATCGTGCGTTCAACGAAAAATAAATACACGTGATATCTCATTATACCCCATTATATCTCATTATATGTAATTTTTTACCGAACCCCTCCCCACCTTTCGAGCTTCACGTGATTAATGGAAGACCCCTTACTGCTCTAATCTTGTTTTGTTTTTGATACATGAAACAGATGTTGGTATTTATTTATTTATTTAAACGCCCATAGGGCTTTTACATATAGTGCAGTACATGTGTTTGGAAAAATATAAGAAATAACATAATATAATATAAACATAATATAAATATAAGAAACAAAATAAAGATAACATAAGATATACAAAATATAGATAACACCAAGTATAATAGTTGACACAAAGCAGGTAACATAGAATATATGGTAAGTAAATTAATGTGAGATTGTTATTTTAATTAAAGAGGGAAATACGATAGGATTGTCAATACTTATGTTTGTAATTAGCAAACTTTTTTAAAGTATTTATTACGTGTTTATCGAAACATAGCTACCATAATATTTCGATTAAGGTGCTATATAGTGCATGATATTAATAGATTTATTTTAATTGTTCTAATACACTGAGTTTAAATTTTGACATCGATTGATGACGGTAAACGTCTATGGAGGAATATTTGTTACCGAGTATATGGAGTCTTTGCAGAGGAGAGTTAACAAAATAATTACTAGCAGATTTAGTTACAAGGTAAATCGCATTAGAGCGAGTATCGCGCGTGGGTATTCTCAAATTAATTTTACTGATTAAATCAAGGGCGTCCAGTCTGCCATTTGAAATATTAAAAAGACAAAATAAATCGCTCGCTACGCGCCTTGACGCTAAATCGCTTATATTAAGTAACTCCATTAAATATACATAATTTAGATCTTCGACAGGTATACCGAATTTATAATTAATAAATCTTAAGAACTTATGCTGTACTCTTTCAATTCTTAGTTGGTGTGTCTTATATAATGGAGCCCAGATGGTTGAATTGTATTCTAAATTTGATCTCACCAGCCCAGTGTACAGCAATTTAAACGAATTTAGTGATTTAAATTCTTTAACCGTCCTTAGGATGAACCCCAGACTTTTCATGGCCTTGTTAGTTATTACATTAATGTGAGGAACAAAAGTTAATTTACTATCAAATATAATACCGAGGTCCTTGATTTGATCTACTCTTTTCAGGAAAATGTTGTTGATGCTATATTGAAAATTAATGGGATTTTTGATTCGCGCAAAAGTAATTGTTTGGCATTTTTCAATATTGAGAAACAGTTCATTAAGGGCGCACCACTCTTGTAACCTTACTAGATTTGATTGTAATATACAGCAGTCGTTAAGATTCGTAATTGTTTTATATATTTTAAGGTCATCCGCAAATAAGAGTATCATAACTCCTTCAAAGATGGTAGTTATGTCATTTATAAATAAGGAAAATAACACTGGGCCCAGATGTGACCCCTGTGGAACTCCGGTGAATATTTCGAACTGATTTGAAAAGTGTGAATTTAGTTTGACTGATATTTTTCTTTTGTGTAGATAACTTTCAAACCATTTCAAAATATTCCCCGTTATTCCTAAGGATCTTAATTTATGTATGAGAATTTTGTGTGAGACTTTGTCGAAAGCCTTACTAAAGTCGGTGTATACTACGTCAGTTTGAAGATGATTGTGCATACTATTAAACAATTTTTCCTGATAGATCATGAGATTCGTAAGAGTAGACCTGTTTGCCATGAAACCGTGTTGTAGATGTGATATAACTTTATTAATCTCAGGTGAAAGTTTAGAGAGCAGTGCAGATTCGAATATTTTAGGGATTGTCGACTGAATACATATGGGTCTATAGTTAGATACATCAGATTTATCACCTTTCTTAAAAATAGGAGACACAAAGCTTGTTTTCCACTTTTCCGGAAAGGTGCCAGTTTTTATAGACAAGTTAAAGATTTTAGTAAGAGGATAAGTTAAAACTGATAAGCATTTCGATAAAAAGATTGGAGGAATGTTATCAGGGCCAGCCGATTTATTTAGGACGAGAGATTTTAATTTGGTTCTAATGTCGCTTTCTTCAAATTTGCACTGATTGAAGTCGATCTGGTTATAATTGGATGTTGTGGCATTGATCAATGGGGAGTTGTTTGTTGATTCATAGACTTTGCTGAAGAATTCGGCAAACAGATTAACAACTTCTTGGGGATTATCGGCCATTTTGTTATCTAAATACATGTTAGAGGGAATACCGGAGTCGTTGTTATTAAGCATTTTTGAAAATTTATAAATGTTCTGAGGGTTGGCAAGAGCCAATTGTTCACAGTTGTCAATGCACTTTTTATAACATAACATGGACATATTTTTGGCGGTCTTTCTGAGTTCACAAAATTTTGCGTAATCTTTGGGATCACGTGATGATTTATAAATTTTATGAGCAATTTTTTTGCCTCTAATTGTTTTAATGAGATCGTTACTGAACCATTTAGGGTAGCTATGAACATTAATTTTTGAAATGGGTACAAACAAATCAATAGAATTATTAAGAATTAAGTAAAATTTATCAACCATTACATTGATGTTTTCTTCAAAGTCTAAAAAGTTCCAGTCAGTTGAAGATAAAAGATTTGTGATTTGGTTATAATCAGCTCTGAAGAAATTCAATTTTGTTGATGCAGATGGATTTTTTCTTGTTATAGAACTGTTGCATTCAATTGTAAGAGGAGGGTGGTATTTGTCGATTGGGAGGATAGATTCGGTAGATGCGGATACTTGAACAAATAAGGAATTGGAAAATACTAAGTCAAGAAGGCGAGAATTAATATTGAATACATAGTTTAACTGCCGTAGATTTAGAAAATTTGACATCTCGATAATCTCATGAGAACCGTGGTTGATGTTGTCCGTGCAAGAAGTTTTACTGTTGTCTATGTCCCATGTGACATTTGGCAGATTATAGTCACCTGTCAATATCATGGTTGAGCCAGGAAATTTTCTTCGGATTGTTTCGATTTCAAGGTAGTGGTCTTTATATATCTGGGCGTCGGAAGATGGAGGAATGTAGATACAGCCGATAATATTTTTTTCTTTTTTGGTGGAGACCATGATGAATAGTTGTTCTAGTTGTGTATATATGCACTTGAGTTTTCTTGAGCTAAGTTTATTACTTATGGATACCAACACACCTCCTCCTCTGATTTTATTGATTTCGGTTCTATCTTTTCTGTAAACTGTATGATTAAAGAAACCTAATTCTGAAGTGTCAATGTTTTTGTTCAGCCATGTCTCAGTGAAAGCGTAAGAGTCGTGGTTCAAAGTAGGTAAGATTGATTTCAGGTCCTGTAATTTTGTTCGTAGTCCTCGTACATTTTGATAATATATAGAAATTTTACTGTTTAGTTTTTTGGGTGCGTTTTAACGATTGTTATTTAGGTATTTAATTGTGATGTCCGTTTCGCCAGTAGACTTCCTTTTTTCTAGTTCTTCTCTTAAATCGTTTAAATGTTTCCGTTGTAGAAAAGACTGGTCTTGGTAAATTCGTATATTGTTTTTCAGAGTATCTTTCCTTTTTAGTAGGATTTTCGGCCATTTGGCTTCCGGAAATTCAACTTTTATACCTCTCGGTTTGTCAGTTTTCCTATTACCCAATCTGTAGATTTTTATGTCAAGGTTTGTTGTTGCAGCATCCATTTCGGAGATAATTTTCTTAACTGATGCGATATCACTGTTTATTGATTCAGTCTGAGATAATGATGTATTCTCAGGAATGTTGTGAATAATAAGTATTACAGTGTACATAGTGGTAAGAGTGCTACCTCAATCTCAATTTTTTTTTTTAATATAGGAACATTGTAATTGATTATCTCCTCTCACTGATAACGAACACCTAGTAAAACCACCGAGTTTTTAAACCGAAAACAACCTTGGCATGGATTAGAATGAACTCAAATAAATAATGTATGTGGGTAAATTACGGAAAGCGTGAAATCGATACAATTATTTATGCTGCGAAATGAGCACGAAGGTCTTGCCAACCCTAGCCTTCAATTATTATGCCGCCTTTACACTCTCCAGGGCGCCTGGCATAAGCACCTCTCCACGAGTATGGACGAAACGGTTCGTCGAAGCGAAAAAATGCTCAGAAGAGTGTGGACGAAACGTTTCGTCCGCGGCTATTATTCAAATACCGTAATATTTAATGAAACTATTTGACTTGAAAGATATACCTACAATACCAACAAAATTTTAGTTTAAAAATTCTTTTTGTGTCATTTAGCGGTCGTCAGAGGAAGGAAGCAGGTTTTTTGTATGGACATGTTTTTTTTCGATGTTGGTTTATTTTTATGGATTAGGGGCCATCCATAAATTACGTCACACCCTAAGGGAGGGAGGGGGTCTCACAAATGTGACGATGTGTGACAGGGACGGGGGAGGGGGGGGGGGTCAAAAAATCATGAAATTCGTGTGACGTAATTTATGGATGGCCCCTTATTATAATTCAATATATTTTATTATTTTTAGATAATCTATAAAAAAATATTTTAAAAATGAACCAAAAAAAAAACTCACTCCTCACGTATATTTTTGTTCGCCAAAACTCACTCGTGGAGAGGTTAAGCAAATTTACTTAGATGTCAGCTGTCGTGCACGAACCAAACAAAAATGATCAGCTAGTAAAAGCATTGAGTTATTTTTGCTATTCAGTTCAACCGGTTTAAAAATGGGTTACTTTATTATTATTCTCGCAATTGTTCAAAAGGCACAAATAATTGGGTGGCGGAATTGTATAATTTTAGATCAATAAGTGCACAAAAGGTTATTTTTACATCAATGACTGCAAATTACTTTAACTAACTTGCGTTAAAAACGATCTAAAACCGTAAATTCCAAAACGATTATTATTTTGGTTGAAGGTATTATGACTTAGGTTCCGCTATTAGGTCTCAACAACAATTTCCGTACGATTGAAGAATGGCTATCATTGTTCAGCGTAAATGGAGCTTTTGGTCAGCTCTAAAATGTTTTCTGCTGGCAAATGTAGATGGTGGTCAGCAAATGATGTCAACCCCTAACCTAACCTAACCTAAGCCTGATATTTGTTTACTGCCGACGAAAGCGTAGCAGGTATGATGTGTTTTTTGCTAACCCAATATAATATAACCAATATAACCGTTTAATTTATCATCTGTTGAGAAAATCAAATTTATAAAAGGGGGCCGGATAACTCGATAAAGTAAACAACAACTCATAAATGTAAATAAGTATAAAATGTTATTGATAATAATTATGTTAAGGTAAACATGTTTCTGTACCTGTTTGAACGTGTAAGATAAATTCTAATATTTGTACAGCGCCCCCAAGGTAATTTTTCACAAAAAATGCGCTATACAAATTATTTAAAAAATTTGATAATTCAAAATTAATAAAATACTTAGGAAAGGTCGTTTCAAAAGTAGTTCAACAATTCATCATTTCCAAGTTAAAAACTTTTCACAGAACGTGGAAATTAACATCAAATACTTGACTAATTGTTTAAATTTTTTGAAACAACACACCCTTCTTTATCGGCTAGTTTTAAACACTTTTATTGTTTAAAAACCAATTAATTAAAGGGTTATTTTAAAATATTTTTTGGTTAGTTATAAAATTAAAAATAATTTTTGTACTCTTTCTATTTTCCAAGATTCCTAGTATATCTAAAGGGTAACACCATTAACATTACAGAGTTGCTTCTTTGATAATATACGTTTGTACTGCAATTATTTTAGTTTTTTTTTTGTAATTGTTACAGCTGTTTCGGCTTACAATGCCATTTTCAAACTGTGATTTTGTGCCAATTTATATCAAATTTTAAAAAAATGATAAGGAATTCCAAATGAATACATCACATTATTGTTATTATTGATTGTAACTAGGACCCGGAGCGCCTGGCAGGGTTGGCGGGCGTGACGTCACAGCCGTCTTCAACAGGCAAATATAGTTTTGTTATAATAAAAACATTTGATTGTCAAGATATCAGATCATAGTTCATGTACTTGCGATGACGGTGAAAATATTTTACAATAAGTTACCCGGAAAAATTTTGTTTCATACAAAGGGTTTCCGGAAATCCCTGGCAACTTGCAGACTAACAACCCTGCACACGCCTCAGGGACTCCATTTTCGGTGCATTCAATATACTTTCTACCTTTCTCTGCCGTACTGCGACACAACATCAGGGTTGCATTATTTAATAACATTTTGTTAACGACTGCATTCACTCCTTCATTAATTGAATTTCCTGCAGTCACCCCTCAGTCGATGTCATTATCAACCCTCCTCCCGTCTTTACTGGAAAAAGGGGTGTTCACACTGTTCACTTCGATAACAATTAATTATTAGAGGCTAGACAAAAAAAATTATGTTACATCACATGGTCTTTCGTTTGAAAATATAAGAAATTCCAGTTGATTAATATTTAGAATACGAAGCAAGGCAACGCATCAGAAAGTGCAAGTTACACATGGAATCTAAAAAGTAGGTTTATGTTGACAAAAAACTATCGTAAATGTTGTCTTTAACAGTTAGGTAGATCGGATAATTCTACTTATGTATCTAGGTTATTGTCTGCGGAGGAAATCGATTACTTACAAAGTATTGGAAAAAAATACCCATGTAGAGAATACATTTGAATACACATGAATATCTGATTTGATTTACTTTTATTCTCTTAAATTGTGGCGTAGATTTGGAAAAGATCGTGTCAATTATTGTGAAACTAGAAAAGGTTTAACATAATCAGCAAAGAGAGAGCTATAAAAAAAAAAAATGGTCATGGTGATACTAAAAATACGAGTGTGCTTTAGACCACACGACTGAAGTAAAACTTCACTGCTCTCTCTTGCTCCTACAGTGTGATACAGACAATAAGCCTGCACTGTATCTTAGATATACGAAACGTAACTGGCTATGAGAGAAACATTGTGTGCTCTCACCTCTCTCTTGCCCCAATAGTAATATACGAAACGTAACTCTTTCTATCTTTACTAACTTATATCTCCTTCTCAAATTATCGTAACGCTCTCGTCACTCATTCACCAGCTTACTCCCCAAGTCAAGCGTGCGTAAAGAAGTTTTACTTAAAAAATTGTAAAAGTGTAGAAAAGCAATTCACGAGATTGATTTGCAGTAAAATAAATTAGCCGTAGTTAAGAGCAAAAGCAATGATTATACAGTGAAAGTATTTACTTAATTACTCACACAGATAACATTTACAAGCAAAAAAAGGAACCAGCAGTTACTGTGAGCGCAAGAACGTGAAATTGGTTCCTATTATTTATATCTCTCTTCGCAATTGGATCATACTGAACAATACCAAAGTCGAAGAAGACCTCTAAGAATAACGCTATTACGGTACAAAGTATAATGTATTCTCCAAAGAGAACCAGTCACGGTTAGATAGGTACCCAGACCTACTACGTATTGCGTTTTCTTTTCTCGCAGTGTTCAGTGTTTGTTTAGTAAGCCGTTACGTAAGGAAGAAAAGTGAAGCAGAGAATGTTGCTATTGAGTGTTGATGTAGTTCTCGTAATATGAATGGAGTCAGTGGCGTAGTGATAAGCTTCCGGACACCGGGGTAAGCTTGACAACCGGGCCCTAATGCGGATAGATAACGCGAAAGCGGACGTTTTGAATTTTGAAAGCGTAGACATAAATACATTAAAGCTCATGAGAAAGGCAACAGAGAAATGACATTCAAATTTTGTGAAGTTAACCCTCCACCCGTCGCGTCTTTTTTTTAACGCAAGGTGTCGCGCGGGGTTGCCAAGGACCCCTTATTTTAGCTGATTATAGTCAAGTGCACCGAAATAAAAAGAAGCAATTAAAAATTTGATATTTATTTTCAAGAAAAAAGCTTCAAATTCAACAAGGAACTTTTTAAATTTTGAATCATACTTTTAAATAGTAAATTAAAAAAAAAATCTAAGCAATTTCTATCAAACTTATAACTATTCGAGATTGATACAGACTTATTATTATTACAAAAAAAAAAACCAAAAAATCAATGAAAAAACTTGTAAACTTGGTTTTTCATTTTATTTCGTTGAACCTCACGTCTGTATCTCACAACGCAAATACGCAGACTGAATTTCGGCGGCGCTAATGTCAAGTATAGTCCCTTTTAGGAAGCTATCTAAAGTAAGGAATCAGTGGGAACATTTAAAATGTACATAATTAGCATTTCCGTAAAATCTGGGTTTTTAAAGACCCCACGCGACGGGTCGAGGGTTAAAAAAAATGTAAGCAGTAGCGCAAAAATAAAAGGAGTTTTCATAAACGTAATTCTTTTGTTATTATTTATTATTTTAACTTTATGAGTAAAACCTCAAACTGTAATATTTAATTAAATGAAGACATTATGAGCGAAACTCAATCGAAAATCTATATCTACACCTTAGCTCAGTGGATAAGAGCGCCCAACAGAAAAATCAGAAAAAGATATTGGCACCTCTGGGACTCGAACCCAGGACCTCCCTACTTTCCGGGTTGGGCGCTCTTATCCACTGAGCTAAGGTTAGATATCGATTTTCGATTGAGTTTCGCTCATAATGTCTTCATTTAATTAAATATTACAGTTTGATCTAATTAGTTGGCACGTGGATGCTTGCGCCCCATCCGCTTGCCCAATATACTCAGGTGGTTGCTAAGCTATTGAATAAATTATTCAGCTCTACTTAAAATTTCCTAGTTCTCAGTGCATATAACTTCGGCATCAAGCCTACTTATATGGGCCGACATGCTACCTAGAATATTACTTAATGCAAACTGTATTGATAGTTTTGGGAAACTTTTTTTTTAAATGTAAAGTTGACTTTGTACAACTCGGTACAAAACTTACCATGATCACATTTCGAATAAAGTTAAATTATTAAATTAAAATTGTAACAATAAAATTAACAATTTTGAAAATTTCAGTTCTTGGCTTAATTTTTGTACATTTTTCGTGTCTGTTATTTATTCACCGACCCGACACCCAATAAATATTGAAGAACAAAGTTTCTTAACACGATCTAACGAACTTACCCGTTTATAAGTAGAACAGGGAAAACTGGAAGAAGAAGAAGTGAAACTTACCTGAAACAATAAGAAAAATTACATATTAGACAAAATTAATGTTGGTTATTGTTATCATGGAGTACTTCCGCACCCTCATCTTGTCTATCTCCTTCCCCTCACAATTCCCTCCACTCCAAGAGATCATGCCCCGATTGAAGATGCCATAGGCTGGCTCAAAACAATTAGGACTCGTGCGCGGGTACCTGGATGCGACAACATATTTTTTTGCTTTGGCATAATAAATGTACAGTTCTTTGGTTTCACAAATCGTTTCCATAACAAATACATCAATCGTTTCTGTAATAAATGTACAGTTCTTTGGTTTCACAAATCGTTTCCATAACAAATACATCAATCGTTTCTGTAATAAATGTACAGTTCTTTGGTTTCACAAATCGTTTCCATAACAAATACATCAATCGTTTCTGTAATAAATGTACAGTTCTTTGGTTTCACAAATCGTTTCCATAACAAATACATCAATCGTTTCTGTAATAAATGTACAGTTCTTTGGTTTCACAAATCGTTTCCATAACAAATACATCAATCGTTTCTGTAATAAATGTACAGGTCTTTGGTTTCATTAACGTTTCAGCCCTTGTGAACAGGGTAGGTTGTGATGGTCCTTACTTTTGAATAAATAATTTTCTTGTGCGTTTTCCGGATTTTTTAAATGCCATGTTTCCGGGAACTACCGCCAACATTGCTCTACATTCCCTGGGAAAGTGGGGCAATGGGCTACATCTGAATGCTTTAGGCCAGCATTGGGTAGGTTTTGTAGATAGTTCCTAATTAAAATAGAACAATTAAATTATTTTAAATCGCACCATAAAAGTGCGAGGATAAAAACAAAACCTCATCAAAACAAGCGTTAACAAGATTTTAAATAAAGAATGTATCACAGTTTTAAAAACTAGAACAGAAAAGTGATTCTATGAATGTGATAATGTTAGTAGCCTGTTTCTCGTACTCAGATAAAGTTGTATATATAGTTGTTTATATGTGTGAGGATGTGGTTATATAAGTGTATGTATGTGTGTGTATATATTTATAGATGTGTGCACCTACATTTGCACATATACAACAAAAAAAAGAAAAATAAAGTTATGTACATTTTTATAATCTAATTTACGTCTTTTCTCTCCACTATTTTCTACTCTTTATTATAATTTATACGTTTTATTATAATTTTTCCAATTTTTAGCGTGATTTATACTAAATCCAAATGTGTGTTCCAGAAAAATCCAATCCTCGACAATCAACCCTCAGGTCAGCAGAAACATCAGCTATCGGAAGGTTGAAGGAACCAAAACGCACACCAGATACTAAATTCGGTGACCGTGCTTTCGGAGTGTCAGTATCAGGACTAAAAGCCTGGAATGGACTGCCACACGAGTTAAGAATGATCACAGATTCAGCGGAATTTAGAGCTTAACTTAAAACTCATCTTTTCAGACAGTCCATAAGTTAAAAAACCATTCACCTTCGCCTCCACGGCCCACGACATTGTAAATAACTAATTGTGTAAAATATAACCAAATTCTTATTTTAAGCTTTTGTAAAGGTCATTTTATGAAAATTTCCAGTCCCAAAGAGTTCTAAGTCTAGTAACTAGTCTTTCAAAGTAAATACTAATTCAATTTTGGCATTAATCTTCTTAAAAATGTAAAATCAACGGTGATGAGGGTAGCAAAGGTAAAGTAATGCAATGTCCAGTGTTTTCAATATAATGACTTCCACGTGCAAAGTCGTATCTTCCCCAAGCAAAAACTTTCTAAAAAATTGTGTTCATCGGAAATGACCTGCCAGGTACGTATGTTTCTGTAACTATTTGTAAATAATAAAATTAGATAGATCCTAAGAATTCAAAATAAATTGTAAAGCGCCCTTGAGGTGATTTTTCACAAAAACGGCGCTCTACAAATTGTCCAACTAATCGCTCTACTAATTGATAACCGATAACACACGACGGAATTTTGATTTGTTTCAATTATTTTGTACGGCTGACTTATCGCAAAAGATAACACAAAAAAAAACAGAATCACTCTTCTGGAAATAAAACAGCGTAAGTGGGCTCTAGGTTAACCATGAAACGCAAATAACGAGTGTAGTTTTTATAGTGTGTGGGGGTAAATAGCGCCTCCCAACAGCCTACCCTCGTTGACCTACTTCTGCAGGGAAGGAGCGGGGAAAGGAGAGGAATGAGTTGCGGGGAGTTGGGTCTAATTTTAACTACGAAGATAAATAATTGTTGGTGTATCAGGTAATCTTAAAAAAAAATTCACACAGGAGGCCCCGAAGAAAATAATTCCTCTCGGGGAGATTATGGGGGCGGGAATGGGTACCGCCGCCCCGGGAACCTTTATTGGATAACCAACACTTCTGCCATAGGTCATCCCAAGTGGTTCGCTACATTTGGTGATTTAACAGGGGTGCCCGGGTTCATGGGGTGAGGTTTATCTAGGTCTTGGAGGCGGAAGACTGGGACACACTGAACCCCAGATTCCTACCCACCCCTTAAACCCCTTTCCTTCCCAGAAGTCTCCTCTCCTCCTTTACCTAAAAAAAAAACTCTCCACACAGCATCCCCAAAGATGATATAGGAAAATAATTCCCTCAGGGCCTCCTGTGACTCCTCCAGGAATCTTTGGTCGGTGTCCAGGAGTGAAGGACATATGAATCCATACCTCCCACTGCGGTGTAAGGCAATGTTCCGAAAGAGTGCTGTTGGAGGGGTCAAAAAGTATCCCTTAACTACTCTCTCTCCCGATCCGGCCCGCCATGCAGTAAGTAGTCAGGTGCAACTGCCGTCAAGGCCCGGGCAAACCTCGCCACCGGGCAGCAAACGTAGAGAATCTAATGGGTTGACCTATGGCAGAGGTGTTGGTTATCCAATAAATGGTTCCCGAGGCGGCGGTCCGCCTGTCCTAATTCAATTTAAATGTAAAATAAGTAGAAATATAATGGTAATTAGGAAACCAGGTCCAATCTTTTTAGTTCTGAGAGGAACACTACTTAGAAATCGACTTCTGGATAGGTGGCGACTTACGAGAACCGCATTTTAAATTAAGATTTCAATTTGAAATTTCGCATCGAAGTTATACAAACTTTTATTTTATTTTTATTGTATGGCAGATTACCTTATTATCCGCTTACAGTACAACATTGCTTATTTTGACGACTGGCAAGATAGTTTCTTACATAATTAAGTTTTATTGGTAGTTAAAGGGTAATTAAATATACTATCCGCAGGTTTTTGCTGCTAGGCCCTGCGGGCGGCTTTTAGTTAGGTTTCGCGCAGTTTGAGTGTTAGTGACCATTTCATAAATCCGATAGGAACTGGTTCCAAAAATAGCCAGTTCCTGGGATCCACTGTGATCCAGTGACAGCTAGTCACCGAGACACGCAATGACATCATATGTAATATATAGCATATAGCCGCGTGACACTATTACTCGTCAAGTATCGTCTTTCCATATCCTGAAAGATACTTTAATTCTATAAATCCGTAGTACTTTTACTTAAGGGGCAAAATTTCCACATGCGAGCTGCTGACGGAAGTAGCGACATCTTTTGACAGATTCTTGAATTAAAAACCGAATTACAACGGTAGTTTTGCTTGAAATTTCACGAACACAGATGTTATTTGTGGCGCGGCGCGTTAGGCGTGGTGTCCGATATGCAATCGAAGTCGGGTTCTGAAATTCAACCACGCGGAATTCAGACGGAAGGATATTAATACTGTTTGATTCACTAATTTAGGAATTTCATTCAAAAGCACCAATCCTCCATGCTAGAACATCTGTTCTGCCGTTCGGTATCTTGGCAAGTCGTAAAACGACCACGGCTGAAGTTCACGTGTTCAGTGATCAGATCTGAAAAGCAATGTCACCAAAACCTTTATCAGTCCTCTCCCTTCGTTCCTTTTCTTTCGCTATTTCCCTATTTTGGAGTTCAATCATAGCCTTTACCTTCATTCAAAAAATCACATAAAAAACCTCTCTTTCACATAAAGAAACACACACAGAAATTCCACTGGCTGGTGTCCCTGACCATTTAATTCAGCACCCTGACCTTCTCCGTCGGTCGTCTCATTTAGCCTTCAGCATGGTCAACCTAACCCTTCCCCGGTTTCACTACAGATTTAGTCACGGCTTTGATGACCTGTCATAATTCATTATGACATATGACCTACAGAATCTCCCAAAGGCTTAAAGCTCAATAAAACGTTCCGAGTTCTTGGTTCATTTTTTTAATACCGTAGTGCATAAAAAACTGAAACCAAGAAAGCGTTTAGATTGTTTAGGTTTAAGTAGGTTGCATTGGAAAGTGAAAGCATCCGTACTAACAAGACGACATATTCGTATAAATGTGGTGTTTTTTAAATTAAAAAAGTCTTCACGCCAAGATGAGCATCATTATTATAAAAGTGATAGCTTGAGCGATGAGTAAGTTGTCACGAGTGGTTTCGTGAACACGCCGAACCGTTACGTCGAGGGTTATGGGACTTTTGAAAGTGAAACGTATTGGATTTTTCGAGTTTTGATTACACATAGGTACTACAAACCGCTGTGGTCTGGGACAAAGAAGAGCTCAATTTGAATATAATTCAGAGGACACCCGAGAGAAAAAAAAACAAAAATTGTGGTCGATGCACAATGGCTACTTGTAAGTTTATTGTTTTAAAATGATATTTCATTGTTGGGCTTATAACAAAAAGTGACGCAGTCGATCAAAAGATATAAGCGCAAGCAGTGATTATTTTGAATTGAGTTATGCAATTTAAGAGAAAACAAATACGAAATACTCTGCTAAATGAAGCACCAAGTTTGAACTGAAAATTGGGGGGGGAGGAGTTCGGAAAAAATCACGAAATATCACAAGGAGAGGGGGGGATATAATGAGATATCACATGTATTTGTTTTTCTTTGAACGTACGATTTCTAAACCAAACGGCGCGTGGATTTGACCCACCGTTGCCAGGCAACGATTTCCCAGCGCGTTGCGACAACCACTCGGCTCACCAGTCGCCAGTAAGTCTGTGATTTTGACGCCGAATTCATACGTAAATCGTTGCCGCGTATGTTTTGCCTTAAAACAATATTCTGAAAATTTCAATATACTTTGTACCAAAAAAATACACGTTATTTTGGGTATGGAGGGGGGTAGTCTAAAACCTCACCACCTATCACCGGGGGAGAGGGGGGTTAAAATGTTGCTAAAAAACATCACGTGATTAATGGACGACCCCTATACGAAAAGTTACTGGGAAACTTGTAAGAATTATAGTAATAATGGCATTGAAGTGTAGAGTAATTTGACGATTTATCAAATGTATTCCTACTAAGACAATACCTATTGTGTACATTACATGTCAATTGCTAAAATTTTAATATGGCAGTACGTCTCCACACGTATGCTTAATCATTTAAATACCGCTCGTGCGTCACAATACTCTGCCTTTACCAACTTTATGAATACATACTAAACTAAGTATTTCCAACTCTCACTGCAAACTCAACTCTCGAGTCTGACGGTCATAACACAAGGCACTTGAACCAGAAGTACAGAGGTAGGGAGAGCGCACAAGTATTCCCCACTAATATTCGCAGTACCTACATAATAATATAACATTTGTGCAATTTCACTTTAGGTGCGCTTTATTATAATAAACTTCACATAATAATGTAGACACGTATTTCTTTGGATGTAGAGCAGTGATTCCCAAAGTGGTCCAGGTGGACCCCCAGGGGTCCACGGGAGACTCGACGGGGGTCCACGTAGTCGTGACAATAAAATGGGGGTCCACAAGTTGTAAGTGGGGGTCCACGAAAATTTATCTGGTTTCGTTGGTCATCCTCATCACCCTTGGCTCTACAACCCCTGGTGGGTCTTGGCCTCCTCAAGAGTCTTCCTCCACTCATCTCGGTTTTGGGCTAGTTCTCTCCAGTTTAGAAGTTCCAAGGTAGATATATCTTTGAGGTCGTTGTCGCTCCATCTTAATCTTGGCCTTCCCAGGCTCCTTCGCCCTATCGGTCTTGAGTTCAGCAGAGACTTTGGTGATTGATGCTCGGTCATTTTTTCCACATGACCCAGCCACCAAAGTCTTCCCAGTTTTATGAATTTTGACACGTTTAGCTCCTTAAACCGAGCATACAGCTCATTGGTTTCGATAGTAAAGAACAAAAATGTTGGCTTGGCTTTACCTCTCAATGTAGGCAGATAGTACACTAGTATTTCGGTGAAAAACGGTCATATTGAGACCCATCACGTGCCCATATCCCATCCCGCCCCCGTCTAATATCATATTACCCATCCCGCCCCCGTCTAATATCATATTACCCCCCCCGTTGTGACACAGTACAAAGCGTGTCACAACGGGGAAGTTTTGGGAATATGGTTGAAATGTTGGAGCAGGGGGTCCACCGAAACCAGTAAAATTTTGAAAGTGGTCCACGAGAAAAAAAGTTTGGGAACCTCTGATGTAGAGAGACTGTGAAAATGTACCAATTCAAATGTCAGTATTTAGCAAATAAACATTAGAAATTAAAACTTGGAAATCGGCAATATACGCAGCAGCCTTTCAACGCCAAGGGCCACTCCTGAATGAGCGCTGGGCCCGAGCTGTATATTAATTAATATCAATATTTTAATTATAACAGATATAATGTATCGTGCATATCTGTTATCTGCTTTAATCCCAGTGATTCGATATTACCTGTGTTCGGGAAAACTGCAAATAAGATCGAGGTTCGTCGAAATAACAAGTTGCTTTATTTACGTTACAACGAATGTTTAACTGGAACAGACGTCCGCACTGTGTAGGAGGCTCTAAGTTATTCTGAAGCTGGGAAAGCAAACACTCCCGGAGCCCGGTAGTCTATCAAAAGCCATCGGGTATTTCCGTGACCGTTTGTGCATTAGACACGAACGACGATAGATGATACTCTTCTAAGGTACTACTTAACTGAGTTCTGTTGAGACACCTGAAAACTAGATATAACTAACTACGCCAACGACATCTGCTGAAGGGTGTTGAAAACTACATACCTAATCTAATAAACTAACATACTACAAATCCTAATGGGGCGCTTACGAACTAATTTTAAAATATACACTTACAATTTTCATTTAAACTATCAGATTTGCTGAAAGTAAACACAGCGTGGCGGCAGAAGTATCGACAGCAAAGGGGAACTTGCTCTCGTGCATGTCAAATAAAAACTTATGCTTTGAATTAATTTTACAGTGCAGCTTCGCTACCGAACAAGGAGAAAACGGTGGCTGCATTTGGAAATCTCGTCCCGCTCGCGCTCGTACTGGATGCAATGCTCTCGAGTGCCTCACAGCTCGGAAATAGACCCTATACCGAGAAAAAATAAATAACCATCTCGCTGAGATGCTCTGACGCGGTGTCTAATGGCCTCTTCACCTGATTCACCGCTGTTTTAAAGAAAATCGCAAAAAAATAAATTATACACTTGGGAAATACGTATTAAAATTTGAAATTAGGTTTTTCCTTCGACGTTTTGGCAGATCTATTGAGAAAAATTTCCCACTTTAAGAGGAAACTGGGCGGCGTTTCATCCTTACAAAGTATCCGGCAATTTCCTCTCTGGATTTTGATACTAGTACAAATATATTTTTTTAATATTATATAGACATCGACCACTAGAGTTTCGAGATTGCTTTTTGATAAGTTATTTCTTTAAAGGAATTAAGACTTTCCAAAAATCGTTAAAATTGTCTGGTTTGAACGTCATCAACAGACAATTTTATTATTTTGAATATATTAGCGTGCTCTCTCCAACATTCGTAATTACATGTCAGATTATTTGATCTCAGGGCAGTGTAACTCTCATGTAGCAGGGAAGTGGCTATCCAGAACTGGTCATCAAACTAAAATAAAACCACCATCAACAATGCAATAATATTTTAGATAATATGTATGCAGAGCAATTTCCAATGCACGTTTTAGATTGAGGCATTGCAAAATAAAGTATCACAATATGGAAGCCAAAAAAACTCCTTCGGCCTTGGAATATTTACAGTAGCTGCCTAACAATAATGTGACTTTCTGTAATATAATAATGAATACAGAATGTCTGGTACTCGAAACAAAAAGGAAATATGGATTGTAATTTCGATATTTCAGATATCAATCCGTACGTATATATGATGGAACACCAAAAAATTGTGTTAGTGCTGTAGTAACGTGAAAAATTGATTATTTTAAGAATTTATAAAATTTTGCATCCAAATTTACAGTTAGAAGAATTATTGTACACCAAATTTGAGAACGGTTTTACAACATAAATTAAATATTAATGGCCCTTTTGTGGAATGGAAGAGAAGGAGTTAGGGTGGTGGAAGCGAAGCACGTGGTGGAAACAGAAAGAGCCTCATTTGGTTCAATCTTGACGGAGAGGGCACCCGTATGATAATATCAGAAGGCAGAAGGCAGTTCATTCCAAAGACCGGTAATTCTTGCACGTGTGCACGTTGTCCTCCCGCTGAAAGTTCCGAAATGAAAAAATTCTATTTTTGTTATTTGCATCGTTTATGAGAAGAGTTTACAATGGATCTATCGGCGGTATGCATTTAGTAAGCTTCACGATCATAACTTCGTACTATAATTTGCAATGGTATTGTACTAATGATAATTTAATAAAATTTTTCAAGGCAAAGTCAACATGTATTCTCCCATTAAAACCAGCTAACGAATTACTCCCATAATATTGAATTACAAGGGCAGTTAGTTGTATAGCTTATTGATTTTATTATCAACATGTGTACAAGTGGATAACGACTGTGACAAGTCATAACGTGAGTCGTGTCACTTTAGTTCTCGTTATTACATTACGCCCAACGTGATAAATGTTATGTTCTATTATTTAGGCTAACGAAGTTTTTCTCATTATCTACACAAACAATTTCCCTCGAGGCCTATGTATTTGGGGATGCTGTGTGGAGGGTTTTTTAGGGAGAGGAAAGAGAGAAAGTTCTGGGAAGGAAGAAGGTACGAGGGGTACATAGGAATCTGGTGGTCAGTGTGTCCAGAAGTGACGGTCGTAGGCATCAATTCCACCCACTGCAGTGCAAGGATACCGTTAAGGTTGTATATTACAGTTTGTAAAATTAATAAGAAGTTTCACATGATACACAAAAAAATGGTAAGGGTGATACGTTGACATCTCTCCTGAACAAGTTGCAATTTGCTGGACACATTATTTTTTAAATTATTAATCTAGTAAAGCTGTTTCTATTTCTTTTCAAATTTGCCTACAAAGATTGCGTTAGACAAAAAACTTGGAAATAAAATAATTTAGAATAAATATTATTTATTTACATAATATTACAACACAATGCATTACAAAATGATGCTTTGTCTGTCTAACTGGGAAGGCTTCCCGTTTCAGGACAGCCAAATTGCACATTTAGTTCATAATATTCTTCACAAAGGAATGGTTACGTTCATGATATCATAAGAATGAGATTTTGTCAAGACAACTTTTGAGAACATTAATAATTGCATTGCAAAGGAATGGTTTCTTTATGTCCTTGAAAGTATCGCAAGGATGTGACTCTTTCAAGGACATTTTGGAGAATATTAATAATTGCATTCAGAACAAAGGAATGGTTTCTTTCGAGAGATCGCAAGGATGAGATACTTTCAAGGTCATTTTGGAGAACAATAATAATTGCATCATTAAAATATCTGAATATTTTTCATTTCGAAATAAATTGTCACCTCACTCACTCGCTCCACTGCCGGTACTTCCAGTGTGCTTTTAAGCATATTTTTATCACAATGAAAGCTAAATAATTCCTAAAAAATATGACATTACCGGCTGATTTTGATCGATCATCCAGTCGATGAGTCAGGCGTCTCCAAATAGTAAGTTTTAAGATAATGAGGAAAGCAATATAGAATGCACACTATAAATTAAATATTATTTGCACGTGTCTGTATATTACATATTTTTTTTATTTTTTATTTATTTTATTTATTCATACACGCCTTGAAGGCTTTTACAGAATCACATTATTCAAGTTACACATGTTATTCAGGAGTATAATTGTAAGATTGAAGTATATAACATTATAAACTGTACTTTAAGGATACAAACAGGTTTAATATGTACATAGGTATGTAGTTTCGTTATCATTAAAATTGTACAAAGGAGTTAAAAAGTTTACATAGTGTAATAATGGTAAAACAGAAGAGTGCTTAAGATACTTAAAAGTAGTTATTGAGGAACGTGTAGGTATTTACTATGTTGATTTTATTATTAACTTGATCATGAATAAATTGTTCGAAAGCAAGTTTTTCAAGAATTCAGCAAAATTAACGCAGCTATAAATAGTACCTACACATAGAAGAAAATAAATAAAAAATACATGAGTTGTAATATCTTGAAAAGTTATACAGATGAGTTCAACAAGTGTATAGTGTGATAGTAAAAAAGTAAAAAATAGTACAAATTATGGTTCAAAACTACATACTAAATGGTACATATTAAATGTGCTATAAAATAACACCGGTCCGGTACATTTTGAAATATTCTACTAATGACCCAGACAACGTCAATACTCACTGCAAGTTTTTCTGCATTATAATTGATGTGGTTGATTTTATGGGTAATCTGAGTATTGTACCAGTTAGGGACGCACTTTTTCGTATAACTGCGTAATCGAGTCAAATTTCAATTTTTCAGAGATGTCTGCCTTATCAATTGGACGATCAATATTTTCGACACACTGACGTTTTGTGAGATTTGGCAAGATCCTTACTATAATTATATGTCTCCGTAATCTATACTAATATTAATCTGCGTGTGTTTGTTTATTACGATGTCACGCATAAACCAATAAACCAATTTTTTAAATTCTTTCACCAATAAAAAGCTTTATATAATGGTAGCTTTGGCGTTATGAAATAATTAATATATTATATTTATTATACGTTTTCTGTCGCTAACAAATGCGAGTTTTGCTAACGTCAGAAAACAAATCGTTGCTATGGAAAAGATGTTGATATATTAAATAAAAATAAATCGCCGAAATGTATGTACGCGCATAACTTCCGAACGACTGCACCAAATTGGATAATTCTTTTTTTCTTTCAGCTCTGGCGTTATGAAATTTAGGTGGCACGCGGGCTGTTTGAAAACTGAATGTACCGGTAATGAACGTATAGAATGCGCGAGGGGGAGTGCGGGGAGGGGGTGGGGGGAGTTGAAAGAGGGGAGATGGGGGTGAAAGAAGGGGGGAGGGGGTTGAAAGAGGGGGTGGGGGGAGAGAGGGGAGGGGGATAATGGATAAGTGCAAGTGCTACAGTAATTTCCCCCTAACACCATAGGAGCAAAGCCACGGGTAAAATCTAGTGTAGTATATTTCAATGCGGTAATTAAAATTATTTTTTTTAAACAAAACCACATGAAAAACAAACAATTTCAAAATTGCTTTTAGAAAATTAATTTGATGTAGCTTTCTGCTTTAAAGACCGCAAAAGGAAACCGAGAGCTAAAGTTTAAAATTAAATTTGCACTTTCCACTTGGCACACTTTAGTGAGAGATTTATTTCAAAAGTCTTGTGAAATATACGCGAGATTTTTTTTTGCTCAAAGAAAGAAAAATGTTAATTATGACTGCATCGTGATATAACTAAATGCGAAACATTTTGCTATAATTAGTGAAAGCATAAGTTATTTATACGGAAGTACCTATTCTTACCTCACAATGGGGGAAACAGGTGTAGGACGGCGCATTTTTAATGATTTTCATGATTTTTTTTCGACACCTAAGGAATATATATATTTTTTTATTTATACTTTGGGATCATTTTACAGATATATTCAAGAATATATTTGAACATTTTCAAATATTTTCCTCAAAAATAACGGAGATATCAGCTGCCGCGCATTGTAAGTCGCCATCCGGCTGGGCAATTTCTGGAGGTCACAATTTTCACTTGAAATCAATTTTTCAAGAAAATTTACTTTTTTATAGTTTTTTTATATTTGACCTTGAATATTTTTTTGAGGATTGAGCATATTTTATGTGATTTGTTACCATTATTTTGATTTTTTTTTTGCAATAAAAAATTGTTAAAACAAATAAACTATTTTGAATTGAGGTTCAAATAGAGCGCATTTATACACAGAAACTATGTGCCGAGTTTGACAACGATTGATCAAAAACTGTAGGAGCTAGAGGTTACACAAATTCGAAAAAAGGAGATTTGAGAAAAACGCATTTGAAAATAAGAGTGGCAGTAAAATAGTAGTAGTTCGACCGAAGGACACTCACTGAAACGCTTATATCTTTTATACGGCGTGGAATTTTGGTTTGAAATTTTCAGAATATATTTTTGAATAGTTTTACTATCGATTTATGAAAGAAAAAAAAATTGAATTTTTTGAAGCCTGTACACCTATTTCCCCCCTTAAATGCATACAGGTTTAACACAAACAACTATAAAATGTTATCCATAAAATTATGAACCGTGCCTCCGAAAAGGTATCCATGCGTTGCACGATACTAAAAATAATAATTCACCTGTTCATTGTTACGATTGCCTGTTTAGAAATCACTTCCTCCCAGGTACTTTCGAGAAGAAAGTTCGCAAATTGAGATAATGGCGTCGATGTAATAAGGCCGAGAAAATAATCACACAACAATGTTAGATTTAAGCCAAGCCTCCTGCGATCTCCGACATTAACATTTGCTTAAACATTTACTTGAACATTACTATAAACATTTTTTTCTGGTAAACGTCTCCTCCGTTTGTTGAAAAATGGTTGAAACATTGGGACGAAGTGACGTGGCCACACGTTTCGTCTAGTGGTCTGTGGCGAGGACGTAACTGCGCACTGAACACTTGACGTTTCCGTAAATATCAAGATTAGTTCTTAGTTATTAGGAAGAGATGCTACATCAGGGAGAAAATACAGATTGTATAGATATTTATTTATCAGGAAAGATTTCTGGCCAATATTGATTATTACACGTCCTGTATGTACCATTTAAGAATTTCGTCTACGTAAACAATTAAGCCGACCTTAAGGATGGGCGTACGCTGAAACATCGGTCGCGCAGCATGTTCAGCGCAGTTGTGAAATGTATGAGAAACATGCACGTCTCAGCGTACGTCGCTCCATACACTTCCATACAACACAAAAACCAAAACTATCTTGCGCTGAACATGCTGCGCGACCGATGACTCAGCGTACGCCCATCCTAAAAGACGTCAAGTTCTGATGTGGATGTGAAGAGATTCTCACGGTTTTAGTGATAAGATTGCAGTTATTACATGTCATCAGGAATAAAACTCAGATTTCAAGTAAGACCGCACTACCTCGAATTTTATTAGGTATTTATTTATCAGGATTTTGAAGAACTGGGTTTAACTATACTACATGTGCAAGAAAAATTTCACCAGAAATACGAATTAATCCTTCTTGCTACTAACATTCGTACAAGACCTAAATGTACCATTTAAGAACTTCAAAATAAGTATTGTCGTAGATTTACACAGGTTTATGGACCCTCTACATATATATGCTACTACTCTACGTATAAATTAATAGAATTTATTTACAGATGAGTTCTTGACAGAAATAATCATCCATTACGAGAGAATTTATTTACAATTTATTAAACCCATAATTATTAGGCTCGCGCAGTTGACGTAACCCCAAAAACTCGTTCGGTTTATTCTCCATGACTGACAGCATCGCGCGACTGCTGTAAAAAAATTAACCCCCTGCCTTTCCCGCTTCGCCCGGGAGGAGAATGTTTTCCACGGAAAGAATGAACATTGCAACTGCAAACAAGAATTGTTCAAAGCCATGCCCCCATTGTCAAAGTTTGTAGTAATGTTCAAGCAAATGTTCAAGAAAATGTTCGTGTCTGATGCCGCAGGAGACAGGGTTTTAGAGGAACAATATGTATTAATATCTCAAGAAAAGTTATTATTAGCGGGTTGGAATTACGTCACAGCAAAAAAAAAACTGGCCACAACATAATGTTGGCACCCATTGGCTTTATTTTTTTTATTTTATTTATTTCTAAGCCCGCAAATACAGTTCGCAGGCAAATAGACGATAAGTGCAAGTAACATAAAAATGTTCCCAATATAAAACATGGTAGTAGAGTGTATTTATTGGTGACCGGACAACTCAGAACGTCTTCAGAAAAGCCTTTAAAAGTGACGTTAAAAAATATTAAGAATTGGTTAAATAGGTTACGTTAAGTTAGGGTTAAGGGCTATTTTAAAATTATTTCTATCGAGAACTCACCTGTAAATAAAGTCTATTAATTTATACGTAATTTTTTCGTTTCCTCGAGTTTCAAATCGCAACGGTGCTGAAGAAGTTTTCACTTAAAAAATCGTAGTATCACATGTACACCAGCGGTTGCGTGACAAAAAGTTTAACATTGTTGCGAAATAATAATGTTTTGTAAAAATGATTAATTTGTTGGAATAAAACTAATGAGGTAATTTATTAGAAAAGCTCGCACGATATTTTAATCCACCCCGAGCTTTGGGCCCAAAAGATCCCACTCGCATGATATTTCAAGTTTTTAAAAGCTTTCTGTGGTTTAAGAACCTTGGATTTGGTTAGACAGGCCTCAGGTTTTGGCGAGTTAATAATTATTTTATAAATAATAATTTTGGCGAAGGTCTTCGTATGAATTTGGTAGTATAAATATGCAGGTTGTGTCCGGATACCTGACAAATCAGCGATTCCTGGGCTTATAAAAAAATGTACTACTGCCATTTAACATAAACTAAGTCGTAACGTGGTATGTGCTCTGTCTCGATCCATGAGCACCGTCATACAGCAAGATTTAATCTAAATAAGCTCAGGAATCGCATGTTCAAGTCTGTCAGGTACGACCTGATATACCTGTTGTACCGCACGGTATCAAGCATTATCCTCAATTAAGACTTAGTAGCTTTATTGTCATACCCTCTCTTTTTATTTTCTCTGCAGGTATGTATTATATTTGACACTACTATGTTTTATATTTCATTTTGATTACCATTATTTCTGTTATCGCTACAAGCATTTCCGTCTTTTTTTTTACATGAGCTCCACACAGGAGGCCCTGAGGAAAATAATTTCCCTCAGGGCCTATGTCATCTTTGGGGATACTGTGTGGAGGGTTTTTTAAAGAAAGGAGGGGAGAGTTCTGGGAAGGAAAGGGGTTTAAGGGGTGGGTAGGAATCTGGGGTTCAGTGTGTCGTGGTCATCCGCCTCCAAGACCTAGACAAACCTCACCCCTTGAACCCGGGCACCCCTGCTAAATCACCAAACGTAGCGAACCACTTGGGGTGACCTATGGCAGAGGTGTTGGTTATCCAATAAAGGTTCCCGGGGCGGCGGTACCCATTCCCGCCTCCCAAATTGAGTAATCTAGTAACAATTAAACATTGATTACTCATGCTGTGAACATTTCTAATTGGAGTGTTAATATCTATGTACATCCCAACGGCAATTCTATTATTATAATAATTGTTAAACACTATGTAAATGTCTCAAACAATAAATAAACAATAAACAGTGATAGAACATTCATTTGAAAAGGGTTAAATTATAACATTATTATCAATGGCAAGGACAGCGAATTTTGTTCAGTAACCATGCGCAAATTTTATCAATACACTTAAATTATAATATACATTCTAATGTTGTTTTCGTACCGAGTCGACAGTCGACAGACGTCACGCAGTAGCTTTTACAACGAAATTAAGAGAAAACGAGATTTCATGGACGAATTTTTGGAAACCATCCAAGTGCGATACGCTTTGATATTACAGTTGGCGGTTCCACTCAAATTCACAAAAAGAGCAAAGCATCAAATCAGTTTACATTACGAAGTCCGGGGATAACTTTAGCCCTTTGAAAAGGTGCCCACGAAAAGGTCGTCGCTTGGACTGCCTCAAAAATCGGGAAAATGGAGACAAAGGATCAAATAAAATCAACAGACAATCTTGTGAACACGTTCCCCTCGATGGCTTCGGTCAATGCGATGTTGAAGATCTTTCAAGTAAAGTAAAGCACGTGTCTATTCGATTCGGATTAATTTAATCAGAGTTGTTTGCTTGTTAATAGAGAAGCCAACACAGACGTGCTGGTTTAAAAACGTGTTATAAAACACAAAGGATTGGGAATAAGATTCATCAATAGTGTTCGAAGTTAACTTACTAGCAAGTATGTAGTATCCCCCTAGGACGTAACCCCAAAGAACGTAAGAACGCTACTTATCTTGCGCTGGCACATTTCTTGCTTTATCCCCAATCAAACACATTGTCTGACGCTGACTCTGGGCATATAATTATATCATTGACTTTCTCAATCGTATGATTTCTTTACTTTTCCTAATCTGATTTATTACGCCAAAAGTATTTCTATTGAATCCCCTGTTTGAAAGTTAGTGTACTTTGTTCATAATACAAATATAATATTTACGTGAAGACAATATTAGCGAAACTCAATAGAAAATCTGGAAACGGAAAAATCAGAAAAAGATATTGGCACCTCGAACCAGGTCCTTCCGCTTTCCGGGCGACTCGCTTACCACTGCGCCGAGGTGTCGATATCCAATTCAATCATTTTTAACTGCATTATACTTCGAGCTAAAACTAAGAACAACCCACATTATCTTCATTTTCTTAACGCATATTTTATTGGCTGCTATCTTTATGTATGACTGTAAGATTCAAACGCGAACTAAATGCAATCTAGAGAGTGTCTGGATAAATCTTTATCCATTTTATTTACTACGCGACATCCATTGACTTTCCTGCAAGTCTAGGATGAATATTTTTATTTTAACTATTAAGAGTAAAACCTCAAATTGTAATATTTAATTAAGTGAAGACAATACTAGCGAAACTCAATCGAAAATCTGGAAGCAGAAAAATCAGAAAAAGATATTGGCACCCCTGAGGCTTGAACCCAGGTTCTTCCGCTTTCCGGGCGACCGCGCTGACCACTGCGCCAAGGTGTTGATATCCCATATTGTTTTCATTTAATTAAATATTACAATTTGAGGTTTTACTCATAAAAGTTAAAATAAAAATAATATTTACGGCGTACTTCTTGCAGAAAACCTTACAATAAGAAGGTCGATCGGCTGGCTCTTTGAGAAGAGAAAATACCACATCGTAACTATGTGAGACTTCTTGTGGTTCATATAGTAGTATTAGACATCTTCAACCATTCCATAATATAATACAAACTAACTATTTAAACGAGAGACAACCGACCAAGCAAAGGACAAGCAAAAGCGTAGACTCTAGCGTACCGTTAGTTAAATTAATGTAGTTCCAAATTAGTACGGTAAAACAAAACAAAATGTTGGCGTTGAAGAAGAAAGCGTGAAGTGTCACGAGTTTGTAAACGTCGTCAAAGGCGATAGCGCGAAACATGCTTTCATTTGCAAAAATAGAAGCATTAGTTCTGATACAGCTTTTCAAAGAACGCAAATAAAATGTACGGATGCCACATTTTGGTGAACTCCCAGTATGTATTTATAAAATAATACAATTCCCCTCAATGCCAGCATCTTCCGAGATACAGATTTGATGGTTTCTTCTAAATCAAAACATTCTCGTTAAACGCTTAGCATTTATTAAATAGATGTGGGATGTATATTTTGTCTTCATTAACGCTCAAAACTTTTCGGAAAAAAGAAGTGCGTTTTGAAGGTCGCTTGCGTTCGTGGAACGCGAAGACATTTCTTAGAAAGGAGATAAACGGTGAATAATTGTTTAATGCACTCCTCGGAGGTCATTTGGCGACATTGCCCTGGAATCGTTTAAAAATACCAATAAAATCTGACGAATTTCTAGGGTTATTTTCACACGGCGCGGTTTTCAACCGCGCCCCCGACGCACAGTTACTAATTTTGAGTATCTAGAGTAACTTTATTATTTTTTTTGGGACACTACAAATTATCATCATATGAAAAAATTGTTAAAAAAGTATATTGCGCGATTCAACCTGGTACAGTCGTTTTTAATACTTACAGCAATCTATATACATGTATACAAATTTAGTTTCCGTATTTTTGCGTTCGCGAATCTTGGAAAGTAATCGATAGATTGATTCAAAATTTTTACAGAACGTTGCAATTTAGCAGAAAAGTGTTACTATATATAATGGTAAGCTCTGGCGTAATGAAATTTGTATATATCGATCTGTTTATCAAAAATCACCTTGGTGCTGAAAAAATTTAAAGTTGTTAAAGTAAACCCTGAATATATCACAAAACAAAAGTTAATTTGACACATTAATATCCATTAAACACAGAAAATGTAATATTTTGCTGGATACATTCGGATACATTTTTAAAAGTCGCGATGAATTCTATACTTAAAGAAAAAATACGTTTAGAAAAATCGTTACTTCAATATTTTTATCACACTAAAACACATGTTAAATAGTTATGATAATCACTTGCTTTCTTAGATTCATCATAAAGATGCAGGAAAACACAGTAATTATAGTTGAATTATCACGATGACGTGAACACGTCGTCGACCCGCAGAGAGATCCAAACTCGACAGACATAAAATTACTCGTTCGCGTTTCGAGGTAGTCAGTATTTGCGATGGTGCCGTACGTCGCAAGCAGCTAAATTATATATATTTTTTTTAATTCTTAAAAAGATTAGAAATTTAGGTACCCAATTAAAGTAAAATGAAATCCAGAAAGAAACCTTGGGTTTTATAAAAAAATACGCTAGATACCTCAAATTACTAACTGTGCGACGGTGCGGGCAACGCTCGTGTTTTTTTATTATTTTTATAATAAATAATTTTGGCGGTTTTCACTGAAAGTTTTGTAGATGTGTATTTACCAATGGCACGAGCCGATTTTTAAGCTGTGATAGTTAGGTTTTTATGTACGGTGTATCGAGCCAGACGGCATTCGATTATAATGCAAAACCTTGACTTTCTTCAGAAATAAAAATCCGGTATTATTCGAATATTCCGTCAATAACACAGCTTTAGAAAGAGTTACAGAAATGAGAGATCTGGGAATTATTTTGGATGAAAAACTAAGTTTCGCCAATCATATCCATCAAATTGTGACCAAAGGTATGAAAACACTAGGCTTCGTATTACGAACAACTAAAAATTTTAATTCCTTACAAGCCGTAAAACTAATATAAGTATCTCTAGTTAGAAGCCTAATCGAATATAACTCAGCAGTTTGGTCCCCAACCTACAAAATTCACATTAATAACATTGAGCGAATTCAAAAAAAATTTCTGCGTTTTATCAATTTTAAATTAAGTATCCCAGTAGAAGACTTGAAAAACGATTACTTATTAAATATTCTAAAAATACATACATTAGAAGACAGACGTAAAATAAACGACTTAACATTTTTATTCAAAATACTTAACTCTAAATTCGACTGTTGTGAACTTTTGCAACTCATTAACTTACGAATACCCACAGTAACAACACGACAAAATACAATATTCTATAGCAGCACTCATAAGCGTAACTACATTGCCCACTCTCCGATACAACGACTTCACACCATGGGGAATAAGTACTTGGGTGATGTTGATATTTTCAATATTAACTTGGCGAGTTTTGTGGATCATCTAAAAAATTTATTTCAACACTATCACTAAACACATCTTGTAAACCAATAAAATAGCTGTATTATTTCTATGTTTATGTTTATGTGTTTGTATGACTTGGTGTATGACTTTTATCTAATGTAGTTTTATTTGTATTATTTCCTAGTTTCAAAGTATCTGTCAAATTAAAATTACACTACAGACGTTCGACTGAAAAGTTTCCGGCCCGAAAACGCGATGTGTTTATACAGAACGATATTAAATTACCCTGAAATTAGCGAACTAACAGCTTGCATGTACGTGTACCTGTAAGCCTAAGAGGCAATTGAGATTTAGGGTTTTAATCCGTGGAACTTACGAAGTAAGACAATCTATTTCAGTAAAGCCAACGCAGAGATTTTGATTTTAAAATTCTTGAATGAAAAAATATGCATTAAATTTAATGGCGTTAGATATTTGGTGTGTGTGGTGGCAAGAGATACGAGACATCACGAGGTTTATGAGGTATAGGTAGATATGCAAGTGCTCCCTGGGGGACTAAACAGCTGTACAGGGTGTGGAACCCGTCGTACGACAGATGCTTTGGAATTTCTGAGACAAAATCGAATTAGGCTAATTAATCTAATAACCATGAATTCATATTACATCTAAAAATATATAGGTAGAAAACAGCAATTAGATAAATCAGCGTTTGTGTTTTTCTTAATATATTCAATAATATTATTATTCAATTTTTAAAAATCAGTTAATTTATAAATAAGTTCTGCTGTGTTATCATTGTTACGCATGACGGCTGTAGCTGTTTGGAAATAATATAAATTATATAGAAGGCGAAACAGCTGTAACGCGTAATAATAATTACACAGCAGAAGAACTTGTTTATAAATAAACTGGTTATTTTATAAATTAAATTAATAATATTATTGTATTAACAAAAATAATTATAAAATCTGGAAGGGAATTACTTTTTTATTATAAACAACTTTCGCAAGCAAACATATGACAATTCATTGAAAGAGAGTGTTATTATCAGAACAAAGAATGACTGAGAACATGAACATTTGCTTACGCATTACTATAAACATTGACGGCCCCATTGGCAATGTTTAAATTAATGTGTACGCAAATGTTAATATTTTCGGTCGGATAGGACCCTGCTTAATAAAAAAAACATATTACACAACCAGTAATGGATCATGATTAGGTCCCTTTCATAAAAATAAATGGAGTTTTCTTCTTTCTATTTCGGCGGCCCTGAGGTAATTCCCCTAAGAACCTATGCCATCTTGAGGATGCTGTGTGGAGGGTATTTTTAGGAAAGAAAGTAGGGGAAGTTCAGAGAAAAAGATATGAGGGACGGGGTCTGTGTGTCCAGGAGTTACGGACTTATGAATCTATTCCTCCCACTCCAAGAGCTCAAAAGGTCTTTCAACCAGTCTCAATCCGGCCTGCCACACAGTTGGTGGGTAGACGAATCCAACGCCAAGATCCGGACAAACCTCACCCCACGAACCCGGAAACCCGTGCCTAGTTACCAAATGTAGCGAACCACTTGGGATGATCTATGGCAGAGATGTTGATTGTCCAATAAATGGTTCCCGGAGCGGTGATACCGTATCCATCTCCCAAATTGAAAACTTTGTATATAATTTAATCTTTAGTTTTACACACGAAAGTAAGACTTATTTCTTTAACGCGATCCAAATAACGAAGACAAAATCTAATAAATCTACCATCGAAAACAGCAGTAAAAATAGCGATAAACAACGATGTCTCAAATGGCGACAAATTATCAAATTAGTGACAGTCCTCAGAATTTTAGTTTTCAGAAAATATTGGGTTCGAACAAAACTGGGCGCGTCAGAAACAACAAAATTATGTAAATTGAGATGTAATTTCTACGTCATTCGAGTCTTATCAGTAAGTGTAGTCGATATTCTGGCGTTTGGAAGGTTGAATGCATCGTAGTTACGAATCCTTGATCTGCTTATCAAAATAAACGTGCAAAGCAAGAGACACGATTATAATACCCAATATTTTATTTTTTATTTTTATTTTTTTGTTATAAAAATACAAAAACAGTACAAGGAAGCTTTTGACTGTCCAACTAGGAAGGACTCCCGTTCTAGGACAGTTAAATTGATAGGTTTCGAATGCATTAGGTACATGATGATTAATATATGTAGTGTTAATTAAAATTGAAAAATTACATTTACCTAATTATAATATATGTTACAGTTTTATAATTAGTTAAGCATCGAATATAAAACGTATAGTGTTTTCGAATTTCGATTGAAATAAAAACAGTAGAGGCAAAGAAATTAAACATTTGGGTAACAAAAGAAATATAGTAAATAAAAGTACGTATACAATAAAACAGTAACGGAAAAGAAAATAAAAGCAGTAAGGGAAAGGAAATAACATTTGGGAAATAAAAGAAATATAAGGCGCTCGTAAGACATAATTATCTACTGAACCAGTAACAATTTGTTATTTTTGAATACTAAAAAAAAAACAGTATACAAAAGAAACAGAAGAGGAAAATAAAATAAAAATTTTGGAAACAAAGAGATACATACCATTAACCATTTTAGTATTATTGGATACAACAAAACAACAAAGAAAATCAGCATAAAAACAGTAAAGAAAAGAAGATTAAAATTTTTAAAATTTTGGGAACATAAGAGATGTACAGGGTGCTCGTAATATATAATTCGCATATAACATTTTTTAACCCATCCTGACCTGCGACGTGTATGTAGTACACATTGCTTCTTAAAATTTTAATATCTCCGTAAATATGGAAAATTCGAGGTTTAGATTTTAGGTAATCCTCCGTTATACATTCACCTATTAAATTAAAAATTATTTTTTCTAATAATCAGTACCTATCGGGCACATTTGAGGTATTTTGTGAAAATCGGAACTAAATTTACCAATACAATCAAAAGTATGGCATACTACAGCAGTGGGTGGGACGTACAGCGTGTTTAGTAGTGCGACACTATCCACGTCTCGCTCCCACCAACTTCGCTATAAGTGAGTGCGAGAAGAGAGCGAAAAGTCGCGTTTTTTCTTTCGATGCGGTATGTCGGGTGAATAGCAACCTGCACACATCCACTGCGAGACTTTTCGGCAAGTGGCGTGGGTCTCGGTCGCTCCGAAGTGAACGTGTGCGAGGCGCTAGTGTTAGCGAGCACTTTTAGCAGGGGTTGTAAAGCGGTTTATTATTTCCGTTCGACAATAAGCAAAAATATTTATTATTAGTACGTATTTATTATAGAATATATCTAGAAAATACTATTTTATACGTTTGTGAATACTATTTTGCCATTATATTATATCTATAATTATTAGTGAATCATATTAGGTATGTTACTTTACAGTTTTACGTTATTTCTCCGTGTGGGTTTGTGATTCATTTATTGATCAGCGATTTAATTTCGTGTATATTATTTACGGTTATTATAATTACTAGCAGTTAAAACCTGCTCCGCAGATTTTTGCTGCTAGGTTCTGGGTTCAGCTTCGCCCAGTTAGAGTGTTTCATGTTAAAATGGTGACCATTTTATAAATACGATAGGAACTGTTTCCAAAAATAGCCCGTTCCTCGGAACCACTGTGATCCAGTGACAGCTAGTCACCGGAACAAAGTAACCGGGACAGGCAAAGACGTCACATGTAATATATATCCGCGTGATACAACTAAGTATTACCGTCAATCTTTCGATATCGGGAAGAGATACTCAAATTTACAAAATCGTAGTACTTGTTCCTAGAGGAAGCACGTTCTCATGCGACCTGCTAATGGAAGTGGCGCCATCCTTTGACAAATTCTTGAATTCGAAACCGAATAACAACGGTAGCTATGTTTGAAATTTTACGTACACAGATGTTTATGTGGCGTGGCGCGTACAGCGTGGCGTCAGAGATGCACTCAAAGCCGGGTTCTTAAATTTTAATTTATGCTTTCGTTGGTATAACGCTTGCTTTCGGCAGAAATCATATCCGAAAATTAAGTTTGAATGAGTTGTGGACAAAAGAAGAACCATTTTCTCAGCCATTTTTCATGGCAGCTATGTCTCGAGATTTATAAATATTTACATTTGATATTAGGGAGACAAGGCGAGAGAGATACAAAGCGCCTTTAGACAAGCTAGAGCTTATAAAATCAATTTGTAGATGTATTTAAATCAAATTACTCTCCATCGACTGACAAAATCGTGGACTAGTGTTTGGTGGCGTATAGAGGCAATCGTCGATTTTGGGTACACATGAAGTCGAGCCAGCTAAGAATGGCATAAAAATATGGGTGGCAGCGGATGCTAAAACAGCATACATATATGACATTCAAGAAGCAAATCAAGGCAATCGTGTTGTAATGGAATTGTTGTTACCTAAATATGACACAAATAGAGGCATAACCGTAGATATTTTTTTTTACTTCAGTCCCATTGGCTGACAATCTTCTGTCTAAAAATCTGACTTTAACTCTCTTGCTAAGAAAAAATATGAGTGAATTACCCAAGGAGTTTTTACGGTCAAAAGAAAGGTCATTGCATAAAAGCCTGTTTGGTTTTTCTCCAAATAAAAAATTGGTGACTATGTGCCTCAGCAAAATAAAGCGGTTTTGCTGCTATCTACTCAGTTTCTGTGCAATAAAATCAGCCAAACCGAAGCCAAAAACCAGAAATTATTCTACATTATAATAAAATAAAATGTGCCTTTGATCCGGATGACAAAATGACCGCTAAGTACTCTTGCATAAGGTCGACAAGAAGATGGCCGTTTTTCTTATTCATGAAAGTGACAGACATCGCAAAACTCAGTACATACTAATTATGGATTAAAAAATATCTGGTGCCGGAAAAAATATAAGAGAAGCAAAAGAAAATGCTATATTAGAGAACTTAGCTTAGAGTTGGCTAAACCAAATTTTATAAGAACAAAAAAATTGTAGGATTAAATTCCATAAATAATAGCGAGATGCTTTTGGCACGGTTCTATCCTATTATCAGCAAATGTCAACCGAAACTGCTGATAAAAATGAAAATATACCAAATCAATCAAGAGAATCAACAAGCAAACCAGTATCCCGAGCAATGTAGAAAACAAAATTTACGAAAAAAAAATGTACAACAGAAAAAATAGAAGCACAATAGTTTGTCACATTTGCCAAAAATCTGTGTGTACAAGTCACAGAAAAGAAAAAAAAACATTCATGGCAGAAATTGTGAAAAAATTTAGTTTCAATTTTATTTGGCTTTCGAATTTTTGTTGTAATGTTTTTTACATACTTATTTTTGTGTAAACTTTCGTAATTTTGTTTATTGTTTTAGTTATAATAGATTGTTAAATAATTAATATTTCGATTTGCTCTTCAATATGTTATTTCTGTAAACATACTATATTCCTATTTCATAAAACAAATATATTAAAAGGTTTGAAATCCCTGGCGCAACTCTCCCCCCTCCCCGCAGAATGGTAGAACACAGTGAGTTCGACGCTCGCCAGTAGCTGCTCGGCGTTCATTCAGCGTGGAACCCTCGCCCGTTTTGAGAGCGTCTACCGATGTTTTTTTTCATGTTTTCGGCAATAAAATATGAATTATTATAATGTTTGACTACAACTATAATTAAATAAAGCATTTTGCTATGAATATTGATATTTTTCGGCTTTAAAATCGCCCATTTTTGCTTGTAACTTACAACACACGCACTGTGTAGTGATTACACTGCACCGAAGCGCGCGGATTTTTTTAGCACAGTAAGGGAAAGGTTAATAGTGTTTCTGACTCCGTCCTGCCTAAATCTATCAACCATTTAAAAAATAAATTACGCTGTAAAACTAATATTAAACAATAAATTACGCTGAGAACGAAAAACAACTTTTTTTTTTAAATTCCTCATTATGAGCACCCGCTAAGGGGCCATCCATAAATTACGTCACACGAATTTCATGATTTTTTGACGCCACCCCCCCCTTGTCACATTTGTGAAACCCCCTCCCCCCTAGAATTTCATGATTTTTTGACCCCCCCATACCCCCTGTCACACTTCTCTACTCCCCCCCCCCCCCCCGTAATTTATGGATGGCCCCTAAACTGCCGAAGCAGTTTGTCGGCATGTCAATTTAACAATGTTAATTTTAATAGTAAAGCACACATGTAACGAGAAACCACAATGCAGAAAAGAAACCCTGTGGAAAAAGCTGTTTATCAGGAGATTTATTTAATTTATTTATTTAATATAAACGGTATACATATACCATAGCCACGAATTACCTATCACAAAATCGTAGTTAAAATAAGAAATAATAAAAAAGAATACAACAGTTAATTGTGGCTTTTAAATTAAGAAATGACAACATATAACATTCTATAGTGCAAATAAAGTTAATACTGATATAAAATATTTGATAATATAGCCTTCTTGTACCTATTTTCGTTATTTGTTTTTGGGGTGTTATGCCGTGATGCGCTACCTCCTTCTCCATTGGCTAAAGAAGGAGGTAGCGCAACACGACATAACACCCCAAAAACAAATAACGAAAATACTTTTGGCCGTGAAAATCTAAAAACTTACCCTTCTTGTACCTAGCTTCCGTGCAGTTAAATAGATCTGCCACATCAGCATATCTATTAGTAACTTCATGTAATCTAGGTACAAGCGAGTGTTTCGTAAACTCAGTCCAGTTATTGTAGCATTTAAACAGGATTTTAGAACGAGTGGCTCTCGTGGGTACATGAAATTCAATGAGCTTAGTTAAATCAGGATTGTCTATTCTACCATTTACAATTTTGAACATAAGTATTAAGTCGGATATAATTCTTCGACCGAGTTTTAATAAATTTAATGCTTTCATCAAGTAATTATAGTTTATGTTTTCAATGGGAATGCCGAGTTTAAAATGAATGTCTTAGAAAGGTATGTTGAATTTTCTCTATTGAATGTGAATGTATTTTAAAATGGGGGGACCAGATCGAGGAGTTATATTCGACTTGACTACGTACTAAGGATGTATACAATTTTTTTAAAGTTGAAATATTCCTAAAACCTCTGGAATTTCGAAAAAAGAAACCAAGCATTTTCATTCCTTTATTAATAATTGTGAAGAGCGTGTGTCGTAATGTCATCTATCAGTCAGACTTGCATGTTCAGAACACACATAATGGTTGCCTGGAGTTCTTCTACCTTGATTACCCTAATTTATAAGTATTTATTTTGTTTCTCTGAAACTCGTAGTACAAGCTGGAAGCATTTGTGGTCGATTTTCTAAAATAACCTTTTTTTGCTTTCTTGTTTTATTTTGACCTTGTTGTGGTTTATTCTATATCCTCTTGTTGTCTCGCCGTTCTAGAGCATCGCGAGAAACATCTTAAAAGACTAGATAAACACATCTTAGATTCTGAATGGATGGGAATAGTTACCGGCTAGCCATTCGTAACAACTCGGTTAGACCGTTATTGTTCATTTTGAACCAGAAGACGGGAGAGCATGCTATCAAAAGGGCAAGCTGAATTAGCATTCTACTCTATTTATTGAAATCAAGTACATTTTGCGAAAGTGATATTCATTTAATTCTCTTTGGAAATCTTTACGACACCTATATTTCACTTTTCTTGAGCCTGTTATTCAGTCATAAAATGATTCATTGTGTTAAGGCGGCGCTATTCGGCTGAAAAAGAAGAAGATGGAGAGATGTGTAATTACGAATGTTGGACAGAGCGCGCTAATATTTTAAGTGATGAAATCGCAGCGAAAATGGCGAAAAAGCTTAATAAAATATGACTCGTTTAAAATAGAGCAAAAATCTCGTGGAACGTATCTTAAGTATCATTTAAAGAAACATTGTGAATTTTTTCACAAATATAACTTGTAAAATAATAGAAATAGACTTGTTTTAAATAATTTTCGGAGCATACTTTACGATTTTTTTTTATCGAGGGAATTTCATATAATTTGCGTTTCGGCGTGGAACGTATCTAGATATTATCCTCAAAACTTCAAATGTTTAAGGGAGATATGTAAGAAATCGGTCGAAATTCGAATAGTGGACCCTTAAGCGCGATTGGACTGTTTGCTGTTTTAATATCTATTTATTATAATTTCACTTACCGACAAACTGCTTCCTGCATTGCACTTATTCTTATTCTCCAGGAAGGTAAGTGTTGTTTGGAAAGATTTGGGAACGGATTTGGTGATATAATGATGACAAGCGAGATCAGGCGGGCGGCGCGGTGGAAATATTTTTACTTTGTGAATGGTTGCGGATTATGGACTTTGTAAAGCGATGCGGTTTTTAAGACTTGTGTCCTTTGCGGCGAGGTGAGAACAACTGAACTCAATAGGCAGAAGGCCCAATAGATAGTTGCCAAAGAGCAACATGCAATAATAAAATCGTGAACACATTGATTTTGAGACTTTTTGCTTGATGCCATAAAGGCATGGTACCAATTTCCATTTTGGGAATAGGGAAAATAATTATCCGCTGAGGGGTGAATTGTTTCTCCTGTTTGTCGCTTTAATTTACTGATTTTATTCCTTCCTCATCTGCACAAATGTTCCTGTGTTATGTTCTCTAATTTAAGTCTAATTTGAATATTATTTTCTCTTGAATTTCTGTTTACCAACTTTGGCCAGAATACAACGATTAAATATTTTTTTTCTATTTAAATGCAACTAAGTTAATGTTTTAGTGGTAAATTAATTAAACTACTAAAGGGTTATTCTTTGTGGTAGATTCACCAATTATCCGCCTGTACAACTTGTTTCCGGACACCGTGTATAATACCTAATTGTGTTCACACTGTGATAAACGTACGGCGCCATACTGGTCAAAACACAATAACAAATTATATTTGACATCAGACTCAATGGCAAGTCGCACCGAGTTTGCTCGATTTATGATTATTTTATAGCAATACGTAGGTGTCGTCAGATTATCTTTTCTGTGTCATTAGTTTTGTTTATGTGTTTTTTTACACTGGCTGTTACCCGGCATGCGTTGCAATGCCATTTAAATAAAATAAAAATTTTCTCTTCATTTCCTTTCACATTCATCCCCGTTCCCCCCTAGCGTCCCCATACCCTCCTGCGTTCCCCTTCCGCCTTCCACGCCTTACCCCTCCCTCGTCACTTCTTCCGCGAACTACACCTCCTTCGTTTCCCTCCCCCTCCTTCCTTCCCTCCCTGCCTCTCAAATATATGTTAAGTACACACATCTTCATTTATACAAATTTCGTAACGCCAGAGCTTACCATTATATGTAGAAACCTTCGCGGGCTTGCGCACAACAAATCACCATGGTTTCATCGCAATCGGATGAATGGTACGGCAGAGCGTAAAATACGAACAAACAAACAAATATTGATTTGTATATACAAGATTAGCTCCACACAGGAGATCCTGAGAAAATAAATTCCCTGTTATCTTTGGAGATGCTGTGTGGCGATTTTTTTGAGGAAAGGAGGTACCTGGACTAAATGATATCCGTGTTAGAGGTGGGACGAAACACAGATGCCGGCAATTTTCCACAGCCGAGCTGTTGAACGCAAGAATGAGTTGTAAGAAATCGCAGTAGGGAGGGAGAGGAAGTTCTGGGAAGGGACAGGGTATGAGGGGTGGATAGGAATCTGGGGAACAGGAATGACGGACGTAAGAATCCATCCCTTCCATTGCGGTGCAAGGCGATGGGTCGAAAGAGTCCAATTGGAGAGGTCAAAGGGTCTCTCTCAATCAGTACCTCTCAATCCAGCAAATTCATCCGCCGCCAAGACCTAGACAAACCTCAACCTCACCGAACCACTTGGGGTAACTTATGGCATTGGTTATCTGTTAAATATTATTGGTTATCTGATAGATGGTTCCCAGGGCAGCGATACCCATGCTCGCCTCCCAAATTGATAATAAATGTTATATGTGAATTCGCACAAAATTAAAACTGCCTGAAGTTAGGCATTTCCAAACATTGGGGTACGCTATGGGGCTGAAGGGATTAGGGACAGGGGAGGAGATGGGGCAGAGGACGTTTGGGAAGTACCTGAGAAATCAGATCCGATTACTGAATCCATTAAGAACGACTAAGCCATTAAAAAGGAACGTATCGATTATTACGATTGGTTGGTTGAATATATGTGGAATCATGTAGAAAACATGGTAGGCAAGTAGGAGAACATATAGGGTGTAACAGCACGTAACCGAAGGATTTTAAGGCGCCTATCCTCGCTCGAAAGGAAGAAGATGGAGAGATATATAATTTCGAATGTTGGAGAGAGCGCGCAATATTTAAAACGAAGCGAAAATTGTGAAAATGTTTAATAAAACATGACTCGTTTAGAATAGAGCAAAAATCTCGTAGGATTGTCTAAAACAACTTTAAAGAAACACTGTGAATTTTTTCATACGTATAACTTGTTAAATAATAAAGACAGGCTTGAAAATAAAAATTTTCAGAGCAAACTTTGGGATTTTTTTCTATCGAGGGAATTTCATATATTTGCGTTTCGGCGTGGGGAAGTGTAGATATTATAATGTATGTATAAATAACATATATTTTTGAAGAGTTTAAAAACTTCAAATGTTCAAGGGAGATTCGGGTAGCGGCGGCTTAATCAGAGATTCCTGAGAATATTATTTGATCTAAAAAATGTATATCATTTTCCTGACCTACGATATTATCTTTTCAATTAAAAGCATTCAGAATATTTTTCCATCATATGTTGCAACAGACGGGTACAGCGCAGCGGCAGGTCACGTGATAAGCACTCCGTCTCGTTCCAGCAGCACGGTAACAAATGAAACAACAACGCGGTAACAAATGAAAAATATTTTTTTGTTTTTAATAGAAAAAATATCACCGCACAGCAAAATGACATGTTCATTTTTTACTCCAAATATGCGCAGGAGTCGCTGGTTAAAATACCCCGGGTACGTGCTGTTACACTCTCTAAAATCATGTTTAATATGAGATACAACACAATTAAAATTTTATTTTATTTATTAACGCACGCCGGACGTCGAACCTGCGACCTCCAGATCGGTATCCAAGGATCTTAACCGCTCGGAGGTCTTCTAAAAGTTCTATAATGCGTCACCAAAAAAACAGCCTTTTTCCGATAACTGGAGGAGACAGATCTAAGAAAAAAGCAAATCCTGCTCAAATTAGTTGTTACGGGCAGCTGGCAATGGAAAAATTGCATAGAAGATAAAAAAAATGCACAGAACTCTCAGTGGCAAAGTTATATTGGGCAAAAAGGGGTTAGCCTGTTCGCTACTTCGTCAAATTTGTGCCGCCTGCACCATTCGTAAAATTTATACATTAATTCCAATTCCACGACCACATGCGGCGCAATCCCTCGCATGAAATCACAGGCAGTTTTATTAACCCCCGCGTTTAAAACATTACGCGTATTGAAAAACAATCTCACCCTCCCCACTTTGTAGCCAGTTATGCTCTGAATAATAATAATAATACAGTGGCGGAGAGATTCGGTCGGGGTGAACGCCACATCGATCCGCTGACCTCGCCGAAATAACGAGTCACATTACGCCACTGGGCGGAAGTGACGACACACCAAATGATAAATATTATTTTTTTTATTTTTGAAATAGGTGCCTATATACATTTTTTGGGATCCGAGCCGGCTGTAGGAGTAGCAGCTTGCCACACAAAACTACATATTGATAGGTGGGTCGAATCCCAGCACTGTAAAGAATGGGAGAGGGCACCTGGAATGAGACAATCTAAAGCACTCATAAAAGGACCAGACCCTAGACGAACCAGGAAACTACTCAATATGGACAGAAACTCGCTGAGGGAACTGGTAGGACTACTAACGGGACACTGCCATCTCAGGAGACACATGCAGAAATTGGGAGCGGAAAACAGTGGAAAGTGGATGCAGGAAATGTGAAGAGGATGAAGATACTCCAATTCACTTATGGTGCCAATGTCCTGCCCTGGTGGGATCTAGACTCAGATACCTGGGGAGACACAGTAGAGCCAGAAGACATAGCCACATATCCGGTGACAACCCCGGTGAACTTTATTAAAGGGAGTGGGTTGTTATTAAAGGATTGAGGTAAAATGGGAGTTAGCATAATGGGCATATGGCCAAGTGCTCACGGGAACTACTTGTAAACCGTCTCCGCCTTTAAAAAAAAAAAAACATTTTTTTCATTCCTCCTCTTTCCACCACATCTTTCAGCTTCACAACATACTCAAAAGGGGGATAATGAAATAATGAGAAAGGTGGGGCATTGCAAAACATTTTCCGTTTAAGTTAAGGGGTTATAGTTTAGTTTCACAGTTAGGAGATTTTTTTCTGAGAATACCTTATTATATATTAATGTAAAAATGTGTACACATGTTATGGTAACTTTTAACTGTATTTTAACATTTTTGCAGTTGTAAAAATAATAATTTTGAAAGCTGCTGTAGCTGATCTCCAGAAACTCCTCTTAAAAAAGGCATCTTGCGGTGACCACCATATCTCTAGACTGGATCATTTAAAATGAAAAAACCAAACGGATTTCGTTAAAGCAATGTATAATCTTCTAATTAATCGACGCAGGAAAACAATTTTTTTTTGACAAAATGGCGGCTTCTCAAAAAAATCAATTTTTGATCAAAATTATGGCCTTAAATTGTTTATAAAAAAAATATTTATCGGTGAGAATTGACCTTCGGTTAATAACCAAAAAAATATTTAAGAAACTTGAGCTTTAAAATTTGAGACTGATCGGTTCAGCCGTTTCCAAGACATCTTGTTCACCGACTTTAAAAACACAGTTTTGAGCAAAAACGCGTTCAAAGTTTGCTTCCTACTTTCAATGCTCTGACACGTCTTTACAAATATGCGTGTAACTTCATGTGTGTGTACTCAAATATATGTACCAAAAACGATATAAAAAATTCGATTTCTTGAAAATTCTAACAGTGTGTAAGCCACTTAAGTGGAGTGAAAAACTTATAAAGCGCATTACTAGATCGAAAAAGACAAGTAAAAGCATTCACAAACTATTCGTATATAAAATATATGCATAAAAACAGAAACAGAATGTTTTCCTCGCTAGGAGATCTTGTGCTAAGGCGAACTTTTGGATAGAGGGTTTTTTGAGTGACTTCAAACGGTTAACATCAAGATTTTATTAGTTAGCTTCTACGACTATTCTAGCTATTTTTTGCGGGGTGGCAGGGGCGTCGTCAGATTCCTGGCTATGGGGGGGTGGTGCTTAAATTTTTATATAGCTTACAGAGAATAAACTAGAAATATTTACATACAGGGTAACGTTTACCTGGCCTTGCTAATGGTATGCAGTGCTGGGTGGGAGTTTGTCGTATAACTTTACAGCTAAAAATTCACATCTTCTTTGTCCAATGGTAATATTAACTAAGGTTTATTTGGTCTAATTGCTTTGCTCTGATTTTATGATTTTGTGAGGTGCTTGCCTTTTTTGAACCAGAATATTTTTGTCATGGATATTTATTTTATATACATTTTAGTAAATGTCGAACTGTTTAAAGATTTCTATTGTTGACGTCCTTGTGGGGACCTTTAACATAATATATACGATGTGTTAGAGCCAGCGAAAGAAAGCCGATAGACGCCTTGAAATGCGGTGCTGGAGAAAAATGCTCAGGATTCCATGGACAACCAGACACTAATGTGTCCATTCTGGAAGCGCTAGGGATCCACAAGACGCTCTCAACTAACTATCTGCCAACAGAGTATTTTATGTTTGGACACGTTGCTCACCAAACTGAGGAATCCAACCCGGAGAAACTCATAGTCACTGGCAAAGCGGAAGGCAGAACAACCAGAGGAAGGTCAGCAATGCGTTGGAGTGACCAAGCATCACTGGTGTCCGGTACGTCTGTGTACACAACTCTCCATGCAACGCAGAACCGCGAGGAGTGAAGGAACTTTGTCTACCATGGAAATTGTAGGAGTCACGATCCTCAGTAATGGGACAGTACTCAGTAAGGAACCGAGAATCGAGAATATGTTTGTTGTGATGCATTTCTGAGTTAGATTTCGACATTGTGATTTGAGACTGCTGCTGAGCCCCATCCAACTAACTCATATTTCAAATCATAACATAATACTCTCCTTATATCCTTGGTTGACAAGATATTTCGTAATTTTTTTATAAGAAGTTGATGAGTTTTATTAGCTTTTTGGAGGTTTCCCATTAATGAGTGAATCCCAATAGAGTTTATCGTCAATTAAGATCCTAAAATATTCAATGCTTTTAGTTTGGGTTATTTATTCTATATATGCGGGCTAGTTCACCGAGGAGGATTGTTTTGACATTCGTTTAATTTGATCTTATACATATTATTTTTTCACCTACAATCAATAAAAAACTTATTTCTATTAATTCTGGCTTACCTGTTCACAAATCCAAATACGAAACACTGTAGAGAGATGATGTGAAACTTACCTGAAACAATAAGAAAAAACCCATTAGAATAATTTCAATTTGGAAATCGGTGGCATGGACAATATGCGACAATATCTATGTATGTATATAAAGAAGAGTATCTATGGCGGATATCGAGCAGGCAGCATGGATTTGATTTTTATGCAGATCGACAGTTTTATTCCGAAGTTAATAAAATACTTACTGCACATATGACCTTCAAAACAAGAGGAAGGACACTATTTACGTCTAATTACAAAAACTAATATAAAACAAGCAAAAACCTCAATATTCTCCACTGTATTAAATTTAGAGTTAAAAAATAAACAGCATCCAAAGCGTGCATTCATTCTCACGGATTGAAAATATCCACCTCGGAGACAAAATAAGCGCTACAAACCAAAATGATTCCTCCGCCTCCGATTGACTGGGGGAACGAGGTGCAAGCAGCACAATCTAAAGGGCATCGGGTATCAGGAGCGCAGAAGTTCGCAGGACAAAACGGTAAACGCTCGGAGACACGGCGCGGCGGGGGTGTCGAGGGCGGGCGGGGATGTCTAAGGGCAAGGAGGGAGGGAGGGAGCCCGGCCCGGGAGGAGGACGGACAGCCTCTCGCTCAGATCGCCGCAAACACCTCCTCGCTTTCGTGTTACCCTGGTAACTTTCCCATTTCATGTCACAATAACCCTATCGTCACAATATTGATGACGGTTTAAAACGGAACATTATATCAATTTGATGTGACAAACTGACGTTTCATTACGGCCATAACTGTATTTCAGGATCGTACTATACACAGCCGACTACCTGACGATAGTAGATAGTAGTAGGTACCGGCTTTGCTGTGGTGTTGGTGATCGTCTGTACACAGTACAGCGCAGAACGAGTAAGATATGAAACGAGTAGGGGGAGAATTTCCAAGGATTGTAAGGTAAGAGAAGAATTCTTACAAGTTTATATTTACAAGCGTTATTTTGCTTTATTTAAGTTGGTTGGTAGATATCTTAGAATTATAATTTTAAAATTAATGTTCAAGCCACACAATAAGATTTTAAAGTCCAAAGCTGTGAGATTATTTTTTTAGGTGCTAAGAAAAAATATCTGCTGGAAATAGATAGTTATAGCCAGCCTACATAATTGAGCAAAAGATTTGATAAAAAAAAATACAAATCGTGTGTATAAAAAAAATGAGATGTCGCTTTATATCAGTCTGTTATTGATTCCCAGTGTAGTTCCGGGATATCTTGGAACAGGTGGGAGGTAGGTATCCACAACATCCCGACTGACAACCGTTCTAAGTCCTTCCACCGAAACGAGTTTTGAAGGCTGCAAGGACTCGCCTACCTCTGCCGTTGCTTGTGCTCCTAGGATCGGTGATCCTTGTATCCCTTCCTTATATGGGGAGCCGAGATCCTAACAAAGGATGGATGGTATGGTATCTTTCTAAAGGATTTCTGTGTACATGGGCCTGTATTGTGCTGCAACCGATATGATGTAGGGGAAAACATATCAATTTTTTTTGTACCTTCCTTCCAATTATTGTATGACTTTTTATTATAAATTATAAAATATTGATGTCGGTTGTGTGTCTGTAACTCCGGTTCAATGAACTGTAGAACTCGGATACGCTTTGAATTTATTTCAAAATTGTAACTGATGATTGTGTGAACTGATTCAGTAAAGCGAAAAAAGAAGGTAGCATTTAAAAATAATAATAATTAACTAGCAGTTAAAAACGAGCACCGCAGGTTTTTGCTGCTAGGCCTTGCGGGCGGCTTTTGGTTCGGCCTCTTTTGGTTTGGCTTTTGTTTCGGCCTCGCCCAGTTAGTGTTTGTGTTTGACCATTTTATAAATCCAATACTGGTTTCAAAAATAGCCGGTTCCTCGGATCCACTTTCATCGAGTGATAGTCACCGGTACAAAGTAACCGAGAGAGGCAATGACGTCATACGTAATATATGAGAGATACTTTTAACAAATTCGTGGTAGTTATACCTAGGGGGGACACGTTCCCGTCCAATTTGCTGATGAAAGTGACGACATCTTGTGACGAATTCTAGAATTAAAGAAATAATTACAACGGTAGTTTTGTTCGAAATTCCACGTACACAGTGGCGCGACGCGTACGGCGTGGCGTCAACATGCACTCGAAACTGGGTTCTGAAATTCAACCACGCAGACGTTACCGTATTAATACAGTTCGATAATTCTATATTTAAAATGATTTTTTTCATTGTAATTTATTTTTGCGGTATTTGTCGGTAGGTATTTGCGGTTGTCGCTCTTTCAGCCAACGTTTCAGATAGCGTTACAGTGTCCATCATCAGGGCGGATGTAACACTGTAACGCTGTAGGACACGTTGGCTTCAAGAGATAGCGCAAAATGGCATTATACACCAAAAATAATTCACGACAAAGATTTTGGCACTGAAAATCTAAAATCAAAATTAATTTCGGTTTAAAATTTTGAACGATACAATTATTTTTCAAGTTGGACTATACGGTGATCATTTGAAAGGAAAATTTCTGATCGCCTACAAAATTTACAACGTTTGTTGGCAGTGATCCTTGTGTAATTTACATACTTTCAGCTTCTCACATCCTTCAATTATAATATTTAGTTAAGCGTAATAAATTTATGAGTCATATTTTAGGTAATTTTTAGCGCGAAAATAATAACTAAGAAATTAAATTACATATATTAGAAGTAGTGGCTAAAAGCTACTTGTCACGAAGAGAGATAAAAATGGTCATTTTAAAGAGAACGTAACAGACCCGCAAAAACCAGTTCACGACCTATAACAACAACGATACGAGTAACCGCGTCATGGTGAAGTAAAAAGCTACAAAAATTAAAATACAACTAAATGTTACCTATACAAAGCGCAAACGAGTTGTACGAAGAAAAAGAACGGAAAATGTTGAACCTTTACGCGAATAAATAAAAGAGATCCACATATATATTTTTTATGATACGAACGACTGACCATGCAGGAACAAACAACTCGTTCCAACAAGAAACTGCTCGTCAAGAGAAAAGAAGAAGAAAAACACCAGCACCGTGCCAGGCTCGGTTGCTTTTCTATAACGAGTTCGATAAAAAGGATTGCAGGACCAAAAATTAGTGAAACATATTCGTGCCAGGGCAGCAGAAGTTCCCGCAGGATTCTTAAACGATCTCTCCTTACAAAATGTCCCACAAGGACGCGCGAGTCCTGTCTGTTCCCTTTTTTCCGCAATTTATCCTGGAGAAGGGATGCGGCAGTGGGCACGGTTACCAGGAGCGCATAATGACTTTGGCGGTCGACTCGAAATCTGAGGTGCAGTTTGCCAGTTACTCTCCAAAGTAGGCCTTTTCATGTCGAGGGAGGCAGGAGGCGGTCCTTGGTGCGACGAGAAACAATAATCAATAGCGCGTGTGCGTGAGGGAGCGAATACGATTACCCGAACCACGACCGACTTGGCTTTCTGCACTCCGGGTAGAACATTATTTTTAGTTCCCAAGCTTTGTGGGCGGATTAAGGGTGGGGACGAAACGGCCATGCCGTGGGTAATTAAATGAGTATTCGAGTTGAAAAAACTTTTTTAACTGTACGATCTACAAAACATATTTGGGGTCGTTGATAAAAACTTCGTTAACGAACGTTCGGATTACCAGAAGATTCATAGTTTTGTAGAAGAAAAAAATGGTAGACTTGATGCATAAAGATAAAAGCTTCGACCTGCCTTATATGTTTTCCATTAGGAAGCTTTTAGATAAGAGAAGTTTCTGCTGTGTAACAACGCATTATAATCTAACAGTACTCTCAAAACAGGTATGAGCGGTTCTTTACTGAGAATTTTATCTTTTTCTGATTTTTCCTTTACGCAAATTCGATATAAATTCAACCGAAGCACACCATTCAGATTACACAGATTTTACACGTACACATTTTACTTTAGGTATAAAATATTTTCGGAAATTTCCTTACTCCGCTTACTTCTTAATACGCACAAATTATGTAAATAACAACTCTTTTCAAATTTATTACTACAATAAATAACTATTGGGGAGATGGTAAAAGTTCCATTTTTTTTCAAAATTCAAAATTTCCCTTGTCGAAAGATCTTGTGCCGCCATGTTGGATTTTGTTAGTATGAAGTGACGTTTGCCGAAAGGTTCCGCTTCTTTGTAAATCCGCACAAATTATTTAAATAACCCAAACTAAGAACCTAATATTCCATTTCGTGCATCCATCGATTTTGATTTTGTTAGTATCACCCCCCCCCCCCCCCCCGACAAAAAATGGTTGTTTTTTTACAATAGCTTCCCACAGGGTGCCCTGAGGAAAAACAATCCCTCAAGGCCTATATCAGCTGTGTGGAGGGTCTTTTTAGGGAAAGCAAGGAATGAGTGGTGGGTAGGGATCTGGGGGACAATGTCCAGGAGTGACGAACGTATGAATCCATCCCTCCCACTGCCGTGAAAGGCGAAGGGTCGAGAGAGTCCGGTCTAGGTCAGGTCTCCCTCAACCGGTCTCCCCCGATCCTGCCCACCATGCAGTAGGTGGGCCACCAAAACCTAGACAAACCATAAACCTCACCCCATGAACCCGGGCACTCCTTCTAATAAACCAAACGCAGCGAACGAGGGTGACCTAAGGCAGGGATGTTGGTTATCCAATAAATGGTTCCCAAGACGGTGGCATCAATACGCGCCTACAAAAGTCTTGCACTAATTAGGTTAAAACGGAATGTAACTTCAATAATTTGGAAAAAAGCCGAGTTAGGAAACCATATCATATTTATACATACCTGTATTGATATTTTCTTGTACTGTGACAATCATTATTTATTATGTTTACGTTGTTAAAATCATCAATAAATACGCCATTTTCTTATATACGCAAATTATGCGACAGCATAACAAGCGGTAAATCCGAAGTCGAAAGGCAACGAGATGAGATTGCATTAAATATTTTCTGACATTGACACAAATAATAACAAAGCGGATAAGAACAATAATTATTATACAAATACTTTATTATTGAGTTACATGAACGATGTTAATGTCAATGGAAAGGAAGAATCACGTGCCTTAGCACGATGTTTTTTTCCGCCCAGTTTCCACGTGAGAATCGATATGAAAAAAAGGACTGTCTATTTTTTTATAACGATTTTCGATCAATTTGCCGCGCAATATTTGACAGCTATCATTGTTTTACATAACTATGAAGAATGAGTTAATGATGAATGTAAGTAAGTCTAAAGTCGTGGTATTTGAAAGAGACAGTACGAAAACAATGTGCAATACAGTTGCGAATGATGCATGCTTGGAGCAGGTGGATGAGTTTGTGTATCTGGGTAGTATGTTAACGAGAGATGGGAAGGCTGATAGAGATATTGAAAGAAGGGTAAATGCAGGTAACTCCACTAATGGAGGACTAAACGCCGTTGGCGCCAACAAAAAAACTGTCCAAAGAAGCGAAGCTAACCGTCCATATTGGGAGTGCTGGTATGGTGTATGGCAGTGAGGCACGGAACTGGCGGAGGAAAGATAAAATTGACAAAATGCTGTAGAAATTGGATCCATGAGGCTTACTTGTGGTGAAACTAAGTACGATCATCTGAGAAACGTTAAGATCCGCAAAGAATGCAAAGCTGATGTAAGCGTAAAGAGTAAGATTAAGAAAGGGACGCTCCGATGGTTTGGGCGTGTAGAGCGAATGAAGGAGTGTAAGGAGAATGTATGACGCAAAAGTGAACGGTAGAAGAAGTCGGGGACGCCCGAGAAAGACATGGCTCGACCAAGTGAATCAGATACTTGAGTCGGGTCATGTCAAGAGTCAGAATAATAGAAGGGCATGTATTAGACGAAGCATGAATGTGTAAGGATGAGACCCATTTTTAAGGTAGCCTGTTTTACACTGCCTGGTCACTTTTCACCGCAAATAGAAGACTAAGAAAGGTGTTTTTTTGTGACTAACGTTTAGTAAAAACAGTTGACGACGACGACGAGTTTATGAAGACCGGCGTGGTCTAGAGGTGAGGCCTTTGCCTCGCAATCCGAAGGTCGCGGGATGGAATCCCGACGTGGGCTAATAAATTTTATTGATTAATTTGTGTTATTTCACAATTAACTAATTGAAAATAATATATGGTATATTTGCGGCACGTTCCCGAGTGGAAGACACAGAATTCAGAATTGAAACGTTGCTTGAAATGGCTTTAGCCATGTTTGGTGATCAAATCTGAATAGCCAGATACTTCTCCACCTTCCTCTTCCCCATCTCCTTCCCTCCTGACTACCTTCAGCCTCAACATGCCCTAATTGAGGATGTCATAGTAACATTGGCTCCAGATAGGAGCAGCTAACACTCGTGTGAGGTATTCACATAAAAAAAAATTGTGAATTACCTCAGAAAGGGCGTTCTATAATATCACGAAACTTTTTTTACACTAGGTCCATACAGAGTAAAATAATTCCCTCAGGGCCGTGTCATCTTTGGAGATGCTGTGTGGAGGGTCTTCTTATGGAAATGAAGCAGAGGAAGTTAAAAGCTATAAGCTAGGAAGGAAAAGGTATGAGGAGTGGGAATCTGAGGTCAATGTGTTCAGGAGTGACATCAATCCATCAGTCTCCCCGATCCGGCCCGCCACGCAGTATATGGGCAAACGCATTCGGTGCCAAGACCTTGGCAAACCTCACCCAATAAACGTTTTCCAACCAGGGTAGTTGGTTTCCAATAAATGGTTCCCGGGGCGGCGGTACCCATACCCGCCTCCCAAATTAAAAATAACTTTCAAGCACAGCTAAACAAATAATCGTAAATTGGAATATATTAACATATTAACTATGCATTAACAAATGTTTGCGAGGTGTGAGAGAGTTCATATTTTTAGGATAAACTGCCAAAAATAAAATTAAAAAATTCTTAGAAGATTTAAATTTGCACATTAGAGCAAAAATACTATCCGAAATAAGATATTTAAAATTATTTATTCATGGAAACGATTTTACCAAGATATCAGTTTTAAGTTTCGCTGTGTCAAGTTTTATATTGTGGGAGTTTAATCCAAACTTTGTTATTGTAAGGCAGAGAAAGTTTTTATAAACATGTCATAACATTCAATAGTTATAGTTAGTTAGTTGTAAGTGCCTAACTAGTCCCCAGAAATGACATTAAACGGTGTCAAAAAACTCGTAGTACAAGAGGGAAACTGGTAAATATACATTTATTTATTTATTTCAAAAACATACGGCACAACATGTGCCATTAACATAAATTATATTATATTTGTATTGTAAAACAATAACAAAACGAAAGTAACAACATAAATTGAAGTTAAATATAAAAACAAAAGGTAAAAAAAGGAGTTGAGGTAGTAAGCAGTAAGTAAAAAGTAAGATAGATAAATGAAAGTATAAAGTAAAAGCATAAATAAATAAAAAGGAAACACTTTGTTTTACGTCACTTTATTGATATTTCTTCCGTCTACCGGTTTCGGTACCTCCGTACCATCATCAGGACTGAATATAAAATACTGACAAATACAGGGAAATATACATATATATATACAAATTGTAAAAGAAAGAGACAGTAAATTAGAGTGGGACAGTGCGTCAGTTGTGGGAGGGTAGTGGGGGAGGAGCGAGCGGGATAACGGGAAACATACTTATAATAGGGCTGAAAGTTAAATTAAGTTGATTATTAATGATTTCAGCCTTTGCATTAACCGATTTTTTTTATTTCTAATGCTTCTAAGTTATTTAATCTTAAACCTATCCTAAACCTAACAACCTAGGAAAATTTTTAATTAATGCTAAAGACAATGAGGACATACTAAGCCACTCGGGCGTTTATAAAATTTGTTGTAATGATTGTCCAGCGTTCTATATCGGACAAACGTCACGCAATGTAGAAACTAGAGTAAAGGAACACGTAAGGTGCCTAACCAGTTCAGGGTTTTCAGAATTCGCGGAGCACCTAATTAATAAAGATCATACTTTTAACCGGGATACGGGTATTAAAGTCCTACACAAAAGTGGGATAGGTTTAAGATTAAATAACTTAGAAGCATTAGAAATAAAAAAATCGGTTAATGCAAAGGCTGAAATCATTAATAATCAACTTAATTTAACTTTCAGCCCTATTATAAGTATGTTTCCCGTTATCCCGCTCGCTCCTCCCCCACTACCCTCCCACAACTGACGCACTGTCCCACTCTAATTTACTGTCTCTTTCTTTTACAATTTGTATATATATATATGTATATTTCCCTGTATTTGTCAGTATTTTATATTCAGTCCTGATGATGGTACGGAGGTACCGAAACCGGTAGACGGAAGAAATATCAATAAAGTGACGTAAAACAAAGTGTTTCCTTTTTATTTATTTAAAATGTCAAGTCACAATGTGTTTGCTTCTTTTGAAAAATTAAAAGCATAAAATTATAAAATACATACCTAAAACATTTTGATTTGAGCTTTCGTTTTCGAGTAATCGAAGTTGGAATTTTTAGGTAAAATATGAAACATCAGCTGTTGTGGGATATGCTGTTTGGTCTCGAGTGAAATTTTCGGGTGCTTAACACGAAAAAAAATTCCATAAACTTGTCGTCACTGGTCAGCCGAGTAACCTCCCGACCCTAAATTTCCAATACGTACTACTGATTTATAATGATTTTAGACGAAAGAAAAAAAAATATCGTCGGAGAGCAAAATTTCATTTTTTTTTTTTAATTTTTGATTGAACTAATTGGCTTGTTCGCATTGGAAAAGTAGTTTAGTGGAGTAGCGAGTAACTTGCTACTTCTTAACTCGCCGAAAGTAGAGTTCATTAGTGTGCCAAGCAACAAAGAAAATACGCTAATTAAGCAGATTGTGATATTGAGAAGAGGTGGAAGAACAAATTAGTGAAATGAAAATAAATAAACTATGGACACGAAAAGAGATTAATAGCAGCATAAATAAAGAATTTTAGAATAGCATCTTCGCGCCAACGGCACGACATTTCTAGGCGACTACTAATGAACTCTGTCTGCTAAAACGACGGGTTCGTGCATGCCAGCGCGCAGGGATGCGTGGTGGGGATCGCTACTCGCCCGAAAAAATAGATCGAAATGGATTGACTCTACTAAAGAGCTGACTAAACTACCTACTAAATTTGTGATGTTCGGACGCGAAATACATGCTACTCATAGACGTGAATATTACTAGACCTGCCCTAAGTGATAAAAGATTATTATTTCTCCCTCCCCATACCGGTTCCGTTTGGAGCCGGCCGGGCTTGCGAATGGCCTCGAGCGAATCTAAAAAATGTGACGTCATCATTCTTATGCGAACCAGCGATGAGCTCTCATCGGAACATTTTACGAAATAACACGGCAAAAAAGGTGGCTTGTTCTATGAAAACGTGTAAAAATGGAAGTGAAAAAGAGAATAAACCCAATTGTCGTATTACATTCCATAGGTAAGCATTATTTTACTTTATTTTAAGCTTATTCAGATCAGTTTTAGTAACACATCACCACAACGAATGTGGGCGTTTCTCAAGTGTGCTTGTCGCTGTTTATGGGGTAAGTAAATTATGAAACATTTGTAAAAGTGTCTTAACTAAATACGGCAACAAAATATTCTGACTCTGAGAACACTTCCTTTGCCGTATTTGGACTTCTCAAATTTGTTCATAACGTGGCGAGCAATTCTCGCAAAAAGGTCTATTCATTAAAAAAGCAGATTTTACTTTTAAGAACTAAATGGTGATATTATAATGGGAGATGCCTATATACTGTCAGATTGATTTATTGACGAATCACATATCATCACAGTCATCTTCCCCCTTTCGCGTCCCGCTGTAGTTGATTTGTACCCCTCTCCTGTCTGTTCTCGTCTAGTAATATTCATATGTTTATATTGCTACTCGGCTAAACTACTCTCCCAGTGCGAACGGCTCTAGGTCTTAACCTCAACATTAACCTTCTTTAACACCCTGTATAAGTCTACCGTGTGAATTGGTATTTTGAGAGCAGTTTATGTAAAACCATCAATTTATAGTAGGTATAGTAATATGTCCAACAGGCAGATAACTGGAAACCATGTTACTCCAAAAATAGGATGGGAAGTATCATGTAATAGCTAATAACTATCAGTATTAACCATAGGCTGTCAGAAACACAGAGCTTCCTAAATTAGCCCACATCTCAAGTGACACGGATGAAACTCGCCAACCGCTTCCGACACCCGGAGTGACACCGTGTCACTTCAACCTTGCTACCGGGACAAGAACTAGCCCAGGTGCCTGAAATATATGTCCTGATAGAACGGAGGCTGTACCCGTTGAATATTTTATACCTCAGTCATTGGGTAATCCAGCCAGAGCCGAGTAAGCTAATAATATATCCGACCAACGGGACCTGCGGTAAAATAATATAATATAAACTTATTGCTTATTCTGGGATGCCCATTTCTTGTGATAGAGTTTAATATTTTGTAGGAAAATAAACCTGTTCGTAAGAAGTTAACGCAAGAAATGCACGAACGCCAGGCCACAGTGCAAAGCGAACAGCCGAGAAAAAAGGTGGGGGGCCAAGAACAGGCTGAAAGCTACCAGGGAGACATGAGATGTCGGCAGGTATCAGTTAAACACATACACACTTCAGTCGCAGGACACGCACCGGATGAAGGGCCAGCGAGAGCAAACAGAGGGGGGATGCTGTACGCTGTACGTACCGGCCGACTGGTTCTGTACTGGACAGTTCGAGATTGTAATACCTCCTCAGTTATCATGTGCTCCGTGGACTGAAGGGCCCACGAGATGAGATCCGGGACCGGGAACACCGCAGCATCCTATCCCTTTGGACCCTATGAAACAGGTAGGAACGCGTGCACACACACCATCGACCTGTCTGTGAAAGCAGTATACACAAAAGCATAGGTCCTTTACAGTGGGGTTTTGCGTAGTTCAAGATATGTGGGTATTGTCTTCACTTGGAACTAGTTGCAAGTAGCTAGCATCTGTGGTGAATGCACTGCGGCTGCTAATCCATCCATAATAAATAAAGGTAGCCGGAAAAAAGGTATTCAATGTGATATGGGCCGGACGCAAGACACGGTCGGTAGAGCACAAAAAGCGGCCGGCAAAAAGGAGGAAAAAACGGTAGGGAACCCAAAGGCCATCGACCGAAGGAGTCGAGACTCGAGACCTGCTGGGAACAACAACACCGTGCAATTGACAGCGGGTGAAATAGCGGGACAGGGACCCGGGAATAATCAAGTAGGTAAAACTGAATAAAGCGCTTGACCTTTCGTACACTGCCGAAATTATTCGGAAATCCAGAATGGTGATTTTTCTGGATGACCCCGCCGTTTACTAAAATGTTTTCTACAGTGCTTTTTTTTTTTTTTTTAATATTAACTCCACACAGGAGGCCCTGAGGGAAATAATTTCCCTCAGGGCCTATGTCATCTTTGAAGATGCTGTGTGGAGGGTGCTGTTGAGGAGAGGAAGGAAACACAGAAGCCGGCAAATCGTTCCACAGCCGGGCTGTTGAACTCAAGAACGAGTCGTAGAAACGACCCATTCTCATATGACTAATGTCAACCGTGTAAAAATGTTGAGCGCGTGTTTCCCGACTATGCACCGTTGCCGAGGGGATCAGTGACGCTAGTTCCTCGGAGCATCTTCCATTGTAATACCAGTGCTACACGTAGAAGTTGGCGGTGGCGTGAACATGAACTGTATAGGTATGTATATCTTTATATTTTAATCTGGTAACCACTACTCTTATCGTTGTGTCATACACGACAGCGCCCTACATTTTCGCCAACTTATACGTGTAGCACTGTATGCATCAACCATTAGGCGAATTTGCCGGACTCTATACGACTAATAACTAAATAGACACTAATGTATGATGGGTACAAGCGGAGCTGCGGGACCGCAGTACGGCATATTACCCCAAAAAACAACACTTCTGAGATTGCTCTTTTCGTCTACGGGACACCTTAGAGCAGTGTTTTTCAACGTGTGGGTCGCGACCCCCTGGGGGATCGCAAAGCTTCTATAGGGGGTCGCAGGGGGTCCAAAGTAAAATATAAAAAAAAACAATAAAGCCCAAAAATATTTTTATAGAAAATATTAATTATAGGACATTTTGAAGTTAACATGGGTCAAAATTCCTGTGAGTCTCATTCAAATTAATGTGAAGGTTGCGCCTGTTTTTCATCAACCATTTTCTGCCATTGCGGATCTGTTTTTGCTACATTTAGAATCAAGTCGTTTTCTAAATTTAACCTATTCCTCTGTTTGTTTTTTATTTGGGCCATTGATGAATACGTCAACTCGCACAAGTGGTGGCAAATGTAATCAAACAATTCAAAGCTCCTGTGGTCATATCTGGGTATTCTAATTTTCTTATTTGAAAGAGTAGAGAAAGGTATTTGAAAGAGAGAGTACGAAAACAATTTGCAACATAGTTGTGAATGACGAATACTTGGAGCAGGTGGATGAGTTTGTATATTTGGGAAGTATGTTTACGAGAGATGGAAAGACTGATAGAGATATCGAAAGACGGGTAAATACTGGTAACTCCATTAATGGAGGACTGAACGCCGTTGGCGCCAACAAAAATCTGTCAAAAGAAGCGAAGCTAGCCGTCCATAATGGAGTGCTGGTACCTACCCTGATGTATGGCAGTGAGGCATGGAACTGGCAGAGAAAGGATGAAAGTAGACTGAATGCTGTAGAAATGAGATCCCTGAGACGTATGTGTGGTAAAACCATGTATGATCGTGTGAGAAATGTGGAGATCCGCAAAGAATGCAAGGCTGATGTAAGCGTTATGAGTAAGATTAAGAAAGGGACGCTCAGATGGTTTGGGCATGTAGAGCGAATGAATGAGGAAAGGAGTGTAAGGAGAATATATGACGCAAATGTGAATGGTAGACGAAGTCGGGGACGCCCGAGGAAGACATGGCACGACCAAGTGAATCAGATACTTGAGTCGGGCGATGTCAAGAGTCAGAATAATAGAAGAGCATGTATGAGATGATGTATGAATGTGAACAAAGCAAGGAGTGTGTGCCAAGATCGAGTTGTTTGGCGGTCTGTCCTCTCTGCCTACCCCTGCGGGGAAACTGCGTGATGGTTAATTAGTTAGTTAGTTAGTTAGTTCTAATTTTCTTTTTAACCAAAAGTTATCCAATGCAACGTTCCATCGGCAGATAATTCCAGCAGGTTTTCTTTTAGGTTGGTTTCCAAACTTGCCTCATCAGCTGCATTCAAAAACGGGTTTATGATCCACCTTTGCCCAGTGTTCTGTGATAGTTCTTGCACCGATAAATAATGACACATTTCTTCTTTCAAATTCTGCAAGATAATTTCCATACCAGGTATATGTGCTATGATGTTTATCTCAGACCCCACTTCTCTAATGAAAGACTGGGTCGACGAAAAATTATTCGAATTTGTGGAGGCGTTTGGCGAAATAGTAAAATACTGGTCACAAGTAAAATTCAGGCGAGGGGTAGGGGGTCGCGAAATATTTTTACATACTAAGGGGGTCGTGCCATGAAAAAGGTTGAAAAACACTGCCTTAGAGTAATTCATTAATCAATCATCGTTTCGATTACAATATTAGACTAATTGATGCAGATGAATAATTTCGAGATAAATATGGTTCAGGAAACGATAATGGTGTGGTAGGTACCTACTGACCCTGAAATGACTGAATTTTTACAGAAGACAAGTACTACTGAAAGAAGCAAATTAATAAGATTAAAAAATGACTACTGACAACAATTATTATCAAAGAGAACATAACTACCAGGAAAAAAACGCTAAACAAAGTGAAATACAGGAAATGAACAAAGATTACACATTGCCCTCCGCCTTATCTGAACATGGTGGGGTATAGACTCTTAGCATGGCTCAGTGCTCCGAAACCGGTGTGCCACGGCGCATTGCATTGAAGACAAAAATCTAATGCCTAACTATGCTCTTACCTTTGCGCAAGACGCAGAATTAAACCGAATGAAATTATAAATTGCGAAATTAGGTTAATAGTGGCATAAGCATTAGTATTATAAACTAAATTTAGCGTTTACAAACCACAACCAAAAGTTGAACTTATTTTTGGCCTTATTTATTCTGTACCTTAAGGCAGAATTCTAGTCTAGAAAAAAAAACTTTTTTTTCTTCATATTTCCAAAGTTTAAATATTCAAAATTATCTCATGAAAAGGATTTTTCGATATTCGCATTATTTTAAAAGTTACAACCATTTTAATGTCGCGGTTTAGACGGAATCTAACCAGAATCTAAATAGAACAAAATTTTAAACGCAATTTTTTTTCAAAACTACTTTTTTCGAGACGGTTGACACGATATCTCAAGATCTACTAAACCAATTTACTTGAAATTTGGTGTGAGCCTTCTCTATACATTACTTTATCACACGAACCAGAACTATAACAAAATTTTAATTTTTACTATTCTAAAAAAATTCGGAAAAGTAAAAAAAAACTGGTAAAAAATGTCTTTTTATTTCAAACAGACGCCATTTTGCGAAAAAAAAATAGTAGTCAGTAGCGTGAAACTAACTTCAAACCGACAGCTGCCGCGTAGAGCCGTGTACGAACACATGCATACGGTTTTCAGGTAAAATTGGTTTTAATTACAATTCCTAATACCAACAGCTGTAAATATAAGTGGTTGATTAGCTAAAATTGCTTCCTTTTAACTTCAGCCTTAGGGTATCCCATTTTCGTAAGGGTTAAAATGGGAAACCGTGACTCACAATTTTATAATAGTTTCCTCTATCATTTCACAAAAACTGATTGGGTTTCATAAAGGCTGATCGCGAAATTCTGGGAAGAACTCTGGTCAACCGTGGGTGAGAAAAAGTTGCGAAGCCCTGCTTTCTACGTCTCCCAGCAGCAGAATATATTATGTGTACGTGTGTTTGAGAGGGTATTAGCAACAGCTGATGAACGCAGGCACATGGGCGAAGGAGTCATTAAACCTACCGACTACCTACTGCACGGTGGAGGTACACAGAGCAGCTGATTCACTGCGGGCAAATTATAAACAGTACACACACAGAAGTCGTGCTTGGCAAGTTTCAACAAGACTGCATTATTCAGATGTGACTGACTCCGAGACTTTTTACCTTTTTATTTTCACCGTTCTAATTTAAAGCGAGGTCGTCAAAGCGACAGAGACAAAAAAAAATATTCAATTCAGTAGTACTTCTCAATAATTATTCTCAATGAGGTTGAAAACTATTTTCCTTTGTTTGCGAAGTGTTTAAAAACTACGATTACCAACTTAATCATGCGCAACAATTATGTTACCATAAACAATGGTGAAAAAACTTGAGGGAAACAATACGGGTTTCCGTTACACAAAACAGTAAAACATCAAATTAGCATCCAGGTGAAATGAAGTCTACATAAGCACAGTTTTATGGTATTACATCAAATGTAATAGTAATATAAACCGAGGTTAGAGAATAAGATCATCCATTGCCATTCTAATTAAAATTGCGATATCTAGTTTCATTGTAATTTAAAAATTGCTCACTGTTGCGCGAAGGTTAACCAGATGCAAAATAACAAAATATGGACAATCTGTTTTGAACGAGATGAAATTAAAATTGATGATATTTTAAATTAAATCGCAGTTCCCTCAGGCCTATGCCATATTCAGTCAGAATTTGTGTACATTTGGGCTTTGCAATAAAATCCAAATGCATGAAATATTGACTCGCTTGATACACAGAAGATTGACTCGCTTTTATCGATGATTTTCAGATATATTCAGATATGTTGCTATTATTTTTGTTGATTTTTTATTGATTTTTGTTGATATTCTGTTTCTCTAATTATATGTTATTTTCTCATTGTACAATATTTTTGTAATATTTCACAGTATTTTTGAAAATCTTATTTTTCCATTTTTGTAACTATGCATATTATTTATTATCTATATATATATAATTACATAGACTAGCTCCCCAGTTAGACCCGAGAATATTTCTCTACTAATTGGGTAACCAAAAAAAGTCTGATATGAAATGTAATATATTATTATTTATTGTAAATATTTACTTTTTTTCTAATAAAAAAAATTTCTGAACGTATCCGAAAATTAAAAACTGTTTTAGAAAGGTGATGAAATGCACTTTCAAATTTAATTATTACAAATAAACATGTTATTTTTTTTAATGAAATTTTTTTTGCGTAGGTATTTCATATTTCAGTGATTCACCTGGTTATGCATTGTAATATGTTTTTTGTTCTTTGTTTGCTCGAAAAAATAATTAAATACATGTATAACACAAGAGTGGTGATTGGCGCACTCATTGGACTGTCAGGGACACTGAAATGGTTCGAAAAACTGCTAAATTATCATGATCGGCTGCAATGCAACGGTTCGGAGAAAAGTGCAGTGTAAAAATGTATTTATTTTTAAAAATATTATCGGAACTAGTGAAAATAACTGTCGGCATCTGTTTTTTGAATATTTTGCTGTTTTCATTTGTGAATTCTAATTAAGTTGTGTAAGGTCGACAACTGGCTTGTGCTTGTACTGAAAATTACAAAAATTTGGACTAAGCATAATTTTAAATGGATGAAATTACGGGAAGCTGCCCACTTTTGCAGAGAACAATATCAAAGGTTGGTGAATCTGTTGTTACCCCTTGAGAATTTGTCAGGTCGCCATCTCTTGTGATAATTATAGCACAGGTTCTCCTAGTGAGGTGTTCACGAAACATACAACAATACCTATCCACAGTTTCACCTTCACAAACCTACCTTACACCCAACATAATAAAATTATAAAGGTAAATACTGTAATGTATAGAAATAAATTAAAAAAAAAAAAAAAAAATTTGTTTGCGCAAGTTAAATTCACAATCAATAATATATTTTTGAGTATTAAGCTCAGAGAGTCTGTAGTTATTTACACACCCCAGACTCGCATATTATAATACTTCACCTTTGATTTAACGTAACAAGTTATACCGCTGATGGCACCAATTTTGTAATTCGGCGTAAGTCAATAACTACTGCCTAACTAAGCCAACCGCCAATTTTTGGGAAGAAAATTAAGAAAAAGCTCTATTAAGTATTGTCACGAAGCGTATGATTTTCGGAGAATACGATCAACAAATTGGGCTTTGTGGGTATGAGTAAAAAGGGGAACATTTTAGGGTGACGATGAAAGCCTTTGAGATGAAAAGAGGACCAAATATATTATATTTCAATAAAAAATGAAGAAACGTAGTACCCTTTTAGGATAACTTTATGGTAACCCTAGTAGGACGCAACATGGGCGCAGCATTACTTGGTTAAGTTATCACAGGAGTGGTAAACAGCTTCAGACATAACTGTACTTGCGAATAATTATTATTGCTGTAGGGTCTTGACGTATGGTCCTGCCGATGAGACGTTACAACGGACCTAACTTGTGAATGTATTAGTGGTATATGTAGAGAACATATAGGTGTTGTTCGTGCTGGTATCTTTGGTTATTCTTCTGAAAGCTCCACTGTAACATGTATCTCTTTTCGTTTCACGAATCGTTTGTGTGAATGAAGAAGAGGTTACAGTGGAGTTATCAGCGGAACACCGGTACTTTTGGTCCTGCACTGAGACTTATGAAGAAAAAAAAACAGAGTGCGCAATTCACACGCGGTAGAAGTGAAACCTTCAGAAAACTGAAGTAGACAAAAGTGGGGAGGCTATGAAGCACCGCACAAATAGGAGGCTGATAGGCTACGAAGCACCACACAAAAAGGAGACCGATTTTACTATCTCATTCTCTCGCAGGCTAAATCCTAAAGATGTATGTGTTTTTCTCTTTTTAGTGTCGCTATTTTTCGATTCATCGAGCTTCAAATCAAACGGTCCCTTGAAAAATCTTGAAATAACTTGCTTAAAATCCATGAAATAAAAACAATTATTTTTCGTTTAATGATTGGAGAGTGACATGCATAATGCGACAGGTTTTCCGCAGTGTTTCTCAAAATCCTTAAGACCGCGATCTAGCGTAGGTAGGTACCTACTCAAAAAGACAAAGAACGAACAAACTTTAGGTACCTAAACCGTACATCTAAAATATTTAAACTATAGCTTATCCATAGGATAACAATTTATTTATTTTAAAGTCCGGGTTTACTACTTACGGCGATTATTTATTTATTTATCAATACACATACATTATCCTATGGGTTAACTATCAAGAGGACAGAGAAATACCCCCATAAAATGATAACAATTCGACCGTAAATAATAATTGTTGAACTTGAGGTAGTACTTTTTTTTTTTTTGAAAATTATTTCTGGTAGAAGACCAAAAGCAATTGTTTTTACGCATATATGGATGTGCAACTTTTGATACTAGATGTGACTAAATTCTAAAAAAAATTAACGGTACGCCCTACCGTACAAAATACTCACGATCCGATTTACAGCCCCGCTTGCAGGACTGCAAGCAGTACATCTAACCGAATTATTTTTCCGACGGCCCAACAATAAAAATCCGGCTTGCGATTTTGCCTACAAACGATCGGATTTACAGAGATCCAGTATACAATTTTAGAAAAAATAACTGCCTCACAGATAATATGTCACTTAAATTCAAATGAATTGCTGACTAAATATCAATCTGCATATAGAAGGTTTCACTCAACGGAAACCGGACTACTACGTGTTTTGTCAGACATAACTCTTGCTATCGAATCAGGAAAACTGGCACTCCTTTCAGTCTTGGACATGAGTGCCGCTTTTGACACGATCGACCATGATTTTCTTATTAAACGATTAGAAGAATCCTTTTGTTTAAATGGCGGCGTTAAGAACTGGCTGACATCGTACTTGGGCAACCGTTTACAAGCCGTAAAGGTGGGGAAAAACCAATCAAAATATGCAACCCTTTCATCTGGAGTACCCCAGGGGTCTGTTCTGGGCCCACTTCTCGTCATCCTCTTCACAAATGATGTCGCTAAAATAATCGAATCATTTGGCCTTCTAGCTCACTGCTACGCTGATGATCAACAAGTTTACTTTTACTGCTTACCAGAGGAAGTAGATAGTCTAAAAACTCGCATAATTGAGTGTCTAGAGGCAATCACGCGCTGGATGTCCTCAAATAGATTGAAACTGAATCCGTCGAAGATTGAGTTTCTCTGGACCGCCATAATCAGACGTCAGCGTAACATTGATAACTCCCCAATAACCATTTCAGGAAGCGACATCACTCCAAAGAAGTGTATAAAACTACTGGGTGTCAATCTGGACGATGATTTTTCCCTTAAAACTCAAGTGAACAGAACCGTAAGCACGGGCTTCTTTCAATTAAGGCAAATTAAAGCAGTAAAGCGAAACCTACCAACGGAGGCGACTAAATTACTAGTCAATTCGTATGTCATTTCACGTCTAGATTATTGCAACGGAATATATGCCAGTCTTCCGAAATATCAAATCAATAAACTGCAATCCGTTTTCAACGCTGCGGCAAGACTTATCACCGGCGTATCTAAATATTCCCATATTTCAGAGCATCTCAAAAATCTTCATTGGCTCAAATTTCCTGAAAGAATCCAGTTTAAGCTCTGCTGGATGGTATTTAAGTCCCTCAACGGAATGGCTCCGGCTTACTTATCGGAATTGTGTATTCCAGAAAATTCCAATTCTCGACAGTTAACCCTGAGATCAGCAACGTCATCAGCTTTCGGAAGGTTAAAGGAACCAAAGCGTTCACCAGATACTAAGTTCGGTGAGCGCGCTTTGTGAGTGTCAGGAACTGGAATGGACTGCCACACGACTTAAGGATCATCACAAATTCAGCGGAATTTAGAACTAAACTTAAAACCCACCTTTTCAGACAGTCATACCCTTAAATTCAAAAACCTTTCACCTTAACCTTCAATGCCCGCGGCATTGTAAAAATAACTCATTTGTTAAAAAAAAAAATTGAAAAAACTCAGTTGTAAGCGTTAAGTAATGGTCATTTCATGAAGATTCCCTAAAGACTCCTAAATTCTCCAGTCTCTCAAAATAAATACAACTCTACTTTTGCCACTAATCTTTTAACGTAAAATCATGCAATGTCCAGTGTTTTAAATATAATGCCCTCCGCGTGCAAGACCGTATCTTCTGCAACTATCTTAACGTATCTATTAACTTTCTAATTTCTCGGAAGTGACCCGCCAGGTAAGTATGTTTCTGTATCTGTTTGTAAATAGTTAAATTAGATAGAACCTAGGAATTAATAATAAGCTGTACAGCGCCCTTTTTTTTCAAAAAAACGGCGCTCCACAAATTATCCAATTATTATTATTATTATACAGTACTGCAAGCAGTGCTTTTTTAGCGAGTAGGGCCTAATAAAGAGTAGGTAGATGGTAGTGTTTGGGAGAATCGAGTAGCTGTAAACACACCGGCGGCGAATGGTCCAAATATATAAACACCGTCTGGCCCGGAGAAACCGATGAGAAATGACCGGGCAATTTGTGGGCCGTGTTCACACCCGCTCACGAGGCGAGAAACCCGATATTGCCCCGGGACCCGGGACCGAACAGGATTGCGAAAAGGAAGTCGTGAGTCGTGAGGCGAGGATTCGGAGATGCAAATAAAAGCAATAACAGTAACGTTAGATTGAACTCAATAGGCCAACACTCGAAACGTTGCTTGATACGGCATAAAGGCGGTACACAACCCTAATAATTTTTGTTTGCTCAAAATCACACTTTAATCATTTCCGGCGAATTCGTAACGATATTAACTTTTTTATTCCAACAGACGCCTGGGGATGTAAATTATTTATATTTAAGATTAATAAAAACAATACCTTACCATTAATATATATTACGTACAACTATTTTAAAACTTTATAACCCGTTTTTTCAACTATAAAGTTAGCGGTAAGCACTAGATTTTATTTTTCTAGACGATGAATTAATAACTTTGGGAGGTATTCATTTCGTTAGAAACATCTTAAATATAAGTAACACGTTCTTCAGAATTAATTAAAATGAACCCGGCGGAAAGGTCGAATCTCCAGGCCTGCTATGGCGAATTCGACCGTACGTCCGTTCAATCGCCGTGCCGCGGGCATGCATTTGTTTACACGCTTTCTTCACTTACATCGTTAAGATTCTCACATTGTTTGTGTATCGAACGAGTCCGCAAAAGCAAATGAGATAACTAAAAAAGACAATATTGGAATTTACGCTCCCACACAGTACCGTACCGCCAGCACCCACAATTACACAGTACCATGCCGCCAGCACCATTTCGCCTCACGCCACAACCCCCAAGCAATTAGAGAGCTGCTATTGGCTAACGAGACGAGGGGCGTTTCACGCATCCTCCAAAACGATGTCTAATTGCTATTTTATTCTTCAAAATTAATTTATCAATTAAAAATGCAAACACAATTGATAATGAACACACGCAGCATAAAAATCAAACTCAAAAATACATCTCACACCTCTACAAGAGACTACAGACAGCAATGAACCCTGCCACGAGAATAGCTGCCTATTTACGTCAACCCCACCATACAACCATCGGAGCTGTGATTGGCCCATGATGAACAAAGGAAAATCTGAATCGGGAATATTTACGTCAATGAATTCATGTTCTCAAAAATTTGGAGCTAAATTCTGAGAAATTGGTGATAATTACGAGCTAAAAATAAATATCCTCGCAGAAAAATGGACACAAGCAAGTACAATCACTTGAAAACAGATGCCTACCATTGATTCTTGCACTTTAATAAAAATGTTTAATCCTTGAAATTCTACTTTGTACCACAAATGTAACATTGTATCTTTTTTTGTAAAAACAATAAAAATCATGTGAGATTTTGGTTTCGGGGATCGGGACTCTCTTGGTATTGGCTATAATATACAAATTTTACAAATCTTCTCAAAAGTCGTAGCAAACAGGGAAAAAGGGTAAAAGAACCAACCTACACAAAGAATAGGAAGTGCTATACCCCCAAAATCCAACCCAGTTTTGCCCTATAAATACAGACCACACATCGGTCACAAATCAGTTAAAAATTACCAGCCAAGAAGAAACAATCTCGAAGAAACCAAAGTCTCCAAGTTCAAACTCTTTTCAAGTGTTTTATTTAAAAGTAATAACTTCAGTTCTACCTTCTTCCCAGTATCCCAGTAATCCCAAAGTCTCCAAGTTCAAACTCTTTTCAAGTGTTTTATTTAAAAGTAATAACTTCAGTTCTACCTTCTTCCCAGTATCCCAAAGTCTCCAAAGTCTTCAAGCCTTTACAAGTGTTTAATCAGTTATAATAGATTCAGTTTTGCCAATTTTATTTAGAATCATTCAAAGTATTAAATTCGTGAAAGTCCATTGGCGTACGCCAAAATCTCTTGGCGCATAAAGATTCCATTGGCGTGCCATTTGTGTCCAGCTCCCTATTTTTATACAGTATATGTACAAACGTCCCGTACATTTGGTCCTTCGAGCCGGATCTGCAAATAACACGCCTTCAGTCTTACCCAGTGGAAATGCCGTCTCTTCGCAGTGGCCGTAAGACCCCAACATCATCCGAGACGTCACTGTCTAAACCTGACGCCCCAGGGACGAGCCGAAACATGTCCGTGCCACCCCGTCGGACCCCGGGCCCACACACCATAGAGACGCCATCCAGTGGACCCCGTCAGATCCACGATCTACCTGTTGCGAGCCCAGCCAGGAACTCTGACCTCATCACTCTTGGCCAACTTGCCTCGGAACATGTCGCCAAGAGCCCCCACGAATCCAATACTAATAGCAGCGAGGCATCTTCAGAATCAACTGAAGACTCCCTGCGAATGCTGCGCCGGGAGATGCGCAGTCGAGACAGACAACACGCCAAACAAACAGCCGATCTCCTCGCAGCCCTGAACGCTGCGACACGCCAAGCATCCAATCAGCCGGCTCAGGAGCCTGCACCAACCAACCCGAAGGGTCAGGCTGCAACTCAAGTCCACGTACTAACCGGCCCGTCTACGAACGAGTTTGCAACGAGATATGCTACTCAAGTATACAAGCCAGCCGGAGAGTTTGCAACGAGATATGCAAACACTCAAGTGCACGCACCAACCGGCCCGTCTACGAACGAGTTTGCAACGAGATATGCCACTCAAGTACACAAGCCAGCCGGAGAGTTTGCAACGAGATATGCAACAGCTCAAGTGCACGTGCCAGCCGGTCAGCCTACTAATGAATTTGCTGTAACCAATCCAACGGGATATACCTCTACCCAAGGCCACCCACTTCTGACAAGTCCTGTGAACAACATTCCCGCAGCCGAATATAGCCATCTTGGACCCGAGCGCCCACTCTATAATACAATGGGGTACCAGCAACAACCAGCATCCTCCAGCCGGGATTTCCCATTATTTACACCGCCGCATACGGCTGACGAGACGACACGGCACACTCGAGAATGGTTGCAGCATGGTAACGACCCACTGGCCCAGATTGCCTCTGTAATGGCAGAAGCGCTCCGCACTTCCCGAACCCAAGATAGTCCTCGTACATTAGAGGATGACTCGAGAATGGCAGCCCTCATCGCCAGGCAATCCGCAGCAAAAGATTTGCCCACCTTCGCTGGAGACCCACTCGAGTGGCCCACCTGGAAGGCACAGTACACTCAATCCACCGCCACCTGCCAGATGACTCCAAGCGAAAATCTCATCCGGCTGCAACGGGCCCTCAAAGGCAAGGCACGAGATACTGTGGGTCCCCTACTAATGGATCCTGCGCAAGTCTCAGAGATCATCAGCGTCCTCGAGCAGCGATACGGCAGCGCTAACTCCATAGCAAAATTTATGCTAGACAAGGTTAAAAAACTACCTTACCTCACGACCGAGGTGTCACTCGAGGAGCTTGCAGATTTCTCCGGGACGGTACAAAACCTAGTGGCATCCCTCCGGATTCTGAAAACCGAAGGCTATCTCACCAATCCTGCGCTACTGAACGACGTCACTGACAAAATGCCAAGTTCCCTGCGGCTGGCATGGCTAATCGAGATTCGCAAACAACATGCTCCGGCCACCATAACCCAGCTCGCTGCCTTTCTGAAAGAGGTGTCAAACGCAATTCCAAATAGCGGGATGGTGGACCGCATACGATCTCGACCACGCCGTGAACAAATACATGCCGGGTACCAAGAGGAAGAAGGGAGTGATCGCATGCAACTCCTACCGAGCTATGAGCAAATACATGCCGGACATCAGGAGGAAATCAGGGATGGCCCAAAAGAAAAGATCGCCCCGATAAAACGCAAAAAGAACGAATCACATACCTACCCTGGACCAAGCCAAAAAAGAAAATCAGCCAATGAAAGCTGCGCCCAATGCGGCGGCAATCATAGAACCCGCGAATGCAAAGAATTCGCAGCCAAAGATGTTGAACTCCGATGGGAAACTGTGCGCGTGGGAAAATTATGCCGCAAGTGCTTAGAAAAACACCACTCGCGAAGCTGCAAAATGAACCAATGGTGCAAAATAGGGGATTGCGGAGCCCAACACCATCCCCTGCTACACAATCCCGAGTTTGTACGAAAAAGCACTGTGGAAAATGTCAATTTATGACGCCAGAACTCCGGACAAAGAGTACTGTTGAAAATTGCACCAGTCATATTAAGTGCTCCAAACAAAAAAGAAGTGTCAGTGTTCGCTCTTCTGGACGAAGGATCCACAATAACACTTGTCGACACTGACACCGCAACACAAGTCGGAGCAGAGGGACCAGTCCACGGACTGCGAATCCATGGCGCCAAAGGAATGTGCACCTCCGACAATCTCTCGCAACGAGTAAAACTAAAATTAAGAGGTGCAGGCAACAGTAATACATTCCACATCTCTGCCAGCACAATAAGCAACCTCAACCTGCCAGAACAACAGATCCAAGGAAGGTCTGTCGTTCCGAAGCTGCTAATAGGCCAAGACAACGCTCACCTGATTGTGTCAAGAGAAGTGCGCGAATGCAATGTTACTACGCGAATAGTATCACGCACCGCACTAGGGTGGATCGCTCATGGGGGAATCAACCCCGGAGATGAAAACACGACCACCACTTTGGCATTACAACCAGAAACGGCCGCAGACATGCAGTTGAGGGAACTGGTAAAAACAAACTTCGCCATTGACTCCCTTGGAGTAACATCAGCTACCAGAGTCAATGCAAGCGAACAACAAGCAATCGCACTTATGAATGCAACTACCCGTCCTCTTCCTATAGGAAGATGGGAAACGGGTCTACTATGGCGCAATCCAGAAACCACGCTACCTGGCAATCGGCAGTGTGCACTAAAACGGCTTCTGGGCCTGGAGAAAAAGCTAGCAAAAGACACAAATCTAGCAGTGGCCTACAATGACAAAATAAGTCAACTTATCACCAAAGGATATGCCAAGAAGCTATCAGACCCTGAAGCATCCATCACCACACCTCGCAAATGGTACCTGCCCCACTTCGCAGTAACCAACCCAAACAAGCCAGGAAAAATCAGGGTGGTGTTCGATGCCGCAAGCCGATGCCGAGGAACCTCCCTCAACGACCAGCTGCTTACAGGGCCTGACCTGCTGTCCTCCCTCCTGGGGAATATAATACGCTTCCGGGAAGGAAATATCGCCATCGCTGCAGACATCAAAGAAATGTTCCTGCAAATAAAGATAAGGCAAGAAGACCAACCATCCCAGCTGTTCCTATGGAGGACATCACCCCATCACGATCCAGACACCTATCAAATGTCTTCAATGATGTTTGGAGCCACCTGTTCTCCAAGCAGTGCCCAATTCGTTCGAAATAAAGTGGCCGATACATACGAGCACGAGTACCCTGCCGCCGCAAAAGCCGTACGCACCAAGTTTTACATGGACGACTACCTAGATGCAACAGACACGCCAGATGAAGCTGCTGCGCTCGTCCAAAGTGTAAGCGCCCTCCTCGCGAAAGGAGGATTCCATTTGACAAATTGGGCGTCAAACAGCCCAGCGGCTATAGCCAGTGTGCCTACAGAAGACCGCGCCAGCTCCACAATACAGATCAACAGCTGTGATGAATCGTAATGCCTACCTACACCCACGCTACGGAAGGAAAGGACATTTTCACGTTCAAGAGGGCCTGCAAAGTTTTTTTCTAATATCGTGTAAATTATAGGTACATCCAGTAACGGCTAATAATCAAAACAAGAGACACGTGGACTTTTATCACGATGGGTGACCTTCATTTTCGTTCCCACAGGAATTAAAGTTGAACGAACTTTATTTTAAACAGAATCAAAGACAAAGAAATGAATGTTTATTGGCCCTGAGGAGTGTTTATATAAGTGACATTGGAAACAGAGGGTCTTGGAAACGGAGAGTCTCTTTGGGCGCCGTTAGTGTAATCAAAACAAAAAAAATTAAGGCGTAAGTACATGTTTGGTTTAACACATCAGACATAGAAGTTTACTTTAGAGAAAACCGATTATATTTGACAGTGCGGCCATTAAAATTGAATTACAACCAAGTACGTAAAAATTCTAATATAAACAGAATTCAATTAATGAAGATTTATTTCAAAATGTTTTAAACATAAGAAGGCGTTTAACAAGTTTGAACAGGAATAATCCGGCCCTTGTCGTCAGTTGGGTGAGAGTTAGCAGCAGAGACGGTCTGGAGAGAGTTGAATCGTGAACGATTCGGTGTATTCTTTTATAACCTTAATCAAAGTGTAAAATTCAGTGAATTTAATAATAATAATGATAATATTTGGATGATTTGAATTTATATTCGGTGTTTCCGTACGACTTAAAGATAATTGGAGAGTGGTCTTTAAACACTATAGAAATTCAGTGTCACAAAGTGTATTAACAAAATATTAAACAATTAAAACTTGGTTTTAAAACGAATAAAATAACATCAGTGAAATAAATAAATAATAATAACGAATTGCTCCAAAGCGATAGTGATTTAATAAGATGGTCAAATTTAAAAACAATTAAAACTTGGTTTTAAAACGAATAAAATAACTTCAGTGAAATAAATAAATAATAATAACGAATTGCTCGAAAGCGATAGTGATTTAATAAGATGGTCAAATTTTAAAAATTAAAACTTTGGTTTTAAAACAAATAAAATAACATCAATGAGATAAATAAATAATAATAACGGATTTATTATGAGTGATTAAAATGATTTAAACTAAAAGAGGGAGAGGATCAAAGGGCTTTAACATAATCTAATAATACTCAAGTGAAAATTTAAATAGAATGGTTTTTTTTTATATAATTCAACAATAGCAGAAGGTTTTAGACATAGTCTAAAATATCCAAGTAAAAGATTTTTTTTTTGTATCGATTCTTTTTATAATGGGAAAATCTAATATTGAAGAATGCGATTAAAATCCTTGAACACCAAATAAACAAATCGCAGTAGTAAATAAATCAAATCTTTCTAAAATAAATAAGTAAAAAGGGAATCATGTTTGAGATTTTAACTCTTTGCCCAATGGAAACAATGAGAAATTAGCACTACGGAAAAACGGAATATTACGAATATAGGAAGGATGAATTATTCATATTATATGATCATAATTATTGTACTTTAAAAGCAGGGTTAGAGTTTTATCCATTTAACACTAGGGGGAAGCAGAGGTGATCAGATATGCGATAGAAAAAATAGGAAGCGGAAGGAGTTTGGGTGAGTATATTCCATATTGAGGTGGGAATTATTACAATGTGAAAACCGGGAGACCTGATTACAACATCGTGGAGAGCCCAATTGGAAATGTTGAAAACGTATCATGGCACATGTAAGTTTATCAAAACTATTTTTATTATTTTCAGAGATTGGGAAGCTGTTAGCTGCTGATCAATTCACCGAATTTTAACAACCTTACTAACAAACACTGTTACTAACCCAAAAAAAAAATTATATTATATTCCCCATGTGATTATCATTCCTACAAAAAAACTAGGCCAATAAAAATAATACGTATGTTAGGAACTAGGTCATCCAGGCGAACCCTTTAGAAGTAAGCTATTACCTATTTAAACGGTTATATTTAGCAAAATTAGGCCATTCAGGTAAACTCCTTAATAGAATACCTACTAAAACGATCTATTTGGGCAAGACCTAAGTCAATTAAAATTACCAACCATAACGAATAAAAAAAAATGGATCGAGGATTGAAAGATCAATGATCGTAAATGTAAACAATCTTTAAAGGTGGGTCACTGTGCCAAGGGACGTCTGTGTGGGCACATTAGTCATAACAATAATATAGCTTCGTTTATTGCGTTCAAATATTGATAACACGTTAAAAATTAGAAACCACATGGTTTAATTTAGATGTACTTTACGAACAACTTTAGGTATACATGGAGATTCGTATTTGCGGTTATCTCGGCGTATTTGTAAAACAAATACCAACCGCTCCCTTCACTAACAAAATTAGAGTTTATTTATGTTACCTTCGATTGTGGTATTTATTTAATGTCAATGTTAATGACCAAATGTTAATGTTAATAACCAGGCGATCTACATATGAATCAGTATATAACAAATGTACTGGACTAGGGGCAAGCTTATTAATTATAGTTTTGCGATAGACTTTCGGTCGATATGTGAAAATTAATATGTGCAATTTTAAAGCAATATTCTACAAGCATAAAAAATCCAGGGACAAGTTTATCAATTGTGGTCTGAAAGATCAAAATTAAAAATTAAATTTATCAAAATTGAAAATTAGAACTTTGTGCATAACAGTGCCCTTCTAGTTATCTAGGAGAATACCTACTACTTCATGAGGAAGGCTTCCTCAATAAAAACAAAGCCAAACCAAAACTCACTTTTCCATTTATACCTACCTAATAGGATAGGTATCCCTTATCCTTTCATACCTAAACACGTGGACTCAGTGACCACATTAAAAAGCACTGGTAGTGAATGAAGACATACAGTCCAAATCCAAAAACTTTACTCACGCAGTAAACTTCCGGATTATTGTATGCAATTATGGGTCGCTTGGAAAAGTCCACAGCTTTTCCGAGGGAAACTTAAGCCCTGTGACGGTATTGCCAAGAGGGAGGGCATGCGGAGGTAGAAGGAGACGTATGCGAGGAATACGCTGGCGCGGCGCTTAAGACTCTAGGTTATTTGCATATCGTAGTCTTGTCGACCTTCGATTTGATGCGAGCCAACTGGAACGCTCCCTTGGCGCAATCGCAGCAGGTCTAAGAGGTGGCAGGAGTGCGATTCTGTCGGATCACGTGGGAGATGGATACGACAAAAACAGTCGCACACCACATTCAACGCGAGTAGAGTCGTGATAAGGGATGCAATGAAATACCCCTTCTAGAATCAGTCGAGTTAAACTACCTGGAGGTGAGGAGGTTGGGATAGTTCTGGGATACGATGGAAGACCTGGTACTTATCTCTGGTACGTAAAGCTCCTATCGAAGCAAGGAATCCCGTAGAAGAGGGTAAAATCCGGTCTTTAGGTATGTGTAGCCGTGCATTGACAAAGGCCTTTTCGGAAGTCGGTCACCAGAATCTATTTGGTTAGTGGAGGAGCCAACCTTTACAGAAAACTATTTTTTTTTATCCTTGACCCAATCCCTACACACATCCCTTCCCCAAACAATCTAGTGTTTACTAACCATGAAAATAAAACTCATGTTAGGTGGAGGCTTGCAGACTTCAGGTGAAAAACTGAGACCTAGAATTAGGTCATATCACGCAGGTACAGTAAATACTTTTTCATGAAATGTATGTTATAAATTGTTAACTGTTATTCTCTTTTATTTGTATTTTAAATATAGCTGTTTTAGGAAGGAAATAAACAAAATGAATATCAGGTACAGGCAGAATCTAAGACGGGATTAGTTTATCAAACGCGTTAGAAGATATTTAAAACAATTAATATAGAATTCTTTCACTCTTACTCTAAAAGAACCGAAGTTACCACAAAACCATACATTATACTCTTTACATTTGTATGCGTTTTATTACGCGTATGGGTGTAAATCCTAAAACAAAAAATTACACAACGCAGGATACGGAGATAATGTAAACAAAAAAATTCAAAAATCTTGATTACTGTGTGAAATTATCACAGGGATTGCGAACAATAGGGTTAGATTAGCTCAGAGTAATGTAGAAGTTTGAAAAATAGGTTGGGGAAAGAGGTCTTCACAAAAGTGCGAATGACCTAAAGTTAGACTAGGAATACCCTAAATGACAGGCTAGATAAATCATGCTAGAAAGCTACGAAAATTAAAGCTACGAGGGTAGGCGCGACACAGCGCATTCGGTGCCGTGATCGTACATAGGGGTAGAATCTCAGCATATTTGATACAGCGTAGCCAGGGTAGATTCAATCACGATTTGGTGCACGTAGGCAGGGTGTATCGTCACACAGCGGAAGTCCCGAGACGGAACGAGTGCTTGGATTAATCTGGGACCCATCCACAGACCGCTTCCTGTACTCATTTCATGAGGCAATCTTCCCCGGCACGGCCGCACAACCTACAAAGCGGCAACTGTTGTCCATAGTAATGAAGATTTTCGACCCAGTCGGCTTCGTTGCCTGCCTTACCATCAGATCTAAGATGCTACTACAAGCAGTGTGGCGCTCAAGCGTCGGATGGGACGAACCTATTACCCCTGAACACGCCCAGAGATGGACAGACTGGCTGAGTCTGCTGTACATGAACAGCATCTCAATCCCGAGACGTTGCCTCTACAACAAACAAAACAACGTAACTCTGCATCTCTTCTGCGATGCATCGGAACAAGCTTGTTGTGCCGTGGCCTACTTCACCGAAGAAATGGATGGAGCCGTACGAGTAACATTTCTTGCAAGTAAATGTAAAGTGGCGCCACTGAAGCCTCTCTCCATTCCACGCCTCGAGCTTCAAGCCGCCCTCATAGCAGCGAGACTGGCCCAGACGATCCAGAAAGAAAGCAAGGCTCTGATATCCCGCACCTGCTTCTGGACAGACTCCACAACTGTACTATGCTGGTTGCGAACCGACCCACGTGCCTACTCAACCTTTGTGGCAAACCGATTGGGCGAAATCGACGAATTAACCAACATACCCGACTGGAAATGGGTACCCACAAAACTCAATCCCGCTGACATCGGAACACGAGACTTAGAGGTGCCCGACCTAACACCAGAAGGAAGATGGTTTACCGGCCCAGCCTTTCTAACTTCCCCGGAGAGTACATGGCCAAGAGAACGAGCACCCGCCCACAAACCTGATGACCTGACACTGGAAGTCAAACCTCACTACGTTGGCCTTGTGTCCACCAGGGGCGAAGCACTCTCATCAGTAGAGCGGTTCTCCTCATGGCACAGGCTCATCCGCTCCACAGCCTGGATCCTCCGCTTTATCAGACGATGCAGAAAGGGGCCCAACAAACCAGTAGAAGGCCCACTACTAGCTGAGGAGATAAAAGCAGCAGAACACAGATGGATCAAAAGGTCCCAGGAAGACGCCTTCACAACTGACCTACACACCATCCGACAAGGTCAAAAACTGCCTGCTGGCAGCCGCCTCAACTCCCTGAACCCCTTCTTTGGACCAGACGACCTACTACGAATGGGGACCCGACTACAAGCCTTGGAAAAAACAAAGAGTGTGGCCCGCACTCCCATAATTTTGGACGGCGACGAACCCTACACTCGGCTCCTGATCAGTCACTACCACAAAAAGGCGGATCACCCCAGTACTGAGAAAACGATAGCAGAGATACGCAATCATTTCTTCATAATACGACTACGTACAACAAGCAGGAAAATAACACACGCCTGCCCTACTTGCTTCATACGACGCAGCAAACCAACTCCACCTCTGATGGGCGCACTACCACCACCCCGCCTAATGCATCACGTCCGCCCATTCACACACTGCGGGCTCGACTATTTTGGCCCTATGGCTATCACGGTCGGTAGGCATCGAGAAAAGCGCTACGGAGCCATCTTCACCTGCCTCTCGACACGCGCCATTCACCTGGAATTAGCCGCGTCACTGACTGCCGACTCGGCCATCATGGCCCTACAAAGAATGACCGCCCGCAGGGGACAACCCGCAGCCATGTATTCCGATAACGGAACAAACTTTCACGGAGCTGACACCGAGATGAGGGACGCTCTGCTGTCAATAAGTCAAGACACCAGAATGATTGACGCAATAGCTACCCAGGGCATCGAGTGGCACTTCATACCACCAATGAGTCCCCACATGGGGGGAGCTTGGGAAAGATTAGTACGATCAGTTAAAAAAGCCCTAAGCGCCACCCTAAAGGAAAGAGCACCAAAAGAAGAAACGCTACGCACCGCCCTTGCAGAAGCCGAGTTTACGGTTAATAATCGACCACTCACTCACATTTCGGTGGACCCACGTGATGAAGAACCTCTAACACCCAACCACTTTTTACTAGGGTCGGCCGGGAAACGCCCCCAACTATCCTTCTACGACAAGAAAGAAGAGGAAGTATGCCTACGCCGCCAGTGGCGCATCGGGCAACAACTTGCAGACACCTTCTGGAGACGATGGCTGCGCGAATACCTACCTACCCTAGCAACCCGGCAAAAATGGCACCACCCAACGACACCAATTAAAAAAGATGATCTGGTAATCATTATGGATCCAGCACTGCCCCGGAACAGTTGGCCGCGCGGCCGAATCTTAGAAGCCACACCTGCAGCTGATGGACAAGTCAGAACTGCCCGAATTCAAACCAGCACAGGAATATACATAAGACCGGCAGTCAAAATCGCCGTCATCCTGCCTGCTCCACCAACACCTGATGAAACTACAACCCTGGCAAAGGCCCCCGATTCAGAACTCAAACATCGGAAAAGGACTCGCCCGACGAAGTAGCTAAGTACAGACAAGACTGCACGGGGGGAGTGTATCGAACGAGTCCGCAAAAGCAAATGAGATAACTAAAAAAGACAATATTGGAATTTACGCTCCCACACAGTACCGTACCGCCAGCACCCACAATTACACAGTACCATGCCGCCAGCACCATTTCGCCTCACGCCACAACCCCCAAGCAATTAGAGAGCTGCTATTGGCTAACGAGACGAGGGGCGTTTCACGCATCCTCCAAAACGATGTCTAATTGCTATTTTATTCTTCAAAATTAATTTATCAATTAAAAATGCAAACACAATTGATAATGAACACACGCAGCATAAAAATCAAACTCAAAAATACATCTCACACCTCTACAAGAGACTACAGACAGCAATGAACCCTGCCACGAGAATAGCTGCCTATTTACGTCAACCCCACCATACAACCATCGGAGCTGTGATTGGCCCATGATGAACAAAGGAAAATCTGAATCGGGAATATTTACGTCAATGAATTCATGTTCTCAAAAATTTGGAGCTAAATTCTGAGAAATTGGTGATAATTACGAGCTAAAAATAAATATCCTCGCAGAAAAATGGACACAAGCAAGTACAATCACTTGAAAACAGATGCCTACCATTGATTCTTGCACTTTAATAAAAATGTTTAATCCTTGAAATTCTACTTTGTACCACAAATGTAACATTGTATCTTTTTTTGTAAAAACAATAAAAATCATGTGAGATTTTGGTTTCGGGGATCGGGACTCTCTTGGTATTGGCTATAATATACAAATTTTACAAATCTTCTCAAAAGTCGTAGCAAACAGGGAAAAAGGGTAAAAGAACCAACCTACACAAAGAATAGGAAGTGCTATACCCCCAAAATCCAACCCAGTTTTGCCCTATAAATACAGACCACACATCGGTCACAAATCAGTTAAAAATTACCAGCCAAGAAGAAACAATCTCGAAGAAACCAAAGTCTCCAAGTTCAAACTCTTTTCAAGTGTTTTATTTAAAAGTAATAACTTCAGTTCTACCTTCTTCCCAGTATCCCAGTAATCCCAAAGTCTCCAAGTTCAAACTCTTTTCAAGTGTTTTATTTAAAAGTAATAACTTCAGTTCTACCTTCTTCCCAGTATCCCAAAGTCTCCAAAGTCTTCAAGCCTTTACAAGTGTTTAATCAGTTATAATAGATTCAGTTTTGCCAATTTTATTTAGAATCATTCAAAGTATTAAATTCGTGAAAGTCCATTGGCGTACGCCAAAATCCCTTGGCGCATAAAGATTCCATTGGCGTGCCATTTGTGTCCAGCTCCCTATTTTTATACAGTATATGTACAAACGTCCCGTACAGTTTGTATTCTCCTTCTTTTCTTTGATAAGGCAAATTAAACAGTAGGTCCGTCCAATACACGGGTCGTGAGTCGCAATTTGTATACACAGCTTCTTACTCACGTCGTTAAGATTCTGAATATATTTTAATATTGTGTCATCTTAAGGCGGTGCATATCGTCGTGTAAAATTCGGGTTCCGGCCGCTAACAATAATACTCCGTATGTAGATGACGATAAGGTGCTTGTTTTGATTTATTCAAGAAAAAAACATTGCCAAAAAGCGTGTTTTATTTTATTTTGCGAAGCTCGGGCACAAATATTTAAATGTTTTAGATCATTTTCTTAAGAATTAAATTTTCCACGTACAATAAAACCATAGGTGAAAAGTGGCACATAAGTAGGAGATTTTGCACTGTAAAGCAGGTTTTATGTGCCTGCATTTTTTTATGGGCTTAGGGGCCATCCATAAATAACGCCACACATTAAGGGTAGAGGAGCGTGACATTGTGTGACAAGGAGGGGGGGGGGGGGTTTGTGACGGCACATGCGGTGCATTTGTCACAAAAATATTTTCCTATCCCATCCTGCCCCATTACATCCCATTACGCCGCCCCCGTTGTGGTAAATATGATTGTTACAATAGCTACTTAAATGTTGACGATTTTTTTTTAAATATTACCAACTCTACTGTATTTATTATTTTTCGATGTAAAGTTGCAAAATATGTGACGTCATAATAGGGGGGAGGGGGTCTCGCAATAGGGACGGGGGGGGGGGGGGGTGCCTTATGAAAAAACCAATTAAAAAAATCTAGATTATTTCAAAGACAAATGATTGTTCTATTCGCAGTGCATAATTAAAGCATCTAAAATATTCCTAAGCGATCCAATTTTCAAACCAAAATCACATGATTTTGCATTGCCTAGTAGTGCTTCACCTTAACCGAGTTTAGTTACTAAATCTGAACATTCTGGTACTCTCAACCTTCCTCTTTCTTCATACACTCGCTTCAGCTTCGAATTGGCGATGTCATATAGTCGGACGATGAAAAATCAACACACCTTTAAAGTGTTGGAAAAAAGTTAGGTTCTGTTAGGTTAAGCTTACAGGTTAGTTTTTATCACCTTTGGAACCGTTGTAGTCCCTTTCGCTCCGGACAGTTAGGACTCTAGTGCGGAGATCAAATAAAAACGGATGAATTATACATATTTAGATTAGGTAGTGTAATATCGAGTAGATAGATCATAGAGATATACATAATTAATTCATTGATAGAGATTCGAGTAGGTATTGGCTGCCAGGTCACTGACCAGTGCCGCCTGCCTTGCCATGTATTGACTGTACATGTGTAGTGTACTGGTTGTATACTGCATATATTGTAACTATATATTGTATAGTGTGTAGGTATCGATCACCGCACCGCGTTATCACCCCACTCGTGTCTGAAATAATTATATTCGCCGAGCACCAACGCGACTCGACTACGTTGTGCCGCGATTACCAGAGCGGCAGGAGTGCAGCAGGCAGCACTAATCTGGACCGCAGGGATCCGCAGAGGGATTATTTTATCCTTTATTGGATAACCAACACCTTTGCCTTGGGTCACCCCAAGTGGTTCGCTACGTTTGGTGACTTAGCAGAGGCGCCCGGGTTCATGGGGTGAAGTTTGTCTAGGTCTTGAAGGCGGACGACCAGGACACACTGAACCCCAGATTCCTACCCACCCCTTAAACCATTTTCCTTCAAAGAACTCTCCTCTCCTTCCTTTCCTTAAAAAAACCCTCTACACAGCATCCCCAAAGATGACTTAGGCCCTGGGGGAAATTATTTTCCTTAGGGCCTCCTGTGTGGAGCTCATGTAAAAAAAAGCCTTCAGAAGGCGAAAAAGCTGTCACGCATAAAAATAATAATTACCCAGCAGAACGTGTTTATAAAAACGTCTTTTTATAAATTGATTATTAATATTATTGTAAATGTGGGTATATATCAAAAGAAAAACATAAAATTGAAATGAAACGTTTTTCCGTTTCAGGAATAAATAAACTAAAAATTAGCTTGTAAAAAAAAAACAAAAACTATCAATTTTAAAATGTCCTTCAAAACTTAAAACATTTTTTTTTGTTAACTGAGGTTTGAACCTTACTTCCCAGTGTTTGGAATTAACCGCTCTATCAATCTTTCCAAAGTGCATATTTATTTTTTAGTTTAAAAGTTGACAGAATGCATTTTTGTTCAGCTCGATCGGATGTCGGGAAGTAAGTTAATTTCCACTTCCGAGATTCCGCGGCATTCATACATTCATAAACCTAGCGGGTCTAACGGAATACCTGCCCTGAAGTGTGCTGCAAAAATAGATCCAATTTTAGCTTTAATATGTCCCTGAAGTCTGGCTCTGTACCCTCTGGTTGGAAAAAAAGCGGTCATCCATCCTATTCCAAAGAAGGGTGACCACCCCAACCCGGCCAACTATCGCCTCACAGCGTCCGTATCTGTTTTAGACGCGTGGTCAACGACAAACTGCTCACATACTTCGAGAAGCACAAAATTATTAACGGTCGTCAATACGGATTCCGGCGGAACCGCTCGTGCGGTGATCTTCTCGCGTTCGTGACGTACGTTTGGGGGCGGTGCCTGGAAAGTTTCGGTAAGACCCAAACGGTTGCATTGGACATTTCCAAGGCCTTAATCGGGTTTGGCACCGAGGAATTATCAACAAACTGCCTTCTCGCATCCTTGTGTTAGTGAATATCCGTCTTTTTGAGGGAGAAGTCGATTCAGACGGTTGCTGATGGTTTCGTCTTTTCCTCCGCCTTTGTTTTGTTTGCAAACCAGAGTTAAGTTAGCCTCTTAGAAACTAGGCGTACTGTACAGGGCTCGCAGATACTTTAGTATACAACTGCTAATTGTACAAATCAGAAGTGCGCCTCACGGTTGAATTTGGAAGCCAACTCTGGTCTGGAGTCCCAAAATACTTGAAAAACACCCTCAACTCTGCACAGAAACGGGCGGTCCGTTTGAGATTTTCTCCTTAATTAAAAACGGATTGCAATCCTTAGAACACAGACGTCGGGTGGAAATGCTGTCCTTGTTCTACTGGTATTTCAATGAAAGATGCTCAGAGGAACTAGGGTCATTGATCCCCTCGGCACCGGTGCATAGTCGGGAAACACGCCAAACATATTCGCCAACAAACGGGTCGTTTCTACGGCTCGTTTGAAAGATTTGCCGGTCTCTGTGTTTCCTCCCTCCTACCAACCTTCCTTCACTCCTTCCTCTCCTCAAAGAGACTCTCCACACAGCATCTTCACAAATGACATGGGTCCTGAGGGAAATTATTTTCCTCAGGGCCTTATGTGTGAAATTAATATAAAAAATAACAATAATTTAACAAAGATAACAAAAATTAATTTGTTAGATGTACCTATTATTTTGCATAGTTGTAGACGTTCATTACAGAAAATGTCGAAAAACATATTTTGCAGACAAAAAAAAATTTGGAACGACGGTACATATATTTTATGATACTTTAAAAATATTATCTTCAAAAGGTATGAACAAAAAAATTCCGAAAAATTTCTTAGATTTATGAAAAATCCGATTTTCAAATATTTATCTCCTCAGACAGCGCGTCACCGCACGAGTGTGTTGAGCTATTTACTGCTGCTTTTTGGCTGCAGGTCATCTGGTTTGCACGCCCGCGTCAATATATCTGGTCCACTTGTGCCCCGTTGTGTTTGCGCAATGTAAGTAGATATTTGATTTGCCCACGTGCATATGTGCATATACAATCAATAATACTAATAATGTGTGTACAGTTATTTCACACGCAGCAGATGTGCATCGTGTATGAATAGACAACTACGTTGGCAAGCTATCAAGTCCAAAGCGTTAAAAACGATGATTTTAAAACAAATTTTAAGTCGTTTGATGAAACTTCTTGAAAGTGATGTATTAATTAATGGGGAATCAAAAAAATGTATGCATACTTAGGGCCTTCGCTCATGGAACAACTGAAAAAAACCAATTGTCGAAGCAAACGCACCCTCCTGAACAAAATCGATATTTTTCTGATGTCAAAACTTGACAAGTTCGTGAGCCGCTACCATGGCAACCAGTCAACAACGCAACTGAAACGCGACAGCCGCGGCGACCAGTAGTGCTGGTTTTTCAGTTGCTTTGTTGACATTGTTTTCAGTTGTATTTACAGTGTGCATCGTCACGAGTACAGGTAATAGGGATACAAATCGCTTGACAAACGGAGACCAGAGGTCCCGATTTCGAGCGAAGTGGTTTTGTTGTAGTCTAAAAAAAAAATTTGTTTCTTCACATTTCGACAGTTTAAAGTTTAAATATTGAAGAAAATCTCATTAAAAGGATTTTACGAAATTCGAATTATTTTAAAAGTTATAATAGCCATTTTAGTGTCGTGGCAATAGACGGAATCTAAATAAAACAAAAGTTTAAACGCCCTTTTCTCGAAGCTACTTTTTTCGAAACGTTTGTCACAAAAGCTCAAGTTCTAATTGACCGATTTTCTTGAAATTTGGCATGAATTTTCTTTAAGTAACTCATTATGGAGGAACCAACAAAAATTCAAAATTTTTAAAAATTCTGAAAAGTAAAAAAATGACTGAAAAACATCAATTCTTTTTTTGGGTAGCCGCCATTTTGCGTGAATATTTTTTCTTAATTTTTTTTTGTTCCTACCATAATGACATTTGTACCGATAAATAAAATACATTTTTTAAACTTTTTAGATGAACAGAAGGGTGGAAATTGTGGCAAGATTGACACGCTCTTTCTTCCCGCTTTAATTCAACAGGGTTTAACTTCGTGAAATATAATTTATATATTTTTTAAATTTTGTGAATTCTTAATGAAATGGTTGGTAATGTTTTTTTTAATCGACCGTCAAAAAACGCCCGAAATTCGGGCTTCGAGACTAGAATACCCCCCTAAGGTTCTTTCCACGAAAATTACTGTCCACTCATCGAGTCATGCCATTTTCACTATAATCTAAAATACTACAGTTCTGAATAAGGCTCGAGTCAAAAATGTACCGAGCGTACAAAGTAACTGACTGCGCATTTGTGGCCAATAATCCAAAGACAACATGTCTTTTGCATGCAGTAAACATAGATTATTAGCAATATTGTCGATTATCCGGTGAGGGAAAGCACATTCAAGTAGTTTGCGAACCCGCAATACAGCTGTGGATTTACACGATGCATGAAACACGCAGGACCGTGAAGCGAACGACAAATAATTATTATCTATGCATCCATGGACAAAGTGTGCTTACTAATAATTAAGAATGTTCATGGTGTAGTCAGTGACGAAGTCACCGACCAAACACCCTCGGTCTTATAGAAACCGAATAATCCTTTAGGTACGGTACGCCTATATACGGACCATAGAAAAGTCTCGCAAACTTGGTCGTAGCGTGAGGAAACCGTGTCCCTGTCACTTGCTCATTCTACATTATAAATAGTGGCAATTATTTTGTTTTTTAAATTCAGCAAATTAAAATGTGATTTAAATTATCAAATGATGTTATGGGAACCGTAAGGAATGTATTGTCGTATAAACCAAATAAGCCTTTAACACTGCAATTACAAGTTTATTGAAACAATTTACATCCGAACCATAATTTAATATTTGTAAAGTATTCGTTAAACTGCTCACATTAATAAAAGTCAGGAAAATTTCAAATCCGGGTTACATACTTCGAGGGGAAAAGTATCACTTGCTCCAATTAATATTAAAAGACAAAATAGAAGGTCGCCGAGGGCCTGGTAGGAGACAAATGTCTTGGCTGCGAAATATACGAGAGTGGACCGGCATTAGAAGTGCGGAGGAGCTATTCCGGGCAGCACAAGATATAGAGACATTTTCATGTCGGGGGGACCTGATAGAGCACACGAAGAAGAAGAAGAAGAAAGTATAAGTATATGAAAGTGGGCGCGAATAAGAAGCGATTTACAAAGCTGTTATTTCTTTGGCAGTCTAGAACAAAATGATTCTAAACTGATTGGTTCTGGTGACTCAGTGAGAATGTTGGGATCGCTATTGGCGTGTAAGGAACCAATCGACCACCACAACACGGGCATGTGCCTAGCATGGTGGTCGAAAAATCATAAAATTCATGTAACAAACATTATAATGAATAAAGAAAACAAAAAAAAAATAGGAATGCTTCCGATTCAAGATCGCTGCATCGTTCGCTTCTCGCAATCATTCAAGAAGAAAAGGAGATATATGGTTCCATGCCAACTCAGAATCAACTCGTTAACACAACACAACACCTCTACAAAAAGACATTAAAAGCTATGAAAGAAAATTTTAAATAGCCTAAAAATAACCTGACGTTTAACCAATTTTTCATAAATCTTTTTTTCATCACTTTTAATAACTTTTCAACTGAGTTATTAAGTTGAGTTCATTCTTAGTTGTACATACATACATTTCTACTCGTTCCCCACGTTAACCAAAATACTTTTTCAGCATTAACATCCGACGTGTACGATTACAAATAGCGCGAGCAACAAAAAATCACTAGTTGAATATTTTCCAACTTTAAAACAACAAGCAAAAATACAAGTTGCGAACAAGGCACGGATTTCATGAAAGTAGAATACTCATCTAGCAACGCCTCCTCAATAGCTTTCTACATTCAGTTCCAAAGGTGGCGATTATTATGGTGTTAACGTCAACTTCATGCAAATTACACAGAGGAAACGACAATAACTGAAATGAAAGTGATCCTTTTTTATATTCTAGATGTTAAAATAGTTGCATTGAAGGTTCTAAACAAAACAAACAAAATACTCAAATTGGGGATGCCATAGTCTCACTGACTCCGGAGAGTTGGGACTCTTAAACAGTACAGACTTTAAAAGGATGTATTGTACGAATGTTTTAAAGAAAATTCTGATTTTAAAATCTTATCACACAGCACAATATTTTTTAAATATAAAGATAAATTTAAGGCCCATCAACCAACGGCCGAGATGGTCTTCAATAAGATGATCTTGCGATCGTACGCTTGAAACTGTACAGGGCGGTTCCGATGAGAAAGATTAATTATTCTCCGAAGTAGCATTTTTAACTAAGAACTCAATATCGATTTTCTTCCATTCAAATATGTATACCTACATTTAAGTTTGCAATAAAAATGCTCTAAAGCAAGATGATAAAAGTATTTAAATTATGTACCTATCAACGTTTTTGTAATTATTTTTTGATCATCAAGTATTTATAATTTTTCAAAATGTGTAAGCAAAACAAGTATATAAAAAAAATCTAAAATATATTATTATTTATTAAATCTTGCAATCATTCATAAAGATGGCAGCCAATAAAAATATGCGTTAAGAAAAATGAAGATAATATGGGTGGTTCTTAGTCGAAGTATGGTACAGTTAAAAGTGACCGAATTGGATATCGACACCTTAGCTCAGTGGATAAGAGCGCCCAACCCGGAAAGTAGGGAGGTCCTGGGTTCGAGTCCCAGAGGTGCCAATATCTTTTTCTGATTTTTCTGTTTCCAGATTTTCGATTGAGTTTCGCTCATAATGTCTTCATTTAATTAAATATTACAGTTTGAGGTTTTACTCATAAAGTTAAAATAATAAATAATAATATTCATCCCAGACTTGTAGAAGAGTCAATAGATGTCGCACATTAAATAAAATGGATAATAATTTATCCAGACACCATCTAGATTGCATTTAGTTCGAGTTGAATCTTGCAATCATTCATAAAGATGGCAGCCAATAAAAATATGCGTTAAGAAAAATGAAGATAATATGGGTGGTTCTTAGTCGAAGTATGGTACAGTTAAAAGTGACCGAATTGGATATCGACACCTTAGCTCAGTGGATAAGAGTGTTATGTGCCATCCGCACAATACGATCTCTAATCACATTATGACACCTATTAGTGCACTTTCAGAATATCACTTTCAAGAATGCAACTCTCCATTAATGTGTAATTATTAATTGCAAGTCACTTTGCATTGTGACATCACATATCTGTGCATCTATTTACTAATGTACTATATTATGCCTTAAGCTTAATTACTAGTTTCTCCAATGTCACCAACATTAACTTTCAATTACTTATTTAGCATATATAAGCCAACACAATTGTATTATTCTTCAGATTATACTAGACATCAGTTCAAGACTAAATTCTAACTGTGAATATTGTATCTCCGGTATTACACTAAGTTTCCGATATAACTATTAAACTAATAAACTGTTCTCCACATCATAAATCTTCAAAGTGTTACTTCATTTAAAACTGGTACATAACAATTTTGGTGGCAGCGGTGGGATAACTTCGACCAACGGCGAACTAAACTTTGTCGGTCCCTAACGGTTTAAACTGAAGGAAAAACCCTTAAACAAATAATAAAATAAATTGTTACCAGCCAAAAAGAAGAACTTACAAAACGAGGCATCTCAAAACCCCGGGATCACAACACAACCAGAAGTCTTCAATCAACATTGGACCCTTCACTCACACCAGACGATCAGCACTCATCATCTTCCTCAAGAGGACTTTCACCTGCGCAAGGATCAAGAAGAAGCCCTCAACACTTGGAAGAAGATGAACGTCCTGTAAGAAGATATTATTTTTTTATAACAGTATTATTATTGTGTCAATTGTTTTACGAAACGTAACCAATCTTTTATGTCTTTTTTACAAAGCGTAATCAATATTATGTGACTTTTTATTAAGCGCTTAATCAAATCTTTTATGCTTTTTTACAAAGCCTATTAAAATATCATATTAAAATATCTGATGGATAAGTTCCTAGATAAAATTAATTAAATTTTATGTCTTTTTTACAAAGCGTAATTAATATTTTGTGACTTTTTATAAAGCACTCAATCAAATCATTTATGCTTTTTACAAAGCCTATTAAAATATCATATTAAAATATCCAATGGATAAGTTCCTAGATAAAATTAAATAAATTTTATGTCTTTTTTATAAAGCCCATTATTATAATAACGACAAATAAGTCGAAACCTTTTTAAGGCAATCTATATTTTTTATAAAAATCGGTACTTTCAACTAAATACAAAATGTATCCTAACACACCTAAGACCGAAGCTTCAAATAGCAATGAATCCAAGGTTAATTCTTCCCTTTTTACTACTAGTGAATTATTTAACTGGATAGAAAAATATGACGGATCCAGAATGAAGTTAGATGACTTCATAATTAATGTTAACGCCGCGTTTCGACTTGCTAAACCCGATCAATACGACATTTTATTAGAATACACAAAAAAACAGCTTACCGGAAAAGCAAAAATACTATCGGAGATAAAAGTAACACCAACGTGGGAATCTTTAAGAGACATCCTACAAGATTACTTCTGTCCTACACAATCTGTAACACAACTAATTTTAGAAGCACAAACATTCAAACAATTACCGGATGAAAGCATAAGCGACTTTACATTCCGTCTAGACATTTTAGATAATAAGTTCGTTCGGGCAATAAAATATGAAAACGAAAATAAACCTCAATTATTAGTCGGTATGTTCAAAATGAAGGATGACATTTGTCTGAGAGCCTTTCTAGGAGGAGTCTCACGCGAATATCGTTCACTTTTATTAATTAAAGATCCGCAAACACATCTAGAAGCATCTGAATTCTGTCAACGGATAGAAAACGAGAATAAAATAAATGATGAAAGAGAATTATTTGGCAAAAAACCAAATTATTGTACGTATTGTAAAACAAACGGACATACAACTACGAACTGTTATAGAAGATTAGATAGAAACACTAATCCAGAAATTAATGATAATACATTTATGGAAAGACAAAAATATTCACGTCCATTAATCTCATGTAGATATTGCAAAAAAACAGGCCACTCCACAGAAGAGTGTCGACTTAAAAATTTTAACAGAAATAATAACATTAACAAAAATTACGATCAACGTAATTATAATGAACGAAACACGTATAACAATAGAAATTATGAAAGACATAATGATCGGAACACACAAAATAATAGAAATTTTGAAAAACCTAATGATCGCAACAATACATCCAATAACAAAGGTTATGAAAGAAATCAAAACCAGAATAATTACAAAAATAATAATAAATCTGACCACCGTGTTCATTTCTATCGTGATGATTCAAGTGATCATGACGAAAGTATAAATAATGAAGAAATTGAAAGTGACTATAATGCGGCATCCACGAGCGAAATTCGTACAAATGATAACGATAATTTAAACTACCAAGATCTCATGTAAACTACCGTACATCGAGACATTCACCTTCCAAAGGTAGCATATTCTCAACTAATCCGCATACTTTATCTTATATTATTATTAACAGTACGATAACTAATAATCCAAACAAAAAGTTTACTTTCCTCCTAGATACTGGAGCAAATGTCTCTCTGATAAAATTAAACTCCTTACATAAAAATCCAATCATTGATAAAGAAAAATCAATTAAGCTAATTGGCCTAGACATTAAGGAAAAATCTCTAAATACTCTTGGATCAATAGAAGTTCCGCTTCACTTTAATTCTAAATCAATTCACCATACATTTCATGCCATACCAAATGACAATAATAATATACCCTTCGATGGAATATTAGGATTTGACTTTCTAATTAAATTCAATGCAAAGGTGGATTATGAATTTAATGAATTGAGATTTGAAAAAATCGTATTACCACTTCATTTCAAAATTAAACATAATACAAAAGTCATTATTCCCCCCAGATCTGAAACGTTTATCGAAATCAAAGTAAACAATCCAGAAATCGGTGAAGGTTTAATTAATGAAACCCGTGTAAACAATGGCATATACATATGCAAGTCATTAGTTTCAATATATGGCAAAAATAAAGCCATAACATCTATTGTCAACACAAATGACGAACCTGTCCAAATAGAGGAGATAAAATTAACACTTCTTCCTGCAAATTCTTATAACATATATCATACACAAGAAACCCATAATACAAACGATTCCAGAAAAAATAAATTAGAGTCACAAATCCGAAGTGATCATCTCAATAAAGAAGAACACGAATCTCTCTTAGATATTTGTCAAAAATATAATGATATTTTTCATCTAGAAGGAGATAAATTAACATGCACAGATTCCGTTAGACATACAATTCCGGTGACGTCACCGCACCCAATATTTACTAAAACGTATCGATACCCCGAAGTCCACAAAAAAGAAGTTAATTCCCAAATAAATAAAATGTTAAAAGATGATATAATTAAACCTTCGTGTTCTCCTTGGTCTTCTCCTGTATGGGTAGTAGAAAAGAAAGCAGACGCTTCTGGAAAGAAGAAGTGGCGTATTGTCATGGACTATAGAAAGTTGAATGACATTACAGTCGGTGACGCCTTCCCATTACCCAATATTTCAGATATTCTGGATCAACTTGGTCAATCTAAATATTTCACAACATTAGATTTAGCATCAGGATTCCATCAAATCCCAATGGATAAACTCGATTCTGATAAAACTGCTTTTACTATTCCACTAGGACATTATCAATTTAAAAGAATGCCATTTGGTCTCAAAAATGGACCAGCCTGTTTCCAAAGGCTTATGAACAACGTCTTGAGCGGATTACAGGGAATAAAATGTTTTGTTTATCTTGACGACATTGTCGTTTACGCATCATCACTCCAAGATCATAATTCGAAACTTACCGAAATATTTAAAAAACTTCGATTACACAATCTTAAATTGCAACCGGATAAATGCGAATTCTTAAGAAAAGAAGTTGCATATTTAGGTCATATCATATCAGACAAAGGCGTTAAAGCTAATCCTGAAAAAATAAACGCAATTATAAATTATCCAATTCCAAAAAATCAACGCGATATAAAAGCTTTCTTAGGACTAGTAGGTTATTACCGTCGATTTATTGATAACTTTTCTAAATTATCTCAACCTCTCACAAAACTTTTAAGAAAAAACGTTAACTTTCATTGGACCGATGAACAAAAAAACGCATTTGATAATCTAAAACAAAAACTTACCACAGAACCAATTCTACAATACCCTAACTTCGAATTGCCGTTTAACTTAACTACGGATGCATCAAATACATCAATAGGAGCTGTTCTCTCGCAAGGACCAATAGGTAAAGACTTACCGATAGCTTACGCTTCACGCACTTTAAATAAAGCTGAACAAAATTATGCAACTATAGACAAAGAACTGTTGGCCATAATATGGGCTACGAAACACTTTCGACCCTATCTTTACGGTAGAGAATTTAAATTAATTACCGACCACAGACCCTTGGTTTGGTTAGTTAATGCAAAAGATCCCTTACGCGCGCGTTGGAGATTGAAACTAGAAGAATATAATTACGAAATTATATATAAAGCTGGTAAACTAAATAGTAATGCAGACGCACTATCTCGCATTGTCCTCGAAGAACCAAAAACAATACTTAACATATCAGCGAATCCTAACCCCAACTCTTACGAAGAATTTATAAAATCTCATTATTCAGATAAAAATACTGATATCTCTAACATAACAGAAATCGATCACAACTTACTAACTTACAAAGACAACATAGCTCATTTTATAAGTAATGATAAAGAAATGAGTCAAGAATTAGCTAGAGAAATCAAAGAATTGATAAAAAACTACGATGAAATAAACGCCACAGAAAATAAACTATTCGACATCCTAACATCAGAATATAAAGATAAAAAAATATACCACATAATACTTACGCATAATTTCTGGGACAAGTCAACTTATAAAGATCTTTTCACTGCTCTTCAAAATCTCAAGACTATACTCCTGGAAAATAACACAACTAGTATTACAATACCATCATCGCATTATGCAGGCTTAGAAAATTTGAAATGGAATAAAATAAAATTGATCATTAATTATATATTCGGTAACACCGATATCAAATTGACCATATGTCATAATAAAATCATTATTCCAAGCGAAGATCAAATTCCTAAAATACTCCATGAATTTCACAACAATCCAATCGGTGGTCATTCCGGGATGCATCGAACACTTAACAGATTACGCAATTATTACAAGTGGCCTAAAATGAAAAATGATATTAAAACATACATAAGGCATTGCACCGATTGTCAGAAAAACAAGATTTCAAGAGAAAGAAATGTACAACCATTAGAATTAACCAGTACTTCTACTAAACCCTTTGAAAGGTTAGCTCTTGATGTAGTAGGACCATTACCATTAACAGAATCCGGTAACAAATACATTCTCACCATGCAAGATGATTTGACAAAATTTTCTCGAGCAATAGCCATACCTAATCATGAAGCGGAAACAATAGCAAAACAGTTATTCGAAAAATTCATAAGCTTATTTGGCCTCCCTAACAAAATATTAACGGATCAAGGCGCAGAGTTCACATCTAAATTAATTAAGGAACTTTGCAAGTTATTTAAAATTGAAAAACTACAAACATCGGCTTACCACCCGCAAACAAATGGAGCGTTAGAACGCAGTCATGCAACTCTAGCTGATTACATGAAACACTACATTTCACCATCTCAAACTGATTGGGATCAATGGATAGATTACGCAATGTTCTCTTACAATACAACTCCACATACATCTACTAAATTCTCCCCTTATGAACTCGTATTCGGAAATAAACCTGAATTGCCTACGTCAATAACAAGGCAACCAAAATTCAAATACACATACAAAGATTATTTAGATGAACTACAGCTAAAACTACAAACATGTCACAAAATTGCCAAAGATAATCTAATCAAGCAAAAAGAAATTGTAAAAACAAGACATGATGAAAGAATCTGTAAAAATCACGTGTACAAAATCGGAGATTTGGTATTTCTTAAGAATGAAGCTACAAAAACAAACCAATCTAAAAAACTAGCACCCAATTATGATGGCCCTTATCAAATTACAAAGGTTAATTCACCCGTAAATGTGACCATTAAAATCAAAAGAAAAGAAATCGTTGTACACAATAACAGAATAAAACCTTTCATTTCAGATGGATAAATTCCTGGATGATCCTCTGTTTGATTGGAAGAATATTTTCTTACGAACCCATCAACAATAATAACTATGATTTGAAACTTTTCGACACATCACCTGGTCTATTCTTCGACAAGATCGGAACAGCCCAACTTCAACATGATACATGGAAAATAATCGCTTACGTTGACATCAAATCAATTGGACAAAAAATTGATTTAATTAATAAAATTTATAGCAATACGAAACAAACCTGTGAAAATCCAAAACTAGAAGAAATTTGCAGTAACATTCCAATACTAATTCAATCTACAATTCCCAAACTAGAAGCTAATTATAAAATTCTCTCTGAAATCTTAAATCACAATCAAACTAGAGAAAAACGCGGACTTTTTAACATTGTAGGATCGAGCCTAAAATACTTATTTGGCACGGCTGACAGAGATGAAGTCGAACATTATGATACATTAATAAATCAACTCAACAAAGACGACAACAATATCCTTAATTTATTTAAAGAACAGACACAAATAGTTCAAACCACAATTTCAACATTTAACAAATCTATTACAAACTTAAATCAAAACGAAAAACTGTTCAACGAGAACATTGAACAAATTCACTTTTTCACTAAAGAAATCGAAAGAAGACAATTGACCAATTCGGAAATAAATATGATTACTGAACATTATATAACATTATCACAACTTGTATCAAATGTGGAAATCGAAATTTCTACATATACAGATGCAATTTTATTCTCCAAATCTAATATTTTACACCCAGCTGTAATCTCACCATCCAATCTAATAAAACTCCTTCAACAATCCCTACCACATTTACCACTTGGTACTTCATATCCGTTTAAACCGGAGATGAAACATTTCCCTTACATCACAGATCTTTTAACTTTGAATGTCATCTATTTTAACAATAAACTCATGTTTTTTCTAATTAATCCCCTTGTGAGCGAAAACAAATTTAACATTTTTCACATAATACCTCTTCCAATAAAAAACGTAAATGATTTTGTGTTCATAGAACCAACGTTCAAATATTTATTCATCACTGACTTAAAAGACATTTATACATCTACGAACGATCTAAAAAACTGTCGTATTATTGATAATACTAACTACATTTGCAAAAAATTTAACGGCATCTTTACAAGTGCTACTCACCCAACGTGTGAAACAAGCATGTTGAATCCATTATCCACATATATATCCCCCCTTTGTAATACGAAAATAACCAAAAATCATAAATATGAAATTTACCACAAACTCGAGAAATCTAATTCTTGGATTTTTATGCTATCCAAAGACGACAATGGACACGTTATTTGCAATAACACAATCAGAGAAACAGTCATTTTAAAAAATACAGGTATCATATCACTTAACGGAAATTGTAAACTATTTACATCAACTACTAGGCTAATTCCCGCCCAATCATTCATTAGTGAATTCGAACACATTCTTCCTTCATTCAATATTCTTGAAGATGAGTGTTGTAAAAAGAATCGATCCAATTCAATTTTTAATAACACTATTCCACATGTACCCCTACTAAGACTTAACAATATAAACTTAGATGAATTACAACATTCGAGCGAGAGGTTAAAGAAAATACAATTGGAAATTGAAAATACTCAAAAAGGCACAATTTTTCACAAAATTTTAAATAATAATTATTTTACTCTCTTTAGGAAAAATACTTCTCTGTTTTATAATATATAAAATCCTTAAATACTTAAAAAAATCTGTATTTCAACAACAGAAATGATAATTATATTCACCCAATAGAATATTCACAAAATCCTGCAATAAATGTAAATCCAATACTAAATATGATAACTTGTTGTAGAACACGTCAATGTTCACGAGAACGTGACATTGAATTGACAACTGTAGACAATATTGTACCATCAGCACCTGTCATAACTCCTTTACGCAGAAGTGCAAGATTTCAAACCTCAAATCAATCATAAAATTGTATATGAAGATCCTTTAATCTTCCTGAAAATATTAAAAATTGTATAGAATCATGAAAACAATTCATTTAGACTAAGATCAAGGTACAAGGTATTATATAATTTTAAGAATAATTTTAATATTGTCTTATCCCAAATAAAGAATTATTTAAATGTTTCGTATACTTTATTACATAAACTTAGATATTAAGAAATTTATAATCATATTTCATGGTAAAAGGTACTTTTCAATATACATATACTTTGTCTTATATAAACTTAGATCATAAGAACATTTCATGGTAAAAGGTACTTTACATTATATAAATTTATCCATTAAGAAATTCATTACCTACTCCTTGTATACCTTTTTGTATTGTGAAATTATATTTTAAATTCTTCAAACTATAATTTCAAATTAACGATGGGGGTGTTATGTGCCATCCGCACAATACGATCTCTAATCACATTATGACACCTATTAGTGCACTTTCAGAATATCACTTTCAAGAATGCAACTCTCCATTAATGTGTAATTATTAATTGCAAGTCACTTTGCATTGTGACATCACATATCTGTGCATCTATTTACTAATGTACTATATTATGCCTTAAGCTTAATTACTAGTTTCTCCAATGTCACCAACATTAACTTTCAATTACTTATTTAGCATATATAAGCCAACACAATTGTATTATTCTTCAGATTATACTAGACATCAGTTCAAGACTAAATTCTAACTGTGAATATTGTATCTCCGGTATTACACTAAGTTTCCGATATAACTATTAAACTAATAAACTGTTCTCCACATCATAAATCTTCAAAGTGTTACTTCATTTAAAACTGGTACATAACAAGAGCGCCCAACCCGGAAAGTAGGGAGGTCCTGGGTTCGAGTCCCAGAGGTGCCAATATCTTTTTCTGATTTTTCTGTTTCCAGATTTTCGATTGAGTTTCGCTCATAATGTCTTCATTTAATTAAATAAAATATATTAGTTTTTAAGACTGTAATTAAGTAGATAGACTGAAGACACAAAACAAGTGCGCGATTTTATTTGAAATAAAATTAAAATGTTGAAGAGCAGCTATATTAGATAATTTATTGATTTATTTTAATGCATGATTATATTATGATTTGAAATGTGTGTCGTGTAATACAATATTTTGTTTGTTTGTTTGAAAGTTTAACAAATCTGCCAATGACCAACAGTACAACCCTATTCTATAATAAAAATAAACGTAATTTTTCAAAAATGTTAAATATAGCTTTACTAGTTAAGATAACAATCTTTCGAAAGCAATTTATATTTTTTTGTGGAAAAGAGTCGATACGTCTAGAATTTGATTTGTGACAAGAGTCGATACGTCTAGAATTTGATTTAAAAGTGACGTATTTCTGGTGGTGTCTGGTGATTCCCTTTTAAAGGTACGTTGTTCCCGTAATGACCATCGACGGAGAATCAGAACACATTGAAAACAAACTATACCCAGGTAAAAGTGGTTAATTTAAAAACCCAACTTCAAAAAAATACAATATCTAAAAGCAGAAGACGCACAGCTTCAGAACTAAGCTTACGCGTCGGTGTAGTTTTGGAACACGAGCGATAAAAGTATAAAATTAATAACGGGACTGTGGTACTAAATCGAGAAAGGATATGATCGGCTATATAAAAAAATCATTCAGGACATGGTTAGATAGAGCAAGTAATAAAGCCTTGATGGGGGAATATAGTAAGGTTTATGGTATCCGGCACAGGATGAATATTTTTAAATAATATCATTTAAAATCCCGTTAATGATATGCTATCACATCGTTACCTCATTGGATCTTTTTTTTAAATTAATAAACACTGTTTTAATTTCATTCGGTGGTTTCTAACACACGAAGGTTAAATTAAATAAAGCATAAAAAAACAAATTAATTCAATTTATTCACTTTAAAAACATAACGAAATTAAATTTTCAAATCGTTTTTAAAATAGAGAAAAGATTAAAGGGTATTTAAGCAATTTAAATAATATAAACAATTCAAACAAATTATACAATATAAACATCAATGAACAATTTAAAAATCAATGAAGCACAATCAGACTAACAGCAATAAAGCTTGCTGTCTAAATTGTGCTTCATTGATGCTAAACATGGAAGCAGCACAGCTTCTCCAAATAACAAACTGGAAGTCAGCCGCTGAGGACAGGAGGAGTTGGAGGCGAATGTTGAGGCCAAGGCTCGATATGGGCTGTAGCGCCATCGGAGAGAGAGAGAGAGAGAGAGAGAGAGAGAGAGAGAGAGAGAGAGAGAGATATATGCTAAACATGTCGATATTCAAAGTGATTCTATTTAACAACAAGACTGCTCTCCCGACTCGCATAACCATTGGCAAGTTAGTTCTGCAAGCCGGGAAATAAAACGGTATATGCTGTCGGTGACGGAGATAACCATCAGGAACATAGAAACTAATGCTCTCTATAATAGCCGAGTTTTCGAACCGTCCACGAATCGGTCTGAAGAAATGTGTTATAATGAGCACATCCCTTCTGACCCGTAGACGGTTCATACCGAGCATGCCCAAGAGAAGGTCGGTATTAAGTCGAGTAACACATTTTGTTATAATTAAATAATAAATAAAAATAATTTAAAAAAAAAACAAATCATTGAATTGATTGGATTACATGTATTATTTCGGTGACCGGACAACTCAACAATGTACAACTTCATCACACCTTTGAAAAATCAATAAAAGTGATGAAAAAAACTTGGTTAAATAGGTTACGTTAGGTTAGGTAATGGGATTTTTTTTCTTCACTGACTCTTCAAAGGGGTATTATGTCAATGTTGAGTTTTCGAGGAACTTGTATTTCGCCCCAAACGAAGCTTAACCCATAAACAACAAACATCTCCTTAAATAATCCACTAAGGGGTGTTCTTCTGACATGAATTTACTCTCACGGTTGTGTTAACATAGGAAGGACAACCTAATTTATAGCCATGTTGTAATAATTTAAGCATGTTGCCTGAACAGTTAAGATTGAGATTGTTAATATGTCCATATATTTAATCTACATAAAATTAAACAATATAATACATAAACCTAAGGGGAAAAATCTAAAATAGTAAAAAAAAAGAACAAATAAAATATTTTTAAGGCGATGCACTACGTCGTGTAAAATTCAGGCCGCTAACAACAACACTCCTTACGTAATGGCGATGAGGTTTAAATTTCCGTTTAGTGCGTGTGTTTGTTTGTTATGCTTTCACGCCTAAACCACTAAATCGAATTCAATAATTCTTTCACCAATAGAAAGCTACAATGCGAGTAATATAGGCTGTATGTAATGGTAAGCACTGGCGTTATGAAAATATAAAAATTAATATATTAAATTTATTATACGTTTAAGCAAAACAAATCGTCTTGGTAACTATGTTGATATATTTGCGGGAAATTTTATTTCAGGCGTCGTAGTTAATATCTAGGTATCTATTAAATAAAAATGAATCTCAGAAATGTTTGTACGCGCATAACTTCCGAACAAGTCAAGGCGCAACGGATTACGGAATGCAAACTAGACCTGATTGTGGCAATCCCGAAAATCCCGAGATTGGCCAAAGTGCAGTCCCGGTATTTTCGGGATTGAAAATGGGCCGGGATCCCGGGATTCGGAATCCCGGGATTGTATTCACTAGTCTTGGTACAGGAGAGAGGAAACACAGGCCGGTAAATCATGCCGTAGCTCACCATCACCACCACCTTCATTTCAAAGAGTTGCCTCGAAATGTCTGACAAGGACATGAACGGTACGTAATAAGGTTTTCAAGTTTATGATGAATTATGACGAATTGAAGCGTGATAAATAGCTATTATTTAATGTTCTCGGTCAACTCTAGTAAATCTTAAGTTAATTGCTTGTTACTTTATGCACGGTAACAACGATAGAAAAAATAGTGTAGGTACGTAAGCAATTATCTCTTCTCTCGAAATTAATTAAATTTTTTCGGATGATTAATTGTACCTGAAAATTCCACTGAAATTGCACAACCGGCAATAGCAAATGAACCGTATAAAACAACATATCTGTTTCCAGCAAAAACAGGTGGCAGTCCATTGCCAAAAGGTCACAACGACCTCGATAGGGGTCAGGCTATTTCGGTGGTTCTGGAAGATATAAGACCGGAGTCACTGGCGAAAATCGTTACGCCGATCTAAGCCGGCGCAAACTAAGGGAAAACGAAATCTGATAATAAGTCATGAATATAATTTACATAAGACAATTCGATACGATATAATGTGTTGTAATAGCTGCATAAATAATGTTAAAATTAAAGGACAGAAAGAAGAGAGACAGAAATCACAATCTTTTAAACTAATGTATTTGTGAGGGTTAGCATTATACACCAAAGGAATTGGTAATACTTTTTGAAGTGAAAACTCTTTAGGACCGTTGTGATTTGAAACTCAAAGACGGGTGTCACAAGCAAAATAAAAGATCATTTTTCTTGGGGTATTTCGTCATCGCTTGCCGTACATTTCCAATGAGAATATACGGCGAGCGATATGCTGAAATAGGCCAAGCCAAATGATCTTTTACAGCCACGTGTGACTGTATCTTTTACAGAAACGCACGTCTGTAGGATTTAGCCTGCGATAGAATGAGATAGTATAATCGGTCTCCTCTTTGAGCGGTGCTTCGTAGCCTCCCCACTCTTGTCCACTTTCGTTTTCTGAAGGTTTCACTCCTACCGCGTGTGAATTGCACACTCTGTATTTTTTTTTAATTTAGAAGCAATAGGAGACGGGGTGTGCGTATAACCGCCCCGGGAACCATTTATTGGATAACCAAAACCTCTGCCATAGATCATCCCAAATGGTTCGCTACATTTGGTAACTTAGCAAGCGTTCACGGGGCGAGGTTTTTCCGGGTATTGGCGGCAGTTGCGCCTGGTTGAGGGAGACCTTTTGATCTTTCTAGCTGGACTCTCTCAAAATATCGCTTTGCATCGAACCCTCCCAGTTGGATTCATAAGTCCGTTAATTCTGGATATACTGACCCGCAGATTCCTATCAACCCCACACACCTTTTTCCAGAACTTCCTCCCCTTCCTTTTCTAAAAAGCCCCACCACACAGCATCCCAAAGATGACACAGGTCCTGAGGGGAATTATTTTCCTCAGGGCTGTGTGAAGCTAATGTAAAAATAAGAGAAAAAATGCAAATAAATGTAGTCGTTAGAAATGTTGCAGAAAAAACCATTCTTTGCTTTCCGGCCCCCTGAATTTGCCACTCCCACCATCCTCTTTGATTTTTTTATGTTTTACCTCACTCGCAAATATTAGCAAATTGTATCTGTTGCGTTGTATTCTTCTCCCTCTTTTTGTTTATAATAATCAATCTTCGCATTTAGTGTCAGTCACAGAACTTGATTATCATAAACTGTTATCAATATTACTCAATATTGAATGATATTATCAACTAGAAATTGATAAATAATAAATACTATCATGAAAAGTATTGATTTTAGATATAAGCGAAGCGGCCAGGAACAATTATTTTTAGAAGTCAAACTAAATGTGAATGAATGTCCAGTAAATGATTTATTTCGGGTCTGAACCTTCGCTTACATAATAAAGATGGATACCACTCGGTGAAATTATGATAAAATATTAACGATTTCAAGAAAAACTATGTATTAAGAAAAAATTGAAAAGGCGAGTTATTTTCACATTAATTAAAAATAATGTCATCGATGTGTCTTAATTCGAATCTTTAGAATTTGGCACATTTAAACTGCAGTTTGTAGACATTGGTGTGTAGTTTCAAGTAAGAATACTAGGGCTATTATTTTGACTAAAGAAATTGTCATTTGGTGCATTCGTCACCTCAGTTGTACAGGGTTCTAACTTCACTTTACTTTGTTCTGAGATAGCTATCAAAGTTTGCATAGACGATATCACATTATCTGTTTACCAATTTCTGATTTTGAGGTTGAATATTGTGTAAAATATTTTAATTGAACATAATTTAAAGGAAAATACTTAAACAGGATATACGAGTATACTTACAATTTTATTTAAAACATACGTAAACACGCAGATAGAACCTTATCGTGAGGTAATTACTACAACTAGGTAACAGTGAAATCAGCTATGTGGGGAAATTGAAATAAGATGGTAATCAATCTGATAAATCGGTTGTGTATTTTTACTGATCTTAGATTGATGTGTTGGGAACCAATAACAAAACGGCTAATCATTTTTTTTTTATTTATTTACAAAAATGCAGACATACAAAATGAAAAGAAACAAACTCAAGCAATTCGACAAATGTTAAAATGCAAACCAGCTAAGTCTAGTTGACTAATTGAAACACTTGTGGTAACTAGTGTTAACCAATTATAGAATTAAACGATATCGTTTTTTGGAGATACCCACAAAAAATATTAAAATAACTTGATGATTCCAATAAAGCATTCATAGACGAGGAAACGGAGTTATGATTTTGGTGTGCAACTCAAAAACGTTGATTTCGGAGTTACCTAGTTGTAGTAATTTACTGTAGTGACGATATGCAACCAGTCAGGGCATAATTTTTTTTTTTTTTTTTACATTTAATACCGCACAAGAGTCCCAACTGCTCCCGTCTGGAGCCAGTGAGACTATGGCATCCCCAATCGGGGTATGTTGTGAGGCTGAAGGTAGTGGGGAGGGGACGGAGATAGGGAGAGGAAGGTGGGAGAAGTACCTGGCTATTCAGATCTGGTCACTAAACACGGCTAAAGCCATTTCGAGCAACGTTTCAATTCTGAATGGTGGTCTTACACCAGGGCGATACTGATAGTATCTTCCACTCTGGAACGTGCCGCAAATATACTATTTATTATTTTAAATGAATAAATTGTGAAAATAACACAAATTAATCAAATAAAATTTATTTGCGCACGCCGGGTTCGAACCCGCGACCTTCGGATTGTGAGTCGAGAGTCTTGCCTCGGGACCACGGAGGCCGTCAAATAATAATAATTCATTGCAATGGTTCTAACTACATTTCCCTAGCTAGGGCCACGTCCGATTTAAATATTTTCCATTAAAATAATATATACTATACACAATTATTTTAAATGCGGAGACGGTTTACAAGTAGTTCCCGTGAGCACTTAGGCCATAGGCCCATTGTGCTATCTCCCATTTTACCACAATCCTTTAATAACAACCCAGTCCCTTTAATGAAATTCACCAGGATTGTCATTAGATATGTGGCTACGTCTTCTGGTTTTACTGTATGTCTCCCCAGGTATCTGAGCCTAGTTCCCACCAGGGCAGGACTTTGCACCATAGGTGAATTGGAGTCTCTTCATCCTCTTCACATTTCCAGCATCTATTGGTGTTTTCCACTCCCAATATACTGCATCTCAGGAGACACATGCAGGTGTCTCTTGAAATGGCAGTGTCCCGTTAGTAGTCCTAACTATGGTATACTAAAATGCTTTGCACAATATTCAACTTCAAACTCAAAAATGTTAAACAGATTACGAAACAGATTGCAAACTTTGAAACCTCAGAACATGGTAAGACGAAGTTAGAACCTTGTCCAATCAAAGTGACGAACTACGATGGGCCTCGTAACAAAGATCAACTGTCAGATACAAACAAAATAGAGGTTGTTGATCTTGTAAAATAAATGGAGTTTGATTTTTTAAGTTCTTCACCCAAGTATCTACGGAAATACAACACAGATGGTTCAGAAAATTATTTTGGTTATAGAAATGAGCAAAAGAAATTGATTTGCATTCAATGGTCATTTTTGAAAAAATGTCAATTACAACCTTATCCAACTGGGGTGAAATGTGTTCTGCAGGAGATCCTAAATTGGAAAACTACGGTTTTGAAAATCGATTTAAATGAGAAACAATTTAAGAGAACAAATTTAGAATGATATGGTTGTAAGCTGTGAAAAGAGCTTGAAGTTATTCCAAAACCTACAAAGATAAAGTTCGTTGCGTTTGATTAAATAATCAATCAATATCCACATTATGCCTGAATTAACGAAGGTAGAAAAGGACGTTATACAGCTGAAGGGAGCAATTCGGAAACAGAAATGTCTGCCGAAGATATGGCACGATGACTGATAAAGTGGCAGTTCGCATTACGTACCGGTTCATAACATTATCATTATCACAAGAAAACGAGTTACACTTATTCATAACATTTTACAAAATATTAAATTTAAAGTCATCATTATGTATACGTATATATATATATATATATATATATATATATATATGTATAAGGTGTATACCTTTTCAGAAAAGAGGAACTCTTGTACCACAATATGTTTTGTGTAAAATATTAAGTTTTTTTTAAATTGTTTAATTTTATTTATTTGTTCTGATTGGTTGATGCTGCAGCGCAATTCAGAAAGGAGGTTATTATGTTTTTTTTATGGCTTATTTATTTTATAATTTTATGTAAAACGTAAAAACAATATTTTACGTAAAACATAAAAAAAACAATAAAAATGGCCGTCATATTTCAAAATGGAGGTTAATAATTAAATTTATGTATTTGGTACAATACTCACAGTTATTCGAAACACGTGTTTTAATCGATTGGGTTTTTTTGTCAATTCCAATTCCAAGCACGTTGCGATCAACGTGAACCAGGAAAATATGTAGAAAATAACGATGAAAGTTCGTATTACAATTGTGAAAAGGTTTTGAATATATTTACGCATTCGTTTAAGGTATTCTTTATGACAAAACTATTCTGAAATAATCCATCAAATCCAACACATTACACATTAGACAGTACCTTGTCACCTCAATCAACGGCACTGCCATTTACGGATAATAAAAAAAGAATGATCACCTTAAAAGGGAAGAAACGCGGAATTAAAGGTCAGCTCCCGCTGGACGGGTTCGGAGACGAGGTCGTTCTGCAGCGCGGTCAACGTCTTCCGCTACGGAAATAGACGGAGACGGCAAACGTCAAATGGACGGATTTATTCGCCAGACAAAAAGAGGATTTTTGCCAACAAATCCAGGCGAAAAGGTCAAACGAGAATTTTTAAGGCAATGGAAGAGAAAAAAGGTAAAATCCATACTTATATTATTAATGCGAAACTGCTCGAGTTTGTTACGCTTTTACGCATAAAACAACAAAACTATTTGAAATTTTTTTCACCAATAGAAAGCTAAATTGTATGCGAGGACTATAAGCTGTATATATATTATATTTCTTATACGTTTTCTGTCGCTAACAAAAGCGAGTTATTGCAAACGTCAGAAAACAAATCGTTGCCATGGAAACGATGTTGATATGTGTGGGCTCCATGCTGGTAGGTACTCAGCCCCTACCTACTGGTCGGCTGCTGCTCCAGAAAATTCAAATATTAGAATGTGTTCTGGTTTTTTTTGGACAAGATTATGTTTTGGATTAAATGACAGATGAGAGATTCTACATTCAAAACATAATTCGTAATGATTATAAATACTTAATAATTTATTTTCTTTTTCTATTGTTGGGTAATTAAAAAAAAATCATTTCTTTCTTCAATGTACTACGACCGTTATTGGTTTGCATGCATGCCTTGAAGAAAGCACAGGTAGGTATGTCGAAACCAGTAGACAGATTGTTATAAAATAAAGTAACAGTGTTTCAATTTCAGATACTTATTTCTTAATGTCCTCCTATTTACATTGTTCATAAGAACTTATATTATTTTCAGAGATGAAACGCTGAGATAAACATCACGTGTGGAATTTAAATCTTGCATGATGCAAAGCAGATCAAACGCACCAAGAAAAGAGAAATTAGTGTTGTGTTAATTAAATTTAAACGTGAAAACAAATACGGGTCTGACGATTTACAAATATTATGAAACCCATCAAATTAGATGAAAATAGACTAGTGCTATTGATTATAAAGTCTGTATACAACATGCTTTGAATATCTATATGTACACACAATCAAGTAAGGAAGGCGGTGATGGGAAGGCGATGAGACTCTCCACGAGAAGACACTTCATACGTAAATTTTCTTTAATTAACTTCTCTGAAACGAAATATTTGAATTTATAAACTCGCAAAAACGATAACATTGTACTCGTAGCTTTACCATTGTTAGATTTAAACAATAAACAAAATACCTTAATAAGAGAAGGACTTGGCATATCGATCCAAATACATACCGAACATTCTGTATAAACGGTAATACAAAAATGGTGGTGGTTTCCATGGATATTGTTCAGTTTCCATGAAAAGTAAGAATAATAATGACAATAGTTTTAATTGTAGGTAATTTAAATAAATAAAAAATAATAAACAATAATCCGTTATGTAGGGCGTGGTCTTGAGTGAGCTCGGGGCCAACGCTCCCTCAGGAGCGGTACTTTCGTGGAGTAATACATATTGGTTCCATCTTCGACGCCATTTTTGTATAACCGTTTGGACAGAATGTTTTGGTCAATGAATTTAAAGGAAATAATTTGTTTAAATAATTTTCTTAAAATTAATTGGGTTTATTTTTTACAATACACAGTAGTCTTATTATAGATAAGTAGCAATGAGAAAATCCGAAATTGGTTTATTTTGGCTATACGAGATACTGCACACGTACCAATAATAAAATGTTAGCTGTCAATTTCCCGAAAATGAACAAATGCTTTTTAGTTTTAACGACAAAATGTACCTATGTAAAACATCGACAAGACAGCACAAAAACATTCTATGTTAATAATGAATTATTGCACAACAATAGAGATATGCAAGAGATGTGGGAACAGGGCGGTCATCCCAATTTGTTTCAGTTATCTATTGTAAATTTAAACCAAATAGTGTATCATTCTAAAATTAGTTAGCAAGATGCATGGAGTCCAGCTAAAGATAAACCAATTACTGCCAAAATTATAGACACTAACTTCCTTCCTATTACAATTTAGTTTACTAGTTTCAATGGTTAGAATGTGGCTAGAAACTTCACGTTTTATAATAAACCGTTCAGTAAGCAAGTCGAATTGACTTCATAAGTCTCTCTTTATTCCCTCGTTTATTTCCTATAAGTAGACATCCAGACGATTTTCGCAAGGTTCAATGAAACTCCGAAAGCATTAACCTTGTAGCAATGGCCAACGCGCACGAATATGTATTGAATAAATAATATATTATAATGTGTAGGTACGTTTTACAAATTCATATAGGTACGTATATTTCAGTATGTTTATTATCCCGTCACTATGCGGCCGAATATTTATATTATTGTAGAGATAGGAACCGTTAGTCCGTGATGAAGAAGCAACGACAAGATCCAGGTCGCGAGATCAGAGCAGATTCAGCATCAGCTATAATACGACTTCTCTGCCTCGTCCATGAACACTGAACACGCCATTTCACGAACAAAGAAAAATGCAACTGTACTTGCTTAGACAAAGAGACTTTCAACAAGGTACCGCGTAACATCGACCTACATTTTTAATTCCTACAGAGAAAATAGTATCACCATAGAATAGATAAGTAAGTTTGAATTAGGATGACAGATGAGACAGGGTTAGAAGAACGAGGGGGAATTATTGGTGGAAACGCGAATTAGATTACGTACATAATAAAGACGTACTCGTTTTTATACACATGTTAATTATTTACCTATTAATCATATTTTAGTATTATTTAATTTTAACCTTGATGGGAATATCGGTAGTCAATTGGTGTGTATTTGGGAAGCGTGCACGTGTACAATCATTTATTGAATAACACCTCTGCCATAGGTCTCCCCAAGTGGTTCGCTACGGATGGTGACTTGGCGGGGGTGCCCGAGTTCACGGGGCGAGGTTTGTCTGAGTCTTGGCGGTAGTTGCGCCTGCCCACCTGCTGCCTGGCAGGCTAGATGGGGAGAGACTGGTTGATGGAGACTTTTTTGTCCAGCAGGTCTCTCCCAGAACATTGCCTTGCACCGCAATGGAAGGGATGGATTCATACGTCCCTCAGTCATGGACGCAATGACCCTTAAATTCCTACCCACCCCTCATACCTTTTTCCTTCCCAGAACCTCTCCCAAAAAGACCCCCCCACACAGCATCCTCAAAGATGACATAGGCCCTAAGGAAAATTATTTTCCTGTGTGCAGCTGATGTAAAAACAAAAAATAAAGATGGAAATTGATTTCACAACATTAATAAATTGTGGAATGAAATGCAATATTTGGAGATATTTTACAATATTTACCAAAAACCCGTGTCTTGCATATTTCTTAGCACGTGATCGGATTCATTTTATTACCTCTTATTCCGTCTTAATGTTCCGATACGCCTGAGGCGCCAATCAAAATAATACTTGTGGACATTACTCGTGGCGGACTCACAACACAAGCTGCGCGAGGCATTTCCTTTAGTTAAGGATAATATGATAGACGAAATATCAGTCATTGACATACGAGGGGCGGCTGAAAAGTTTTGAGCCTAAGGTATTAAAAATGCTGATAGAAATGTATAAAAAAATTATTTTTCAATATAATCTCCCTCTTATTCAATGCACTTCCTACATTTATTAAAAAGAGCTTTTAACCCAGTAAAAAAATATTCGCCGTCTTTGCCTTCAAACTGTTCATTTACGGCCGCCTTCATTTCCTCGTCACTCGAAAATCTCCGTCCTCAGAGGTCCTTTTTCAAATTGGAAAAAAGGAAATAATCGCTAGGGGTCAGGTCTGGACTGTAGGGTGGGTGGTTTATTTCTTCAAATCCTGTTTCGGCGAGGGCACGCCTTGCAACTCTGGCAGTGTGGACGGGCGCATTGTCTTGCAAAAACAGGACTCCTTTTGTCAGTTTGCCTCTCCTTTTCTCGACAATCACTTGATGAACCTTTGTCAACAATGCGGCATAATAGTCGCTTTTCATTGTAGTATTTTTGGAAAGGTAGTGGTAGGTAGGTAACAAAATTCCTTCACAATCCCAAAAAACAGTGGCCATGAGCTTGGATGCCTATCTTTCCACTTTGAATTTCCGTGACGGCTTTTTTCCCTTTTCTATCCACTGCATTCATTCTTGTTTTGACTCCGGATCGTATTGCCTAATCCATGTTTCATCGACAGTAACAAAGCAAGAAAAAACATTGTCAGGATTATCGCCACAGATGTCCAAAAACTCCTCCGAAGTTGGGACGCGACGCTGCTTGTCAAGCGGCGTGAGCATTTCGGCACCCATCGCGCACACACCTTTTTCATGTGCAAATGATTATGCAAAATGTCACCGATTCGTTCTTTGCTAATGCCTATGGCTTCAGTTAACTGCCACAATTTGATTCGCTGATCTCCCAGAACAATTTTTTTCACTTTTTTAATGTTTTCTTCGGTAACGGCGGTGTTTGCTCGGATCATCTTCAAGCGACTCCCTGCCGTGTTTGAATTCACGGCTCCAACTTTTTACGGTAGCAAATGAAGGTGCTGACTCCCCATAAACTGCAGACATCTCTTCAAATATTTCCGTCGGCGTTTTGTTTTTCTTTGTGAGGAATTTTATGACAGCTCTGTACTCCAATTTCGTAGAAAGCGCTGATGAATCAGACATGGTGATGTTTAAAGTTCAATTACTAAAAATGTAATGATGCTAATGACATACAACTTGGTATTTATATTATTTAGAATACCCTCAATTAGTGGTGTGCAGCGCTACTCATTAGTGATGATCATAGGTACTTAGGCTCAAAACTTTTCAGCCGCCCCTCGTACGTTCGACTCTACGCCAGAAATCAGAGATAAAATAATCCAAAATAATGACTTTTCTAATTTCATCAAAAAGGGAACGATTTCCAAATCTGTCAAGCAACAAATGTTATGTAGGTATACCTACGCACGTGCCACAGCCTCCAGTAGAGATCAAACTTTGAAAACAAAGGATAAGATTAACTTTTCGTTCAGCATTAGCAAACTCAAACGAGGAAGTAGGAGTTGTCCTATTTGCATTTAATTAGTTGTGCAGAAACCAAGTTTAGTGGAGTGATGGCGTCCTTCACATCGTCTCGTGGCTCTGGTCCGCGTCACAGCTGTGCGATTCTAATCATAAGATCGTTTCACCTTCAGGCAGAACGTCCGCACTGCGAGCGAGGTCGTCGTTAGTCCAGCGCGAGGTAACTCCTGTACACAACTGATTTGTGATTCAAATTATGAGCACCGTTGACACGAGCGTAAAAAGGATTTTTTTTTAAATTAAGCTCCACAAAGGCGGCCCAGAGGAAAAAAATTCCCCATGGGCTTATGCCATACATGATTATTTAAAAACATCGAAAGTGTCAAAGAGTCGCGTCGTAATGTAGATCCGGCTCGATGGACCAAAACTGTACCGCATGAAAACTGAAAAAGGGGAATGCGGACGGGAAAGAGACTAGAGTTCAGGACTAATAGAATTCTATGTATATTCTGAAATTTGGTAGTAAACACGTTTTCCTTGAGCTGATTACGATAAGGTCGGAATTTCCTCGTTGCGTGCAGACCCAACCGTTAGCCGGTGGCCCCGGAATCAAATTAATAAAACAATCAATTCAAGCAAATATCATAAAATATGCTCGTCTCAAAGACCAGGCAATGCTAGTCTCAGTTGCATTAGATAGTTAATTTTAAAGCTAAGGATCAAATATTTTAAATATTTTAAAAAATCAGATCAGCAAGATATTTTTCCTAGACTTACGAACAAATATATAAAAAAGGGATTGATCAGAAACTTCTCGCAGTACTTTCATTTAATAACCTAGGATAATCCTAAGTATTATTTCTATTTCTAAAAATCAATCGTCTTAGGCCCGCAATTTGTACAGCTAGCTAGTAAAACACTTCCACGTCAACAGATATGTTTCGAATATCAAAATGATATTAAAGTACGGTGGTTAAGTTGTTAGTCGCCTCTCAAATGAGCGACGGTTGGTCACGAGCATAATAGATTAGGCAATTTGACGGTTTTTTGGAATGAATGCAAAGCGATCTGTCAAAGCACAAAACCGAAATAGCCGCCGCTGGCCGAGTCATTGCCACCACTGTAGGTCATATCCGTGTGCCAGCGCGACGTGTTATGACGACTTATAATAGTATACGTTTGGCATAGCAGGGTGGACGATCTCCGCCCACGAGGAGTGTCCAGGCTGACCAGAGGACTCGGGACAAAGAAACGGAGGCGGGAAGCTTGCCAGAAAACGTGGTTCATTCTGAAACACGAAGGCCAGCACCGCCGCTAAGGTCAATCAAATAATGAGCTTCAGGAACGACTGCTGGTTGATCCAAGATCCAGACATTCAGCAGTAGCCAATTCATCACCGTTGTGTTTTTGGGAAAGCTCATGGCAAACTGACAAGACAAAGGAGTTCCGACAGCTTCTTGCTTCAACTACTGTCGTTAGATTGGCCTTTCTGGTTATGGCGGGGAATCTTTCTTTGTTTGGGATATCCGGAGATAATTGCGACCTTACTAATTATAAATATATTACACATTCGTATTTCTACAAACTGCTGAAAATCAACTGCATTCCGGGAGAAATCCTGAAAGTATATCTGAGCAGTGACCTTTTTGCCAAGAGAATCAATGATAACCATAAAATTGTAAATATCTTCTTTTTTTTACATTAACTCCACACAGGAGGCCCTGAGGAAAATAATTTCCCTCAGGGCCTATGTCATCTGGGATGCTGTGTGGAGGGTCTTTTTGAGGAGAGAAAGGAATGAACATTGGTCTTGAAGAGACCCATGTTGTAGGAGGGATGAAACACAGGTGCCGGCAAATCGTTCCATAGCCGAGCTGTTGAACTCAAGAACGAGTCGAAAAAACAACCCGTTCTCATGTGACAAATGTCAACCGTGTACATATGTTGGGCGCGCGTTTGGCGTGTCTCCCGACTATGCACCGGTGCCGAAGGGATCAATGACGCTAGTTCCTCAGAGCATCTTCCATTGAAATACCGGTAGAACATGGATAGCATTCCCGCCCGACGTCTGTGCTCTAAAGATTGCAATCCTTTCGTTAAGATGGGAGAATCTATCAAACGGACCGCCCGTTTCTGCAGAGTCGAGGGTATTTTTCAAGTATTATGGAGCTCCAGGCCAGAGGTGGCTGCCAAATTCAACCGTGGGGCGCACTTGCGATTTGTACAGGGTTAGCAGTTGTGTACTATTAAAGTATCTGCGGGCCCTGTACAGTACGCCCAGTTTTTGAGAGGATAACTTCACTCTGGCTTCGATGGAGCCCCCATACCTGAGCTGGTCACTTACAGTTACACCAAGCATACCGAACAGACCAATGGAAGGTCTGTTCGGAAGATTGCTTCCGTTGAAGGAGACAATTATACTGTACTACTATACTGATCTACTGATGAAGGTTTTTTATTATTATTACACTTTGACCTCCAGTGTCGTTAGATAAATTTACAAAAAAAAATTTTTTTTTATTTTTATTTTTTTTTATTCTTCATTTTAATCACTCGCTAAACTGCCAAGGCAGTTTGTCAGCAGGTCAATTTGACAATATTAATAAAACACTAAAACATAAAATATTATAAGAAAACACAATAGCAAAATAGTTCCAGAAGAATAACTTTTAAGTACCTACAATACAAAAGCATAAAATATACAGACAGACAGATATAACACAGGTAAATTACTGATAGATTAAATTAATTATAGATAGTATTTATACATAAGATTACAAACAATATCAGTACAAAAAGTTTTGACCCATTAGCCATTTTTTAATTTTTCTTTTGAGATCAGTGGGGCAATTGGATTCGATTTTGAAATTCATCGGCATCTTATTAAATATGGTGGGGACAAGATAAGTGAATGTCCGTTGGCCGTATTTATTTATAATTTTCGGAACGGACAAACCCTCATTTTTACTAAATCTAGTGCCATGTTCATGATCTACTTTTTCTTTGTAAATTGAGTCCGACAATAGGTTTTGGCATACAATTTTAAACCATAATATTCCTCGCACAGGTAATATGTTAACTGATTCATATAGTAATTTTATGTCCCTTCTTTGTGCATAAACACTTTTGCTTACCAAGAGCTTAGTCAAAGAGTTTTGAATCGTTTGAATATAACCTATATTTGTCTTGCACGAGTTTCCCCAAGATGTTATTCCGTATCTGATAGTGGATTCCGCTAGTGACAAATAAATTATTTTTAGCGTACTAATGGGCATAAAATATTTTATTTTGTAAATTCGCCCCGCAATAGCTCTTAGGCGTTTGCAGATGTTGCTTATGTGGGTATCCCATTTCATGTGCATATCTACAGTTATCCCCAAATATACATATGTTTGTACAAGTTCAATGGTTCTGCATTTGCAGGACTGTGACGAATTGTGTATGCACTCAAATGTATGCGACTTTATTACAGGTGTGATGGTATATTTGGCATGTGGAGATCGTATATGCATTAATTTAGTTTTTTTTGAATTTATTATAAGACCCGCATCATGTGACCATTTCTGTAAGGATAAGAAATCGTGCTGCATGAGTTTTATTGCAATTTCTAATTCTTCATGCGAAATAACTAGTGCCGTATCATCAGCATAAACGTAATGTTTAACAAATGTGAAGATTTTATTCATGAGTGAAACAAATATTATATATAATGTTGGACCGAGGATTGACCCTTGCGGGACTCCTGTTGACATAAATTTAGCTTTGCTGTAAGTTTGAAAGAGTTTCACTTTAATTTTTCGATTGTTTAAATAGTTTTTGAGTAGTTCTAGTAATTTTCCCCTGATTCCAATCGCCTCCAATATCTGTAATAGTTTTGTCGGATCAATAGTATCAAACGCTTTAGAGTTGTCTATGAATAGAATCATCTTCATTATTACGTATAACAGAATGTATATTGTCCTCCACCGAGCTCACCTGTGTTATGAAGAAGATTTTTCAATGGAAAATTGATTTAGTACAGTGGAATGCAAACACGTAAAAAACAATTAAAAATATTCAATTGACGTGGAAATTTATGAAGAAGTGTGTTCTAACGGTAGATAAGTTATTTTTGACAACAATGCAAAGAAAATAACATACTACGAAGTCAGAGAACAAGCAGCATGATGACCTAGAAATGATATGAATATACGACTCACAACTCCTCCAACACTCGGCGTGCATGCTTACAGCTTTAGTATGGCTTCCATCAATCATCTTGACGTCCCTTTAGCTTTAGAAAACAACACTTGGTTAGCTAAAGATTCTCAGGAAAAGAAAGACGCCAGACAAACCTAAGTGCAGTACGGGAAAGTGGCGACGAAAAAATGTTATAATAATTTTTTTGGCGAAGAAATTTTTTTCTAGCACTTTTTTTTTTTACATTAACTCCACACAGGCGGCCCTGAGGAAAATAATTTCCCTCAGGGCCTATGTCATCTGGGATACTGTGTGGAGGGTCTTTTTGAGGAGAGGAAGGAATTAACATTGGTCTTGAAGAGACCCATGTTGTAGGAGGGAGGAAACACAGGTGCCGGCAAATCGTTCCATAGCCGAGCTGTTGAACTCAAGAACGAGTCGAAAAAACGACCCGTTCTCATGTGACAAATGTCAACCGAGTACATATGTTGGGCGCGCGTTTGGCGTGTCTCCCGTGCCGAAGGGATCAATGACGCTAGTTCATCAGAGCATCTTCCATTGAAATACCGGTAGAACATGGATAGCATTCCCACCCGACGCCTGTGCTCTAAAGATTGCAATCCGTTCGTTAACGTTACTGCATAGAATCGAGGGTATTTTTCAAGTATTTTGGAGCTCCAGATCAGAGGTGGCTGCCAAATTCAACCGTGGGGCGCACTTTCGATTTGTACAGGGTTAGCAGTTAGCAGTATCTGCGGGCCCTGTAAAGTAAGCACAGTTTTTGAGAGGCTTTTAAACTTTACGCAGGCTTCGATGAAGCCCCCGCCTTAAGAATACCACATTTCTTTAAAAATATGAACATTTATTCCCAGGATCAATTTCTAACAATACCGAAATAACAGATATATTAAAAAATGTCAATGGATTTTACTATTCATAATGCACCATATTATTATAAATTAACGTTAAAACGGTCGATGTTGACATTGGTAAGTCCGTTATCTATCTCAACTTTGGTACTTTTAGCATTTTATCATTGATTTATATAATAGCTGTAGCCATTTTGTGACTAAACATCAACAGTATTCGAAGTAATGCATTTATTAAATGGAAAATTATATGAACAAATTGGATACAATAATTTATTTAGTTAAACTCTCCGCATGTCTGTCTACCACGAAAAGGTAACAAGCCGCAACTGTTTGGGTAAGCTAACAAATCGGAACAAAGTTTTGGCAGAAATTCTCAACAAACTAGAAGAGACGCGGAAGTGTTTCGAATAAAATTTGGTTGTGTGAGTTTGCTTAATGTACACCGTTCCAGTGTGTGTAACTCATTTGCGTCAAAACGAAATAATAACACGAGAGTTATTTCAATAGAAACAGAGCTTCCTTTCTTTGAGCTGTTCTATTCAGTTTGGTACGCCAGGCGAGGGGTCAACCAACATCTAAAAACTGCACACCTCTACACGTTCGCGCTACAACAGGGGTAGAACAAAAATGCAGGCATTTTCAATGCCAGAGAAAATGCTAGAGTTCAACGTTCGAGCATTTTGCCACTTTAGACGGACAGATTTCTGATTACAGTTTTGATATACACCAATAAATGTGAGCAGAAGATATCAACAAAATTTTCCACATGCTTATTAAGAATATTATTATTATTTAATACCTACCTATTATCATCAAAATCATTCAGAAGAGGAAATCAATATTGTAATAACAAATAATGGTTCTTACCTCATACACATTCGGATGCCAGACTTTCGTTAAAAATCGTATTGACGGAGGCGAATACGGGTAATCCGGAGGGAATTTCATGTGAGCCTGCGAAAAAGAGAAACACAAATTAATATAACAATAATAAGGCGTGTGAAAGATATTAAAACACAGAAAATTATTATAATAAGCTGTCAATTGTAGCTCCTATTAAAGCTATATGCAAATCCTACTAAAATACTAACTAAAGGGTCTTCCAATAGGGACTTCCGAACTTTTACAGTTGATAGCGGCCATATTGTTGAAGCGACATCTGTCAAATTGGCTGTCATTTATTCAGTCTGTTTTGCCACATCATCAAGGACGGATATAGCGTTCAACAATACGTGCAAATGATAAAATTGTTTAAAATTATTTAATGATAAAATCTCACGTGGAGGTGATGTGAACTGGCCACCGAGATCGATTTGATCCCGTTAGACTTTTTCTTGCGGGATTTTCTTAAGTCTACGTGAATAAGCCACAAACCACAGCGGCCCTCAAAGCCTACTTAACCCATGCCATCGGTCAAATTCAGCCTGATTTATGCGCCAGATTTATGGAAAATTGGATATTTAGGATGTGCGCCACCCAGAGAAGCCGCGACAACATTTGAACGACGTTATATTTCATACATAATGGCTTCGACAGGCCTTCAAACGAATAAAAAATTACGATGATATCTCACAGACACTTTGTTTTATTTAAATTTAAAGAATCTTATCAGTATCACATTTTGCTAATGGTCTGCGAACGTAGGCCATGCCACGAATTCAAGTTATTTCATTTGAATATTTCTTATAAAATTAATCGTCGGACGATCAAAATATTTGTCACCAAATTGGAGAAGATTCAAATTCCATCGAGCACGATACTGGTGAAAGTTATTTATATAATAATCGAAAGGTGGTAGGTACCAGTCACAGTCAATGGTGAAGTGTTGACACTGTTGTTGAAAATTCGGCGTCAAATTTCTTTTTTTTTTAAAGAAAGACAAACTGAAAAATCTTCTACACCACCACAGTAAGCGGATTTTTGTGCATAATTTTATAAGAATGAAAAAAAGTTAAAACATAAAAAAAACCTCAAAAATAGTCATAAAGGCCATTGTTTTGTTTTGGAAGAAGGAACTTCGTAAAATAATAAGGCAGCTTCAGGAAACTTTCAAAGGACTCGTGACATTTTATTTTGCTTTATTCCCAATTACATTGTGAATAATTTCGGAGACCCAAACTACCCAAGACAGACCAAGGATTTTACTTTTACTTATTTAAGAAGGCTGGCTGTTGAGAAGAGAAGAGAGAGATAAAACCTAAACCTAGGTCTTTTATAGCGGTCTTGTCTGAAGGGAGTTTGCGTCTCCTGACATCTATTGATAATTTCTTTTGTTAATTAATTAACTTTACACAAACCAACAAATCGAAATGTCTGGAGAGGTGTGAGCCCTAGCTAATTTAAATTATACAGCCATCAAGCCATAAAGGGGTATTTAAAAAAAATGTTTCTTATATTACTTCATAGTTAAGTCATGAAAAAACATTTTTTCTGTGGTTGACGTTTATATTTTTTGTTAAGTAAATAATAATTTTATTGTAATTCCAATACATAGAGATTCTAGTAAAAGTGTCAATTTATCCGTAGCATATTTTTTGATGTTCATAATGTAAACCGATTCGTCGTAAAGATTAATCTAAATAGGATTTCACGTATAGCTTCATCTTAAGCGGGAATTTCAACCTTATCGCCATCTACTTAAGGAGTATTATTGTTAGTGGCCCGATTCCGAAAGTTACACGACGTAAAACAATTTTTACTCGAGCCTGTCCTATTGCGGACTTACAATAATATTAAGAAATCTGACAATATTAATACCCTAGCGACTGTACGGTTGTAATGTAAGAATCCGCCTTCGAACAATTTAAGCCAGTAGCCATTAAGGCCAAAAGATGGAGCCACTTACGTGTGAACAGGTAGCATGAGGAACGTCGGCTGGCAGTACTCAGATTTGCTTTTTCACGACTCCAGTTTGGATATGCATGATAGATTATTATTGCAACTTTGTAACTAGCAGTTGTGAATAATAATGATATATTCGGGCGAAGCCGACACAAAAATTGCCCGCAGGGCCTAGCATGCTGCTTTTTAATTATTAATTATTATATTAAAATTAAATCAAAATTTCATAATAGAACGAACCCCTGCAGTTCTCTCGAAAAATAAGTTGTAAGGCGAATAGGGGAAGAATTCAAATAATAGACGGGGTGCGTTAGTTGTACGGTTAGTTGAATTTATGCAACTATTCACATTTTTTTATTTATTGTTTTCAAGTTTATTTTGTAGAACTCCATTTTAATTTTTAATTCTTTTATATATTCAATAATATTATTAATTAATCTATAAAAACACTTCATTACAAACAAGTTCTGCTACGTAATTATTATTGCGCGTGACGGCTGCTTCGCCCTTTGAAGGCATTATCAAACTGTGGTTGTTCCACTTAATGTATTTATATCATTTCTAGACAGGTACTTACGATGAAAAAATTAATTGTGAGGGCGCAGGCCATAAAAATAAAAGCATTTTTTTCATCGTAAGTACCTATCTAGAGATGATATAAATACATCGTCTGTAAGCGGTACAACCAGTTTGATAATGCCTTCAGAGGGCGAAACGGCTGCCACGCGTAATAATAATTACATAGCAGAACTTGTTTATAATAAACTGTTTTTATAGATTAAATAATAATAATATTGAATATATAAAAGAAATAAAAAAATATTAAATAAAAAACAAAAAATATTAATTAAAATTATTATTGAGTGGTTAGATTAGGTCGAAAACGGGCGGTCAGACGTTAAAAATACGGTAAGAAGAAGCCGACATGACTGTCCCAATTCACGATCGTGACAAAAAGTTTGACTAAAGTTGAAAAATGGCACAACTAACGGTTGACGGGTGGAATCCAAGTAAATTGGAAGATACTTGGTTAAGGAAGAGAAGAATGTTATTCACGTCAAAGAATGGCTGACAACCTAAAGAAAACCGTCTGCTTCGTATCGCTTTACAGCCAGGCTTCACTTCACTGCAGATAGTAAAAGAATTTTTAGCAAGAATTTACAAATTGGGAAGGAATGAAGAAGCCAATATTTTTATAAACAAGGAGAAATATTTCCTTTCTCCCTTTCGCACCCAAATGAAGTTTCGATGCTAAACAAAGAAAGATATGAAGAAAACCAGTAAACAACGTCTCAATAAGACAATCTATCTATACTTAATATTATAAATGCGAACGCGCGTGTGTTTGTTACGCTTTCACGCCTAAACCACTAAAACGATTTTAAAAATTCTTTCACTGATAGAAAGCTACATTAGGGGCCATCCATAAATGATGTCACACGAATTTCATGATTTTTTGACCCCCCCCCCCGTCCCTGTCACACATTGTCACATTTGTGAGACCCCCTCCCCCCTAGTACGACGTCACATATTTTGCAATTTTACATCTATTTTTTTTTTGCTTTTTAATAATTTAGATTTTTACACGTGACGTCACAGAGCTGATGATCCCCCATACCCCTTATCACACAATGTCACACTTTTCTACTCCCCCCGCTTAAGGTGTGACGTAATTTATGGATGGCCCCTTATATGCGAGTAATATAGGCTGCATATAAATGGAAGGTAATTATAAATATTAATATATTATATTTATTATAAGTTTATTGTCCCTTATAAGAGCGAATTATTGATAACGTCAGACGAAAAGGAAAACAAATCGTTGCCTTGGTAACTATGTCGATGTATTTGCGGAAAATTTTATTTCAGGCGTCGTAGTTAATATCTATCTATATAAATAATGTTTGTAAATGTTTGTATGCGCATAACTCCGAACGACTGCACCAAATTGGATAATTCTTTTTTTTTTACTACTGGTGAGCTCTGGCATTATGAAATTTGTATAAAAAATTGCAATAGGTGGCACGCGAGCGGGTAGGGGGTTCGCGGGAGGGGGGGAGGGAAACTCGGGAGGGGGAGGGGAACTCGGGAGGGGGTTTCACGGGAGGAGGTTTCGCGGTACGGGGGAAGGGGGAAGGGGGGGGGGAGTGGAATGGGGAGAGGGAAGGTGAAGGAGGCGGAGTGGGAAAGCGAGAAGGGAAGGGGACGCGGGAGGGGAAGGGGACGAATGGGAAAGGACACGCAGGGAGAAACAATTTTTTTATTAAATGGCATAGCAACGCATGCCGGGTAACAGCGAGTAATAATAATAATAAATACAAAAATGTAGTACAGAAATCGGTGATGAGTGATGATATTGAATTTTAAGGTGTTAAATACTTGAGTTGAAGAACGAATTATTAGCCCGATAATCGATTTTTAATTCGCATTCTGCATCAGATAATGGAAGAAACACACAGGTCACGTGACGAGGCCGACAGCCGCGGCCATTAAGACGCCATTAAAGCTTCAAAAACTCAAACCAGTCGGATTCAGATTTTCTGAATGGTTAATGTAAATAAATATCAGAGGTGTCAAATACACGGGCTGCGAATCGCGATAAAATTTTCACATTTCAAAATTTAAAACGCACTGCATTCACGTTACCAAGGTTATTAGTGCGAGGCGGAATGCGGAGGCAAAACAAAAATTCCAAAGCCGCTAATTATTAAACGCAAAACAATTAAACTATCGTTATTTGACCGGTATAATTTTTTTATGGGGCCAACAGACTTAGCTAAAAAAGTAAAAATATCATTTGGTTTAGGCCTATTTCAGCATATCGCTCGCCATACATTCCCAATGTTTTTGCCTCCGCCATCCGCCTACTAGTTATTAGGAACAACAAATAATACAAGTAAACGGCTGATAGTTCTTTTGTAACCTCTTCTCATAACTGACTGTATCAGAAATGGTGACCGGACATCTCAGAATGAAACCAACCCAGAAAAGTCATTAAGAGTGATGAAAAAAAACCACTAAAAATGGTTAAATAGGTTACGTTAGGTAAGGGTTTCTTATTATTTATTTTTAATTATTTTTTTAATAGCTTTTAATGACTTTCCAAAGAGGTGTCGAGTTGACTTTATTCTCAGTTGGCATGGAACCATCGAAAACAAGGGTTACAAAGGAGCTTTAGTAGTTCAGTGAACTTAAACTAGACTAGAAACTAGACCATGCGTCCAAAAAAGTTTGTTTCTAATTATATCTTATTTGTAGGTACTTGAATGTCTACCCACTTAATTATAAACAATATAATATTTTATTATGTAACATTTAAAGAAAATTCAAATAAGGAAATATACAATTAGTCCAAAGAAATGCCAATATATCAATAATAATTATCTTTTTTTCAAATTTCTGAAAGGTAGGTACAATATTGAAAATATGCCGATAAGCCGAAACATAGTAATAAATTTACAAAATGCAAAACGGTCGAGTTAAAAGGGGACTTCAAAATTAACATTCAGGTTCTGTGAAAGTCCTATTCAAGTTTCGTTATTAGCAAATAAAGAAAGAAAACAGAGTGCAATTCATACGAGGTAAAAGTGAAATCTTCAAAAAACTAAAGAAGACAATATTGGGGAGGCTACGGAACACTGCACAAAGAGGAGACCGATAGGCAACGAAGCACAGCACAAAGAGGAGACCGATTATACTATCTCATTAGCTCGCAGGCTAAATCCTATGCATGTGTTTGTCTATTTTTAGTTTCATCAAGTTTCAAATCACAACAGTGCTATAGAAGTTTTCACTTAAAAAAACAGTACTTGAATTTTAATTTCTTGGTTTGTTCAAATTCTGTAAAACAACTCTCCTTAGTGATAGCAGGTTTAAAATTTGGATAAGGGAACATAATTTTATAAAATGGTTGGCGATCGCTAGGATATAGATATCTATATAGTTATTACAGTCATCTTGGTCGATGGTTATATGGAATAGCAACAAGAGAAGACCGTTACAAAGCTGAGGCCAAAAACGTGAAGACTGAAACAAAAGATTCTAACGGGAAGAGCATCGATAAGACCATAGAATTAAAGGATACAAAACCAAACCAGAAATTTTAAGACGACATATTTCTAATTATGAATAAAATTAATCGCGTGGCAAAAATTTAACTTCATCCTTTATTATTATTATTTTATCCCCTCAGGCCTCGAACATTTTCTGTCAGAATATTTCCGCTTAGCAATTAAATCCAAATAAATGGAATTCTTCTAAACTTATCCGAAAACCAAAAAAAAAGTTTTTTAAAGGTGATGAAATAAGCCTTCAAATTATATTATAAGGGGCCATCTATAAATTACGTCATAAGAATTTCATGATTTTTTTTATCGCCCCCTCCCCCCATACCCCTTGTCCCACTTCTCTATTCCCCCTAATCCTCCTAAGAAATAAACGTATAATTTTTGAAAATTAAACACTTTTGAATGCTAACATACAAAAGTTTTAAAAATGACTCACCTTACGTTTTTGATAACTAAAATTACTGATAACAAAAAAAAATTAGACAAACGTATTATAAATGTTTATTTCATCTCACTTTTTATCTTTTCATGTAAAAATCACTAATAAAAAATTCACAAAATTCCAATTTTTTTTTTTTTAGATTGCGGTCGGAAACTTTAGTTTCACATTATAATTTCTTTTTTTTTATTTTTTTTTTTTATTTTATTTTATTTATTTCTTTACATTACAGTATTTACCTTTATAATTTTATTATGTTGGGTGTAAGGTAGGTTTGTGAAGGTGAAACTGTGGATAGGTATTGTTGTATGTTTCGTGAACACCTCACTAGGAGAACCTGTGCTGAGGTGTTTACGTGTTTATTTATGTTTATGTGTGACAAGTATTTATGTGTTGTAATATAAAGTTTTATATGTATTTTTTTTCAAATTTTAACAGTTATTGTACATTGGTTATATAGAAGAGAAAAAAAAAGTATTTAAATATATTAGAGGAATATAAAAAAAAATTATATAAATTTAAATATAAATTTAATTATAAATTAAATTATAAACATACACATACATACATACACATCCATATAAATACATGTACCTGCACACATGCATATGAATATATATATACATACGTATACATCCGCATACACATTCACATACACATATATATATGTACACACATATATAAATTGTAAGTGTATGTATAGTTATTGGATACTTGAAAAACTACTTAATTTTTAGGTTTATTTAATTTTATACTTTTTATAGTTTTGTTATGTTTGGTTGGGAATAATAATGTTTTGTATAAAGTTAATATCTTGATTTTTAATCCAGTCAGTGATATGTTTTTTTATGAATGTTTGTAGATGTATTTGCAGATAGTATTTGTTTCAAAGTAATGGGCATGCAATTAAAAAGTTTGGTTGCATAATACTGAAAGTGTCTTTGTCCATGTGTGGTGTGGGTTATCGGTATGTTCAGTGTTTTATTTGTTGAGGACCTGGTTTTTGTTATGGTTTTTGGTTGAATTGGAATGTGTTGTTTGTTTTGGACAAGGTATATTATAGCAGATTTGGCATAAAGTTGTCTTATTGACATGACTTCTAATGCTTTGTAGATTTCGCTAGAATCTGTGTGAAATGGTACTTGCAGGATGAGTTTAATTATTGCTTTTTGCATTTTTTGAATTGGGTCAATTGCTATGTTTGTAGCACTTCCCCAAGCTAGTATTCCATATGTGGCAATGGATTGACAAAGTGCAAAATAGATCGATCTTATAGCCCAGTCAATGAACGCATTGAACTGGAACATGCTAGAGGAAAGCTGAATTTTTGCAGGTGGATAGTACTTCTTATATGGAGTATTTTCCAAAAAAGTCCCCACCCCTCCCCCGCTTGCTTCCTCCCCTGTCCCCTCCCAAACTTTACAATTTTAGAGTTCTACAAAATCCATTATATCTCTTAAACTATTATATGCATCTGAAAAAAAATTTCTCCGTTAAACTTCTTAGAAAGCTGTCTAAAAATAAGGTGTCTATTTGTCTTTGTTATCTATTACGGTTTGGCAAATAATAATGACATTGTCGCAAAAATATTTTTTTTTTTCGTAAAATTTTGATTTAAAGGTGAATATTTTTTTTATCTGGGGGGACACGCAAAAATATTTCATATAATTTATTTGCCAAATTTAATAAGCTTTAAAACGATGTATAATATTGCTTACCTTTATTCTTAATACTGGTCAAAATCCGATTCGATAGCAGGGCGGCACGGCGTGCTTGGCGATCGGGCCTAGCTCGCTGTGCTTGCAGATGACCGATTTGAGCTTAGGTAGGTATTTATAGTTTTAAATTGAAACACCGAGTACTTTTTAATTGATTCACGATTTAAAAACGCTTTAACACTAAACTGTATAGTAATAGTAGTAATGGAGGCTTTCTTACCTTGCTTTAAAAAAACGTCTTAAAATAAAGGTGGATGCGAAGCTAGTTCAAACTCAGAGTAGGATTTGAGCTTTGCAGGACTGTCACATACGCATAATATTCTATTGAATATCTGATTAGGGTTGATTATAAATTCTTTGTTTCTAACTTTGTTAGATTTATTACTGGCTTGAATATCAATCATATCCGATCTGTGTAGTTTTACTTCTGAAAAACTTTGCCCTGCCATTTTCTTCATAGCTTTGAACCTTACCTCATAAGCATCGTCATATGTTTTAGTTGAGTCTGATACTAATCTCGAAGAAATGCAAATTAATTCACCAGACTTTCGAGCAAAAGTATTGTGTGTCACCAATATAAATTTTGTTAAGTCTTGTTTGAAAAGCTTCACTGATTGAAATGAATAATGGAGCTCCTAATATCCATTTACTGAGAAATCCCACACCCTTGCGTAAGTGCTCCTACTGTTTTTAATGACTTCATCAAGGATTGTTCATGTCAATGCATGTATCAGTCCAAACTCCTGAGCAAAACATGTTGTTAAGTAAAAACATATTGTAAGTTTTGCTGTCCGACTTGTCGCTTTGATTGTGTTTTAAGTGTCGGTGAAATGTTTAAGATTTATTGCAACTGATTCGTCTTCACAAGCTTATTCATGTGGCATCTTCTTGTTCACAATATTTCTTTTATTTCACGAGGAAAAAATGTATCATGAGAGTCATTGCAAATTATTTTGACGATTGCAGCGCCTGTAAGAACATAGGCTCTTACAGCTCTTGCATAAGCGTGTCCTTTTATCACGTGTATCACTGTGGGACCTCCGTACACAGTTTTCCATAAATCTTCGAGCCCACTTTCTTCCGTGATCCAATACATCCCAAATATGATATTTACAAATGAAACTTCCTAGTCATACAATAATTTTTGAAATTTCAGATGATCCACCAGCCCCCGCTACCATTTCAATAGGTTTGAGAAAAAGCGGTTGGTCGAAGTTACAATGTCACACAATCGTTCATAAACCCGTTCCAGCTAACTTTTGAATGCACAATGCTAATTTTATGTCACTTCACCACAAATAATTGGTTGGAGATACAAAAGATAATGAATCGGCATGCTCTTTTCTGAAAGATATACATTCACTGACATCTTTGATGGTTACATCTTTCAAGCCGCTCTTTTTTCTCTTCGCGTAACAAGGTTGAAGGATATTTTCTTGATTAACGTAATTTCCATTTCATCACTGAAGACGAAGTACATCTAGACTTGTAAAATTAGAGGCTGGATTGATGCACATTGCACTTTATTCTTCCCACGGCATGAAATGTGCTTAGGCCATCAAATGTTTTTATATTAACGTCGGCATTTTCGAACACAAATTGTTAGAATGTATCATCTTCGATTGTAGGAGGCCCAGCTCTTATTACAGATCTTTGGTATCTGTCACCTTCATGACACGACGAACAAATGCCCAATGACGACAACACTTCTATTAAATTCTTAGATCCGTACATTCTCTGTAGAAAACACAAACTTGTCTGAATTGATGACAAAAAGACCTTGGCCTTGCAGATGCTATTATGGCGTGGTTAATTACTAAACGTCTTCTCGTAACATCAGGTCCATTATCATACAATCTCTTCTTGGTTACAGTTAACGTGAACAGATTCAGAGTTTCAGGAACTAAATCATCACCCCCACGACTGATTTCCGAAACATCAGGATAGCTTTCACAATCATGTGGCATTTTTTTAAACTTCTTTTCTGATTATTTCTGCGGCAGCAAGTACAATTCTTAAACATTCCAGATTTGCATTCTTTTCTTTGTTTCTGTACCAGTCGCCTAGTATCTTATAACTTGAGTGAGACATGCACATGACAGTTTTTCTGTCATGTGCATGTATACATAAAATCTTGAAAATAGTCAATGTATACATAAAATCTTGAAAATAGTCAATTACTTGTTTTTTAGGAAATGTATATGAGTACGGAAGATCACTGCCACAAATGTCTTTTACTATTTTCCCTAATTTCTCTAATATAAACTGACATTCGTCAGTATTTTCTAAAAAACTACAGAGTTTAAGAAAATTTTTAGCTGAATTATCATATTTAGGTGTTCCTATATACTGAGTTGGTTTACTTTTACAGAACTTCTTGTAGCAAATGCCATGATAGCGAGCTTCTGCTACGACCAAATCAAACACACCTAAAAGTTTAGATTTTATTTTTGCACCCCATTTGTCATCTATTATATTACAATGTTTCCCCTATTTCTGGTCTTAACACCAAATGTTTTGTTAACGATATTTATGAGATAGTTTAAAATCAAACGCTGTTTTTTATTATCAAAAATAATACTCACAAATAGTTCTCCGTGAAATTAAATGTATTTTCTAAATGCCTTAGGAATGGCTGAGGTGTACCTACTGGTCAATAGGCTACAATTAACATTTGTAAAAGCTTTAATACTGCTAGGCTTATTATACATTTTTCTACAATCTACGTGGACAGTTGGTTACGCTACCTAAAGTGGTTAATTTAACATAATTATTATCTCTTTCAATACTAGCGTTAATTAGCATTTGTAACCCTTTCTTTACTTTAACAAAATTTCCTGGAAGGTATTTTTTTTACATAAAATACACAATAAGTTCTCTTCAGACATTTTCAGTGGTTTTTTTTATTTATTAATTGTTAATTAATTTTTTCTCAATATTTTAACCTGATGAAGGAGGGAAAACGCACAAAAAACTTGATACACGGCTTGGCGCAACCACGTCAAAATATAACCACAAAACCGACACACACCTTAACCTTAAGACATATCTTTTTTTTTTAACATATGAGATCAAACTGACCATATTTATTTATTTTTTCGTTTGTTTCAACTTGATAAAACAGTAAATAGCGACGCGACAAGAACGACATGTCGCTTGGCCTCGCCACTCCGTGTTACGGCCAGCCCGCGCAGGCCGTTGCGTTTGTCCACTATTTTCGATAGAAATAAAAGATGTAAGTAAACATTGTTATGCATGGTTTTAAAGCTTATTAAATTTGACAACTTATTTGTCGAAAGTATTTTTTCATATTTTCTCAGACAAAAAAAATATTCAACTTCAAAAAATAATTTTGCAAAAAAAAAAATTTTTTTAACAACAATCTCATTATTATTGGCCAAACTAATGCAGATATTAAAAAAGTTTTATTATAGAATTTTTAGGCAATTTTATAAGAAATTCAACGATGAAATTTTTTTTCTGATATATCTTTTAGTTTACGAGATATAATCGCTTTAGTAGAACCCCACATTTTAATGTTTGGGAGGGCACAGGGGAGGAAGCAAGCGGGGGAGGGGTAGGGACTTTTTTGGAAAATACTCCACATAAGATGTACTATCCACCTGCAAAAATTCAGCTCTCCCCTAGCATGTTCCAGTTAGGGCCTGTTTTTTGTCTAGATTGACTGGGCTATTAGTATTATTAGTGTTACATAGTTACATTAGTGTTATATATAGTTACATCTTTGTAGTTAACTTTTAGATTTGAATATAAAGTGTGGTGTTTTCTCTTTCTAACACCGTTTAGATCATATTTCTCAGTGATAGTAAAGGAGGAGATGCAACATTTCTATACCTATCGATCTATTCCCAAAAGTGAAGAAATTAGCCTGAGTGGTTAATATGATGATTTTGCCTTTTGGTATTAAGAAAAGGCAAACCATTTAATTTTTATCCGAACGCTTGGATCTTTTTAACATACTGCCCCACTTATATACAAGGCACTTGTCGTACCGTACTAATTCTTATATATAATTAGAAACGTTTTCATCTAAGCATTACTTCTTGTTTCTGCAAAAAAGAAAATGCCGATACCAGAATTGAGTAATGTGTTCTTGATTAAACTGGAGATCGGATTAAATGACGAAATTGGAAGATTTCGAAGGGAATGGAAATAATTTACGAATTTCGGAAGATTAATAAATATGTGAAGAGTATTTCAGAACACAACTTTAAAAATAATGGAAATAAAAAAATACCATTTTAAAGATTTGAAAAAGATATTTTTCAACTTGTTTTAACATCATTTGTTGCTTGCTCCGCTGTGTACGATAATTCTGTTCTAAACAAAAGAATGGTAGTTTCATGTGACCAATGAACCATTTCCTCTTATTTTGTGTAGTCATCGCTTCAGTGAATCGTCTCCGAATTAGAAAAAAAAAATTACCATGGACCGATGAACAGTTTCCAAACTTATTCTTTATTCTATTGCCAGATAATTGATTTCAAGCGAAATACGCTTCCTAATGGAAATCTAATATGACGGAAATAAATAATAAAAAAACCTTGCCAGCCAAACTATACCGTTATTGGCGCTTTGGTGTAGCTAGTTTAATAGTGTTAATATAAGTGTTTCCTGATAATGAAGGAAATAATATTATTATATATATGTACATAATAGTACGTAGTAGTATGAACATAATAGTAACTACGTATGAGTCATTCCAATTAAGATCTAGTCAATACCAGTTTTTGATCTGAGAGATTACGTATTGTAAATATTGTAAAGGAGGTAAAAAGGTCTTAATCATGTAAGAGGAGAAATCTGGCTATTACGCTCTGATAAAAAAACATCGGAAAGGAAGTATCAATACTAGGTGGCGTGTGCTAGAAATTTACTTCCTCTCTTCGGAGAAAGTTTAGCATCAGAACAATTAATAAGAAATTCGACTTTACTCCATAATATCTACATTTTTTTTTACATTAACTTTACCGATGAAAACTATTTTCCACTAGTACCCTAGTGATCTTTAAAAACGCTACGTGGAGGGTCCTTTTGAGGCGAGGAAGAAGTGAACATAGGTCTCTAAGGGACGACACATAGTTGGGAGGAACTACATATGTTGAATAGGAGGAATCTTAGAATAAGGTGCCGAAGGAATCAATGACGTTAGTTCCTAGGAGCATCTTCCATTGAAATACCGGTAGAACAGGGATAGCATTCCCAACCGACGCCTGTGCTCTGACCGCCCGTTTCAGCACAGAGTCGAGAGTTTTTTTCAGGTGTTTTGAGACTCCAGACCAGAGGTGGCTGTCAAATTCAATCGTTGGGCGCACTTGCAATTTGTAAAGGGTTAGCAGTGCACTATTAAAATATCTGCGGGTCCTGTACAGAACGCAGAGCTTCTGAGAGTCAACTTAACTTTGGCTTCGATGAAGTTCTGAGAAGTCAACTTAACTCTGGCTTCAATGAAGTTCTGAGGTTAACTTAACTCTGGCTTCGATGAAGTTCTGAGAGGTTAACTTAACTCTGGCTTCAATGAAGTTCTGAGAGGTTAACTTAACTCTTGCTTCGATGAAGTTCTGAGAGGTTAACTTAACTCTGGCTTCAATGAAGTTTTGAGAGGTTAACTTAACTATGGCTTCGATGAAGTTCGGAGAGGTCAACTTAACTCTGGCTCCGACGAAGCCCCAATGAAAACACTGAAAAATAATTATAACGCCATGTCAATATGAAAAGAAAATAATTTTGAAGGTTAGTTATGAAAATGGTCACGTTATTTTCCATTACTTTCCAGCACGTTATTGGCATGTGACCAATTGTGCTTTTCTGAAGACTAATAATAATAATACATAATATTTTGTTTTTTTTTATCAAACGATTGATAAAAAAAACCACAGCGATAGGTTTTTTTATGTGGCATATTTATCCGAAAAGTGAACCGAGAAAAGTAGTGCCATTTCGCGGACTGCGTACAGAAACGTTATCTGTCTTTGTCCATTCGCCAATGAAGGAAAGTCGATACCAGATAATAATGTTTTATTCAATAACATTGAGATAAATAACACGTACATCGGTTCATAAACGTAATAGGTTATGATAACTACGCTCTGTTTTATTACAGAATGAATTCTATAAAATAGGTTTTATTATTTGCGTAAATAATACACATAAGTATTTTGCAGTATAATTGAATAATGAAAATGTATTATTATTAATCATTAAAGCTGTACATGGACAACATGAAAAAACACAGAATGGGTTGATTTTTTTTCTTCCATGCATTTCCGACTTTTCGAGGAAACTCAGTCGGTGCAAGCTAATGCTTAGTTCACACTGAGCTATATATCTGCGAGCAGATATCTGTTGATTCGCGAGCGCTTGTCTTTTGTCCTTTCACACGAGGCTATCAAATATTTCTTCCTGTGGTAGGAGAGGGAGTCAGTCGAATTAGGGAGCGGCAACGGAACGCATATTTTTTGTACTGAAATCTGTCAACTTGACGTCTGTCATCCACTGGTCTAGGCAGCTCCGTAATTACATTGACCCCCTCTCCTGTTTTAGTCGGAGAAGGGGAGAGTTATCTTCTGGGATATCGCGTCTGGAGCGGTTAAGTTTGAGATGTGTATTGTCTATGATTGATCTGCGCTTAAAAACGCTTAGGTGTGAACGGTCTGAAGGGATTGTATGGAGAGCGTTATTTGGCGTGCTATGATATTTTATATTTGATAGCTGAGTGTGTACCAGCTCTAATGAGCGGAGGGTCTAAGGCCCTCATGGTCTAAAGCCGCAGCTCATGGAGAAACTGAAAAAAAAAATCGCTATCCACAGGAAAGCACCTTGCGAATTTCATTGGCGGTCTACACACAGGCAACTTGTTAAGAGGGAGGTAAGGTTTTAAAACTCATTTTAAATTTTTTTTTCTAAATATACATGTCGAGCAACATGTCGAGAGCATTGCCTCGACATGCCAAATTCACCGAAAACTTTAGCTAAATATCGCATTTTTGACTTCAAATTGCTGAGAGGCTAACTTGACTCTGGTTTCGATGGAACCTCCATTTCTGATGGAAACAATAATAATTTTAATAATTATTTTGCCACTAAAAAAAAACAGTCTACCATCTACTAATGAGTCCGTTGACTATTTTGTTGGGTTAAAAACGCAGAACCTTTTTTGCTATGGAATCGTAGCACTAGTTCTTACGTCCCACCTTTCTAAGTCACCAATATGAATAGACATTTAAAAAACTAGGAATAATTTGAAATAATTTTCTGCTAATTATCAACCCAAGACATAAAAGCATTTTCATTATTATAACATTGCTTCCTTCTACTTTGTTCCCAATTGAATGCATACTTGATTGCTTTCTGGTGTTTGTCTCATCTTGGGTATTCAAAATCTATGGCCATAATCTACTCGTCTGGAAGGTGCATTCAAAGCCAGCCAAGGAAACTACAAAGCCTAGAGGGATACAAAAAGGTTGTCTCGACTTCTCGTTACAATAATATAATAAAGAACCCGAAGTCGTGCGAGATGTTGTTTTGAAAACAAGTTTCCTTTCTGGGATGACCTTCGTCCCCCCCAGCTGATTCACAACAGCGACGTTCAATATTCAGACATTTGCCGGAAGGTAGAATGACCGCCACTTTACCGTAAATGGATAAATCAAAGTCATGATTCACTTGGGATATTCAACTGCGTACAGTGTTTGAGATGAATCGATTAGGGCACCGCGTTGTTTCATCTTAATATATATATTTCTTCTCTCCGTGTGTATGTCACTGAACTCCTCCTAAACGGCTGGACCGATTTTGATGAATTTTTTTGAGTGGGTTCAAGGGGATTCGAAAATGGTTTATATTCACAATTTGGTCCACTGGAAGATGTTCTTTTAATTATTTTTTTTTTATTTCTAAGGAGTTGTTAATTTTGGAATGTTTTACATTGGATCCGGCAGACTGCGCTACCATCGCAGTATCGAATTTTCAATATTATTCTATTTTAATTTAAGTTTGTCCAGACAGTTGTGTACAGGACTACGTCTGTCGGGTCCGCTATAAATAAATAAAATAAATTGTGGAACATTCCAGAACACTCTCGAATGTTGTCCTGAGCGAAGCCGGGTAACCCAGCTAGTTGTATCGTAAAACTACAGTGGTAAATTTTAACAATTTTCATGACGTTGGTTAGGTTAGGTAAACCTGACTATACGCCTAGGGGGTCATCCATTGATCACGTGAGGCTCGTTCGGAAAAAAAATCACGAAATATTACAAGGAGGGGGGACGATATAATGAGATATCACGTGAATTTATTTTTCATTGAACGCACGATTTCTAAACCAAACAGCGGCGCGTGGCCTTGACTGACCGTTGCCAGGCAACGATTTCCCCGCGCGTTGCGACAACCGCTCGGCTCACCAGTCGCCAGTAAGTCTGTGATTTTGACGCCGAATACAACAAAGCAAAGTGCCAACAGCTGACTTTCAAGATGCTCATCCACTTGTTAGTGTTGAAGAAAGTCTCACTAGTCTGTGGCCCGAGGACAATGTCCATTAAATATATTCATGTACAAATATATGTTTTTTTACACCTTCCTTTATTTTTTCAAGCCAGTCAAAAACAACCTGCAACCTTAATGTCTGTCTGGACATTTTTATCACGATGCTTAATTTTCCAAAATTTAATCAGATTATACCTGTACTTAAAGATAATATTCTCGGGTACGGGGGGGGGGGGGGGGGTTAGCTAGCAGTCCTTCAAAACCGGCATAATTTCAGTAAAGGTCAGATTAAAAATCTCATAATTTATTACAGCAGTAGGAACGTTTCACAATAAGAGGAAGCTATTTTATGGTAAGGCCGACTATTGGTAATATTTTTTTACGTCGCGGTCAATGGATCGATCAGGTTTTCTATATTTTAAGCAATTAATGGCGCACGCTGCTAAAACTTGTAAAAATAATGTTGGTTACGATATAATCTAACAACGCGAAAAGCGGGGAGAGAACTAAAAAAATCATAAACAAAAAACAGAAGCCCAACTTTTATTAAAAGAAGTAGAAAAATAATTTTTTTATTATTATTAATTCAATCACATTATCAATTCCTTCATAATGTTCCGTGTTTTATTTAAATAAATTAGAGGGAAGGGGCCATACATAAATTACGCCACACCTTAAGGGGGGACGGGGGCTGTAGAGAAGTGTGACATTGTGTGACAAGGGGTATGGGAGGGTCATCAGCTCTGTGACGTCACATGTTAAAATCTAAATTATTAAAACACAAAACTTAAATGTAAACGAAAAAATGTAAAATTGCAAAATATGTGACGTCACACTAGGGGGGAAGGGGTCTCACAAATGTGACAATGTGTGACAGGGACGGGGGGCTGAAGGGGGGGGGGGGGTCAAAAAATTATGAAATTCATGTGACGTAATTTATGGATGGCCCCGAATGGCGAAAAACAATAATGCCTTACCATAAAAACTCTTCCAGAGACATCTTTAATTTAAAACGACATAATGTTGTCATTAGATCAAAAAGTATTTGCGATTCAGCAAATTTAAGATATATTTTATTATCATAGACTAAATAAATACATAGGTATCGTAGTCACACTGCTAGAATAAAAGATATAGGCGCACGTTTTTGTTTCATCTTTCATAGCTAAAACGAAACGAATAAGAAAAGGATGGCAATTCAGAGAATATGTGTGTACGGATGAAATAGCAATATAAAGGCGCGCGCATCTCTCGCATTAGATTGAAGCGAGAAACAAAACGTGTGAGAAAGGGATAGCAATTCAAAGAATGTGTGGGTACGGATGAAATAGCTGTATTATCAACAGTCTGCCCCCGTAGCTGAATACGCCGTACTAGCTCTATAGTTGTCCTTTCTACACTTGTGTTTCTGCTAATAATAAAACGTAGCATTTATATAGCGCAGTTTTGTGTTATTTCGCATCAAGTGCGCTATAATGTACTTAAGAGTAATCCTGTAGTGTTCCTTACGAGTCCTTAAGCCAAAAAAGCCTTGAGTTATCGTATTTATTTGTCTTTTAAAATGTTACCATTGAACGTGATTTGTGTGTGTGTTTACGAATGGAAAGAAACTCAATCGGATTTGTTTTTTTTTCTCGAAAAAAATGATTGCACCTCTCAAAAGCACGTGAAGACATTTATTTTTTTTTTACAGTTAATACCGCACAAGAGTCCCAACTGCTCCCGTCTGGAGCCAGTGAGACTATGGCATCCCCAATTGGGGTATGTTGTGAGGCTGAAGGTAGTGGGGAGGGGAAGGAGATAGGGAAGAGGAAGTTGGGGAAGTACCTGGCTATTCAGATCTGGTCACTAAACACGGCTAAAGCCATTTCAAGCAACGTTTCAATTCTGAATGGTGGTCTTACACCAGGGCGATACTGATAGTATCTTCCACTCTGGAACGTGCCGCAAATATACTATATATTATTTTAAATGAATAAATTGTGAAATAACACAAATTAATCAAATAAAATTTATCTGCGCACGCCGGGTTCGAACCCGCGACCTTCGGATTGTGAGTCGAGAGTCTTGCCTCGGGACCACGGAGGCCGTCTCTCATTTGTTCTCAAGAAAAGAGCATTCTCACAGCTACGTGTGACAGCTTGCCTAACGAATGAACTTATATGCGATACCAAACGCAGTATATCATAAGTATGTCCATTGGACCTAGTTCGGTGCAACCACGCGAGTTGTCTAAATAACCTGTCTTCTCTTTTAATATCTAACATATTAATTAAAATTAATGTTATTTTTCCATCATGCAAGAACAAATCATATTACATTATCATGACAGCGTATCGCTGGCTTAAATAAAATATGTACAACAATACTTAAATATGCAAACTTGCATTAATCAAAGTGAGAGAGTGGAGTAATTAAAGTATAATTATTGCAAGGCAATCAAATGTTATATCACAATAATTAAGGCACACAATCAGAATATTGCACAAGCGGCAGCCGAATCAAATTGGAAATCGGCATTCTCTGGCGTCCCAGAGAAGCGTTTTTCTCTTTTTAAGTAATTTATTAGTAAGGCCAAATTTCGCAATTCGTAGTACAACGGGAGTGGTAAATTGGTTACGTGATTTGTACACATATAATTCAAATTATTGACTATTTTTTCTGCTAGGGATGGGGAACCTTTTTGCCATCGGAGGCCATTTGGTTGTTTTTAGTATCACCCGCGGGCCGCGCATAGATTTTCAAGCGACGGGGGGGGGGGGGAGGGTAGGAAATAATTAATTAATCAATAATCAAATTGGTACCGATTTTTTTTATACCTATGACGGGTGACGAGCACTCTTCCAATGAAAAATCATTTATACAAATTCTGCAACTAGAAATTTATAACTGCTCTTGGAAAGCGATAATGGTATCCTTCGGAAAATAGCCCATAACCTAAACTAACGTAACCTATTGTTTTTCATCAAACGGGACAGTCAATTTCTCCGAATTAGTGCAACTAGAATTTTAACTGCGCTTAGAATAAGAGAATGGTTTATTTTGAAATGTGTCAGCAGATTTATCCACAACTGGAATTGTTACATTATGAACACAAAACTGGTTTTAAATTAAAAGTGAATCTGCATACGAGTCTCCAGGTTTAATTGACACTACACCCGAACACGAAAATGGTTTTTCGATTTTTGCACTTGGAACTCGTGGACGTTTTCCTTCGAAATGCGTTAGCAGATGAAACCGCAACTGGAATTTGCATTACGAACACAAGAGTGGTTTAAATTAGGAACGGATCTGCGTAGGAGTCCACCAGCTTAAATTATATTGCACTTGGAACACTTGAATGATTTTCCTGCAATTTACAGCAAACTTATTGACTGCAATATTGAATGTCGGATCATGTAGTTATTTATATCTAAACTGATTTCTAGTTACACATGTAGGTGCGTACGCAAGCATCGTGTGTTGTGATTTCAGCAGGCCGCGGTAAGAGCGCTCTCAGGCCACACAAAAAAGCTTCGCGGGCCGCAGGTTCCCCACCAGTTTGCTAAGGCCTTAGAAATGAGTTACATATTAATAAAATCGACAACGTTTCTTTGAATACATTTATTGTATGAAAACCATGCCTTGACTGGTTTCGGCAGTCATCTGAAGAATATCTGTAACAATACTAATCAGATTGGTTCTTAAAACAAAGGCTCAGCATTTCGTTATGCAATTTAAATTAATTTTTCGTTAATAATTTTCACTGTAACGGATATTGCAGTTTCAAAAATATTCGTTATATTGTCTTGGGGAAGTTAATTCTTATCTTCAAGTACCATACGATACAAATTCTGAAATAAAATTATTACATGCTCGACGTATTGTCAATTAAACAACTACATGTAAAATAGTCTATTCTTCAACTCTTTAAATACAAACATCATATTTCTTTACTACCGCAGTTCTCAAGAATAACAAAGTTCTTCAACAAACATAACCCTTAACATCTCACTAAAGCACTCGACCTAAAGATCTTTTAAGTACCTACTATTACCTACCATTCAATTATATAACTCTAACCGCATGCCACCTTTTTCAAAACAGCCTGCTGTTAACCCAAAGTAAAAAATCATTTATTTTTAACTAAATAAGTAAAACCTCATATTGTAATATTTTAATTAATTGAAGACATTATTTTCGAAACTCAATCGAAAATCTGAAGACTGATCCGGTCACATATGGTTCTAGGGACGGTGACCGGACAACTCGGAATGAAACCAACTCAGAACCATCTCAGATGTCATTTGGAGTGATAAAAAAAAATATTAAAATTGTTTAAATAGGTTACGTTAGGTTAGGGTTATCCGCTAATTTAAAATTATTTTTTTCATAGCTTTTAATGACTTTACAAGGAGATGTTGAGTTGACTTTGTTCTCAGTTGGCATGGAACCCTAGAGACACATCTGGTTCGAGTTCTAGATGTGACCGTATCTTTTTCTGATTTTCTATTTTCAAATTTTCGATTGAGTTTCACTATAATTGTCTTCATTTAATTAAAAAAAAAAAAACAGATCACTGGATAAAAATTTAAGTGCCGCTATTTTTTCTCCCTCCAAACGAAACATAACAATTAAATGAATATTTAAATTATACAATAAGAACTACATAAAAATAAATTATTACATAATTATTTGATAATGTTTTAAAATACTAGCATTCATTATCAATTACCTTTGTTTTGTTTTATTCTCTTTTTGCTTATTAGAATCCCCGCTTGGGAGCGCCGAGTCCCGCGCCACTTCAGATGAAGCTATACGTGAAATCCTATTCAGATTAATCTTCACGACGAATCGGTTTACAGTATGAACATCAAAAAATATGCTACGGATAAATTGAAGCTTTTACTAGCTTTTCTATGTATTAGAATTACAATAAAATTGTTTACATAACAAAAAATATAAGCGTAAACCACAAAAAAAATGTTTTTTCATGACTTAACTCATCATCATCTTCGTCCCTTTATCCTATTCGGGTCGGGGACCCATTACATCGACAAGGCTCCTCCATACGTCGCTGTCTTGAGCTGACTGTTCGGCCTCCGCCCATGGCAGTCCCATCCTCTCCTCACACAGTTTCTGGAGTTGCCTCGCCCAACTGTGTCTGGGGTGGCCCACTGGACGTCTACCCTCTGGAATCGTACATAGTATCTTCCTCGGAATTCGGTCATCAGGCATTCTTAGTACATGCCGAAGCCACCTCAGTTGCGATTTTTTTATGAAGAGTAGCAGTGGTTCAATGTTTAGATCATCTCGGATCGTCGAGTTTCTTATATGATCCCATTTCGTAACCCCTGCCACTCCTCTCAAGTACCTCATTTCGGCAGCTTCGACTCTAGAGCGCGTTCTTCCGCTTAGCATCCATATCTGGTGGCCGTAGGTGAGCGTCGGGCGATATACCGTTTTGAACACTGCCATCTTTGTGTTGATACTGAGCTCAGCTTTCCTTATCACTGAGCTGTAGAGAGGACGCAACACACCGCTTGCCGCACTAATTCTTCGATCAATTTCTCCGTCTTGCCGTCTATCGCTGGAGAATTTAACTCCGAGTCTGTCCACCTGTTTCAACTGAGTCCCATTAGGGAGTATGTTGCACTGAGTTTGGTCCCTTCCTATAACCATCACCTCTGTTTTTGAGGTACTCAAACTTAAAGCATCATGACTTAACTACTTTTAAAAAATACCCCTTTATGGCTAGACTATTTTTGAGGTTTTGTATGTTCTAACTTTTTTCATTCTTATAAAGTTATGCACAAATTAATAAAAACCACTTTTTCGCTTACTTGCCTCGTGCAAATAAGACACTCGATTTTGAAATTTTGAAGGCGTGAAAATCGAATATTTCTAGCGTTTATATTCCTCCAAAGTGTCGAATGTGTATAATGTGTGATGCTTTTCACTACATCATGTCATCATCTATAATCTATATAATATTTTGATGTTTATCTCAACACAGCTACGAACTTAATATGTACATAATACTGCCGCCATGAGCGGAACCACAATATCCTAGTTGAGAGTCTCAAGAGGATGCTGTGTTTCTGTGTGTGCAGAATAACATTTTTTTTAAATGTGCGAAACCTCAGCACGGGTTCTCCTGGTGGGGTTCACAAAACATAACTACTGAAGTTTTAACCATTTGCACGCATTTGCTTATTGTATTACACTCTGTGCCTAACACGTTTTATGTTATGAATATTTTTTTATTACTTGACCTTATCGTACATTCTTGTAAAATGTGTCTACAAGCGTAGAAATAAATCCGTCAGCTGTGGGTAAACGGAACAGGTCTACGTGTACACATCACCATATTTTCAATAATATTACCGAGTCAAATAACATGCAAGATTCGACGATCAATTCAACAATAATTGGCGAGACGTTGATACGTGGTGCCTATGCAACTGTGCAGAGTTACTGAGTATAGTCCATCATGACTTATTGTGTCGACTCTTGGCACGTTTCTGAACATTGAAAAACCGGCCATTATGTATCATGGTCTTCAATAAGATTTACCAAATGGTGACGTCACGATTACGACAACTGAAAAAGGTTATATAATAGAAGTAAAAGTAATAAATAATAATCTAATGTAGGTACCTACGTGCTAAAGTGCTAATTTAATCCTCAGGCTTCGGGCATACTTCATCAGATCAAAATATTTCCGCTTTTCAATAAAAGCAAAAACGGTTTTCGAAAGGTGATGAAATACGCTATAAAATTTTGCATTTCAATTTTTAACACAATTTTTAAATTATATATTTTTTAATGCAAACTTAAAAATGTTTTAAAAATTGCACATTTACGTTTTTTCAGACTAAAATTATTTATTAAAGAAAAAAAATATTGGACATATATTATAAACGTTACTGTCACCTCACTTTTTTGTCGTTTCATGTAAAAATAATTAATAAAAACTTCCCAAAGCATCATAATTTTTTTTCAAATTGCGGTCGGAAACTTTGGTTTCATAAAGGTGTATTTTATTTTTTTGTGGTTAAACATAGATTTGAGTATAAAGCGTGGTGTTTTATCTTTATAACACCTTTTGGATAATATTTCTCACCATGATAGTAAGAGAGACCAACGAGTTGTTTCCAAAAGCGAACTAATCAGCCCGAGGGGTTAAAACATCGCGGTGAAAATCTACAAACTAATAATTGCTGCATAAGGATTCATTTTTCAAGCAGATACAACCGGTTGTATGTACATGAACTTTGAACCAACGAATTTGAAGGCTAGAGGTTCAAATTCAAGGTGAATATTAATATACAAGAGTAGCAGCCTATAAACCCAGGTGGCATACTAAACCAATCCTTTTATCATACGTCCTTAAAAAGTCTCTTAGGAAAAAGGACGTAAAAATATCGACTTTTTACGATACATTTTCATATCTTCAATTTGAATATAAATATATATATTTTTTTTTACATGAACTCCACACAGAAGGCCCTGAGGACAATAATTTTCCTCAGAGCCTATGTCATCTTCGGGGATGCTGTGTGGAGGGTTATTTTAAGGAAAGGAAGGAGGAGGTTCTGGGAAGGAAAAGGGTTTAAGGGGTGGGTAGGAATCTGGGGTTCAGTGTGTCCTGGTCACCCGCCTCCAAGACCTAGACAAACCTCACCCCATGAACCCGGGCGCCCCTGCTAAATCACCAAACGTAGCGAACCACTTGGGGTGACCTATGGCAGAGGTGTTGTTATCCAATAAAGGTTCCCGGGGTGGCGGTACCCATTCCCGCCTCCCAAATTGAAGTAGATACAACCAAAAAAACTGATAATTTTCAAAATTTATTTAACTATTTTTGTTACTTTCATTGGATCATTTTCATGTTATAATTTGTGTGCCTATTAATGAGGTACGACGTAGCGGGTACAAAAGGTAATTTTATGGTCGATATAACTAAAATATGATGTGAAATATCAGCTGACATATTTACAGTGGACTGTTGTCACGTGGGGCACGAGAATATGTACTGTCAGTATTGATCGGGTCATTTATATATATATTCTTTTACAATGACATGCAACATTTTACGTGCGTAAAGGCCGTACTCTGCTGAGAGCTGCGTTGTAATTTATCTTCCTGTTAAATGCGTCGTTTACGATTAAAAAATAGAAAGGATATAACGTAGCTCTCAGCGTCTGGATCATTATTAGCTCGGTTCAGAAAAAAAATTATTTCAGCTGCTACTGTCGCTACTGAGCGAGTGTACAGTTTTGTGTCTCGCCGATTCACCCGCTTTTAAACTTACCGGCTAGTAGCTTGTAAACTAGCTTATTATAATTGAGGCTTTAGGTTGGGAGAGCGCGCGTGGTTGCACCGAACTAGGTCCAGTGGATATATTTGAGATTTCAAATTCACAAGTTCGTTCATTAGATAGGCTGTCTGCTGTAACCAGCTGCCATAGACATGCTCGCTCTGGACTCATTTAAAAAAAATAAATCTGATAGATTTTTTCCATTCTTAAATACCTGCACACAAACCATGTACAATTTAATTAAATATAATTATTCAAAGCTTTTGGCTACCCGAAATTGATAAATGTCGAACGCAGAAAAACGTAAGACTAGGAAGGACAACCGTAATGACAGTATGTCGTATTCTACTACACTGCACTGCTTCTTTGCTTGTTAATTTCCCTTTTAGCCACGAAAGATAAAACAAGAACGTGCTGTATTTTTTGTTCGATTAGTATGACTATAACCTGTCTTTGTATTTACTTGGTCTATGGTTTACTTTTTTAGCGGAAGTTATACAAGATAGCAGATATTAATAAGGCTTAAAAATTGTTAGGCAGGTTAGGTACAATCTAACGCTGTGATATCAAAATGTATGTAAGGAATTGACAATACAAATGCATTATTATGAAAGTAGTTGTAGGTATTACACTTCCGCGTGATTAACCTCTGGATAGCAAAAGGACAGTATCAGCCAAGGATTTCATATAGAACCAAGTGAGGATATACCTGTTATAAAATATAATTAGACCTAACCGTAAATGTAGTGTATTGATTATTCATATATTTTCCGCTTCAATGAACGTCGATAGCTCAGTTCGTAATGTGAAATTTTGCTGCATCCCAACAGATGGAAGTTGAGTATGATATCAGAAGAGTACCATCTATCGTCTGTCGTGTCGTTCGTTGGGCGGGCATCTCCCGTCCGCCCGCGGGAGCAGCAAAACTACTTAGAGCCTAGTCCAGTGAGACGTTTGTCGTTATTATTAATATTCATTGTAAATATTTATGACAGTTAAATAAATCAAATAGTGGCCGGTAGGATGTTAAATGATTCAACAACATGTATATAATAATTATAATATGTTTATATAATGTCGTTGGAAAAAAACACACATTATTAACCAGTAGGTACACACCAGACGAAATAAGACCTAAAGATTTGTTTAAAAACAGTACCAACAAGGTATCACAAAACACCACGACCACGTTATCTGATGTTGATATTTGATACTAACCAATGGCTTTGATATTAACAATATCACATTTGGTGACCATAGCGGGCCATTTTAAAATTTTGACATGGCCTCGGTCGCATGCTGATTCTCAGCCCGTTTCAGTTTTTAATCAAATTATGATCAGTTCACGGGGTGAGGTTTGTCTAGGTCTTGGAGCCGGATGACCAGGACACACTGAACCCCAGATTCCTACCCACCCCTTAAACCCCATTCCTTCCCAGAACTATCCTCCCCTTCCTTTCCTTCCTTAAAAAAAACCCTCCACACAGCATCTCCAAAGATGACATAGGCCCTGAGGGAAATTATTTTCCTCAAGGCGTGGAGTCCATGTAAAAAAAAGTTGTGAAGAATAACAACATGACATTTACGCTTGACAGTTGATGAAAAATTGATTAAAAGCTGAAACGGGCCGAGAATCAGCGTTTAACGGGGAGCATTAAAATATTTGAAAAAAGCAAAGTAGCGCTAATATACATAGTTGACACTAAAATGCATCGTTTATTGGAGACGTGTTCTAGAATGCACCCCAAATAGGCAGGTCAATCGTGCTTGGTTTCGCAAAGGTCAATATATTGAATCTGTATAAATGTTCAATTTTTTATGAGAAAAACTCTCTTTTAATAACTTTTGAAGGTTATTCCCATCAACGTAATATATAATATATAACTAGTTGAAGATAATATTAATGATTCTAAATATTTGAAATATGAGATTGACAAATATGACGGTTTGACAGAAGGTGGCAATAGCGAAATTGGAAAACGCGCCGTCCCGGTAAGACGAGAGGTCTGGGTTCGAGTCCCAGTTGCGACCATTGTTTTTTTCTGTTTTTCTGTGTCTTGTTTTCTTTCATATTTTCATTTAGATTATAAGTGTTATCTTCTTCTTCACTGATAAATGTCTTCAGACTTATTTATTTTATTTATTTATTTATTTCATTTTTATTTAGTAAAATATTTACACATTTATGTACATTATTTATAAAATGTTTTGACTGTCCAACTAGGATGATTCCCGTTTTAGGACAGTCAAATTAGGATAAGTGTGAATATATATACTTCCGACGTAATATTACGTGTGTATGAAATAAAGTGTACGATAAACACAAAACGGTAAACATTGGTATCTGCCTTCTGCCATACGACACGCTATCCGACAGATAACAGCTGATCAATGTGACTGCAGTGAACCCGCCTGGGGAGGTGAGTACTGACAATCCAATCACTGTATTCATTTTAAAAACATTACAATTCATTTTTGGAGGAAAACAATCGTATATAAAAACGTGTGCAGTTCACACACGGTAGAAAGGGAAACTAAAGTAAAGAGTGGGGAGGCTAGGAAGCACCTCACAAAGATGAGACCGATAGACTTCGAAGCACCGCCCATAGAGGAGACCGATTATTCTATCTCAGTCTCTCGCAGGCTAAATCCTATAGATGTATGTGTTTGTCTCTTTTTCGTTTCAACGGGTTTCAAATCACAACGGTTCTAAAGAAGTTTTTGCTTCAAAAATAATTTCTAAAACAGATAAAGAGCTGCAACAGAGCTTGCCGTTTAAACTGCTTCATTGATACTAAATATACAAACGTGTATATTTTTTGGAATAACTTAAGTAAAACCTTAAATTGTAATATTTAATCATTGAAGACAATATTAGTAACTCTCAAAAAAACTTGAAATGGAAAAATCAGAAAAAGATACGGTTGTATTGAGTAAGGAATTAAACCCAGGATCTTAGCCTTGCCAGAGCTCTGCTCTAACTAGTGAGCTAATTCGACCCCATCCCCTTCGGTCGTATTAAACTTAATTCGATTAAGAACTACCAACACTATCTTCATTTTCTAAAGCATATATTTTTTCTAAGTCTTTTTCTTTTTTTAAATAAAAATGGGTAAATTTATCCAAGACACTATGTAGATGGCATTTAGTTTGGGTAGAATCTTGCAATCATACATAAAGATAGGGTAGTCCAGTCACTTAGCTAAAAAGGGGGTCAACCTCGGAATGAAACGGAATAAGCTGAAAATTTGTATGAACCTTTATTTTGGCATTCTACATGTTATCTCAAAAGTCTCATAAGGTCACGTGTGAGCATCCTTAGATATTCAAGGTCAAAAGGTCACGAAAATCAGTTTTTTGAAAATATCTCGCTTATTTTTGTTATTGTTTTTGGGGTGTATGAGTGTTCACTCATCTGCCCTGATGATGGACACTGTAACGCTGTCCGAAACGTTGGCTAAAGAAGGAGGTAGCGAAACACGGCATAACACCCCAAAAACAATAACAAAAATACTTTTTGGCCGTGAAAACCTAAAAACATACATATCTCGCTTACTTTGCCTCATTTATTATAAAAGTTGTAGAGAACGAGATTCTCTACAAATTTTGCCTCAAATAGGTTTTTATTCGCTTAACCGTTTTTAAGATAGAGCGCGACGAGTGCGGAGCGCTCAGTCGTATACACCACAGCGCAAGGTAAAATCGCAAATCTCATTTCGCAGTACGGTTTTTAACTTAATTATTCGTTAATTATCCACTTCATATATTTTATTTATTAATATTACTTTTAAATCAATTATTTTATTTAGCAATCGTATATAATTGAGTTTGTACAATCCTTAGTTAGTTATGTTGAAGTTAGGGAAGAATTTTTTTTACTTTAATTATTAGTTAGCTAGTTCAGGAGTTAGTTTTCTTCTTCTTCACCGTCGTCTTCTTCTTCCGGTCGCTTAACAATATCATCCTCTTCATTATCAACTTCTACTACTCAACAGCTTCTACTATCCGTAACCGTTCTTCTTCGTGAGTGCTTTTCGCGATCTTTGACCTTAAATAACTAAGGATGCTCACACGTGACCTTACGAGACTCTGGAGACAACATTTAGAATGCCAAAATGAAGGTTTCTACAAATTTTCAGCTTATTCCGTTTCATTCCGAGGTGAAACCCTATATTGACTGGGCTAGCAGGTTAATATTGTCTTCAATGATTAAATTTAAACCAAGTACATCAATATTCCAAGTGATTTTATTTATTAAAGGTAACTTTATTACTCTAATGCATCCACTTACTACCTATGTTATCAGTGGGACAATAATTTGATTATACCTAACCTTATCTTTGACCCATCATCACAATGTAAGATGATTATATATTCTACAGCGAGTGGTTTGGAAATCAGGCCATAAGTCGATTGAATCATAATAATATAAATGCATTGTGTTTTTAAACAACCCATTATCGTTCGTGTACCCTGTGTAAACTGAACCACACTGCGTAATATCAAAGATAACAAAAACAGTCAATGTAATACAGGATTTAAAAACATAAGCCTGATTATTTCCCTTGTTGAAAAGAAACCATTTAAAAACAAAGGAACACATTGTGGCACAAGTACAGTTCCGCAGAGCTGTTCCAAGTTGCAAACTCCCTTAGGAGAGGGCAATAGAAGAAGGAACTAGTGCATGGACATTGGACGATGTGACGGAGAAGCTGATTATCGAGTACGTTATGGTACTAGTAGTTTCGTAGAGTTATTTCAGGTTGCAGACAGCAGAGTGAAGATTACCATCGTGACAGCCAACCTCCGATAGAGGGCAGATAGAGGGCAGCAGGAGAAGAAGGAAATAATGTATAGACATAGGACAACGTGCTGGAGAAGCTGATACAACGAATACGTTATGGTACTAGTAAAGTTTCGCAGAGTTGATCCAGGTTGCAGACTGCAGGGTGAAGATTGTCATCATGACAGCCAATCTCCGATAGAGGGCAGCAGGAGAAGAAGAAGGAAATAATGTATGGACGTAAGACAACGTGCTGGAGAAGCTGATAAACGAATACGTTATGGTACTAGTAAAGTTTCGCAGAGTTGTTCCAGATTGCAGATTGCAAGGTGAAGATTGTCATCATGACAGCCAATCTCCGATAGAGGGCAGCAGAAGAAGGAAATAATGTATGGCCATTAGATAATTTGCTGGAGAAGCTGGGAGAGAAGAATTGAAGCGGAAAACAATAAAGGCGTGGTGTACCCGCTCAAAAGAAGAAGATGGAGAGATATGTAAACACGAATGTAAAAGAGAGAGCACGCTAAAATTAAAAACGATAATATTTATTAGAAAATGGTGAAATGTTTAATAAAACAAGACTCGTTTAAAATACAGCAAAAATCTCGAGGGGATTATCTAAAATAGCATTAAAAGAAACACTGTGAATTTTTTAATACATTTAACTTGTAAAATAACTAAAAAAAAAAGTGTTTATATTAATTTTCGGATCATACTTTACGATTTTTTCTATCGAGTGAATTTCACATAATTGCCGTTTCGGCGAGGGGAATGTATAGATATTATATCCAAGAACAACGTATATTTTTTTAAAAGCTTTAAAACTTACAGTATTTAAGGAAAATATGTAATAAATCGGTAGAAATGCGGGAAGCCGGGCCTTGATGACAGACTTTAGGGAATTTAACTAGTTCTCTTGCGGTATTGTATGGCCATTGGAAGTTAACAATAATAATATACACTTACAAATTTTAAGATAAAAGATAAATTACACAACAAAAACAAAAAATCTGATACTACTTCTAGGCAACCAAAAAAATAATTATAAATTTAATGTTGTAGAAATCGAGAGGTATTTTAATAAAAAAAGTTTCAATAAAAACCAAATGGTAAATAAGCAAACACCTAAACTCTTAGTAGTTATCCTTATTGATACAACTATTAAAATGTTACAAATATATTATTATTCTTCCATAATATTAGTATTTTTCTCATTTCAGAAAAGTTTATCCTTCAAACATTCCTAAAACCAAGAAAAAAAACAGTGTTTTATATATTTTATTCATAGAAGAATAAAAGAATTATTCGAATGACGAATTTCAGCAATTAAATTTATACAATATCTGCAAAGTGTTTGCTAAATTCCAACATGTTGATTATATTATTCATTAATTTATTAGGGACAAATGTGTTTATTCTAGAATGAATTATTCAAGTAGTAAACAGACAATTCAGGAGAAATTATCGAATTCCGAGAATATTTGAGAAAGCCTAATGGATAACGGATTGTATACCTAGCTACTTCAAGCTGAGGAGTTCAAGAATGAAAAAATGTCAACTAGATGGCAATACAATTAAAAAAATATATATTATGAAAATTTTTCATAAAATAATCTACTTCAAACATTAAAGCTGGTTCACACACAGCTATCAAATATAAAAGATCATAGCACGCCAAATAATGCTCTCCACGCAATCCCTTCAGACCGTTCACACCTAAGCGTTTTTAAGCGCAGATCAATCATGGACAATACACATCTTAGACGTAACCTCTCCAGACGCAATATCTCGCAGAAGATAAGTCTCCCCCTCTCCGACTAAAACAGAAGAGGGGGTCATTGTAATTACGGAGCTGCCTAGACCCGTGGATGACAGATGTCAAGTTGACAGATTTCAGTACAAAAAATGTGCATTCCGTTGCCGCTCCATAATTCAACTAACCCCCTCTCCTACCACAGGAAGAAATATTTGATAGCCTCGTTATCTGCTCGCAGATTTATAGCTCTGTGTGAACCAGCTTTAAATCATAACATTTAACATTTAAAGCATTTTACTTTGCATAATTCCCAACACATCAATAATTTATCACAGGAAATATGAAAATTAAAAAAAAATAATATTATTATGATTTGAATGAATCCAGACAATACTAACATTCAGTACAGAATGTACTTGTAACTTGCCTTAAAAGTTTTTTGTTCATAGGTCTAAGCAAATTAATATTTTAGGTTTTAGCAAGTTTATCATAATTTATAATAATATGATAAACTTAATCCAAAAACATCCTGATACTATGATAAAACCAGCTTCATTCTCAGTACCATATATCAAGCTATGATAAGGACAACTTATCAGGGTACCTAGTAAATTGATACGAACTGAAGGACAGGTACCTACCTAGGTAGCTAGTTTTACTTTTAATACTACTTTATAGTTACTGTGAATAGGGCTTCATAAGTTCAAACAGAATAATATGTGCTAAACCAAGATATCACAAATAATTATAATTAATTAATAATTCATTATTCTTACACAAAATCGTGAACTGCCTTGTTGATTCATCATATCTGTTCATCATATTGCATTTCGTTGCTCCAAACTAAACACCAGATCGAAAGACTTATTTAGAATAGGTGCCACACAGTAAATCTAAATATGCGCAAAACTCTGAAATAGTACGTATCTGTGAAACTTACAATGCCTTACGAGATGTAGACATTTTCAACCATGACTTGAAATCATATAAAATGCAGCTTAATAAATTAATAACTTAAAATACTTTTTTTTTTTCTCTTTTTTGTGAAAATTATATTATTATCAACCATAATAAATAGTATAACCATGTTTGTTAATAATTTTACGTTTTTCTTTATTATGTTTTATGTTCTTCTTTTTTATATTTTTCTTTATTATGTTTATATTTTTTTTCTTAGTCATTTAATAATACTAAACCAATATTTTTTAACTTAATGGAATTTAATTGGTCTACAACATATGAATTTTACTGTTACAATCATTTTTCTGTATGTCTGTTTGTTTCCTTAATAAAAAGAAATAAAATAAAAAAAATAATGATGAAATTATTGATGAATAATATTCATCCAATTACACTTAGAATAATAGTCAATTAGGTAGGTTTGCTTATTATAAAAATGCAACATCAACTTAATTTATCACTGCAAATGATAATTTAGCTGATTCAATTGTCATTTCTCATTACATAGTTATAATTTCTACTGATTTGAAGTAGCGAGCTATAATATCATGCAATGGTGTCTCGATTCATAACACTTTCTGAAGCAAATCTGCCTTGGACGTCCATATCACTATAATTTGACGATACTTCTGAAAGCCTAAATCTTTAAATAATGATGTTCACAAGACATTATTATATCTTTCTTAGTTAGTTAAAGTAGCGAGCCATGATATCATGCAACGGTGTCTCCGTTCATAACACTTTCTAAAGTGAATCTGCCTTGGACGTCCGTATCACTATAATTTGACGATACTTCTGAAAGCCTAAATCTTTAAATAAATACGTTCACAAGACATTATTATATCTTTCTTAGTTAGTTAAAGTAGCGAGCCATGATATCATGCAACGGTGTCTCCGTTCATAACACTTTCTAAAGTGAATCTGCCTTGGATGTCCATATCACTATAATTTGACATCTTAAATCTGAAATCTTAAATCTTTAAATAATTAGGTTCACAAGACATTATTATATCTTTCCCAGTCTCATTAGATGTAGTTTCTATTGATTTGAAGTGACAAGCCATAATAAAGTGCAATGGTGTATTTATTACCACTATCTAAAGTGAATTTGCCTTGACGATGCTTCTGAAATCCTAAATCTTTAAATAATTAGGTTCACAAGACATTATTATATCTTTCTCAGTCTCATTAGTTATAGTAGCGAGCCATAATAACATGCAACGGTGTCTCCGTTCATAACACTTTCTGAAGTGAATCTGCCTTGGGACGTTCATATTACTAACATGTATATAGATACTTCTGAAAGCTTAAATCTTTAAATTTTTAGGTTCACAAGACACTATTAAATCTTTCCCAGTCTCATTAGATGTCGTTTCTATTGATTTGAAGTTGCGAGTCATAATATCATGCAATGGTGTCTCCGTTCATAACACTTTCTAAAGTGTATCTGCCTTGGATGTCCAAATCACTATAATTTGCTGACACTTCTGAAAGCCTAAATCCTTATTATACCTGTATTCTTCAGTTTCATTAGTTATTGTTTCTACTGATTTGAAGTAGCGAGCCATAATATCATGTAATGCTGTCTCCGTTCATAACACCTTCTGACGTTGGACGTTGAATCTGCCTTGGATGTTGAATCTGCCTTGGACGTTGAACCTGCTTTGGAGGTCCAAATCACTATAATTTGCTGATACTTCTGAAAGCCTCAATCCTTATTATACATATATTCTTCAGTTTCGTTAGTTATTGTTTCTACTGATTTGAAGTAGCGAGCCATAATATCGTGTAATGCTGTCTCCGCTCATAACACCTTCTGACGTTGGACATTGAATCTGCCTTGGAGGTCCAAATCACTATAAAACTCAAATCTTTAAATTCTAGGATCACAAGACATTATTTTATCTTTCTCAGCCTCATTAGCTGTGGTTTCTATTAATTTGAAGTAGCGAGCCGTAACATCATGCAACGGTGTCTCCGTTCGTAACACTTTCTAAAGTGAATTTGTCTTGAACGTTCATATCGCTATAATTTGACGATACTTCTGAAAGCCTAAATATTTAAATGTTTAGGTTAATAAGAAATTAGAACATTTATTAAAGAATTTTAAATGAATTGAAACAATTAAATATTCATTCATCTAAATCATCATTGCAGATCTTCGATAACCGTCTAATTAAAGAACGAACATGGAATTCATAACATTGGCTATATTCTTCCCATTCCAATAATTTTAATACAGCACTTGCATCTCTATCCATTGAGTACAATTTCATCAAATAATAAATAAAGTACCTAGGTAGGTACTCAGCATTATTGTTTTGAACAATCTCATAGTACAACAATAAAATACTTAAGAAAAGTTATTACATGTTTCAAATATCTTTTAAATTGGTAACGCACGTTAAAGGCAGAAGTATTTTATTACTTATTTCAACACAGCCACTAACCTAATATATATACAATACTGCCGCCATGAGAGGAACCACAGTGGACTCCTTGAGAGTCTTAAAGAGGATAGTATGCTCCTACTTGTGATAGCAGAATAACACTTTTTAAAATGCGAACACCTCAGCATAGGTTCTCTTAGTGAGTAGTGAGGTGTTCACAAAACATAACTATGAAAGTTTTAATCGTTTACTTACAGTTGTTGATTATATTACACTTTATTACCATCTACCTACTGTATTTTGCAGTAGAAACTTTTTAAAAAAAATATGAATTGCACCTATTATCTGTAAACTTGTAAACTGTATGTACGAGCATTCACATAAATAAATTCTTTTAAAATTGCTTTTGACACTGAGGAGATTGGTTGCAACAATTGAATAACCAACAAACGCTGAACGCCAAAGACAAACTTATCATTTGAAGACAGGTAGACACCATAACAGTTTGCAAACTTGAAAATTAAACGGTGGATAAATACTTAATATAGTAATTTTATCGAATCTGACATAATTTTGTACAAAAGAATAGAGATGATAAATCTTGTTCAATTATGTAAATTTTGCAATTTTCTGTAAATGCAGCTAAGTTCAGACTTATTTGCATTGACACCATTAGCTGAACCTTCAGTTTGAAGTTTGAAATATTGTACATGTAAAACCACTTGATGTCGTGGAAGCGGCCAACAGTGTGCGTATAATAATATAATGTGTTTACTGAATATCCGTGTATGTTTCACAGCCTCCGTGGTCGACGGGCAAGGCCAACGACTAACAATCCGGAGACTGCGGGTTCAAATCAAGGCATGCGCAAATAAATTTTGGGTAAACTTTCGAAATCACCGGACTTTGAAAGATTACCAAATTTTATTTAACTAATTAATTAAAAATAATGTGTAGAGTATATTTGTGGCACGTCGCGGAGTGGAAGAGACTCTCAGCATCGACCCGGTGAAAGACAATCATTCCGAATTGTGACGTTGTTTGAAATAATGGATTTAGCTGTGTTCGGTGACCAGATCTGAATAGCCAGCTACATCTCCACCTTCCTTTTGCCCATCTCTTTCTAGTCTCACAGGCTCCAGACGTTGGGAGCACTTGGGGCTCTTGGATTCACATAAAAAAAGTAGTCTAGTAGCATTATAATGACTTAGTACCACCCACTGTTTGTACTTGTTCAACTAGTCCTGGCGATTTGTATTTCTTTTCAGATTATTTTGTTATCTTGTCAATGACAAAAATAAAATATCACCATTTAGTAAAATGAAATCTGTAATTTATAAAAGTAATGCTTATGAAAAGATAGACAGCCCTGTACAGACACTCAAACATAAAGATCCTTGAAGAATGTCAAGAGCTGGTTGAATGATAGCACATGCCTAGGTTTGCTTTGTTCTAATAGCTAGCTGTGTTGTCTAGCATGTTAGCACATTGAGATCATGCTTCAATATAATACAAGACCGTCGCGATGGTATTGCTAGATAAATGGGAGCACATTGATGTGTGCCAATCTCAAAATAGATCTGTCTTCAGATTTGTTATGAGGATAGAGAGGTTATGTAAACAAAAATATCGTCCAACATTGGCATAAAAACAAAGGAGTAGTTACGTACCTTGAAATATCCGCCTTGGTAGAGCGTGTCAGGGGGTCCAAAAATTGCCACTTCCCATTCGAAAAGGTTTTCCTCTCCTACTAACTTAACTCTAAATCCCTCCACTGGCTCTTCCTGGAGACTCTTGTACTCCAGGGCCAGAGCACGGAGCGCTGAACTAGACGGGGAAACAGACATTTTTATGTGATAATATAACTGCTTGATTTATTTCGGAATTTAAGCACGGTAAGTTTTCACCGCGATCAATGCCGTGCCACCAACACTTTCACACACAATAATATCAATTCCCTTTCTACACTGATTATCTTTCACAATCTACGAAAATTTCTATTTCAAATGTGCTAACATAACGCCAACGCGAGACGTTTTCGACACGGATTATAATTATTATACTATATCACACTCTATAAAGCCAATACTGTAGGGGTTTGGACTTGATTATTAACAGTAATCTGCGTTAAAAAATCGTGATATAAAATTATTGCCTTTGCGCGTCGAACGTTGGCAAATGAATAAAATAAACAGTGTTCTAGAACAACCAACGCACTGAACAGCAATCAAGGAAAACAGCTGTTATTTCCGTGTACAACTGCGCACTCATTTGCGCAGGTACATGAATATTTGGACATCGCCATCTACGAACAAATTTTATTTTCTCAGCAAGACACAAATTGAGAACAATAACATCCTGTTATCGTGGTTCACTTAAATTCCGTTAGATGCCGTTCATTAATTTTTTTAAATACAGATGTTATGAAAGAACTTGCAATAATATTCGTTAGATGGCATTACACATTATATCGAGGCTCCTTTGTAAATATCTGAATAATTATATCCTCGAAATGCACGCAGGGTCCTGTGGCGCAACGGATAACGCGTCTGACTACGGATCAGAAGATTCCAGGTTCGAATCCTGGCAGGATCGAAATTCTTTTTTGCTTCAACAATCTCAAATTTACTTTGTGGCGTCATTTCAATAAATAAATAACTTTGTATACGCCACTATTTAATCAAAATTATCAAAACATTGTTTAACATTTCGATTGAGTTTATAATATTTTATTTTCGTTGAATAGACATCTCGGTTACTCCTTGATTGTTTTGTGTTAATTTATAAAAGTTTTTAATATTTACGTAAATGTTTATAATTGTTTTTATGATAACTAGTAATAATTAAATGATTAGGTACCTGGGTCGAGAAATATTTATTATTAGTTAAAAAAAATTGCTCTTTTATTTAATGGTTCTTTGTATTTAATATAATGGGGTAGCAAATTCCCCGAGAACTGTTAATAGGTCACCGTACACGTGCATACTGTATATTTACCTATAAACTAGGGGTCATACTAATACTAACATAATGGTGCCATCGTTTCCTATGGTACCTAAGGTTTGGCGCCTAAGAGGCCATTAACTTTCCTTTTGATTTTACAAAAACCAAAAAAAAATTATCACATTTCTTTCATGTCAAACTTGAGTTAAGGGGAAAATTATTGAATGAAGGTATCAAGAAAATCAATTGGTTGGTTAATACAACGTGGCGCAAAAGTCTTCAATCGATTTCCTGAAGCAGTAAAATACCTTGGAATAATAAATTATTGACGAAAACTTAAATTGGAACTCCCAAGCGGAAAATGTGATCAACAAATTAAGAAACTGAATTACTTTTTTCAAAACAATAAGAAACATTTTAGATAAAGAACAACTAATTAAAATGTATTATGCATTAGCCCAATCTCATCTAAAATATGGTCTTATCGGATTGGGAAGCTCATGCGATTCCACTATGAAACTAGTCCTCATAGCACAAAGGGCAATTTTTAAAATTATAGGTACTTAGAATCTCCATCAGAACTCCTACAGACTACGTTTTTAAAGCACTTAATTTAATGTCACTGAAACAATTGTATGCAAAAGATACTCTAATTTACGCGTTCAAAAACCAGGATAACTTAACACAGACAACTCGGGCCGATTCACAAGACCCACATTACAACATGTATTCCACCAACCAACAACTAAAACGCCTTTTGGACAAAGAAATATGCAATACCTCTATAAAATTATTTAATATACTCCCTCTTGCAATAAAAATCGTTAAAAAAATAAACGACTTCAAAAGAAGAATATTATGGACATGGGAAGAAAGAACATAGATACAATTTTGCAACAAAATAAAGATTGTGTTGTGCTTTCTTTTAGATATAACTTTATAATTATTTTCCTCTTGTAATATTTAAAAAAAAGATATTAACTTATAATTCACACACAAAAACATGTACAATGTGACTTTAGGACGGGGTACCCCAGTAAGGACACATTCTTTTCTAAAGCAATGTAAAAAAATAGGTAATTAAGGTTAAACGCAACGTACGTTATAATCTACGCATTCACAGATGGCGCCAATAAAATTATTTCAGGTTTTAGACACTTTTGAAAGTTATGCTTTAAAATATTAATAATAATTAATTGTTCGCGCCCGTACATACGCAAAATGAATATGAATAAATAGTTTTGTCAATAAAAAAACTCAAATCTTTCAAGAGAGGCTGACAAATACAAAATTTCATCGGTGATTCAATCCAATATTGTATTTGTCAGCCTCTCTTGAAAGATTTGAGTTTTTTATTGACAAAACTATTTATTCATATTCATTTTGCGTATGTACGGGCGCGAACAATGAATTATTCTTAATATTTTAAAGCATAACTCGCAAAAGTGTTTAAAACCTAAAATAATTTTATTGGCGCCATCTGTGAATGCGTAGATTATAACGTACGTTGCGTTTAACCTTAAATAAATACTCCTACATAATGGTATATTTTTTTGCCACTTCTCAATAGATGGCAGTAAATACTGATACGCATTAATAAAAATAAAAATAAGTTTCGCTACTGCTCAACAGATGGCAATACATATGTAAACTGCAAAAGAAAATACTTTGTGAATACAATTATAATTTTTAATTATAAACAAACTATAATAGTTTTATAAACAACAGAAAATATACATTTTCTTTAAATAAAATTTTATAGTTCAAAATGCCTTCCCTGTCACCAGAAGAGAGGCTGGAAAGCGCAAAAAACCTTGTAAAGTTTTTTAATAAAACATTAACTTCTAACATTTTATCAAAAGATCAAAAGAGCTCCCTCACTGAGGCAATGTGCGAAATGATGGCCCACATTGAGGCCATGGTCCAAGAATACAAGGCACCAACCAACAAAGAAGATGAGGGACTCGACAGATTATACCAATCAATATCTAAAATAGATAAAAATATTGAATTACTAAAAACAAATATGGAATCTAAATCTTATGCCGAAATTACGAAAATTGGTAAAATCAATGAAGAAATAATAAAAATTAAAAAACATGAACCTATCGTCATCATAAAACCTAAAGATAAGGATCAAAAGAACACAGTTACAAAAGATGAAATAAAACAAAATATAGATCCTGTTAATTTTGGTGTTACCGGAATTAGAAACTTTAAACAAGGGGCGGTAATAGTAGAATGCAAGAATGTAGCTGCAACGAAAAAAATGGAAGAACAAATAATTTCAAAGATGGGAAAAAAATACGATGTGAATACCCCAAAACCTAAGTTTCCCAAATTAAAAATTATTGGTTTATCTGATAAATATACGCCAGAAGAAATTGTTTCAAAAATTAAGATGCAAAATGATTACCTGGAAACAGTTGAATCTAAAATTGAGATAAAATTTATAAAAGAAGTGAAAACCAAACGAGGGGATGTTAACTACACAATTTTCATGGAAGTTGATGGAAAAACATACGACAGAATGTTACATGAAGGTAAAGTTAATATTGGATGGGATAGATGTAGGGTTTTCGACAACATCTCACTTCTAAAATGTTACAAGTGCAATGGTTATATGCACAAAGCACAAGACTGCAGAAGTGAAAAAGCTTGCACTCGATGTTCTGAAGCACATGACTATGAAAACTGTCAAAACGATATTCAATGCATAAACTGTAAAAAAATTAATGAGAAACTAAAATTACAATTACCAACTGACCATTATGCTTGGAGTAATGAATGCTCGGTACATTTGAGAAAAATTGAAGCTGAAAAAAAGAAAATTGATTTTTTATGCCACTAAAAAACTCTAAAATAAAACAAAACGAATTGAAAATGTACTATCAAAATGTCAGAGGCCTTAAAACAAAATTAAGTTTAATCCAGTCTACACTACCAATGTTTGGGCACGACTTTGTAGTTCTTTCCGAAACGTGGTTGGAGCCAAATATTCATTCTAGTGAATTAGGATTCATAAATCATAATGTGCATAGATTAGACAGAAATTCATTGACAAGTACTAAAAGCAGAGGTGGTGGGGTTTTAATCGCTATCAAAAAGAAATACAAAGCAAACTTAATTACAACAAAACACAAACAACTTGAGCAAATCTTCCTGCAAGTGAATGTTGCCAAGAATAAAAAGATTATCGTGGGCTGTATTTATATCCCACCAAATTCAAGCAATGAAGTATACAGATGCCATAGTGAGGAAGTTGAAGCTATATTAAAGAGGAATCCTAGTGCAATATTTTTGCTTGCTGGTGACTATAACCTTCCAAATGTGAACTGGATGAACAGTGACAATAATATCAGTGTTAGTGAGTCTGAACGCATTATTCTAGACATGGCGTTATTCCTAGGTCTGAACCAGGCAAATACTATACCAAACGAAAATAATCGTACCCTAGACTTATGTTTTTCTAACTTAAAGTCACTTTTAATTGAAGAATGTAGTGAACCGCTGGTGCCCATAGATGCTTATCATCCTCCACTTGAAGTTATTATTCCTCATGTGCATGTTAATACTTGTAAGCTGTCTTACAGTTACCAAAATTTTTTCAAAGCTGATTACGAGGAAATTTGTAATTATCTTCTCTCTTTTGATTGGTCATCTATGCAATATGATGACATCAACACAGCTACCAATAATTTTTATTCTGTTTTGGGAAAGGCTATTAGCATGTATATTCCAATCATGAAATATAAGCCAAGCACCTATCCAAAATGGTATTCCAATGAACTTATTAATCTTCTTATTACCAAAAAACTGAAACATAAGGAATATAAATTATATCGAAAAAATTCTGATTATATTGAATTTAAAGATTTAAGAACTTCGTGTAAAAAAATGTCTATGACCTGCTACCGTAACTATTTAAATAATATTCAAAACTCCATACTAAATAATGTTAGTTATTTTTGGAAATACTCGAAATCTCTTAAAGAAGACGATTCTGATTTTCCGAGCAGTATGCACCTAAATGGCAGCCATAGCAATAATACTGATGGTATTGTTAACTTGTTTGCAAAATTTTTTAAAAGTGTTTATTCAACAGACTCAAATAATTCTCCTATTCCAACAACTACTCTAGATGAAACTCTTGATATTTCACAGTGTACCATAAGTATATCTGATGTAATTACTAAAGTTAAATCCTTAGATATCCACAAATCTGCTGGACCGGATAATATCCCTACAATATTTATCAAAGAATGTATCAAAGTAATTGCTCTTCCATTATCCAAACTTTTTAATCTATCTTTATCTAATGGAATTTTTCCTGATAAGTGGAAAATTAGTTATTTGTCTCCAATTTTCAAAAAGGGTGATAAAAGTGATGTTTGTAATTACAGACCTATATGTATTCAATCCACCATACCGAAACTCTTTGAAAGCCTAATACTTGACAAACTTTTTACACAAATAAAACCTGTTATATCACCTCACCAGTTTGGATTTATGCCAGGTAGAAGTACTCTTTCCAACTTAATTATTTATGAAAATTTTATAAACAATGCTTTTAAAGAAAAAAAACAAGTGGACACTGTTTATACTGATTTCAGTAAAGCATTTGATACAGTTTCCCATGAAATCTTGATTTGGAAATTAGGAAAGCTTGGTATACGCGGCAATATATTAGCCTGGTTTAAAAGCTATCTAACTGGAAGACAACAAATAGTTAGAATTAAATCCTCCCTGTCAGAAAAAATTAATGCAACAAGTGGAGTTCCACAGGGTTCACACCTTGGCCCAATCTTATTTATCTTGTTTATAAATGATCTTACAAAAATATTTCATGATGTATCTATCTTACTTTTTGCTGATGACCTCAAAATTTTTAAAATTATTGAAAATATTTATCATTGCAATATTCTTCAAGATAATATCAACAAATTGTTAATTTGGTGTATGGAAAATAGACTTTATTTAAATATCTCAAAATGTCAAATTGTTAGATTTTCTAGAATAAAAAATCCAGTGATATTTAATTACAACATTGATAACAATACTCTTCAGACATTAATGCAAATTAAAGACTTGGGCATCACTTTTCAATCAAATCTTTCATTTGTTAACCACGTAACAGAAATCTGTAATAAGGGCTTAAAAATGTTGGGGTTTATAACTAGGCTAACTAGAAACTTTAACAATATAAAGTGTATTAAAATGTTATATTTTGCTTATGTTAGAAGCCAACTTGAGTACAATTCTCCTGTCTGGAATCCTCATTATAATATGCACGTACAAGCTGTTGAAAGAATACAAAACAAATTCTTACGTTTTCTAAATTTTAAAATGGGTATTTCAGCAAGTATGTTAAACTACAACACACTTTTAAACGATATGAATATGCTTAAATTGTCAGACAGAAGAATTTTCACTGACTTGGTATTTTTATATAAAATTCTAAATGATTTAGTTGATAGTCCGGTATTACTTGAATTGATAAGCTTCCGAATTCCACTTCGTAATACTAGAAGTCAGGATTTATTTCAGTGCAGAAATTCTGGGACTAACTATCATATGTATTCCTCTTTGCCCAGAATACTAATGGAGGGAAACAATTATACCAAGTCAGTGGACATCTTCAATTTATCTTTGAATAAATTTAAAATATTGTTATTGAGGCAGTTCAGTTATGTACAATAAAATGTTTTTTCTATGCTATATATGTAAAAGCCCCGAAAAAGGGCGTTTATTTATAAATAAATAAATAATAATAAAGTCATTGCGTTTGTAAACAAAAACAATTTTAACGTAATTATTCCGCTTTTGGAGGAGTATAAAATTTCGATTCATACTTTGTCGATTTGGGAGGCAGTTATGGGTACCGCTTTTCCGGAAACCATTTATTGGATAGCCAAAGGTCAACCCAAGTAATGGTGATTTAGCAGGGGTGTTCGAGTTCGTAGGGTGAGGTTTGTTTGCTTGGCGGCGAATGCGAATCGGGAAAGACTGATTGAAATCTAGACCTCTTATTCCATCGCCTTGCATCACATTGGGAGGGATGAATTCATACGTCCATCACTCGTGCACGCGTTGACACCCAGAATCCTACCCGCCATCATACATTTTTCCTTCCCAGAACTTCCATTCCTTTTTTCCCCTAAAAATACCCGCATAGCATTCCCAAAGATGACATAGGCCCTGAGAGAAAATTGCTTTTAAATTAAATACTTCACGTAATGATTTTTTAAATCAAAAGGCATAGAAAATGTTGGTAGGTACGGATATTTGCTAGTTTATTTATTTGTTTTTCAGATTATAAAAAGGTTTTAGAGAAAACGTTGGCAATTATTTTTGATTTAATAATAGTTATTAAAAAAAATAATTTTGCCCCACCTACCATGCAAATTTATTTATTTTATTATGTTTACAGAGTAGGTAAGTAGTCATCAAACATATTACCGTACCATTTGGGGTGACCTATGGCAGAGGCGTTGGTTATCAAATAAATGGGGCTGCTGTACCCATACCCGCCTCCCAAATTGATGATTAGTTAGTCTGGCATTATCACACTATTGTGTAGAGTCGTCATCCTTTCTTAATTACTTCATTCATGTTATCTGCGTGCCATTACCTCAGCAGGTTGTGTACCCTTACCTGGGGTTGGAAATGTCAAACCACGGTTGACATTTTGTATGCAATCTAATCTGACCTATTACGAAATAACATATTGGTAGTTCTGTGAACAGTGGATCTCACGTCCAAAAAGCATTTTTCTAATTTTTTCTTATTTAATAAACCAAAATCAAAAAATTTCCTCCGATATCTTAAGATTTGTAATTTAAATGCTTAAAATATTTAAAAAAAAAATCAAATTAGGAGTTACACAATTTGTCCAAAGATTTTCAATTTGCGAGGCGGTTATAGGTACCGCCGCCCAGGGAACCATTTATTGGATAACCAACACCCCTGCCCTAGGTCACCCTAAGTGGTTCACTATGTTTGCTGACTCGACGCAGGGGTGCACATTTTCGTTATTTGTTTTTGGGGTGTTATGCCGTGTTGCGCTACTTACTTCTTCAGCCAACGTTTCGGACAGCGTTACAGTATCCATCATCAACCCTGCCACACATCTGCCCTAATGATGGACACTGTAACGCTGTCCGAAACGTTGGCTGAAGAAGGAGGTAGCGCAACACGGCATAACACCCCAAAAACAAATAACGACAATACTTTCGGCCTTGAAAATCTAAAATCAGGGGTGCACATTTTCATGGGGTGAGGTTTGTCTAGGTCTTGGCGGCGAATGCGTTTGCCCACCTACTGGGTTGCGGGAGAGATTGGTTGAGGGAGACCTGTACGTGGGCGTACTGTAGACGTACTGTGGGCGTAGTGTATAGGGCCCGCAGATACTTTAATAGTATACAACTGCTAACCCTGTACAAATGTCCGCAAGTGCGCCCCACGGTTGAATTTGGCAGCCACCTCTGGTCTGGAGCCCCAAAATTCTGACCCAAAATCCCCCAAGACTCTGTGCAGAAACGGGCGGTCCGATTGATAGACTCTCCTAACCTAACAAACGGATTGCAATCTTTAGAGCATAGGCGTCAGGTGGGAATGCTGTCCTCGTTCTACCGGTATTTCAATGGAAGATGCTCCGAGGAACTAGCGTCATTGGTCCCTTCGGCACCGGTGCATAGTCGGGAAACACGCCAAATACGCGCCCAACATTTGTACACGGTTGACATTTGTCACATGAGAACGGGTCGTTTCTACGACTCGTTTTTGAGTTCAACAGCTAGGCTGTGGAACGATTTGCCGGCCTCTGTGTTTCCTCCCTTCTACAACATGGGTCTCTTCAAGACCCATGTTCACTCCTTCCTCTCCTCAAAAACACCCTCCACACAGCATCTTCAAGGATGACATAGGCCCTATTATATACATAATGCGATGGGTCCAGACTCTCTGGACCCATCGCATTGCACCGTAATGGGAGGGATGGATTCACACATTTGTCACTCCTAGACACATTGACCCCCAGATTCCAACCCATCCCTCATACATTTTTCTTTCCCAGAACTTCCTCTCCTTCCTTTCTATTAAAAGATCCTCCACACAGCCAAAGACGAAACAGATCTTGACGGTTTTTTTTCCTCAGGGCCAGGTGTAGAGCTAATTAAAATAAAAGAAACCTTACAATTTCAACTGGCAATTCCCTTTTCATGCAAGTAGGCACCATATTATTGATAAGCTCTATAAAAGTTAGTCACTTAGTCAAAGCAAGGTTTGCTTGAATAATAAAGTGGTTGCAGCAGATATTCTAAATCGAAAACGAAAATTGCAAACAAATTTATGGACGAATGAAATGCAGAACGATCTAGTTTAAAATGGGTTTCGCTACGATTAGTCAATGATATGCACGATCATTTCATTAGAATACTGGTTAGTGTTGAATTTATTTATACGTATAATTAAAAAATCTAATTTTGGTTGTGGCTGTATGTCTGTCTGTAACTCCGGTTCAATGAAGTTACGAACTTTAGAATTGTTTCTAAAGTACCTACGTACATTGTAATATTTTTAACAAAAAATATTTTATTGGTATGTTTATCATTGAAACTGATTTATCCAGAATACCATTTTAGATTTTTCAAAATAAAATAAATGTCAAAACGTGAACAGGTCGACAGGAACAAAATACAAAGAGCATAGAAATGTCATGGGGTAAATTGTGTTAATTTTTGCAGTGGCGTCACAATAAGTAGGTCTAATGTCACAACAAATTATAAATAAAAATAGACAAAATAATAATAAACGTGTAGACGTGATCCTGCCGACAAAAACAAAATACCGGGAGGTCTAGCACGGACCCTCGATAAAATCCTACATCAATACGATATTGACTAAATCCGTCATCTATGGTCAGTTATCAATTGTGGCGTACTATTCAGGGCCCGCAGATACTTTAATAGCACACAACTGCTAACCTTGTACAAATCGCAAGTGCGTCCCCTGGTTGAAATTGGCAGCCACCTCTGGTCTCCAAAATACCTAAAAAAAAACCTTGACTCCGTGCAGTAACGGAAGGTCCGTTTGATAGATTCTCCTAATTCAACAAACGAATTGCATCTTTAGAGCACAGGCGTCAGGTGGGAATGTTATCCTTGTTCTACCGGTGTTACAATGGAAGATACTCCGAGAAACTAGCGTCTCTAATCCCCTCGGCACCGGTGCATAGTCGGGAAACACGCCAAACACGCGCCCAACATTTTTACACGGTTGACATTAGTCTCGTTCTTGAGTTCAGCAGCTCGGCTGTGGAACGATTTGCCGGCCTTTGTGTTTCCTCCCTCCTACAACATGGGTCTCTTCAAGAACCATGTTAAATCCTTCCTCTCCACAAAAAGACTCTCCGCACAGAATCTTCAAAGATGACATAGGCTTATTTTCCTCAGGGCTTCCTAATAAAAGTGTGGAGTAAATGTAAAAAAATATATATGTATATTTGCGAGCACGGTCAACAAATGGTAAGAAATATTTTACGTAGTCGTTTGACCCTTACGTAAGTAAATCCACTGAGAGATCCGCCAGTGTTGCCATCGTATATCGATATCTTATTTATTCCCTGTCAATATCGGTATGGTTATCAACAGTGCGGTCGTACTCGGGAAAACGGTGTAAAATCAACGACTATCGATTCTATACTGTAAAGTTATCTATTTCGCTCTGCTAAAACCAGGTGTACAGAAAAGTGGTTGGGTTTTCCATTATTTTTAGAAACATGTATTGCTCAGTTGTTAAAAAATCACATTAAGAGGAAATCATTTTTGTTTAAAATGTATTATTACTTAATTACAATAATTGGTTTTGTTGGTGTAACTCGCTTTAAAACTTTATATCAATTTAATTATTTAGTTTTTTCTTAAACCACTAAAATGTCAGTAAATAACACAAATTTATAATATTTTTAAAATAATTTTTAAAATCTAATGAATAATTAGAAGCCATTGCATTTAAAGTTTTGCAAAATGAATACGAAATCTTAACCTCAATCAAAGATCTAATAAGCAAGAAAAATGGATAGCAAAAACATTAATACATTTCCATATTTTAATTTCTAATAATATTAGCTAAATATATTATAAACGCCCATTACAGTGTTTCCCAGATAATGGGTCGCGACCCGGTACCGGGCCACGAAAGAAGAAAATTAAGGTGTGCAATTCACACGCGGTAGAAGTAAACCTTCAGAAAACTAAAGTAGACAAGTGTGAGGAGGTTAAGAAGCATCGCTCAAAGAGGAGACCGATTATACTATCTCATTCTACTATCCGATTATCTAGACCAGCGTTTTTCAACGTTTCTAAACCTGCGTACCCCTTGACTCTTACTACAAATTTGTTATTCCCCGTAACCTCTATCTATCTTTTGTACACGTGTGATGAAACCTTTGTAATTTTTTAATACTCATTTTTTATTACATGAATTCAACAATCAAATAGTATAAAATAATTTTAAATGGGATAAACAAGTGGCTATAATTTGTAACCAGCTCCGATCTTTAGCGAGTTATTTTTGTAAATTAAAAGTTATTTTGCCCAACTGTACTCTTAAAATTAATTTTTTTTCTACGGTCGAATCCATCCTTAGATATGGAATTCGAACTTGAGGTGCACACAAGCATTCTTACTTATATTAAATATGTACAAAATTTACAAACTGCTATAATAAAAAAAATAGAAGCACCCAATATTTACAAACAAAGGAGTAATCTGAAACTACTTTTCTGGTTTGGTTCTGAGGGCCTACTTCCAATAAAGGGTCTTCTTTGGTACATTATTATAATGGATAATGAGGGAGAAAGCAAATACAAAAAACTACTGGTGCATAATCAGACCACAAGATTCACTGAAAATAAGGGCCCCATATCTCCAAGAATAACAAATAAGTATGGAAGCCCAACGCTTAAATACTTAATACCAGAGACTTTCAATAAATTCAATACATTTTTTAAGCCTCAGAATAACGAGAGACCCTGAATCTTTGAACATCTCAACGTACCTGTTTTCGTACCTGCCTAAACAATTTAGGTAGGTACATTGAGAAACATTATTTTATAAATAATATTTTATTTACATGTATTAAAAATTTAAAAAAATATTTATATATTGTTTGGTAGAACCTACAGACAAGCCGTAATGTGAAAGCTTTATGAGACTACTTAAAACTTGTATTAAAAATTCTTTTCTTTTTCTTTGCTTTTGTATTAATAAATATTAAAAAAAAAATCACACAATGCAATTTTATACAGAGTGTAACACGACTTTGGGCATTTTTAAGCAGTGATTCTACATGCGTGCCATAATGTTGCGTACCACAGGTTGAAAATCACTGATCTAGACCGATTATACTATCTCATTCTCTCGCACGCTCAATTCTACAGATGTACGTGTTTGTCACTTTTTAGTATCGCAATTTTTTGTATCATCGAGTTTCAAAACACAACTGCGCTAAAGAAGTTTTCACTTCAAAACGCTGGCCCATCAGTTAGCTATTATTCATTATCACATAACCATCACAAGTAGATACGTATCTACAAAAATAATTTCAGCGACTTGAAAGTTTAATTTCAGTTAGGAAGATACCTGCTTACCACTTACAATGGTCTTTGAATAGTTACGTTAAGTTTTAGGCTAGGTTTACACTCGTAGTTTTTTCCCGTAATTCAATTTATGGCCAAATTTCCAATGTAAACGACATCAAAAGTCACTTAACGTAATATAAAGCAAGTTACAAAACTTCTTCATTCGGAAGTTTTTTGACAGGTCTAATCGCGTCCACGCGAAATTCCAGCCTTCTTACAGCTTATAAAAACAGTTTGATAAGCTGAGGGACTTTCTGTAAGAAATAGTACCAAAATGCGCCGTTGTGAAATGTCAAAAATCAAAAGACAATTATTTTAATTGGATTTTTTCGTGTAAAACTAGTATTTATTTCCACTTATTTGAGTTTTCTGAAAATGAGCATCCTTCTATTCAATTATCGGTCCAATCCTTTCTAATCTCAATATTTCTGTTTTTAAAATTACGTATTTGAATTCGAAGTCGGTTGCTGTCAGCACCTGTCAGGTAAGTAGCTTTCATTCGAATAAAATGAGAGAAATCGATTAATTTTCGCCTTTGACGACACAAAAGTGCGTGGAGAATTGTTTAATTAAAGCCAAATTCTATTTCAGCACGTTATTGGGACCTTTTCGTCTTTATTGACAAAATCGCGTAAATTTGACAATAGCAGGTTGTTGTTGAAAGGAAGCCATCTTACCGCAAATGAATTTACAGATGTAGATGGTCGCATGAGCAGTTACACAGTTCGAACTTCCGAAGAACTTCTGTGATCATTAATTACCACAAGTCAGGTGCACATGTAAACGCTCCTGTGAGTAACCTGTCAAAATCTTACGTAATCCGTAAATTTTAATTACGAGTGTAAAGCTAGCCTTATAATATGTATTGTAATATCGCGCAGGTTCTACTACCCCTGACGGATTGGTATCGGAGGGTGCAGGGTGTAAGGTTGTATGGGGGTTTGTTCCGGTTTAGATATCCGCGGCAGACCAACGCCGGCCTCCGCCGCCGCGGCGCTGTGTCCGCTTCGGGTTAAACAAATTCGCGGCGTCGAAGTTAAACCTTTAATACTCAATTGAAATAATAATGACAATTATTGTTGTTCCTGCAAATTAAAATGGTGATCAGCAGTGAGCGTTCTGTCCACCTGTATGCAGATCATTAACTTTGGTGAGTTAAGTTTATCTGTTGTTTTAATAGAAAGCTTGGTAGCTTACGTATTGCAAACCAGCACTTAAAATGTGCAACTTTTACATATTTTACACAATTCTATAAATCAAACGTAACATTTAATGCTATTTGGAAAACCCTATTTTACTTGTTATTATTTTTTATTTAGATATTGTATGGTCAAGGCAGAAGGTACATATTGGGTTATTTATTATTTATAAAACAGAAGTAATAATTGTATTTGTATGGCGTATTCCAGAAAAGAATGCTTAAAAATGCATTTACGTATAGTGGTATTTCAACTTCACGGAAAAATTCTATTTATTGCCTATTTTAAAAATAACGAGCGTTTCTTGCAATAAAAAAATCTTTTTCTGAAGTGCAAACATTCTGACCAGCAATGATTTCTTGTGTCATTAAATTTACTCAAGAGTTTGGAGTCTGGAAATTTCGAAGACTGACACAAAGCCTGCTTTTAAATTCTTCAAATGCAACAAATATTTCTAAAACTGTATAAAATCCTGATGTTATTAAATAATAACATGTAGTTACTACCTACCTGGTTTCATTTTAACACACTTTTTGAAATATTTGTTCCGTTTTGAGCAATTTAGAAATACGGCGTTATGTCAATATCTTAGACAGTAAAATAGATATTTCAATTCGCAAAATCCAGCCTCCAAATCTAAGTAAATTTAAAAACACCGGAGATCATTGTTGTTAAAATTTTTTGTTACTCAAGAAAAAGAGATTTTTGTTTTATTGCAAGAAACGATGACTATTTTTTTATAATAAATTGAATTTGAAATCGATGCATTTTTTGCACATTCATTTCCAATACTTGTAAGATACAATCATATACAATTATTACCTCAGTTTCATAAATCATAAATAACCTAATAGGTACCTTCTGCCTTAACCACACAATATATAAATAAAAAAATAAGATTTATTACGTAATCAATTCATTCATTTTATGCATTTTTATAATCTCAATTCTCTGAAGACCCGCACCTTGTGTTGCTGTAAAAGGAATACATCACTTATAATTTAAAATGCAAAACATTTCTTATAAGCATTTAATAAAATGTAAAATATGTAAGTACGTAGGTACTTATAAGGTATACCTGGTTGTCTCCTTATATAAATATTCAAAGTGTGTCAAGGCTGCAAAATATCCTTACTGGGTATCTACCGAGGCAACTTTCCAGTTGATGCCCCATTCCTCAGAAAGCTGAATCATTTTTATATACAGTTTAATGAATCTTTAATTAATTACTATTCTTTATCAATTTCAGTGTATTTTTTTAATTTAATTATGTCATGTTGTCATACTACATCATTTTTATTTTTATGATTCCTAATTTTCTTAGAAAAGTTCTGCGAATATATGTAAAGTTTCATGATTCTTCCGACCGCTTATGCGACCGTGTTTTACGGAGTAATGATTTGTTAACCATTGTAAATTACAGAGTATACCTACTCATAATATGAGGACATGCTTTATTAAAGGGCTTTGTTCAACTAGCTATGTCTTCAGCATATCCCCTCAGGTCTCGGGCATTTTCTGTCAAGAGTCAAAATGCAAGAACAAAATAGTTTCGCTTTCCAATAAAATCCTAATAAATGGAATAGTTTTGAACGTACCCGAAAACTAAAACTCTAGTTTAGAAATTCGAAATAAAATTCCTGTTTTTGTTAGGTATAAATGTATGTTTTTATTTTAATAGAGAGAAACACAGCATATTAACGTCATCGGACGTCACGTGACTCTCCCGAACACTGCCGAAGGTGTTAGGAATCATGTCGGTCACTAAAACTGACATAATTTTCCATGAAATTAGGACATAATTTAATAAAAATGGGTCATATTAAGCGACATGTCACTATAAGCGAAGTCATTATATCCGACTTTGTAATTAAGAATTTTATATGAAAACCAAACTACGCTGTGCAATTATGTCGTATTAAGCGGTTAGTCAATATAGGCGGAGTCCTAATAAACGGATTCTACTGTATTATTATAAAAAATAAAAAAATGAACGCAAACAAAAAAGTTTTAAAAATGACTCAACTTAAATTTTTTCGAACTCAAATTACTGATACCGAAAAAAATAAAAGCACAAACATATTTTATGAGACGAATTACAAACGTTATCATCACCCCACTCTTGTCGTTTCATGTAAAAATAATGAGTAAAAAATTCCCCAAGTCACAATTTTTTTTTTTCAATTTGCGTCCAGAATTTGAAAAAAAAGTGTACATTTTTATTATTTTTAAATTAAGTAGGTAGGTACCATAACGAGCTTCGTTCAAAATATTAAATTACTCAATAAGAATGGTGGGTATTTTTTTTGGTGGGATTTTCTTCGAATGCGAATTTTTAAATTTTTGGAAATGTATTTTGAAAGTCCTGTTTTGCTAAATGTTGGTGAAAAATCGTTGTGTTGCAGAAAAACCGATGTGGAGACCAAGTGGTCAAAGATTCGCTTGTGGTTAGATCTAGTTTTGAGCATCAATAGATTTTGAAACAGGTGGTCAACATTAATATTGGGTTAACATCGGACAAGATTAACATTGACGTCAACATTGGGTTCAATAATTAAAGCATCAATCTATTTTTAATCTCCGTTGTCAATTAAGGTAATCTTGTATTTAAAATATTTACAATACAATTATTACAATATCTACCTTCTATTTCGGATAACATTATGGATCTTTAAAACACTGCGAAAATGATGTATTTTACCAGATTATAGCTACGATAAAAACACAGTAAGAACTGGATGAAAATAGCAAATAAATTTCAAATATCACTCGGTATGCGTGGTCGAGTGGCAAGGCTCTCAACAAGCAATCCGAAGATCGCGGGTGTGTATTTGTGTTAATTCACAATTTGTTCATTAATTCATTCAGAGTGGAAGATACTCCCAGTATCGCCTTGGTGTAAGACCACCATTCAGAATTGAAACGTTGCTTGAAATGGCTTTAGCCGGGTTTGGTAACCAGGTGTGAATAGCCTGGTACTTCCACACCTTCCTCTTTCTCCCCACAACCTTCAGTCTAACAACAAACCTAAATTTGGGATGCCATAGTTTCACTGGCTCCAGACGGGATCAGTTAGGACTCTTGTGCGGTATTCACACCAAAAAAATAACTAAAAAAAATGTCAGAAACTAAATAAATTCGCACCAACTTGTAAAAATATTATGAATGATGGATTATTGTGTTATTTTAAAATATTATTATCTAATTTCTACGTATGAAATTACATGTAGTTTATATACATAAAATGAATGTTTGTTTTCTTGCTTGTTTGTTTGTGCTTTATGTACTGCTATATTAAGCATAGAAAATGTTTGAAACTTTCAAAATGCCTTCTTTCCACCCTCGCGAAGGTTTCTGGATTAATACTACCACATGACAATACAACTGAAAAGTTTTTTTTAACTATTACAAAAACTCTTACGAAACTGTCAACCATGTCTCGTCTAACACTTTGAAAATGACATTTTGCAAACCAGCGATTGTTCTTAATCAAAATTCAATTTCCGAATAAACTCTCACTCACCACTCGGAGGCGAAGGGGAGGCGGAGGGAGAACGGGGACGAACGCGAAAGGACCCGCAGGGAAAAACTATTTTTAAATTTAAATGTCATTGCAACGCATGCCGGGAACTCGCTAGAGTTTATATTCTCACGTTATTTTTTCGAAACATAATACAAACTAAAACGGTCGGATCGATTAATCCGTCACGTGATCTGGATGGAACATAGAAACCTATGTCCTCTGCATACTGCACAGCATTTAGATAACTATGCAGTGGCGGACCTATAACACTTAGTAGGTCCGAAACCAGAACTGTCGATTAATTAACGTCTGTTCTAGTGTACTCGACTACCTTCTAATGTGTCCAAGTTACTGGATTGAATACAATTTCCAATGCCTTGTAGTTTTCCGTGGGGAATAGGTTAAGGAAGAGTTATAGTCGTGCTAGTTGTGTTGTTGGAATAGGACGATAAAATAAATCTTTTAAACAACCGCTGTCCGTGTAATCATACACAGAAAACTACAATTTCAAATCGAATTTTGACTCCTTTACTTCAAAGCAGAATACCTGTCTACTGAAGAAGCAAAAAGGTCCCAGCTGAAAATGATTACTTTTGCCTAGAAATGGGCCATACACAGAACATTGGATGATTCCAGAGTTAATGCTGATAAAAAAAGGATTTTATTATTCATTTTATTTATTTAAGAAAACACAGATTCCTACCCACCACTCAAACCTTTTTCCCAGAACTTACTCTCATTTCTTTCCTTAAAAAGACCCTCCCCAAAGATGCCATAGATCCTGGGGTATATTTTCCCTTTGTGGAATAATGTAAAAAAGGGGAATAATGGAGACGATCCTCAATAAATATTTCCGAATCAAACTAAAAGAAAAATGAATAGTCGACGCTTTATATCTTCACCAAAATGAATAAATTCTTCAGCATCGAATGAATAAACATTTGCAGACATAATATGATACTTCGGATCTTTTTTAAGCTCAAATTTTGATGAAATACCAAGACGACATGCGACAGATGATCGTTCTGTGCTATTTCTTGCTTCTTACTCAGGTTATTCACCACCTCAGAAGCACAAAGTTATAAGTGACATTTTCTATTCAAAAATGACCTTTGAAAGCAAAACCATTTCAGATGCTACTTTCTGTAACTAAAATAATTTTCAAAGCCAGAACTGTGTTGTACTTCCATAGATACTTGTATGACAAAGTTCTGACCAAGTTTTTGAAGCTTTTGTTTGTATCGGAAAGATGGTCATTTTTACAAGGCGCAGTACAGTTCGTCACTTTAGTTGGATAGGGCCTTACCACGTTCTGAAGTGTCGAAATTTCCACGACGAATTCGAATAATCTATTTTACATTTTCTGATTTTGAGATTCAATCTTGTGTAAAAAGTAAAATATTGAATTAGAACTGTAGTTAGTAGTTATTAGTAACTTAACAGAAATGTAGTTAGAACCTTATGCAATGAATTAACGGTGACCGGATAGCTCAGAATTATGCAACCTTAACACCTCCTTTGAAAAGTCATTAAAAGTTAAAAAGTGAAGAAAAAAAAGAATTTAAAAAAATGGTTCCATAGGTCACGTTAGGTTAGGTTACGGGCTATGTTTGAAAATTTTTTCATAACTTTTAATGACTTTTCAACGGGGTGTTGAAGTTGCATGTCCTTAGTTGTCATGGAGCCGAATTATCAGGCCCTAGCAGGTTGCATAATGGTTCTATCTGCAAATGGTAAGTACGTCCTTTATAAATATTTTCATTTAAAATATGTTTAACTACAAAACTTCACGCGAAATTCAGCCTCGAAATCAGAAATCGATGAATAGATTCTGAGAAATCGTCTTTGCAAACTTTGACATCTTATATCTCAGAACAAGGTAAAGTGAAGTTAGAACATTTTCGAACCACTTCATTAAAAGACCCTCATCTCCCGTGTGGAATTATTGTAAAAAAAAAATTATCCCATTCTCATTTGAATATTCAAAAGATTTTATAAGCGTTTTGGGAACTTTCTGGCAAAATGTAGGTATGTTTTTGGTAGATTACAGATTCCCCTCGTTCAAGGTGTAATGTGAATTTCTAGGAACTACATTATATAAAATGCCTATGATTATATTCCAATGTGTACCCAATACCCACGTGTTATCAGATAGTCCTGCCGTAACCCAGAGCCCAGAGCTGACACGCGAGCCCACCACACTTCCGGTGAAACGATGCTAAAATCAGTCATTTTTCAATACAACTCGTGACCGCTCGAAGGTATTCCCCGTTACGATAAACTTATCTTGTAAATTGTGGATTAATGTGGATGACAAATAGTCACATCGTCACCAAAACTCATGTACACTAAATGTGTACATTAATTAAGAAGGTTTAAGTGGTATTTTTCGTCCATTTCCAAGAGGAAATTTATTTATTTATTAATTTATTGATCAACGCCCTTTTTCAGGGCTTTTACATATTAATGGTAATAAATACAATATTTATTGTACATAATTGAACTGCTTCAGTAACAATATTTTATATTTGTTTAAAGATAAACTGAAGATGTCCACGGACTTGGTGTAATTGTTTCCTTCCATTAGTATTCTGGGTAAAGAGGAATACATATGGTAGTTAGTCTCAGAATTTCTGCACTGAAATAAATCCTGACTTCTTGTTAATTACGTTGTGGAATCCGGAAGCTTATCAATTCAAGCAATACCGGACTATCAACTAAATTATGTAGAATTTCATATAGAAATACCAAGTCAGTGAAAATTCTTCTGTCTGACAATTTGAGCATATTCATATTATTTAACAGAGTGTTGTAGTTCAACATTATTGTTGGAATCCCCATTATGAAATTTAGAAAACGTAAGAATTTGTTTTGTATTCTTTCAACAGCTTGTACATGTATGTTATAATGTGGATTCCAAACGGGAGAATTGTACTCAAGTTGACATCTAACATACGCAAAATATAACAGTTTAATACATTTTATATTGTTAAAATTTCTAGTTATTCTAGTTATAAATCCCAACATTTTTAAGCCCTTATTACAGATTTCTGTTATATGGTTAACAAATGAAAGATTTGATTGGAAAGTGATGCCTAAGTCTTTAATTTGTGTTAGTGTTTCAAGAGCATTGTCATCAATGTAGTAATTAAATATCACTGGATTTTTTATACGAGAAAATCTAATTATTTGACATTTTGCGATATTTAAATAAAGTCTTTTTTCCTTACACCAAATTAACAATTTGTTGATATTATCTTGAAGAATGTTGCAATGATAAATATTTTGAATAATTTTAAAAATTTTTAGGTCATCAGCAAAAAGTAAGATAGATACATTATGAAATATATTTGTAAGATCATTTATAAACAAGATAAATAAGATTGGGCCAAGGTGTGAACCCTGTGGAACTCCACTTGTTGCATGAATTTTTTCTGACAGGGAGGATTTTATTCTAACAATTTGTAGTCTTCCAGTAAGATAGCTTTCAAACCAGGCTAATATATTGCCACGTATACCAAGCTTTCTTAATTTCCAAATGAGAATTTTATGGGAAACTGTATCAAAGGTCTTACTAAAGTCAGTATAAACAGAGTAAACTTGTTTTTTTTCTTTAAAAGCTTTGAAATCTGCTCAGAATGCTGAAAATAAGTTGCAAAAAATATTTTCAAATATGTACAACGAGGAATAAGAATTTAAATTTGAATTTCAAAGTACCCGACTCAAAAATATTTTTTCTTATATGAAAAAGTACCTGTTGCCAATATCTAGTGCGGATGTGAGTTATTTTATCGATTTATGTTAACGGATAAAAAAAGTATTGAAACATTAAAAACGTTGATTACCTTCTGAAGTCTCAGAAGTATGGGGCAAGGCAATTAACAACCAATTTAGTTAACTCAGTTTCACAACATGGCGTAGGCGTGGTTAAAAAAATTACAATCATTAGAAAACAATAATAATGAATCGAGAGGTTCCCAAACTAAGGACAAAAAACACACTACTATTTTAACCCACATATTTCTACTATACCAATTCTGGTTTCGAACATTATAAATGGGCATTAAATTTAAAAAAAAAATTGTTACTGTAGATACGATTTTGAAATCAAACAAAACTTGTTGTTATTTCATTAAAAAAATTTATAGAAGTTCGCACGTCGTAAAACCGAAAAACAGGTCTTTTAGAACTTAAGTACATGTATATTACAATACGTCGAAAGTATTTTAAAAAAATAGGCTTTATGTCATCACGTAAACAGCGTTTTTTTATGTTGTAACAAAAATCAAAGGTAACGTTATTTAACAATATCTTTTGTGTACCAAAACTTAGTGTTTCAATTTTGATACGGTAGGGTTATGGGCGTCTTTTCTTTAAATTCGTTTTCATTTGCTTGTCAGTGCACCAAAATCTGTCTCTTCTGGAAGAAGGTGATGAGGAATGTGACAAAATAAGCAAAATTTGCATACAACCACCAGTGAATGCCAACTCTGAACTCTGACCTCATTCGAAAATTGACTCATGATGAAAATGAGGTAGGTACGAATTGAAAATTTACCGGGCCACAGTTTTAAAATGAAGCATTTGTGGAATATTTCGATGACAACGTGTGGTCAACTGATAACGATATCATCATCGAAATATTCCTCAAATTCAAAACTGTGGCCTGGAAAGTTTTAAATTCGTACCTTGCTTTTATCACCAGAATCTGGAACAGTGGGGTTGGAATTGGCCTTAACTGGTGGATACGCGCAAATTTTGCTTATTAGCTATAAGCAAAATAACTATAGCCTGTGTAGCTAATAGGCTATATAGCTCATCAATTTCTTTCAGAAAAGTCTGTGTTTGGTTCACGACAAGAAAATGAAAAAGAATTTGAAGAAAACACCTTAGACGCCCATAACCCTACGGTACCAAAATTGGTACCCCTCCCCCCTCTCACAATATTAAATCAATATTTTTATAGTAATTTATATTAATATTTTATGTTGAAACAAAAAAAATATTTAAAAATGTTTCAGGGCCAACTGGGTTAAGTAAAAGAAATAAAAAAAATATCTAGAAAAATATCCGCCGCTCAACCAAAGATTTTTTACACCGCACACGACAGTTTGCTCACAACTATCTGGAGCCAGTGAGACTACGGCATCCTCGATTGGGGTATATTATGAGGCTGAATGTAGTAGAGAGGGGAAGTAGATGAGAAAGAGGAAATAGGGAAATACCTGGTATTTCAGATCAGTGGCGGTCCGTGAATTTTCAGTGAGAGTGCTATTGGAAAAAATACGACATTATTGACGTTGTTGCAGCTGAAAATGATTTTTTTCGCAAATATTACCTGAAAATGTTTTTTTTTTTAAATATTTGCGGCGTGTTCCGAGAGTGGTAGATACTTTCGGACGCCCTGGTGAAAGATCATTTTTAAAAATCGAAACATCTTTTGTGACCAGATCTAAAAAGCCGGGTACTTTCCCTTCCCATTAACTTTAGCCTACTACTACTTTAGTCTACTTCAAACATCACCTAAAGCAGGGGGAGGGGGCGAGATTTTTAATTTAGATCACGGTACTGTAAAGATTGAGAACCTCTGCTACGGTTTATATATTGGATGACAGTTTTAGCAAATTTTACGACATGATTGTCTAGCTTTTAGTAGGTGGGTTCAATTATGACTGCAATTGCTTTCTGCCGCTTCTCCCACTCACCGTGCGCCGCCAGCCAACTTCTTTATTGCCCAAGATCGTTCTAGCTCCCACGAACTTTCGGGATAACAAACAGAATATTTTTGTTTTGAGACTATATTTCTATGGCATTACATTATTTCAAGACAGTTGATCCCCTACAGTTGCATACACATTATACCATATGCAGTCGGTTTAGGGAAAATATGGTATACCTACTGACACAAAAATGAACTAAGTGTCCCCGAAGAGGTGTGCTGAGAGGACAATAACAAAATGTCGAACAAAAGTATAAAACAAATTTTCATTCAAATGCATGAAGGAAAAAACTACTCGTCTAAATACTGTATACGCCAGAGTACAAGTTCAGGGTGGGGCAGAAAGAACTCCCTATTTTCAAAAAATCACTGAAGGCCCCCCAGACCGAGCAAAAGGGCGGGGCGGGTACCGTTAGGTCGGAGAAATGATGCCGTTTTTTCCACGATGTTTTGAAAATGATTTCGACTGGCGTGGCGGCCTTGGCGAGCAATACACAAATTGAGCCTTTCAAAGAAGTTTTCGGCCACTCTTCCCAGCATATCTTGACGTCCTCAATCACCTCCTTCAAAACTTCAGGGGTTCGAGGTCGAAGTTTGTTTACCTCAGCTTTGACGTATCACCACAGAAAAAAGTCACTCAAGTCGGGGGAGCGTGGGAGGGGGGGGGCAACTGACGGAGGATTAACTGTCGGGGGATCAACTGTCAAGAGAACTGGCAGGGGATCAACTGTCGGCTCACAAACATTTTCAGAATAAATTATTAACATATTTTGGTCGTTTTTGGGTTTTGGCTTACTTTATTGTGTAAGAAAACCATTTTAAATTTCAAACAGAATTTTGTTGATCAGATTTGTTTCATTTTTTAAATGTGAATATCGCGCAAGGGTCCCAACTGCTCCCAACCATCTGGATCCATCAAATACGCCATCCCCAACTGGGGTAAGACTGAAGGTAGTGGGGAAAGGAAGGAGGTGGGGAAGACGAAAGTGCGGAAGTACCTGGCTATTTAGATCTGGTCACCAATCACGGCTAAAGCTATATTTACGCTTATTTGTTTTATAAAATAATTGACAACTCTATTTTAATTCTACTAAAACGAAATAACAAGTACAGCTGCAATTTTTCCAAGAGATATTTTTTGATAATTATAATTTAAACAAATTTAAAGATTATTCGTAATTAATGATTTCACGTTAAACTTCCCAGCACACTGATAGTGGTTTAAATTGGTTCGAAATAGCTTAGAATATTCACCCTCTGTCCCCTCTTACCCCACAAATACAGTACACAAGCAACTCTTTAAAGTGATTCCACGTTACTATTTTTATTTGTTATTTACATTTTTTATGTGAATACCTCAGAGTCCCGGCTGCTTCCTGGTGATCTTACACCAGTGCGATACTGAGAGTATCTGGAACGTGCCTCAAATATACTGTACATTGTGAGTCAAGAGCCTTACCGCTAGACCACGCCGGCCGTCAAAAGAGTTGTGAATTTAAATTAAGGAAAGCACAAAATACTGAAATAAAATAACGCTCTTTTTATAGAATTAGGCTCGCACTGAAGCAATGTACACAAATCTACCTGAGAAGATTGGATTCACTTGCAAAATATTTGATTTTATTCTAATTTCCCTAAACCCACCCAAGATGATAAAAAAAATATGGTCGTAGTTATTTAGCATAATATGCGAAAAGAGAGAAAACTTTACAATATCATCTCTCTTAGATATCTTGAAACAAAATTATTAAGAACTCTCAACTCTTCTTAGAATTGTGTGAATTACAACTTTACAAGGCAATCAAATCCTTCGTTTATATCTGTTTGCAATACGGTTAAGATAAGAAACCACCATTCCCTATAGTTGTATAGAAAGCTGATGTCTCGGGCTCAGGTTGTGGGCGGCCCCAGGCCAAGGGCGGGGGCGGTAGGTGCTCGTGGGCGGGAACCTGTACCCCGTACCGCTGGCACTGTACTGATATACCTGCAGCTAAATCTCCGCAACTCCATACTCACTTAAGCGTTTCTCCATCGCACCAGACGTTTATTTACATCTGAATTAATCCGAATTTGGTAGTATCTCGATAATGCGACTCATTCATAACTCTAAGGCAAAATAAAATACACAATATTGCCATAATAAGAGACCACTTACTACGCAGTGTACTCAGTGACTTTAGAGATGTTAAAAACTAGTTCTGAACCTGATTTTCTTCCCATTTCCCTTCTCCTTCCCTTTCCCAGGATTCTTCAGCATCACAAGGTTTCTAAAAGTGGATGAGACATAGTTCCATTGGATCCGGACTATAAGGAACTCTAGAGAAAAATATTATGGCTCGAAAAATATATTCATATAGATCAAGAAATGCTGATTCTGATTACATAAGGTTTATAGTATATTTTTACACGTAGAATTTATAAATCGTCATTTAAAAATGAATAAAACACTACCGTTAAAACTTGTTTGGTTGGTACCACTGAATCTACACGGGTCACGTATCAGTCCACAATGTCCATATTCATTCTGGTTCTGTACGGAACAATATAGAAATTGAAGCGATGAACCTTAGGTTTTGTTAGTATGTATTTAAAAGCTTTCATTTTTGTTGTTTCACAGTGTTGAATTTGATACATTATTGACGCACTTATCATCAGTAAATTAATACGTGAAGCAAAAACTTTGTACCCCTTTTTACGAAAATTGCGCGGACGGAGGAGTATGAAATTTCGCACACTTGTAGTTTAAATAGAGAAGGAGTGCAGAATGCTAGTTTTTTTAATCAATAAAAAACATTACACATTACATTAATTTTGGTCGAATTTCGACCATTGGGCGACCAGTAGTAATAAATTATAATTTACGACGGACGGCTGGTGTAGTCCAGCGGTAAGGCTCTTGACTCGCATTCCAAAGGTCACGGGAAATTTTATTTGATTAATTTGTGTTATTTCACAATTTATTCATTAAAAATAATATAAAGTATATTTGCGGCACGTTCCAGAGTGGAAGATACTCTCAGTATCGCCCTGGTGTAAGACCACCGTTCAGAATTGAAACATTGCTTGAAATGGCTTTAGCTGTATTTGGTGACCAGATCTGAATAGCCAGGTACTTCCCACCTTCCTCTTCCCATCTCCTTCCCCTCCCCACTCCCTTAAGCCTCACAACATACCTCAACTGGGGATGCCGTAGTCTCACTGGCTCCGGACGGGAGCAGTTGGGACTCTTGTGCGGTATTCATATAAAAAAAAGATTTATTGATCTACAATTGCATGATTGTGATAGGTAATGCAGCCACCTCTGGTCTGGAGCTCCAAAATACTTGAAAAATACCCTCGACTCTGTGCAGAAACGGGCGGTCCGTTTGATAGATTCTCCCATCTTAACGAACGGGTTGCAATCTTTAGAGCACAGGCGTCGGGTGGGAATGCTATCCATGTTCTACCGGTATTTCAATGGAAGATGCTCTGAGGAACTAGCGTCATTGATCCCTTCGGCACCGGTGCATAGTCGGGAGACACGCCAAACGCGCGCCCAACATATGTACACGGTTGACATATGTCACATGAGAACGGGTCGTTTTTTCGACTCGTTCTTGAGTTCAACAGCTCGGCTATGGAACGATTTGCCGGCATCTGTGTTTCCTCCCTCCTACAACATGGGTCTCTTCAAGACCAATGTTCATTCCTTCCTCTCCTCAAAAAGACCTTCCACACAGCATCCCAGATGACATAGGCCCTGAGGGGAATTATTTTCCTCAAGGCCTCCTGAGTGGAATAAAAATGTAATAAATGTAAAAAAAAAGGGTAAATTATTATAAAAGAAATTTTGAGGTTAAGTGTCAATAATATTTGAATAATAATTAGATTAAATAATATTATGGAAAGTATCTTGATTATAATGATTCTAACACATAAATGTAAATAATACCTAAATAACACCATCAAAATCGTGGTTTTGTACTTCCCTTTTGTCTCCTTCAAAACTGGACCGATTTTATGTTTTTATTACTAACTTTTTTACAAGAAAATATTCTTTCTGAAGGTTTTGCTTTTTTAAAAATATTTTGTCTAGTTTATATACTAAACACATGTTGATGGCGTTCAAATCAGGCAATTTTAAACTATTTTTGTAGGGTCCTAACTCCTATAAAGTTCCGACACGTCGATATCTATATTATATATATAACATTCTAGGTGCGAATAACACATATTCATGATTATTAAATTAATTGTATCTAATATTTTTATATTACTTGCGTGGCAACTTTCCCTTAACTTTCCTTTAACCCTCTCCTCCTCCTTCCCTTCCCAACCCAAATACCTAATTTGCAGTCTATTACAGTTATAATCATACTTATTTTATTGTTGTGTATTGGTTTATTATTTGTTGAATTTGGATTTGTATTATTATTATTTTTTTAAATTGCTGCTTAGTTCTGTTTTTTTTTTCATCTTTCTTAAATATTTTAGTTTACATTCAGTTAGTCTTTATAAATACCTATCTGTGAACATTAATAATTGGTCTGTTTTTTATTATTCTCTTATGTATATTATATTACTAAGACTGTTTATGTTCCTTAAATAAATAAACAAATAAACAAAAAAAATATTTGCGGTAGTGTCAAAATCCAGAGAGGAAATCGGGTTTTTTCATACGTTTGTATGAAAAAAACGCCGCCATACAAAATACAGTGCTTTTTGAGAAGGTAGGCTTTTTATGACTGGTGATCTCGCACAGCAACCACAGATTTGGTGTAATTTCGGCAGACCTGAAAAAATAAAACTTATTAAATTATTTAAACCATTAAAACTATAACAACATTACTACATAAAACAACATTACTAATGTTTAAGTTAGAATATGATAAATTAAATGAGTTATGCATGAGTTGTTCCGAAACGCGAATAAATAGCCTAAAGGGTTAAAATAAATAAAAAAAATTGAAGTTGATCTGGTTACTTGCTGTCTGCCGCAATATTATTTATTGTTTAACCTCATTAAAAGTTGACAAAAAGTTGTCACTAATTGAGTTTTCAGGAATAGAGTCGGTCGTCATTGGCAATCCCGTAAATAAGAAAGAAACGGACATGCCATAGTTTTTTCGTCATACATACTACTTGTCATATTATTATGGTCATGATTTACTGTGTCAATAAAACCGAGATTTAAAACATATATAATATCATATATATTATCTATCTTTACGTGTGGCGTAGAAAACCAAAGACTACGGCAGACTAGAAACTTTTGAAATAATATTTCAGTTGATGGACAGATAAAGAGTGAACGCACAGATTCTTCATGGAAAAGTAGTTAATTTATATAAAATAAATAGATATGTACGTACATAAAAATCAACATGTAAACAAACTATTTTTTATACACCTCTGTTCAAATTACTTTTAAAACTTTTTTGGTATGACTAAGGTTTGAATTTTCCTACCCAGTAATCGGAATCAACCGCGCTACAAAGCGGGCGTCATTTATTTCTTATATGAAGTGCTTTAATTTATAAGAATTTCAGAAAAATGCTTGTATATGTGTGCGTGATTGCGACCAAAAGTTGATAAAATGTGTTGTTATCGACTACGAGTCTATCTGCCAGGTTTCAGCTTGATCGGATGTCAGGAAGCGGGTTAATTTCCACTTCCAAGATTCCGCTTAATTCAAACATTCCTTAAATCAAGAAAACAAAAATGAAATTTAAATAGATGAATTTAAAAACAATAAAACTACAACAGCATGTCACACCATGAGAAATAACAAACACCAGATTACCCAAGGATTAATAATACAGTCAAGGGGAAGATTGACAAAAGAATTAAGACTACCATAATAAAGGCATACGCCTAGTGTGGAAGTTGAAAAACCCGTTAAAAAACAGTAAACAAAAAATAATTTACGATTAAAGAAAAGAAAAAATAAATAAACAAAATTTGATAGAAAAGTATGCTTTACATGACTGATACCCACCACTGAAATTTCGCTTGTTCTGAACTGCAACTTGTAGGGTGAATATTGGATTCCATGCCAACTCAGAATCAACACAACTCAACGGCTTGAAAAGTCATTAAAATTTATGAAAAAAAAATACTAAACTGAGGTAACCTATTTAACCAATTTAATTTGTTTTCATCACTTTTAATGACTTTTCAAAGGGGGTGCTGAGTTGAGTTCAATCTGAGTTGTCCGGTCACCGAATATGGGCCTGACGATAGAAAAATTTCTGTTGGAGAAGGCCCCTAAGTAAACGTAGATATGTGTTAAAACAACTACTGAATAAATTGGTTCATAACGTTTTACAGTTAAAAATATGCAATTCGAATTCAAAGATCATTAGGAAAACCCGTTTTCGTGATCTACGACCAAATAAATAAAGAACTCCGCCATTCAATGCACGTTGATTTGTTGCATATTGAGATGTGTTAATAGTCTTTTTTTACATTCTCTAATTGGTGGGTTTTGTAATACAAGGTCGAACAAATTGAGAGACTTGACTTAAAAAAGTACCATCAACACACACACGGTTGAGAAATATCAGTATTAAAAATAAACAAACAAATACAACAGTGAATGAATCAGGTGACAGTACTGAAGATGTTGGGGGCGTCTGGATTGCCTTGACGGAGGCTGTATGATTAATAAGAAGAAAAATAACAACACAGAATTATTCACGGAGAGCCGCAGTATGAGCCTTAAAAGGCATTTGGACCTTAATTCTTTATCTGGACACATAAAATGACAAACTTCTTTGAAAGCAGTTATGAAAATTTATGTGTTTTTGAAATTTTTATATGAAAATTAAAATATCATTGACAATACAGATGCTTGAATGTAATTTAAACAGAGTTGGTGACGGTTATTGTGATACAAAGATACCAGACAGTTTTTGAAGAGCTGAAGCGACGACTTTGCTACCCAGGGCAAGCAGATAAATTGTTAACATTTTGATGAATGCACCAAGGAAAAATCTGCTTCTCTATAATATCTACTGTGTATACCAGCGTATAGATACAAAAAATCGACACTGTGTGTAAATTCGTTTGATATTCATATCAAGTTGTTATTAAGGGTATTATTTTGAAGTAGATTTTACGTTTCAAATTGGTAGATGATGCAAAAAAATATATAATTCTATAGAAAATATCACTTCGGGAAGCCAACTGTCGGCGGATCAACTGTCGGGTCACCGGTTCTTGGTATGTGTCCCAGTTGTGACCGTGACCTACCTTTTAATTTTCTGTGTCTTCGTCTGTCTCATATTTTTATTGTAAGTTGATAATTTTATCTTGTTTAATGTTTAAACATTACAATAAATTATATGTTAACCATAATGGATTTATTTCAGTGCAGAAATTCTGGGACTAACTACCATATGTATTCCTCTATACCCAGAATACTAATGGAAGGAAACAATTACACCAAGTCCGTGAACATCTTCAGTTTATCTTTAAACAAATATAAAATACTAGCTTTTCCCCGCGGCTTCGCTCGCATGGTATTACGGGAAATTACTGTAGCGCTTGCACTTATCAATTATCTCCCCCCCCCCACTCCCACCCCCATCCCCTCCCACATTCCATATATTCATTCCCTTACATTCAGTTTTCAAACATCTCGCCTACCACATAAATTTCATAATGCTATAGCTCAAAGAAAAAAATAATTACTTATCCAATTTTGTTCATTCGTTCGGAATTTATGCGCTTACAAACATTTCGGGTGTTTATTTTTATTTAAATATTTGGAAGTTCGTAAATATAATAAAAAATACTCTATTTATCATTCAGTCTTTATAATCGTTACGAATTATATTTTTAATATAAGAACTCTCATCTGACATTTATTCCAAGCTTGTCCAAAAAAAAACGAATTCTAATATTTGAATTTTCTGCAGTAGTAGCTGACCAGTAAGCTGAGTACCTACCAGTATAGAGCCCAAAAATATATCAACTTGTTTCCATGGAAAAGATTTTTTTCTGACGTTAGCAAAAACTCGCTCATGTTAGCGACAGAAAACGTATAACAAATATAATATATTAATATTTTTAATTTCATAACGCCAGAGCTTACCATCATATACAATCTGTAGTCTGCGCACATAATTTAGCTTTATATTGGTGAAAGAATTATTAAAGTCTTTATATTGTGTTATGCGTGAAAAGGTCATAAACAAACTCGAGCAGTTTCGCATTTATAATATTAGTATGGATTGTTACTGAAGCAGTTCAGTTATGTACAATAAATATTGTATTTATTACCATTAATATGTAAAAGCCCTGAAAAAGGGCGTTGATCAATAATTAAATAAATAATTACATGGAACTTTTAATATTCCTTACAATCGTATCGCAGAGCGTAATAAATAATAAGTTGTGATTGGTAACTAACGACAATACCGAAACTGACTGACCTACTTAATATAAAATTCCATGACTTTTAAATTATACATAATAAATGGGTTTCTTCGTAAGCGACCAAAAAACACCAACTTCCATTGAATAATAAATTATTCCCGTTTAAAGAAGTAACACGCTGCGTTAAAGATATAAAAGTGGTTGAATACGAATAATTTTATCATATAAGGCTAAATTCTGTGAAGTAGATTTCTCTAGAACTTTGCGTTTCAATATTTTAATTGGCTTCTCAGAAGTGACTATTCCCATCAACGTGTTATTAGGTATTATTTGATCATGGGTATTTTAACACCTTATGTAAATGTCGACTAGACGGTGAAAATGCAAATACGGGACGAATCCAGGTTATTGCAGTAATTGCGGCAACAGATCTATTCCAGGAAAGTGTAGGCAGCTGGTGGCGACCACTCTGGCAGGACCCACGCTTAGCTCATTATATAATCTAGAATAAGAATGATAACAATAGATACTAAAAATTGCACTCAATGACACTGGTAAAAATTGTTAATATTCATGAAAACAATGAGAGACATACATGCAAAAGTGGGAGAAGAAAATCAGCGATAACGACGTATATTCTACCAAACGTACTGTTATATTTAATGATATCAACTTCTACCGATCGCACTATTGTACTTAGTGATATCAACTTTTCTTCTACCGATCGCACTATTAAATTAGTGTTATCAACTTATCTTCTCCCGATCGCACTACTATGTATAGAGTTATCAACTTCTCTTCCACCGATCGCACTATTATATTTAGTGATACCAACTTACCTTCCACCGGTCGCACTATTATATTTAGTGATATCAACTTATTTTCTACCGATCGTACTATAATATTTAGTGATATCAACTGGCTTGCTGGCTTTCCTAGGTTTCATAACCTTTTACAGCCATTTCAAGCTTTTGCTAGCTTTCCTAGTTTTTCATAGCCTTTCGTAGCTAATAGCTATTACAAGCTTTTGCTAGCTTTCCTAACTTTTCCTAGCCTTTTATAGCTATCCCAAGCTTTTCCTGGCTTTCCTAGCTTTTCAAAATCTTTCATAGTTGTTCCAAGCTTTTGACAGATTTCCTAGCTTTTCATAACCTTTCATAGCTATCCAAGTTTTGCTGGCTTTCCTAGCTTTCATAACCTTTTATAGTTATTCCAAGCTTTTGTTAGCTTCCCAAGCTTATCATAACCTTCCATAGCTTTTCCAAACTCTTGCTAGCTTTCCTATATTTTTTCAAAACCTTTTATAGCTTTTCCAAGCTTTTCCTGGCTTTCCTAGCCTTCCAGTTGAACAAAACATGTTATAACAACCGTAATTAATTAACGGATGGTAACTTTATCGTGACGGTACCACCCATGTCTGAATGTGTCCACTAGGTGTAAGTGTAGTGTAGCATAAAACCGGTACAGTACATGTAGCAGATAGCAGAATGAATAAGAGAATTAATCAGGGAGTTGCGACAGCCGCGATGCCTTTATAAGGAAGCGAAGGTGTTATAGCCACAATCCCAGCCTCAGTAGGTGGACCAGTGTTCACTGTTCAGTGTTGCACTATGACGCCATCCGACGGCTTCGGGTTCCATACACTCACAGCCACAATACAGACACTGACAGTGGGTACAATTGTTCAATAAATAGACGGTAACGCACAGACGGTACATTAAATTTTCATTTACATTACTTACTTAAATTTATAAATGTTAATAAAATATTAGATACCGATCATTAAGAGAATACTGCAGCAACTGTCATTACTCATTACCTACCAGCATTTTATTACAAATTTAGAAATTTACATATTGTGAAGCTTCTGCAAGCTACAGTTGGACAGTTGGTAGAAATAATATTAACCCCTCAGGTTTACACAATATCAAAATACCACGTTAGTTACAAAACATGTCAGATGATTGGATTGAACCATCCATTACTACTTTTTTTTGGAACATTAGCTCCACACAGGAGGCCCAGAGAAAAATATTTTCCTTCGTGGCCTGCATCATCTTTAGGAGTACAGAGTATGGAGGGTTTTAAGGAAAGGAAAGAGAGGAAGTTCTGGGAAGGAAAAAGGGTGAATGGGGTGAGTAGGAATCTAGGGTTCAGTGTTATCCAGGTCATCTGCCGCCAGATCCAGACAAACCTCACCCCATGAACCCAGGTACCCCTGCTAAGTCGCCAAATGTAGCAAACCGCTTGGGATGACCTATGTCAGAGGTGTTGGTTATCCAATATATGGTTCCCGCGGCGACTTTACCCATACCCATCTCCCAAATTGAATATATCTCCCATACATTCCATGATAATATTTACATTCAACATCATAATATTTTGGTTATTTATTTGTTATTTTACGCATGTATGGACTTTTACAAAAATGTGACATAAATAAATTTTTTATTAAAATATGATATTTAAATTATATAAAACCCGTGTTATGCTATCATTGATTATTATTATTAAGGTATGTTATTTTAGCCTTTTTATAACTATATTCCGTGTAGTTGAACACATCTACTACTCCTGAGAAAATATTGCCAACTGCATGCAAGCGAGAATCTAAATAACTCAGTCGTGATATTGTCGTTGCAATTAAAAAGAATTTTTGATCGACAAGATCTTGTTGGTATATGGAACGTATTTAAGCTTAGTAAATCGGAACTGTATATAATACCATGAATAATTTAAAAATAAAAGTCAGGTTGGAAAAAGTATTTTTTCTGAGAGGTTTGGTCATTTTCAATTCTTTCGTCCAGTGGTTATAATTTATTGTTTCTATGAGTTTGTAGTTAATACGTCTTAGGAAATTATGCTGAATATTTTAAATGGAATCGGAATGGATTTTGAAGTGAGGGGACCAAATGGAAGAATTATATTCGCTTTGACTTCGAACAAGAGAAATGATTTTTAGTGTTGAAATATTTTGAGAGTCTCTGCCATTACGAAAAATGGAGCCAAGCATTTTTAATCCTATATTAGTAACTGCAATAATGTGTGAAATTTTTTTAAATATGGAATAGAAAATTGAAAACACTGTTTATTTTATATTGAAAGTTGAGAGGTTGACTTATTCTGAAAATCTTATTATATTTTTTATTTATTTATCAAAAGTATACAATACAGAATATAGTATATTATATAAAGCATTGTACTCCCAGGAGTTAATAAACTCATTGCGGGAATGATACGCATTACATGAAACATATAGCTGTATGTATTAAATGGACATATGATGGGGACATACACAACATTATTATTTCAGATAGTCATTAATAAGATGAAGTTTGAGCATGTTAGTTTGGGTCTTTTTACATTGACTTGCACGTTTGATCTCGTTGGGTAGTTGATTATATTTTGTGTGAGCTATGTATTCTAGGGATCTTAGTCCATATTTTGTTGATTTGATTTTTGGTATATGAAGTTTGTTGTGATTTCTTGTGTTGTGTTGGTGTACGTCGCAATTGTAATAGAGTGTAGTGTTGGAATGTGCCGAGTGTTGAATTACTTGTAATATAGTTTTAGTTATTTCAAAAGTGGGAATGGTATTAAAAGGAAGTATTTGGGTGTTTCTGTAGATGTCTTTGACATGTGTGTCCCAATTATGTGGCATTTACTAATGTTTAAATAACTTTTGTAAGTAAGAAGTTGTTTATTTAAATTTGAAAACATTCACCTTTAGTTTTTATAAGTTTAAACAGTTTTAGGTCGATTTTCATACATATTTAATCTCAAACAAAATAATAATTCGACTTTCGTGATACGCTTTCGGTAATTACAACATTCTATTTCAAGTACCGCACCTAAGTCGGTAATAAATCCAATTAACGGTTAATTAAGCCGTTTCCACTTCGAATTGAGATAGGTCATTTGTATCAATTAATTTATTATTCATTATTTAATTTCAGACAGCAAATAAGAATTAGTTGAGACTACTTTAAGTCTTAATTAATAATAGTTTAAGATGTCCACTTTAAAAAATATTGAATTAGTATCGGTAGTTATTATCAATGTTATGATTAATGTTGGGTGTGGCTATCAAATCTTTTTGGTAAAGTCAATCAAAAATTCTTCACAACATTTTAGAGATCGTATGTATTTTTGAAAAATTCTGAATACCATTGCGAATATCAATACCAAAATAGTGAAAAAATAATCTGAAAATGTGTTAGGAACTAGTGTTGCCGTAGAAAAAAAATCAATGAAGGATTTAAGTTTTTTTGTGGGTATTGTAAAGTCTTTGTATAGTATGCACTTTTTTCTATCCGGAATTTCTAGGACAATGAGCCCCTCAAAAGACGGCCTCCGTGATCGAAAGGACAAGGCTCTCGACTAGCGATCCGGTGGTCGCGGGTTCAAATTCCAGCGTGCGTAAGTAAATTTTATTTGATTGATTTGTGTTTTCACAATTTAATCATCTAAAATAATATAAGGTGATTGCGGCATGTTCTAGAGTAGAAGATACTCTCAGTATCGCCCTGGTGTAAAACCATCATTCAGATTTGAAACATTGGCTTTAGCCGTGTTCGGTGACTACATTCCCCCAAGTGGTTTGCTACGTTTGGTGATTTAGCGTGAGGTTTGTTTAGGTCTTGGAGGCGGATGACCAGGACACACTGAACCCCAGATTCCTACCCACCCCTTAAACCCTTTTCCTTCCCAGAACTCTTCTCTCCCCCCTTTTCTAAAAAAAAACCCTCCACTCAGCATCCTCAAAGATGACATAGGCCGTGAGAGAAATTATTTTCCCCAGGGCCTCCTGTACGGAGCTCACTTAAAAAAAATCCCCTCCTTCCTCTTACCCCATCTCTTCCACCACCCCATTCTCATTTACGTCACAAAGTACTCCAATTGGAGAGGCCATAGCCTCGGCGGCTCCAGGCGATTGTGCGGTATTTATATAAAAAAATTAAGGGAACCTCTTATTTATAATCCAATTAATCAATTGTTCGATAAAAAGTATTGAATCAGGGTTGAAGCCGGGGTACCACGTTTCAAGTCTCCCAGGATTTTGAAAATGCTATTAAACTGAACAATTTATTTTATTTACCAAATTACCTAATTTATTCAACACTCGTCGCTTTTAATAACACAAACCAAAAATTGTCTTGCAATTCCGCACAAAAACAGAACAAAAAACCAGCCAAAACAGCACTGAAATCTTCGAATTCTAAATTGGTTTTCTCGGCAAAGTGTGCTGCCATATGTGCGGGGTACCCGTCTGTCCATATTTAGTCGGGCTCGCATGACGGGAGGTGGGGGCGGTCATATTTCGCGTCCCAAATTTGCATTCGATCGAACCTTTTTGATTTTGGGCTGACTCGGATTTTGTTATTGCCTCCCTGGGTATATTGGAAAAACATCGTGAATTTAATGTGTATTTTTTTCACGGTTAACTGATTCTGTGATACATTCATTTAATTAAAATATTACAGTTTGAGGTTTTACTCATAAAAAGTTAAAATAAAAAAATAATAACATTTATTTATTTGAACTCCCAAAAGACGGTAACATGTTTAATGAATCAATAACGTTATTTCCTCGAAGCATCTTCTATTGAATTAATAAAAATAGATAAGTTAATACGAATGTTAGGGGGAGTGCGCTAATATTAAAAACGATAATAATTAAGTGAAAATTGTGAAAATGTTTAATGAAACACAATTCGTTTAAAACAAAGCAAAAATCTCATGGGATAACATTTAAAGAAACTCTGTGATTTTTTTACAATAAAATTACAGTATAACTTGTAAAATTACAGAAAAACGTGTTTATCAGTTCACAGAGCATACTTTGCCATTTGTTTCTATCGAGGAAATTTCATATAATTACTCTTTCAGCGTTGCAAATGTATAGATATTACCTACTAAAAAAAAGTATCTCTAATATATGTATCTTTAAAAAAAAAATTATCAAAATGGATCCTTACATTCAGTAACGATGATGTGTAAAACTTGCTATTTTAATTGAATTGTAATATAATTAATACAACTTGTAACTTAAATTAATTGAAAGTGTTACTTAAATTACTAACTTAATTTGTTTCTAAATTTGTTACTTAAACTATTTAAATGAATTGCATAAGTTAATAACTGTACACTGTACCTACCCAATCTGTAAACTTCATCCGCCATAACACAGGGACATCCCTAGCATGGCGGATGAATTAACACAATTTTTTTGTTCATTGTATAAACTTATTTTAATAAATAAATAAATAAATATAAAATTCTCTTGTCACAGTGTTTGTTATCATACTCCTCCGAAACGGCTGGACCGATGTTGATGAAATTTTGTGTGCTTATCGGGTAAGTCTAAGAATCGGCCAACATTTATTTTTCATACCCCTAAAAGTTAAGGATGGTCCACCCCAAATTTTAATTTTTAATTTTTTGGACAAATTTTTTTATTTTTTTATGGTGAGGCATTAAAAAATACATATTTCACCCTTTTACCATCAACCCCTATTTTTTAATAGCGATATTAGTACTTATCAAAATTTTTAAAAAATAATTCAGGCAAAACAACATTTGCCGGGTCAGCTAGTTTTTTTATAAATGTTACTATCGTATTTTTAATATTTGTGCACTCTCTCTGACACTCGTATTTACATACATCCCTTTCACACCATCTTCATCTTCTTTTAAAACGCTTACTACCTAAAGGATGGTGTAATTTGGTTAATAATCATTTAGCCGTTGATATGGACTCCATCGCCTGATGATCTGATCTCTTCGTGAATCAGCGCTCGTGCCTTAACGAGATAAATAATAAACGATATAAGTCACAAACAAAGGACTCGTGATCAAAAAGGAAATGCAGCAGCGAGTTATTACACACCCGATACCGAGAACCATGTAACAAGAACGCCTCACCTATACCAATCTGCAAGGGTTCTCAATCGGTCGATCGAGAAGAAAAATTTGGTCCATCAAAAAATTACGATTGTGAAACTTGAAATAACAATGCTTTCTATATTTTTATTTTAAATTATGAGAAAACATATGCAGTGCTACAAGAATAAAATGGCGAAATGGGAGGGCGCTGTCGTCTATGATTTAACGATAGCAGAAGGGTAATTGCCAGATTAAAATATAAAGGCACAGCTTTTATTAATGTTTACGCTACAGCCAACTTATAAGTGTAGCACTGTTTCCCGGGCAGATTTGTTTTGCAAGGTTCTCGCTTTTCTGTTAATAAAACGGTTTGATGTTCAAAGTGGGGAAACATTTTTTGAAGTTCTCAGGCATATTCAAATCTGTGCCTACCCAAAGGTAAAATTTATTTTTACTTTCTCTACACACAGGAGGCCCTGAGGAAAAAAATCCTCAGGGCCTATACAAAGGAAAGAAAATAGGTTCTGTGCAGAAAAAAGGTATGAATTGTGGGTAGGAATCCGGGGATCAATATGTCCAAGAGTGACGAGCGTATGAATCCATCCCTCCCACTGCGGTGTTGACGATGAGGTCAAAAGGTCTCCCTCAAACACTGTCTCCCGATCCGGCCCGCCACACAGTTGGTGGATATACGCATTTGCCACCAAAGCTAGATAAACCTCACCAATAAATCCGGGCACCTCTGCTAAGTCACCAAACTTAGGAACCACTTGGGGTGACCTGAGGCAGGGTGTTAGTTTACCAATAAATGGTTCCCGGGGCGGCGGTAACAACCTCTCAAATTTGGTCATTGGTCCAAACGTACTGAAAATGAGGTAAATACTAGAAACTCACCTTACACTCTTCCCTTAACAGATTCGTCATGTCGTGAATATCACTTAACAATAATGATACGTGCATCATAATTGATTTAGAGGTTAACTAATTTTAAAATGGACACAGCACCATCATTGAACTCTCGAGTTCATAAATCTAACATCTAATAAGATTCTCATTAGAAACACAATGAAAATTAAGATAAAAGCCGCTCATATCTTCAAAAGGTTGGGAGCCCTTGGCGTACTGTATGGGTCAAGAGAAACCACTTCCAAATGTGTGCGATAAGATTTAACCTAGTACCTACCTGTCTGACACTGTTTGCAGTAAGATTATTAATTTATTCTCCGGATAGAATTCGCCCACTGGCAGAAGGAGATGTTTATATTTGTTTATTTTAACCCGCAGACAGCCCAAGATGCAGCCCAATATATCACCTCTTCGCTCTCTCTCGTAGGATGACGTCACCTCGAATTCTGTAGACTTTCTGGTAGCTTTTAGCCTCGCATCTCACCCTGTTATAAATAAACATACGAATCGTATTGTTTTTGCCTCTTTTTGATGTCCACGAGAAGCAGTTCAGTATGTCACTGGATTCCTATGGAAAGAAAAACGTACTTTATAATAAGCGCTATTCAGGGGACGCATAAGTTTGCAAGGTTTTAATTAAATTATTATTATTTTATTTAAAAAATTACACGATCAGATCAACAATATAATATTCTTCTGGCAGTTTAGGCACCTAATTGTCTAAGAAATATATTTCAAAAAGATTGAACGGTAGAGAGCAGAAACAGTGAAAATCTGAAATGTTAAGAAGAGACCAGATGACTCTCTGATCAGACTGCAAATGGACCTCTTTAATAACTGCTTTTGTAATGTTAGATATTATAGGATATTTCTTAGATAGTTAGATTGTTGGATACAGAGTAGGAAAGAATGGCACAGGGACATGGATGAGGCGAGGTAATGTTAGCGGATGGCATTTGCATAGGAAACGACACACATTTTTGTCGTTGTGTGGATACCTAATTCTTGTGTCAAACCATGCTAAATGCATCAATCGAATTTCGGGCGTAACCTACACAGATTATATTATTTTTTAGTACCACATGAAGCTATAATCTTCCTCTCTCTAGGGCAGGAGAGGGGGTCAGATCAATTAGGGAGCTGCCGTGGTCATGCTGCTGTCAGCTATCAAGGCGACAGATCTCAATTAAATAAATGATATTCCGTGCTCTTCTTCCCCCTCCGTGGCATGTACTAGAGGGGTGGTGGCCGCAGGCAAGAGAGGAGGTGTCATCGCCTGGCTAGCAGATCACGACATATCATCATCGCCACGCTTACACTTTTTAAAAAAATTTTATCAACAATTTTTTTGGTACAATTTGTATAATACGAGCTTTTTATGTAAACACTTAAAAAAGTAGAAAATAACGCAATTAGCAGATTAATCAAAAAAATCCCACTAACAACACATCACCTGTTTGATGTGACAGGCCTGCATGGAATTCCTATAGCGAGCAATATGGTGATATAGGCCACGCCCCAAAACACGCTTTGAGCTTATATCGCAGTGTGACAGTACCATAAATGTGGGGACTGACTTGAACTTTATTTGCTCGTCTCGAGCAATTCTCAAGGTGCCTGAATATTCGCTTCCCCCTTCGAATTTTTGCGTTCCTTCTACTTCGAAAATGCTTATAAGAAAAGAAAATAGCCTTGAGCATAACTTGAGCAAAATGAGAAACTAATTTGCATTGATTTTTTATTTATTAATTTACATCCACAAACAAACGTACTGGAATTGCTCTTACATTGACTAACATGTGTCGAATATTACAAACGGAAAGTGTGAAAACAGTGGCCACCTAAGCAAACCCAAACTTTCGAGATTGCTCCTGTTCTAATAAAAATGCATCACTGTACTGAGATACAGAATACTCTTGTTGTAACTTGCCCACATCGAGCTCAAGTCAGTCGCCACGTAAACAAAATATCAAGAAAGCTCATTTTCTAGTAAAATTGCATTTCGACAGCATAGAAAACAAATCGGTCATACGCTCAGGATCTATGCACGAAACAAGATAGACAAACCATGTAAAGAATTTCACTAATTCCTGACAATATTCAAATAAACATTGTCACCTTATTCCTATAAATGGTTCATGGGGTGAGGTTTGACCTTGTCGGCGGATACGTCCGCCCACCAGCTGCATGCCAGGCCGGATCGAGAGAGAATGGTTGAGGGAGTCCTTTTGACTTCCCCAGCAGTACTCTCTCGGAATATCGCCTAGCATGCAGTGGGAGAGATAGATTAATACGTCCGTGACTCCAGGACACACTGACCCACAGATTCGTACCCATCCCTCATACCCCTGTCCTTCCCAAAACTTCCTTTCCTAAAAAGACCCTCCTCACAGCATCCCCAAAGATGACATAGACCCTAAGGGGAAATATTTTCCAAAGGGCCTCGTGTGTGGAGCTAATTTTAAAAAAATGGATGCCCAAGACACCAACATATTGCACATTCATTGGTAGGCGTGTTTTTGTACATGATCTTTTATATCACTTGATGTATGAGGTTAATTATAATTACTTACGTGCTGTAAGTAGATTAATCAGAAAACTGGATATCCCTAAATGGGACCTGTAAACCCATTAATGTATTTATGTCTAGAAATGCAGTCCGAATGATACGAAATATTTATGGGTGGTCTCACCTCGCCTCGTCTCGAAATGGATGCATCTGGCACCTGAAAGAAAGATAATTATGCATTAATTAGTAGCACTTTAACAAGTTTAGACACATTTATTTATTGACGTAAAAAAACTACAATTAAACAAATTGTAAAAATGCGGTTACCGCAATAAATTATAGATATTATTTTTTATTAAACTCTTTTAATTTATATAAGAAAATACATAAACATTCTAACATCTAATTCGTTTAGCACAAAAGCGTACTTCTTACTCCTTGTTTAAACGACCACAACATTTCCCTGGACGGTCAGTGGCTGAGTGGACATCACGTTTGGGTCTCACCCAGGCGTCGCGTGCTTGATTCCTCGGCTGGCTAATTCCTCCATCACGACACAAGCAACACTTTCCGTGTGGTGGTAGTAGGACATTTTCAAACATTGTTTGGTTATTCCTGACCCAACAATGTTTGTCTTTCTCAAAAACAAAAACAAAAAAAATAAGTAAAAAATAAAATAAAATACAAGATTTAAAAAAATATATATATTTTCAACAAATGTTGTTTTGAGAACTAATTTGAATTTGTATGGAATTAGAAACTTTATTTTTTTTTGACATCATAGATTACATTAAATATATTATTGAATCTAGAGTTTTTATTATTTTTTTTGTCGTGAAAATGTCAGGGTAAATTACCCAGTTAATCGAAGAAAATCTTTGGCTTTGTTGGTCTTGAAATAATATTTTTTAGTAAAAATATTTTTAAACTTAATTTACCTACTCCATATTAACTTAACCCCTCGAGCCAATTTGTTCCCTTTTCTGGATAATTCTTAAAGGTCTCATAGAAATCGTTGTGTCTCCCATTTCTACTTTTAGTGAGAAATATGATCTAAACGGTGTTAAAAGAAAACACCACGCTTTATATTAAAATTGTAAAATTATCTACAAAATAAGTAAAATGTACGCCTTTATGAAACCAAAGTTTCGGGTCGAAATTGAAAAAAATTATAGCACTTTGGATTTTTTTGATAAATCATTTTTAAAGGCTATGACAAAAAAGTTACGTGACAATAATGTTTACAATACATTTGTCAAAAACTTTAAGTATTGGTTTTTTTTCCAACAGTGATTTTAGCTAGAAAAAAACGTAAGTTAGTCATTTTAAATTTTTTATGTTTGCATGCAAAATTTTTAGATATATGTTTATTTCGAATTATAAAACTTGAAAACGTATTTTATCCCTTTTCTAAAATAGTTTTTAGTTTTTGAATACGTTTGGAAATATTCCAATTATTTTTATTTTATTGCAAAGCAATTTGGGAGATGTACCGGTACCGCCGCCCCGGGGACCATTTATTGGATAACACGCCATATGTCCCCCAAGTGGTTCGCTACTTTTGGTGACTTAGCAGGGGTGCCCGGGTTCATGGGGTGAAGTTTGTCCGGATCTTGGCGGCAGATGCGTTTGAGACTGGTTGAGGAAAACTTTGACCTCCAACAGGACTCTCTCGGAACATCGCCTTGCACCGCAGTAACGATAGATTCATATGTTCGTCACTACTGAGCACCAGATTCTTACCCACCCCTCATACCCTTTTCCTTCCTAGTTCTTCCTATTCTTCCTTTCCAAAAAAGACCCTCCACACAACATCCCCAAAGACGACAGGCCCTGATGAGAATTATTTTTCTCAGATTTTCCTGGGTGGAGCCAATATTAAAAAAAAAAACCGAAATATTTTTACCTTTGACAAAATATGGCGGAGGCCTGAGAGGATAACATTTCCATCACAATCGTAACATTTCGACTGAATGTAAGCAATTTGGTGACCAAAAAATACTTTGGTGTTCACAAATATTATATGAAAAGTCCAAAAGGTACACATTATTACGAATTACTGATGTGCATATAACATATTCACTGACTCATTTACACCTTAGTTGGTATTGGTATATGAATTAATGCGGTACTTCCCAAGAAAATCCAAATAAATAATAAATCCGAAATACACCGTGACGAATGCTTTGGGCGATCACCGTCCTTTTGCTCGTTGCAACCGCGGATATAATCATCCCGAGGAAATTTCAACATTGTTTACTCACGCGTTATAAAGTATCTCCCACGCCAAGCTTTGTTCCAAGACGGTGAAAAATTGGACGTAAACAGAATGATAAAAAAATTAAAAAGGATGCTTTTAAAAAAACTCACGGTCATGGTATAAAAAGGAACTCCAGTCCAATTTTTTATTTATTTTTTAAATGAATAATGACCTTCTAACTTAAATAACTGCATATTTATTTTCATTTTTATAATAAGTTTTAATAGTTAAAATAAATGTCAAAGTTTTAATTTTTCAAGATCCCCGAAAACCACCGTATCTAGTGTGACGTCATCATGGCCAAAAGTTTTAGTTATTTTCAACAGATGTTGTCATTTTGTATGGAAGAAGCTATGAAACTATTCAATAAGTAAAACGTTATTTAGGTGGAATTATTTATTTATTATATTATTATATTTTTCAATTTTATTAAGGGAGAGTGGTATAAAAATTATGTGAAATTATATTTTTTTTAGCTTTACGAATCGAAATCAATATTATGGAAACCGAAGCATCAATTTTGTAGGCAACTGGAATCAGCTGTTCTTCGCCGGCCTTTTTGAAAATCAGAAGTGGACCGCAGCGAAAGGCATTACGATAGTTTAGTACAGTTAAAGCTTCTGAATATTTTAAATAATATAGATAAACTAATAGAGATACTTTATTTAAAAAAATATATATTTCAAATGCTTTAATTAAATACTACGGTACAACAGGCCGCCTCAAAACAGGGAACCCTAGTGAGGACTGTGAAAAAAAAAAAAACAAACTTTATAATACCTTAATATAATACAATTTATAAATAAATTATGTACAAATTTTGCTATAGATACTAATAAAAAAAAAAATAAAAAAAAAACACATATTTGCCTTTGAAACGATCGATTATATCAATTTTATAAGCACAGAAAAAAAAAGAATCAGGACTTTAAAAACTGCTTTAAAGTTAAATAAAAATCTTTTACCTACGAGCCCCTTTTCGGTTGTGGTTTTATTGCATAATGTGGAAAATTAAATTATTTAGAAAATGATCGTAAAACATTTAAATATTTGTGCCTGAACTCCTCTAAATAAAATAAAACACTCCTTTTGGCGATGTTTTTTTCTTGGATAAATCAAAACAGGCGGCTGGTGTTAAACTGGAATTCAAACCTTATCGCCATCTACATAAGGAGTGTTATTGTTAGAGGCCTGTTTCTGAATTTTACACGACGTGGCGCAGAAGTCGGCGCGGTGCGGGAGTGGAGGCGACTAGAAAAAATACTTTAAAAGTCAACCGCACTAATTGCTGTCAAATTATTTTCCCCAGATGCTAATGAAACACATCTTTTATATTTCTTGCATCACCCATGACTTAAATATATATTGTGAATCATACAACACGATGGAAATTTCTAGAGAGAGTAATGGCCGATGACCGGTGTAGAGCATCATCTTCGAGAAAGGTTTTAAACAATAATATTTACAACGTGAACTACCATTAAAATTTAATGTGGATGAGTAACCGAGTGCAGAAATCTGCATTTGATTGAAATAGCTCAATTTGCGTTGAAGGAGAGCTTCCAAAACATACTTACTTCATACTTTGTGCTTTTGCACTTTAACTCCCCAGGATAATTTGTTCGGTTTTCGGAACAACTCATATAGGTCTCATAGAAGTCGTTGTGTCTCCCTTACCATCATGGTTAGAAATATGACAAAAACGGTGTTAGAATGAGAAACACCACGCTTTGTATTCAAACCTAAAAGTTAACCTCAAAATAATTCAAACATACACCGTTATGAAATCAAAGTATCCGAACGCAATTTGAAAAAAATTGTGTGCAGTTCACACACTGTAGAAGTGAAACTTTCAGAAAACTAAAGTAGACAAGAGTGGGGAGGCTACGAAGCACCGCACAAAGAGGAGACCGATTAATCTTATTCTCTCGCAGGCCAAATCCTATGGATTTCATGTTGTTGTCTCTTTTTAGTGTCGCTTTTTTCATTTCATCGAGTTTCAAATCACAACGGTGCCAAAGAAGTTTTTACTTCAAAAAAATTACGAAACTTCAGTATTTTTTTATTTAATTATTTTTACATCTTTTTACAAACGACAAAAGAGTTAGTTGACGATAACGTTTATAATACATTTTCCTAATTAAGGCGACGCTTCCCGGCTCAAAAAGAAGAAGATGAAGAGATATGTAATTACGAATGATGGACAGAGCGCGCTAATATTTTCAATGATAAAATTGAAGCGAAAATTGTGAAAATGCTTAATAAAACATGACTCGTTTAAAATAGAGCAGAAATCTCGTGAAGGTTGTCTAAAACAACGTTCAAAGAAACACTATGAATTTTTTCATACATAACTTGTTAAATAATAGAGGCAAGCTTGAAAATAATAATTTTCGGAGCATACTTTGCGATTTTTTTCTATCGAGCGAATTTCATATAGTTTGCGTTTCGGCGTGGGAGTTGTGTAGATATTATCTTAAAAAGTAACATATATTTTTTTTAAATTTTATAAAGCTTAAAAACTTCAAATGTTCAAGGGAGATATGCAAGAAATCGGTAGAAAATCGGGTAGTGGAGGACACTCATGTATGTGTGATTTTTTTTTTTAATTTTTGTTATTAGTAATTTGAGTTGGATAAAACACGAGGTTAACCTTTTACAAAACTTTTTTATGTTTGCATTCAAAATGTTTATGTTTAAAAAATTACATGTTATCTCGAATTATAAAATTAAAAATATATCATCACCTTTTAAAAATAGTTTTCAGTTTTGGATGCGTTCAGAATTATTCCAATTATATTGATTTTATTGCAAAGAAGAAATATTTTTACTTTCTGACAAAACAGGCTCGAAACCTGAGTGGTTAAAAAGAGTGATTAACCTGGAGTTAAAAAATTCCAGCCATTACAACTGTCAGCCAGTACAACTTTTGCAGCCATTTACAACTGTCAACAACTTGCCACAGTGACCATTGCCACAGTAAAGAGCTGAAAAGTTTTTGAGTCTATACAAATACGGTCAATTCATTTTACAGATCATACTTTACCTTGCAAGAAAATTAAGATAACTTGACTCAAAAAATTGAACTTTTATTTCAGCGAAGGTAGAAACTACATTGTGACATGATTCAGTGTTTAAAACGTGACAAGGATAATCATAATGGGTTGAGTGGAGTAATCATTTTTTTAGAGCGTATTCAAAATAATCTGCTTCTTCCTGTCACCAACAGAATGGATACGACCGAATTTTTGATATCTCGCCGGGAAAATTTCATTCCTGGGTAAATTCCCACAAAATCAATGCAAAATTAAAACGAATAATATTTTTTTATCGTCATGATGACGAAATACAGTTATTCTATTTATGTAGGTTTGTTTGGATGTTTATTAAAAGAATTCAGTGGCGTTGCTGTACAAATTCTTGCAGTGTTAAGTTATGACGCTGGGTGACGAGTGCCGGGAACATGTGGCTAAGTGTTTAGCAATAAGAAGAACAATGTATGACCAGTGAGATATTCTTGGCACCGGTCAGCTGATGACCAGAACGGTTCAAGAATGCTTCTGAATTGCTTGGTTGGTACAAGCTGAAACATGGCCACATCGTATGAAAGGTATGCTTGAAAATAAGATAAGGTTTTCCAAATACAACAAGAAATCAAATTCTGAAAAAACAACAAAACAGAGCAAAATGGGAATGTTGAGCGCCGTTCAATTTTTTTAGATAACTGAAAAACTTTGAAAAATATGGAGAACTGAAAAAAATCAAAGAAAATAGGTATCGAGTATCCGGGACACCCGATACCGATTTTTTTATTGAGAGTTTAGACTTCCAAAATAACAATTTTTAGAAAATTAATCGTTTTTACATACTGATATTATTTAAAAATAACATATAATAGAAGTGCTTTGCTGAAAAAGACACTGATCAGAAAGCCTTTGAATCCCACAAGCATAGTCCTAATTTCCTCGTTTAAGCAACGGTTTTTGTTGAAAATTCTGGATTCTTATTCTGGAGTAAATCTTTGCACGAAAACAAACAGGAGGAGATTCTTTTTTAATTATTTTTATTGTGAATGCTGCACAAGAGTCCCAACTGCTCCCAACCACCTGGAGCCAGTGAGAATGGCATCCACAAGTGGGATATGTTGTGAAGCTGAAGGTATTGAGGAGGGGAAGGAGATGGGTGAGAGTTTTGTGTTGAAGATCTACCTAATACCTGGCTATTCAGATCTAGTCACCGAACACGGTTAAAACCGATTCAAGCAACGTTGATTTCACTCTGGAACATGTCGCAAATTTTGCATGTATTATTTCGTATGATTAAATTGTTAAATAACATATATTATTTCGTACGATTAAATTGTTAAATAAGATTTATTATTACATGTGATTAAATTGTTAAATAACTTATATTATTTCGTTACGATTAAATTGTTAAATCACGTATATATTATTTCGAATGATTAAATTGTTAAATAACGTATATTATTAAGTATGACCAAATTGTTAAATAACGTTTATTATTTCGTACGATTAAATTGTTAAATAGTGTATATTATTTCGTATAATTAAATTGTTAAATAACGTAAATTATTTCGTACAATCAAATCGTTAAATAATGTATATTATTTCGTATGATTAAAATGTAAAACAACGTACATTATTTCACATGATTAAATTATAAAATAACTAATATTGTAGTTAAATAAATCAATCACTAAATTTTGTTTGCGCATGCCAGGGTTTGAAGCTCTTATCACTAGTCGAGAGTCTTACGCCTCGATCACGGAGACCCTCAATTAGCTCCTATAAAATAAGTAGGTGCTTATCCAGATTCAACCATTTTTGATTGTCGTGTTTTTTCTAATACCGATTCGTAATAAATTATTTTCGTTTGTTTAAGTTTTAGGAAATTAAAATTTTAACCGGTTTAACATTTTTTTCGCATCGTAACTAGATTTTTTTTCAACTTATTCTTTTTTTCCTTTCTCACACAAAATTTAGTTGTGAAAATTATGGAATAAGTAGTGCTCTAGAGATATTGCGAAAATAGAGGATTAAATTTAATTGACAGTGAAATGGGAAGGTGATAAATAAATGGTATTAATAGCTTTATCAAATAAGCCACGTGATGATATTATCACAGCATTGCGCATTTTTAGTGCAGTAAAACAAATCACATATAACAGATGTGTTTTGGCAGCTGTACATTGTGGAAAAGATATCATACCCAATGGTGACTGGGGACAAAAGTAATCAGTAATCGTTTAATTAGTTTGGGTCGAGCAGAAATCTGTTTCCTCAAATCTGCAAGAAAAACAACTATGCGTCAAGAAAGTCGAACGGATTTTTCCATTTAGATTTCAAGACATTCTGCGAGGTCATTTTCAAATCAAATAATTGAGATTTGAAATGCATTTGTGACCACAGTAAAGATATAAAAGTTAATTAATATATATGAATACCTCATTAAAGTCCCAACTGCTCAACCTCCTGGAGCCAGGGAGTCTATGGCATCCCCAATGCGTGTTGTGGGGCTGAAGGTAGTGGGGAGAGGAAGGATATGAGGAAGATAAAGGCGGGGAAGCAGCTGCCTTTTCAGGGCTGGCTGGCTGGCAATCCAACCAACGTTTTAATCCTGAATGGTGGTCTTACACCAGGACGATACTGAGAGTATCTTCCACTCTGGATGTGCCACAAATAATCAAAACGTGAAATAACACAATTCAATCAAATAAAATTTACTTACGCACGCCGGGATTTTAAACCGTGACCTTCGGATTGCTAGTCGAGAACTCGGAGGCCGTGAAAAGTTGATCCACTTTTCAGTAAATTAGTAGCCGTGTTTGGTGACCAGATCTGAACAGCCAGGTACTTCCCACCTTAATTTTCCTCATTTTATTACCTAAGCCTCACAACCTCCCCAATTGGGGATGCCATAGTCTCACTGGCTCCAGATGGGAGCAGTTGGAACTCTTGTGCGGTATTCATACAAAAAAATTTAAAAAAAGGTCCGCGCCCTTGAGATGATTTTTCACGAAAATTGCGCTTTACAAATATGCTAAATATCATTATATTAGGTACCTACTTGACGCGTTTTTATCATTAACCTACACTACAATCCTATCAATGAAAAGTGATTCAAAGGCAAGTCCCTACCCAAATAGATTATTAATCGGCTGCCTTGGAATGTTCCTGTTATTTATTAATAAAAAATCCAAGAAGATTCTGCGTAACGGATGACAAATCAGCCTAGAAATTGCGGAGACCAGTCTAGAATAGAATAACACTGGTTGATACCACGTCACCAATACGTTTTCTCTATTTTGGTTTTGGTGCGCTAAAAGCGTGAGCGGGGAACATTTATGACAGCTATACGCAGCTTCCGATTCACTTACTCACATAGCCATAGAAACTAATGATGAGCGTTTCCAAGACGATAGGAATTAAATAGCTTGTGAAATAATGTGCAATAAGGAACTCCAGTCCAATTTTTTTTTTATTTGTCAAGATCCCCAAAGTCACCTTATCTAGTGAGAATCGTGTGACGTCATCCAAAAGTTTTATTTATTTTCAACAGGTGTTGTCATTTTGTATGGAAGAATCAATGGAGGTGCCAGAAGTTGAGGCGTTTTTTATTCAAGATTAACTGCTTTTAATATAGAAAAACTTTACGTAAAATGTCAACATCTCATCGCTATTGTTATTGTATTGTACCAAAGTGCAATAACAAATCTGTGACCGCACCTGATAAACAGTTTATTAGTGTTCCACGATGCATTATTAATATTATATTTAGGCAACTGAAAAGATACAGCGCCGAATCAGCTGTTCGATGTCCGCCATTTTCGAGTTCATAGTTCGGAGCTGAAGAACAGTAAGTGCTCTGAGAATTATGGAGAGCAGTGACGTCAGCACTAAAAATACAATAATACTATTTTGACAGTGTGTTTTACGACACAATTTAAAATGGACTTTTCAATATTTTTTTTTAAACTCCAAGTTTAATATTATTTAATAAATCTTGAATATTCAGAATCAGCGTTTATTGGTCTATATGAACATATTTTTTTAAGGCCATAATATTTTTCACTGGAGTTCCTTATTAGGAATCTGCGGGAGAGAATCGGTTTTTTTCATATTACCCACTGACGAACAAAAAACTGTACAAATCAATGAAATTTCAATAAAAATCAAATTCGGAGGAAATGGTAAATCTAACCTACGTAACCTAATTCTACGTATTGGGTCCATAAAATTGATGTTTAATTTTAAATTTGGTCAGTTTTGTCTATTTTATGATTTCTTTGAGGATTTCGGTGGATTTAAACCCAACGAGCAGCAGAAAAGGGATAACTTATTACTTTGGATTTTGTCCTTAACTGATATTAAAAACGGTGACAGGACAACTCAGAATGATATCAACTCAGAACCTCTTCAGAAAAGTCATTAAAAATGATGATAAAAAAATATATTTAAAAAAATGGTTCAATAGGTTACGTTCGGTTAGGTTAGGGCTATTTTGAAAATATTTTTTCGTAGGTTTTAATGACTTTTCAAAGAGGTGTTGAGTTGACTTGATTCTGAATTGGCGTGGAACCGTTAAAAACAGAATTTGGCAATTTTAATATTTAGATAATTTTCTTGCAGATCGACTTCATTACGCAATTATTTTTTTAAGTCCAAAATTTCATAAATTCAATTTAATTTGAACCCAAAGGGATCAGAGAAAATAGTAAACCTAACCAAAATCTAGATTGCATTCGGAGTTAATATTTTACGTTTATTCTAACGTTTTGATGATTTTCTTAGTGGAACCGTCTTCATATCATCACTTTTTTAAAACTTTATTCAAATAAAATAGAAAACCTAACAAAGATCAAATCTTTATTGATCCATCATCCAGTTTATATTTATTGTTTGAATCAGTCGAGATGCAATTCTCAAATTTAAATTCATTTCAACTCATTTAGGCGGGGGTAATCGAAACATTTTAAAAACAATTCAATAATATTTATTGCCGGACGGTTTGCAATTTTTTTGCAATAATATGATTTTATTTGTATTAGGCGCGTATTATTTATATAAATGAACTGAACATTCACATAGTTTCTTGCCCGTATTTGGCATCTGGTAAAACATTGTAAACGTGTGTTTAAAACGCAAGGTTTAGAGTGTTCGGAATTGACAGAGAAATTAATCAATAGATTAAAATAGATAGTAGTAGTTTTAATACACGAAATAAAAAACATGATGTAAATAAATAACATTTTGTGTTTACAAAATTTATTTTCTTATCAATTTCTAAATAGCACGAGGTCTTCACTATTTCTTGACTATTGTCAATTCAAATCATTTTTAGAAAACAGTTTTTTTCCTGAATCTGATTACGTCTAAAAGGGATCGAAATGAAAATCTAGTCTCCTTCAGCGGAAGCTCCCGAACACGCCTTCCATTGATATGCTTGGTGTAACTCTAAGTGACCAGCTCAGGTACGGGGGCTCCATCGAAGCCAGAGTTAAGTTAGCCTCTCAGAAACTGGGCATACTGTACAGGGCCCGTAGATACTTTAATAGTACACAACTGCTAACCCTGTACAAATCGCAAGTGCGCCCCACGGTTGAATTTGACAGCCACCTATGGTCTGGAGCCCCAAAATATCTAAAAAAACCCTCGACTATGTCCAGAAACAGGCGGGCCGTTTGATACGAGTAGATTCTCCTAGCTTAACAAACGGATTGCAATCTTTAGAGCACAGGCGTCAGGTGGGAATGCTGACCTTGTTCTACCGGTATTACAATGGAAGATGCTCCGAGGAACTAGCGTCATTGATCCCTTCGGCACCGGTGCATAGTCGGGAAACATGCCAAACACGCGCCCAACATTTGTACACGGTTGATTTTAGTCACTAATGTCAACTCGGTTCGGCTCGGCAGTGGAACGATTTGCCGGCCTCTGTGTTTCCTCCCTCCTACAACATGGGTCTCTTCAAGACCCTTCTCCTCAAAAACACCCTCCACACAGCATCTTCAAATATGACATAGGCCCTGAGGGAAATTATTTTTCTCAGGGCCTCCTGGGTGGAGTTAATGTAAAAAAAAAAGTTGTAAAGTTAAAATCAATGTAACACATACTGCTTTTTTACTTGTGAGAGCAGTATAGTGGTTATTAGCAGTTATATATTATGAACTTGCACGAATAGCAAAATAAACAACGGTTGATGGAGAAATTAGCATGTACCTTCCATCGTATAATGGCAGTCACGTCTGACATGCAGAGAACTTTTGATTTCACCCATCAAATTTGTTCATTAACAGTCAAATCACACGAACATCACAATGTGTTCAACTCCGTGATGAATGCCGGCGAGTTCACCTTATTGAAAATTTTAACATTTTCCTCGATAAATTGAGTTATTTGAAATATATTTTACTTCGTAACGCCCATCCATTTTATATTATACTAGCTTTTCCCCGCGGCTTCGCTCGCATGGTATTACGGGAAATTACTGTAGCGGTTGAACTTATCAATTATACCCCCACCTCCCCACCCCCACCCCCACCCCCTCCCGAATTCCATACATTCATTCCCTTACATTCAGTTTTCAAACATCTCGCCTGCCACCTAAATTTCATAAAGCTGTAGCTCAAAGAAAAAAAAGATTTATCCAATTTTGTTCATTCGTTCGGAATTTATGCGCTTACAAACATTTCGGATGTTTATTTTTAATTAAATATTTGAAAGTTTGTGAATATAATAAAAAATTACAGTATTTATTCAGTTCATTTATTCAGTCTTTATAATCGTTACGAATTATATTTTTAATGTAGGAACTGACATTTATTCCAAAACAGAAGCTTGTCCAAAAAAATAAAATATATTCTAATATTTGAATTTTCTGAAGCAGTAGCAATCGTTTCCATGGAAACGATTTTTTTCTGACGTTAGCAAAAATTTGCTTTAGTTAGCGACAGAAAACGTATAACAAATATAATATATTAATATTTATAAATTCATTACGCCAGAGCTTACCATCATATACAAAATATAGTCTGCGCATATAATTTAGCTTTCTATTGGTGAATGAATTTTTAAAGTCTTTATATTGTGTTATGCGTGAAAAGATCATAAACAAACTCGAGCAGTTTCGCATTTATAATATTAGTATGGATTGGCGCAGAACAGTGAAAATTCAGGGGACATTTTAGTTGCAGTAGATGTAAAAAAAATACATTTACCTAATTACATAATTTCAAAAACAAATAAACAAAGAGAAGATCAGAAATTTACTTTTCGAATAAATACACTAAACTTGAAAAACTACGACATCTGCCAAAAAAGGCAACAAAAGAAACACAAATTGGAAATAAAAATTAATAATTAAAAAAAAAAAAAAAAAATTTATAATTAAGGTAAATTTATTTTGGTACCTTCTTAATCGCTTGTCTGAATTGTTCCCGTGAAGATTTTCAAATAAATTAAAGTCCTATAATTCATTGAACCGAAGTTGCAGAGTCACTTCCGAAATTAGTATTTTAATTATCTTGTATTAAGTTGGTAGCTAAGTATACCTAATAAATAGATTAAAATAGAACATAATATTATAACTGGAAGAAAAAATAAGTTATAGCCGAGTCGCGTAGAAGTTAGTCAGAATAGATTTTCACATTTTTTCTAACTATAATTTCTTCTAATAAAATTATTTTAATGCATTATTTGCAGAAGTGCTCTGTAAATAGTGGAAAATGTATATTTTTTATCTTTCGTTACTGTCACAAGCATGAGAACAAATCTATTTAATTAAAAATTATTTCAAGACAAATAAAAAGCTGATTTCTATGAAAGTTTATTAAATTATTGGATTTGAGTCATTTCTGAAAAGGGCGCCTCAGCACGGGTAAAGCTCTCAATAAGAAATATTTATGTAAATTTATTAATTAAATACAAATACAAAAATTAAAAATTTTTAATAATTTTTTTTTGTATTTCTTGGACATTAACGATGTAACAATTTCTACAGATTTTGTTTTGAAGAGTTTTACTTCCATGTACATGTGAACATGAACTCTGTTTACGAAATAATAACTATTCTAAATTTGCTGATCATTTAATAGAGACAGGCTATAGCTTCAACATAGAAAAAACCAAGTTTAAACATTCAAATATAAATTCATTTTTTAATGTGTGCGCTTTAGAAACCTTAGATATAAACAAAAAATTAATTTAGTTAACCCTGTAAATCATACTTGTTGACAATGTTATGTTGAATCCTCCCACCGTTCTCCCCCTCCCCCAAAATCACCCCTCCCACCACCCCCAACTAATAAAATATAATCATTTCTGCACTTGTAAAATTTTAAGTTTGGTAGTAAATGACACGGATGTGTCGAAACCGGTAGCAGATAAATTAAAATTTAAGTAACAAATGTACATGGAAGGTAAAACTCTTCAAAACAAAATGGCGGCTTCGTCCGAGGTCCGCAACTGTTTAAAGCTTAATTGCGGTTAATTATAAACAAATTGATGACAAAAAATTATTATTCTTGTTTTAAAAAAGCCATGAATTTGAAATAAAGAGTATATGCGACCTGTAGGACAGCAGACAGAACAAAGTCAAGAAACATATTTATGAGGAGAAATCTCACAACTGTTATTGTTTAAAGTTGAAAGCATGTTAGTCTACTTCTAGTAAGCAGATAAAGGAGTAGCAAATTGAAACAATCCAAATAATATCACGTTTAGTTCATTCACGATTCGGCGTGGTTAAAATATTAAGTATGTACTTCAAAATGGCCATGACAGTAAAATCAAAATGGTGCAGGTATTGTACTATATTCTGAGGTCACTATTTAACGGTGTTAATAATAATAATGTATGATAGTAGCATCATCTGTTCGGTAAGTGAGTTTGCGACGAGAGCTTAAAAAACCGGTTAACCTGAGTCTCTCATAGACTTGGAATGTCGTTTTATGCACTCAAAATATATTTTTAAGCAGCGTCGGCCAGTTTCAGTCATCTATTATTTATTTTTATTTTTATTTTAAATACATAAACGGCTATACTGCCTTTTATAAATAAACATATAATAGAGTACAAAAGTAAGAAAAATAATATCATTACATAATAGTAGTTTTAAACTTAAAAATAACATACAATTATTTTGTGTATCACAACAAAAAATAACAAGAAATAAAAATGAAAATATCATCATTTCATTTCAACATGTTCATATTGCGTATATAATAAAGTTACATTATGGAAAAAATAAGAAACTTAAAAACTGAAACCTAAAAATAACAATTATTTTGTGTATCCCAACAAAAAATAACAAAAAAGAACAATGAGAAATATCATCATTTCATTTCAACATGTCCACATTGCGTATATAAAGTTACATTATGGAAAAATAATTTTTGGATGCATATTTATATTGCGCTAATTTTAAGAAATAAATGTCGCCGATGTTAGCATATTCATTTCCCAAAATGTGTAATCGACTGATTGGTGAGTAATAATGTGATAATGTATGTGTGTTATTATAGTAGAACGGTAGAGTCAGTCCATTGTTAGCGCGACCAGGGCAATGAAATCCGAAAATTATAGTGGTTCCCAACCCCCAGGCCGCGGACCGGTACCGGTCCGTGGATCAAATGGTACCGGGCCGCCCAAGGCCCTGCTCAAAAATAAAAATTACGTAAAAAAATAGAACATACCCAATTAAAAAAAAAAATTATCGACAAAAACAATTATTCAATTGAAAATCCCTTCACGCCAAGTTGCCGACAAAAAAAAACACGACTGGGCTTCCATCTTGCGCACTCGCTCATATAACGTCAAGAGCTCGAGTGAGACACAACGACGTCAGTCACCGCTTTTATATTCTGCTTGCCCAAATGCAGTGGAATCGTTTTATTGAGAATACGTGACATAAGTTCTAACATGCGTTTGGTTGTTTTGGTGAATTTATTCCCCTTTTTCAACAAAATACTTCTATTATTTGTGTTAATAAAAATTTATAACACATTCAATTTGAACGTGTACAGAATTTTTTATTATTCCAAATTTTTTATTTTTCCAAATTTTTTATTATTAATTATTTTAATAAATTCACGAATGTATAAAGAAGGATTAACCAAAATCTGAATACTGCCTTTACTATATTTTAAGAGATATTTACATTTTTGAGGCGATGTGTACTAGTTATACATATTAGGTGACATAATAACGTGTAATATCAAAACAATCTAAAATATAAACAATCAACCCCCCCCCCTCCCCCCCTAAGCGGGCCGCGGAAAAATTATCAATCGTTGACCGGTCCGCGGCGATAAAAAGGTTGGGGACCACCGATCCATTACACCCCAATGATGGAGACAGTTATTTGGTAGACAGATTTCAATTTTATTGTTGCAAAAATAGATTCATATTTTTTTGCATTAGTTCCACACACGTGGCCTCGCAGAAAATAATTTCCTTAATTATGAGGGGCCACAAATACAATATTGCCTCTTACTCAACTGAAAATAAAAGGGAAGGTTGTTGGGAGTCCTGGCAGAGGAAGTTCTTGGATTAGAAACTTACCTACGTGACTGGTGCGAGTGAAGTTCAGAGAAGTCTTCTGAGTGAAGTTTTCCCTGATGATAGCCAACGTCTGTCTGATCGGAGAGGGCATCTGTGGAAGAAGAAATTTAAAATATGAGATACGCAGGCAAAACCTAATAAAAAAATCTGAACTTATGCATTGTGTAAAAGCGTGATAATTTATGTGTCAGAAGTCAGAAGAAGGAATGCAGGAGGCTTCGTATTATCTATTGTCAAGCTCTACAGACACTTAACGCATACTTATTCAAAATTTTACTGGTTTCGGTGGACCCCCTGCTATTTCTACCATATTCCCAAAACTCGAAACGCGTTGTACTGAATATGCAAGTTGTTACAAGTAATGGCCGCCACAAGGGGTAGGGCGTAATGGGGTATGAGACGGGGGGCGGGATGGGATATGGGCACGGATGGGTCTCCACCGAAGTCCAGTCAAAAGTCGTTTTGCTACATTGACAGGTAAAGCCAAGCCGTTGTTTTTATCGTATTTATTATTTACTAGCTTTTCCCCGCGGCTTCGCTCGCATGGTATTACGGGAAATTACTGTAGCGGTTGAAATTATCAATTATCCCCCCCTCCTCTCCCCCACCCCCTCCCGCATTCCATACATTCATTCCCTTACATTCAGTTTTCAAACATCTAGCCTGCCACCTAAATTTCACAAAGAAAAAAAGAATTACCCAATTTTGTTCATTCGTTCGGAATTTATGCGTTTACAAACATTTTGGATGTTTATTTTTAATTAAATATTTGGAAGTTCGTTAAAATATTACAAAATTACACTATTTATTATTCAGTCTTTATAATCGTTACGAATTATATTTTTAATGTAGGAACTCTTATCTGACATTTATTCCAGCTTGTCCAAAAACACAAAACATATTCTAATATTTGAATTTTCTGGGGCAGTAGCTGACCAGGGGGCTGAGTACCTACCAGCTTAGAGCCCACAAATATATCAACATTGTTTCCATGGGAATGATTTTTTTCTGACATTTGCAATTAACTCGCTTTTGTTAGCGACAGAAAACGTATAACAAATATAATAGATTAATATTTATAATTTCATAACGCCAGAGCTTACCATCATATACAACATATAGTCTGCGCATATAATTTAGCTTTCTATTAGTGAATGAATTTTTAAAGTCTTTTTATTGGTTAATGCCTGAAAAGGTCATAAACAAACTCGAGCAGTTTCGCATTTATAATATTAGTACGGATTTTTGTTATTTACTATCGAAACCAGTAAAATTTTCGTGGAACCCCACTTACAACTTGTGGACCCCCATTTTTTATCACGCCTACGTAGACCCCCGTCGAGTCCCCGTCGGACCACTTTGGGAATCATTGCTTTACATGAACCAAATAGTTCTAACTGCCCAGAGGAACTATGTATTTTATCGTTGGAATGTTGTGAAACCGCGATAATGATGAGGGTTGGCTGATAGGAAATTCATGGCCATTCAAATCTGGTAACTGAACATAGTTAAAGCCATTTATTGATTGAATGTGAAAAATTTAAAATATTATTTTAAGTGAGGTCGTTAATTTATTTGTTGTATATAAATATTTTTTTTAAATAATAACCCCACACAGCCCCGAGGAGAACAATTTCCCTCATGGCCTATTTTATCTTTGGGGGTGCATTCAAATCTGGAGGGATTTTTTAATGAAGGGATGGTGAAATTAGTGAAGGAAAAGATATGAAGGGTGGGTTGTAATCCAAGGGTCAGTGTCTCCAGGAGTGACGACTTGCGAATACCTCCCGCTGGGACGCAAGACGATGGGTCGAGAGAGACCGGCTGGAGAGGTCAAAGGGTTTAGGTACCAGAACAGACCTCTCTTGATCCAGCATGCCATGCACCTGGTGAGAAGGCGCATCCGCCGTCAATTCCTAAACACACCTCACCCGTTGAACCCTGCACCCCTGCTAAGACACCAAACGTAGCGAATCACTAGAGGTGACCAATGGCAAAGGTGTTGGTTGTCCAAGATTAATTAAATTCATTTATAAAACAAATTGAATTAAACGATTATTCCATATATTTTCTACGTAAAATGCAGTACTAGCATGTAATTGTAATGTACTTACTACCGTATGTTAATTAATATTAACGTTAACATTCAATAAATGCTACAAAAACAAATTTTAGCAACTTTCCGATTCTGGATTGTGTCAATCATGTTGCTCTCAGTATGTCCCGCAAGGGCGATACTGAGAGCAACATGATTCAAACACATATTTGCATTATATTTATTGAGTTCTCTGGCATACTATTCTTATCACAGTTCTCTAATATAATGGTCTCAATTTAAAATTATCAAAAGTATCAACACTGAGTAGGCGAGCTATATTAAAACGACCTTTGTTTACGTAAGCAACAAAAACTAATTTCTTCGCAAAACAAACTCACACACATTTAGTTGATGTTCATAGTTCAAACAAGGGTATTAGGTAGGTATATATAGGCATTATTCAAAAAGCTAGCATGTTCTACCATTTGTGAATAATAAACAGACCAGTGAAGGAAGCGGGAAAGATTTTTTTGTATACGGAGTTAGATGGAAAGTATGTTTTTAAAGAAAACAAACATTCCCTGTTTACAAACAAACTGATGATATTTTAAAATGACCTTTCATCGTTATAACCGGAAAATTTACGACGTTTACGTAATAAGTATGATAAACCTTAAACAAATTAAATTAGGTAAGGTAAAAAATGAATATGTTATGTATATGTGTCATTTTGTAGTTTTACAAGTAATAAGTGGTAGGAGCTGGGTAGACGGCTTTTGATGAATTTTGTTGAACTCGACAGCAGGAAAATGCGTTTTCAATGCTTTGATCTAGAAATTCTAGACGGAAAAGTTGAACAAATTTGTACATTTTCTTCTTAAACTTTAAGTTCACATTCGTTACAGTGAAAAACAATGTTTGTATTTGATATTTCTTCTAAATCACAACTAAAAAATGAAGTTGCGTTTAAAATTCGTTAATATAATAGCTCAATATACTCTAAGCTAGCCAAGTAATCGGCTACATAATTAACTTTTTTTTTTTAAATAATCGTACTCGAAATCGAAGCGTTAGTTTTATAAGTGTCTTTATAAGAGCGAATTTTGGAGTTTTCTTTTAGCAGTTGTTCGTGAATTTATCTGAAACATTGACAATCATACTGGGTGTGGTATCTTAATCCCTCAAGCCTCGACCGTATTTTGTCAATGAATAAACATATCTCCCTTTCACAATAAAATTCAAATAAATGGAATATTTCTGAATGTATCCGAAAACTAAAAACTGTTTTGGAAAGTTGATAAATACGCTTTCAAATTTTATAATTAGAAACAAACATATAATTTTTTAACCGTTTGGACCCATTAGCTTGTTTCCATGATAATATAACATTACCAGACGTACGACGCGTACCTGACCGATTAAATGTAAATGAGGCATGCAAACATAAAAAAGTTTTAAAAATGACCTACTTTACTTTTTTTTACTAAAATTACTGTAATAAATTATTATAAACGTTATCGTCAACTGACTTTTTTGTCGTTTCACATTAAGATAATGAATAAAAAATTCTCAAAGTTTATAATTTTTTTTCAAATTGCATTCGGAAAATTTGGATTCTTAAAGGTGTATTGAATTATTTTGCGGTTAACTTTTAGATTTGAATGTAGCGTGGTACTTTCTCTTTCTAAAAGCGTTTAAAATCACATTTCTAACCATGATAGTAAGGGAGGCACAACGATTTATACGAGACCTGTACGAGTTGTTCCGAAAATCGAACAAATAGACTTGACGGGTTAAAAAACAAAATATTAAGAAAGAAACGGAAAGAAAAACAGATGCGATTATCGTTTATTTTAACAAATATTCAATTGGAAAATAAATGAGACGCAAATGGGAAGGTTAAAATAAGTCGGGGACGCCCGAGGATTGCACAATCAAGTGAACCAGATTCTTGAGTCGGGCCATGTCAAGAGTAAGAATAAGAAGAGTATGTATAAGACGTTGTATGAATGTGAATGAGGCAAGGAGTGTACGCCAAAACCGATTTTTTTGACGGTCCGGCCTCTCTGTCTTCTCCTGCTGAGAAAACGCATAAAGATTGGTTAGTTGAATATTTTATCACGATATAGTCCCATTTGGAAATAACTTATGTTCAAACGGAACGTAAGGAAAATCCCGAAACATTTTAAGAAATTTCACTATTTTATGATTGATAAAATCTATGGTTTATAAATTTTTGAAACAAAGCAAAAAAGTTATTAGTTTCATAATCAGCAAGACTTAAATTATGTTGAGTTATGTTAGAATGCATTATTTAAAGGCAAACTGCTGTTGTGAAAGTTATTATTATATGCGGTTCGTCTTGGATAACATGATAAATATGAAAGAATTTCAAAAATATTCTGGTAGGTACGTACTATCTTTTTGTAGAAAAAATTATTTTTATAGTCGTTATTTTCACTCCAGCACTCACACTGATACATTTAAATTGGCGGTTGTAGAAAAAAATACCGAATTTGCATATTTCCTTTTCCAGCACTGTGCCACCTTCCACGTTAACTTGCCGTGACCTGATTGGGTAAGAGATCACTGCGCGGCTACTATCGCTACACAAAAAATTGGCACACATTCAACAGGTGCATTTCCCGGGTTAAACCTAAAAATAAAATATTTAAAAATAGTCAAAGTGTATGAAAGATAAACAGCTATTCTTTCAAAATACAAAACAATATAATTTTTTGCTGCGTAGACTTTTAAAAAGTTTTTAATGAGTGCCAATTTTAATGCGCATGTTTTGATTCACGGGGTCTACGGGACGTAGCAAGTTATAACAAGGCGATGAGTAAAAATAAACGATGATGTTCAAGGTGTGGGTTTGGATAGCGTGACGCTGGTAAGAATTTGTGATGAGGTGTCCCGCTGGCGGGAAGGGCGGCCCCCTCTGACTGTTCCGAAGAGATGTGATGCGAGGTACCGGCTGCTCGCGGTTCATTCTATAAGTGGCCGCCGGCCGCTGCGCGCGCCATGTCACCCCGGCTCCTGTGCTCCTCTAAACGACTTGCGAAAAACGAATGACTTTCCGTGACAAGTGTGCGTCGCGATAAAAAAATAATAAAATAAACATTGAGACAAGCGTGATCGATTTTATATTTTTGCATTTAAAATATCTAAAACTCGAATCGTGTGCGATAGTTATAAGTGAACAGATATTTAAAAATTAGCTTTTTATACTAAAACAATTTGTGTCAAGTGAAAAAATATTTTTTTTTAACAAGTGCCTTATTTTTAAGCAATAATATTTAGTGTTAGTGTTTTTTATACGTATTTATAATAAAGCGCCTTTAAGATGACCATTAAGGATAAGAAACAGTCTTCCAAATCGACGAAGGCCGGCACTTCCACCGCGGTGGCCGGCAGCAGTAAGCAGAGCACCAGCTCAGCCCAGGAAAAGAGCAGCAACGTGGCCAGTTCCTCCACCAGCAGCACCGTGGTGAAGAGCTCCAGCTCTACCTCCGTGTCCTCTACCAAGCAGAAGGTGTTCACCAGCGCCTCGGGCAAGACCGTGCGCTACATCGACGTCAAGGTGGAAGAAGATGATCCCCTCATGATAACAGACATCACGGATAATCAGTCCATCGGCAGCTCCTCAGCTATGTCCGACTTCTACAGCAGTCACCCCCACTACACCATTACGGAGGCTCCTTCCATTGTCGATCTGTCCATCACCGGCGCGCCCCTCCCCTCGGTGGAGGAAGTGGTCTCCGATATGTCCAGAATGCACACTGGAGAGTTCGTCTCCCAAAGCTCAAACGTCCATCAAACCTCTTCATCTTCGAAGCAGGAATCGTCGCAACAAAATAAATTTGAAACAAGCTCTACGTCCTTCGATCGTTCTTCTGATTCTCACAACATTTCATCCGACAGAGCTCTCAACACCGCTTTCGTGGCACCGTCTGATTATTCTTTATCAGATACGTCCAGGAACGTGTCTTCGTCAGAATCTTTCCTCGATGGCGAAAGACTTCATATGGCTCAGACGAGGCAATCCAACGAGGCCGCATCGTCTACTTCCAGAACTGATGCCAGCAATGTCATCACGGATACTAAATCTGGAAAATCAGGTTGGAATGGAAAATTTGTTTTGGAAACGCGAGATACTGACTCCGCTCGCAAAAGGGGACAAAAACAAAACCAAACTAGTTCTAGATCGTTTTACGGCAGTGACGCCGATAACATCAATAAAAAATCTTCAGTTGTGGATACGGTTGATGACAACGTCAAGACCTTTTCCACCTCCAGTCATACGGCTCAACAGAGTTCGAGTACCGTGCAGAAATCTACTTCCTCGAGTTACGTTGTGGAAATTGTTGATGGAAAAGAGCGTATAGTTGACAGTCAAAGCCGCGAGTGGGGAAACAGCGACGCTGTGGCATCGCACGAAACTTCCAATAGTGTGTCGGGGACGGGAATCGTTCCTCAGAAAGAAATTACCAGGCAAATGTATGCGGGTCAGGCGGCTTACGATTCTGGTAAACCGGGAGGAAAACCAATTAGCGATTTTTCCTCTACAGACTCCAAAGAAGTTTTAAAGACTGTCGGTGGAAAAGTTGTGACTTCAACTAAAGAAATAAATTATGACGTAGATAGCAATCCAAATCTAAAAATTGTGTACAAAGAACCAGCACCGCAAGACAAAAGATCAAGAGGACGTGAAACAACCCCTACTTCTGGAAACATGGATTTATTGACAACAACGAAAGACGGAAACGTGCAAACCACAGAAAGTAAAAATGTGAGTCAAACATCAGAGTCTACGAGTAAATCTGAAATGACCTCCGGCAGCCGGACTTATGTCGAGAGTTACGCCGAAGAAACTATCGACGGAAAGACTCGTGTTATTGATAACAACAAACGTGAATGGGGAACTTCTCAAACGACCGGTAACGCTGAACATTCCTCAAATATCTCCGGAACCGGAATAGCTCCTCAGAAAAGTTATTCAAAGAAAGAATTTGATGATAAGTTATCTTACGATACAGGAAAACCAGGAGAAAAACCTGTTATTCAAGGCCACTCGACAGAAACATTGAAGCAATCAAAAAATGACCAAGAAATGATTTCTAGAACTAATAAAGTTTCTTACGATTCCAGAGGAGAAACAATGATAACCGACGAAACAAATAAATCTGACAAATACTTGTCTCAAGATCACGCTTCGAGACACTATGACACAAGTAATATTTCGGACACAACTAACTACACCAGTGTCACTGATACTTCCTCTAAAGATACAAGCTCAGATTCTAAAAGTTTTATTGACAGAGAAAGACATGATATCTCAAATGATGCTAAAAATCGAAAAGACATGCATGATTCAGCGGATTCTTATACTACAGAGTACGTTATAGAAAATGGTATCAGGACTCGAATTGATCGCAAAAACACACAGTTGAAAGCTGTGACAAAAAAGGATGAAGTTACTTCCACGAAAAAAGACACGAAAGTTTATCAAGTTGACTCAAAAGAAACTAAAGAAGAGAGCGCAAGAAAGGACACAAGTCTTAAGTATGTTATCGAAAATGGGATTAAAACCTTTCTTGAACCAAAATCGAAGAAAGTAACAGACAAATCCAAAGATGTTAAAACAACGTCCAAGAAAACGGATTCAAAATCCCAGCAATCTTCTTCTAATGTTAAACAAACAGAAACGTATTTTGATGAAATCGTTTCTGGAGAATTAAAAACATACATTATTAAAAATGGTGTCAAAACATTAGTTGATACTAAAACCCAAGACTTTGGTGAAGCAATTTCAGGAGAGACAAGAACTTATGTAATCAAAGATGGTATCAGAACATTAATTGATAGCACGCACCAGGATTACGATAATTTAGTATCAGGTGAGGAAAGAACGTACGTAATCAAAGATGGTGTAAAAACGTTGGTTGATACAAAAACTCAGAATTTTGGTGAAAAGATTCCAGGAGATACAAGAACCTATGTTATTAAAGATGGAATCAGAACATTAATTGACAGCAAGGATCAGAATTTTGATAAAGTAGTATCAAGCGAATTACGAACGTACATTATCAAAGATGGCGTGAAAACATTGGTTGACACTAAAACTCAGAACTATAGTGACGACGTTTCCGGAGATACAAGAACCTACGTTATCAAAGATGGAATCAAAACATTGATTGATAGTAAGAATCAGCATTTTGATAAGGTAGTATCCAGCGAGTTAAAAACTTACGTAATCAAAGATGGTGTAAAAACATTGATTGATACCCAAACACAAAAGTTCGACGAAACAAGTTCTCAAGTTGTACGAGATAATAAGGACGAATCTGGACAAAAATTCTCAACTCAAGAAACTTACAGTTATATTATTAAAGACGGTGTCAAAATAATGGTAGATTCGTCCAAGCAAAGTAATGTATCTATGATTGAAGATGATAAGGTCTCCTCTCGCACCCCTCAGGGCTATAGAGATATTGAAAAGACAACTGATAAGCCTGCTCCAAAAAAGAACTACGTCATAGAAAATGGAATTAAAACTTATCTAGAAACTCAAGATTCACAATCCACAAGAAAAAGTGAAGATAGAAAAGAAGTCAAGCAGACTACCAGAGATTCACAGAGATATAAAGAAGAGTTTGGTGATTCAGTTTCAACAGAAGAAGTAACAAGATATATTATTAAAGATGGTGTCAAAATTATTCTCGATTCGACAACAAAAACATCAGTGCATAAAGATGATACAGTAATGAAGCCTGTCTCTTCCCAGAGCACATCGATTGAAACTTTTTACGAAGATAGCAGTGATGTCAAGAAAAAAATGACAGATAAAGTTTTTACAGATGATTCCAAAAATTATGTCATTGAAAATGGTATTAGAACATATATTGACAAAACTCCAAAAGGTAAGGCAGCACCAAAGACAGATAAAACTGAAAAGGTGAAAAAAACGCAAGTTGAAAAAACTGACAAAGATAAGACAACTGACACAGAAGAAACAGTTAAATATGTAATAGAAAACGGAATAAGAACGTTGATTGATACAAAACAAGCTAAAACATCTTCAAAACACACCTCTGAAGATAAAACATCAACGCAATATTTAACTGAAGAGCAAACGCATTATAGTACTACCGATATTTACGGACAGGTTAAGCAGGATGTTGATAAAAAGATGACTTCTGATACTGCTCAGTATGTCATTGAACATGGAGTTAGAACCTTACTCGAACCTAAATCTTCAGATAAGGGGAAACCTATTCAGAAGAAAGGGAAAGTGCCCGATAAGATCGATTATACAAGCGAACAGAAGGATCGCAAAACCACAAAAGATGACGTTTTACGTGAAACCGAAAAGTATGTGATCGAAAATGGAATAAGAACACTTATTGAGTCTCCCGATAAACGGCCGACAAAGACACAGCCCTACACTATATCTCAAAGGGAGAAGGATGACTTCTACGGAACTTCCAGTAAAGTTACTGATTACGTAGACATAAAAGAGTCGATGACATCGAAAACATTTGAACAAAATATTAATACTGCATTCATAACTGAAGAAACGTATATTGATGAAAAAACTCTAAGGCAAACGGGCGATTTTTCCAAAAGGCCTGCAGGAAAAACCTCTGGGCAGGACGCACCAAAGCCTGTTCAACAGAGGCCTGGAGAGAAAACAGACGTAGACGAAACAGTCACATATGTTATAGAAAATGGCATTCGAACAATCATCGATAAATCTTCCCCCAAAAAAGGAGAACCAGTTAAATACGATACGGAAAAAACATCAGATGCTCGGAAATTTAAGGACACTAAAAATACGGTTGACGAATTCACATCGGTTGACAGATTTTCGACGGTATCCAAAACATCAACGGATGTCACTGATACTAAAACAGCTAAAATAACCACCGATAAATCACTTTTCGTCACTGAAGAATCTTATTTGGACGAAAGAAAACCAACCGATAGGAAGAAAGGTGATTTTAAACCAGTGGACAAGAAACCCGGAGATAAAACTCCTAAAGCCACGATGCCAGGAGATGACAAAACTCCAGAAGATACTCCAAAATATGTAATCGAAAATGGTATCAAAACCTTACTTGAGCCTAAGACTAAATCACCATCACCAAAAAGAGGAGAACCCGGTAAACATCTCACTGATGTTGAAGATTTCAGAAACGTAAAGGACATTAGAAGTCAAACTGATGAGTTTACATCGACTGAAAAATTTTCTTCCGTATCCAGCAAAACAACCAACGTAACAGATATTAGAAATGCTAAAACAGTCAATGAAAATACACTTTTCATAACTGAAGAATCGTTTGTCGACGGGAGAAAACCAATCAAAGAAACAGATAAACCCACCGGCAAGAAAGGCGATGAAAAGCCGACTGATAAGAGGCCCGGCGATAAAGGTGTCAAATCTCCGAAGACAGGTGACGATAAAACTTCCGACGATACTCCAAGGTACGTTATTGAAAATGGTATAAAAACTCTAATTGATTCTCCAGACAAACGATCAACAAAAGAGCCTCTTAGAAGGGGATCTGAAGAGAAGCCGAGTGATAAAAAAACTCAACCAACCGAGAAGAAACCCGGTGAAAAAGATTCGAGATCACCAAAAGCAGGCGAAGACAAAACTCCAAAGGACACTCCTAAATACGTTATCGAAAATGGTATCAAAACACTTATTGAATCTCCAGATAAACGACCAGACAAGAGAGAACCTACACCTACAAAACAAATTGATAAGAAAACTAAACCAATCGACAAGAAACCCGGCGATAATGTTCCCAAATCACCAAAAACTGGAGATGATCAAACTCCAGATTCTTATCCAAGATACGTTATTGAGAATGGTATCAGAACTTTAATAGAGGCTCCAGATAAAAAACCAAAAACGCCCATAAGTAGGAAAACTGACGAAAAGCCGTCAGATAAGAAAACTCAACCAACCGAGAAAAAGCCTACTGATAAGGATTCAAAATCACCAATCGCTGGTGAAGACAAAACTTCAAAAGATACTCCTAAATATGTTATAGAAAATGGTATTAAGACCTTAATTGAATCTCCAGATAAGAGACCAACAAAAAAAGAGTACACAAGCGTCACAGACATAACAAGTACTACGGATGAATTCACATCGGTTGGACATTTTTCTACGGTTTCTAGTAAAACTACCAATATTACAGATATAAAGTCTGATAAAACTTTCGAAAGTTTGAATACTACATTTATTACAGAAGAATCTTATGTTGATGGAAAACGGGTTCCTCTAAAACCTGGTGAAAAGCCTGGAAAAGAAACAGACAAGTTTCCTAAACCGACAGACAAGAAGCCTGGAGATAAAACTCCTAAAGCAATTACTTCAGGTGTCGAAAAATCTCCCGATGACCTTCCAAAATATGTTATTGAAAATGGTATTAAGACATTACTTCAGCCAAAAACTAAACCTATCACAAGGAAGGACGAACCTTCGCAACCAATATCGTACGATGAAAATACGACTTACAGCAAATTTACTGACACGAAAAATATCAATGTTTCTCATTTGACACGTGAGGACATAAACACATCGTTTATTACAGAAGAACACTACATTGATGGTAAAAAAGTACCAAAAACACCAGGAGATAAACATTCACCGAGAGATGAAAGACCATCACAAGATCGTGAAAAACCCACGGCCGGGAAGCCATCGAAAATTGACGAAAAGCCCACCGAAGGAAAACCGTCTCATGTTGATGAAAGGCCTACGGCTGGGAAGCCATCTAAAATCGATGAAAGACCGACAGCTGGAAAGCCGTCTTATGTTGATGAAAGGCCTACAGCTGGGAAGCCATCTCATGTTGATGAGAGGCCTACAGCCGGAAAGCCTTCTAAATTTGATGAAAGACCGACAGCTGGAAAACCGTCTCATGTTGATGAAAGGCCTACAGCTGGGAAGCCATCTAAAGTTGACGAAAGACCGACAGCTGGAAAACCATCCCATGTTGGTGAAAGGCCTACAGCTGGGAAGCCATCTAAAGTTGACGAAAAACCGACAGCTGGAAAGCCATCTAATGTTGATGAAAGGCCTACAGCTGGGAAGCCATCTAAAGTTGACGAAAAACCGACAGCTGGAAAGCCATCTAATGTTGATGAAAGGCCTACAGCTGGGAAACCATCTAAAGTTGACGAAAGACCGACAGCTGGAAAGCCATCTCATGTTGATGAAAAGCCTACAGCTGGGAAGCCATCTAAAGTTGACGAAAGACCGACAGCTGGAAAGCCATCTCATGTTGATGAAAGGCCTACAGCTGGGAAGCCATCTAAAGTTGACGAAAGACCGATAGCTGGGAAGCCATCTAAATTTGACGAAAGACCGACAGCTGGAAAGCCATCTCATGTTGATGAAAAGCCTACAGCTGGGAAGCCATCTAAAGTTGACGAAAGACCGACAGCTGGAAAGCCATCTCATGTTGATGAAAGGCCTACAGCTGGGAAGCCATCTAAATTTGACGAAAGACCGACAGCTGGAAAGCCATCTCATGTTGATGAAAGGCCTACAGCTGGGAAGCCATCTAAAGTTGACGAAAGACCGACAGCTGGAAAGCCATCTCATTTTGATGAAAAGCCGACAGACGGGAAGCCATCTAAAAATGATGAAAGGCCAATAGCAGGAAAACCATCCAAAGTGGATAAGAGACCTGCAGCAGGAAAACCATCATTCGAAGACGAAAAACCTCATCAAGTTTCTCGGATAACAGACGATAAACGAACCGATGTTGATGTTTATTCTACAATCCAAGAGTTCAACTCTAGTACTACTCAAGTGACTAAACAAGCCTTCCAAGTGGAGAAAGCGACCAGTAAAGTTGAGGTAATCAAATATGTGATCGAGAATGGAATAAGAACTAAGGTTGTTACATATGAAGACGCCAAAACTGATGAAAAAGTAAATAAGCAGAGTTTTGTGGATCGAAGCACAGTGTCGGATGTCAAGGAATTTGTAAGTAAAGGCCTCATTTAGTTAAAAAAAACTACTTTTCTTTAATTTCAGTAGTAAATAGTATGCATATTTGTTGACGTTGTCTCTCCAGACCTCAATCTTAATCTTCACCAAATTAACAACAATTTTTTTTTCTTTTTTCCAGAGAGACACCCGCATATCCTCAACCACCCATGATGTTGTAGATAGAGCTGTTACTAGAAGCGACGTCACGACACTCCGTGATGACCTCACTAGTATGACACACAGCACAGAGCGGTTAACTGACAAGAGAGGACCGAGAACTCAATCTCCGGAATCCAAGAAGCCTCTGGAAAAGTCTCCCGATGGAAAGAAGCCAAAGGATACCAGTCCAGACAAGAAGCCAGGAGATGACAAGAAGAAACCGGGAGACGATAAGAAAAAACCCAAAGAGGAGTCACCAGATAAGAAGAAGCCAGTGGGATACCACACCACTCCGAAGGAGCAATGCGTCTGCGAAATTTGCACTTGTGGGTAAGTTATCTCTTCATACACAAATTTATTCTAATTATTGGTGTAACATATCAGATTTTTTTTTACTAAATACTTATCTCTTAGGGATTACCAAAACATCAATTCCAATCATAAAAAAATGTTTTTATTTCAAAGCCTTAATGAGTTATTATGACAACAGTTGTGTTTTTGGTATCACTACCTTAAAAAACCTGTTTTTCTCAGATTTTGCGTAAATTTACAAGGAATGTATGAAATTATTATTATCGCAAGTCATAAATTTCTCCGCATTAAAAATGTTTATCGGTTAGGGCGCAAATTTAGTTTACATAGCGTTACTGTATCGAACTTCACGTTCAATTAAATTTAATGCACAACCAATACATTATTAGGTACATTTTTTATCTGGCTTTAATGGTTTAAAATATTAATACTCTTTTTAAAAATCAACACATTACCGATGAAAATTAATTAGATTAAAAATTTTCACATGGTGTTAACGTAGTGATTGACTTCAGTTTTAAATTGAGCTAAAACCGAAGAATGGTTGTAATAATTCAATGAAAATTCGTTTGCCTGCAACAATTGAACATTTTGCAAGCAAAATATGAGTACAATGTATGTGAGTACGCAATCGTACATCGCTCGTATGTGCAATAAAACCCATAAAGTATAGCCGTAAAATATAGTACAATGTGATTTTTGTACTCGAAACATTGATAATGGGTGAGAATGATGTCACAAGGCCTCGGGGCGTTTCTTCGTTTCGTTGTTGGTTGTAGGGCAATCTCCGCAGATTGTCAACTGGATGAATTGAAGATGATTGGACTAGACACTGAACAGAACGTATTTTATTATTCAATAGAAATAGTTTAAAACTAAACACTACGAGTATTTGACATAGAATAATGACCCATTGTAGGGATTCGTGCTGTCCATGGAGATAATCGAGATATTCGAACAATGATCGGATTTATCGATTATTTTAATAAAAAAAGTATTTTTTTAGTCAATCAAACGAATAATGGAATGGTGAAATATAGAAGGATATTTTGGGGTGTTGCAAAATAAACAAAATTCCTGGTCGAATACACAAAAAACTGTATTGTAAGATTTTTTTATGAATACCGCACAAGAGTCTCAACTGCTCCCGTCTGGAGCCAGTGAGATTATGGCATCCCCAATTGGGGTATGTTGTGAGGCTGAAGGTAGTGGGGAGGGGAAGGAGATAGGGAAGAGGAAGGTGGGGAAGTACCTGGCTATTCAGATCTGGTCACTAAACACGGCTAAAGCCATTTCAAGTAACTTTTCAATTCTGAACGGTGGTCTTACACCAGGGCGATACTGAGAGTATCTTCCATTCTGGAACGTGCCGCAAATTTACTATTTATTATTTTTTATTATTATTTTAAAAGAATACACGCCGGGATTCGATCCCGCGACCTTCGCAACGCGAGTCAAGAGCCTTACCGCAGGACTACGCCGGCCGTCTAATTATTACGCAGAGAAATTTTCGTTAGTAACAGATATAATATTATGCAGATTTTTTATGCTTACCATTTTTTCCAAATTGTTGACGTTTTAAAATTATACATATCATTTTCAAACGTTAACATAATTATGTGACTACAAAATTAGTTATTTGATTTACAAATATTACAAATTTTGATATAGAAATTTGACAGCAGTTGACAAGGTTGACTAGTTTTTTTTTTTATCTCAATCTGATTAAACATCGTTATCTTAAAAATATCCTTCTATATTTAAACTAACATTTAATAACATCATAATACACATTACTTTTACTGTCAATATCTAATATTTGTTGGCATAGGTATTTAACCACCCACCTTTTTTTAAATTTATTTCATTATTTGAAATGTTGTTCGAGTGGATTATTTTATGACTTCGCACAAACACGTTGTAAAAATTGCAATGGTCTGCCTTGCAATAATCGACTAATTCCATTTGCATTTACAATGAAATGGACGGTTTGCGTTGATGTGAATGGAAATGAATTATTATGATTGATGTTGTACAATATTTCAAACGCGGGAAGTGGTCGAATAAATATTAAAAGAATGGAGCATGTCGTCATGGTTTGTATTAAAATACAATTATCTTTAATTTCGACAAAAATGGATTGCAAACATTTTTCACAACCTGGAACCTTTGCCTAAAATTATTAGGCCTTCATAAAATTGAAGATAATTTCCACAAAATACTAGAAATTGCAAACAGAATCTTGAATTAATTTGAGTAGGTGATCAAGAAAAGATCGGTAAAAATCAAGAAAATCGATAAAATGTACGGTTTCCGATAAAAAAAATATGAAATTGTTTTATTTCTTGTATTTCATGTTTAAAAAATATATTTTATATGCGTAGTGAATGCAAGCAAATCGTTCCCAAACATCACGGATTTATACGCCATTGTAAATAAGATTAGGTTAGGATACTTTGTGTTGCATAAAAATGTGTATTTTTGTTGACTGCCACTTCACTCTCATGAGTTTTGATGAAAATCTTTCGTTGGAAATCGGATTTTCCGTAGGCCAACGTCCATGCTTGGTAGACATGAAGTTTTAGTTAAATTTTCGGTTTTTATTTTGCAATATTTTGCTTAACCTCTGAAGAGAGAGCATACCACAATACGACAGATTCGCAATGGCGTATTTGTCGTGCATGTATTTAGTTTTGTTACAAATCAAATTTTATTGTAAAAAGCGATAAAAATGGAATAAACGTTCGACATATGGTCATTCTTGACCAGGTCTTGGAGGCGGATTCATTTGCCCAACTACTGCGTGGCGAGTCGAATCGGGAGAAACTGGTTGATGAAGATCTTTTAACTTCTCCAGCCGGAATCTCGCGACCCATCGCCTTGCACCGCAATGAAAGGAATGGATTCATACGTCCGTCAATCCTGGACGCACTCACCCCTAGATTCCTAACTCTCTCATACGTTTTCATTCCCAGAACTTCCTTTCCCTAAAAAGACCTTCCACAAAAGTGACAAACGCCCCGTGGGAAATTTTTGCCTCAGTTATATGTATTTAATTAATTGTGTGGAGCCAATGTAAAAAATGCATAATAGAAGAAGATTACGTTGTTTAACCAATTGTGAAATAACATCACGATACTCGAGCATTTCACAAAATCATTAATTAAATACACATAATTAATTATATCAGGTTTATGTGGTGCATTTTACAATAATAATGATGATGCAGAAATCCTTCACAAATTACGTAGGCCACAACATTAGCAATTACCGAATCAGCGTGATGGCTGATGACGAAGTATTATAGGAAATGTTAGTCGACATCCTTTTGGTCAGTTATTTCTGCTGACCAATTTGTTCTAGGAGATACATATTTATTCTTCCAAGAATCTGAAAAGCAAACCTTGCACATTCGTTCATATAATTTTTGCATTAAAGTTATTTATAGAAGTGATCGCAATGAACAAATCAACATGCGCAATTGCCATGTTCGGTATTGATGCATAATTTATCAGAATTGAACAGAACAGAACGTTATTTTATTATGCGCACAGTTTAGTTGGATGAATTTCAAACAGTGTACAGATTTATATTAAGCTTGTAATTCATATTTTTATGCTGATCATTCATAATTTATGTTACGTATTTATCCGATCTAGTGAGAAGGTATTTCACCATCCTCCTCGTAGAATATCCATACGATAACTTATAATTTAGACTAATTAATCACGATTTATTTTATTGAAGAAGAAGATAACACTTATAATCTAAATGAAAATATGAAAGAAAACAAGACACAGAAAAACAGAAAAAAAAAACAATGGTCGCAACTGGGACTCGAACCCAGACCTCTCGTCTTACCGGGACGATTTATTTATTTAAAAAGTCTGAATTTGATGAACCTATGAGTACTGGCTATATACAGGATAAGTTAGCCTAGTTTTCTTTAATTATTAATATTCATTATCGTATGGATAAGCTTTCAGGAGGGTTGTGAAATAACCCCTGAAAATAATTCTAATAATGAAACAGGATAGTTGTAGCCTGATATGATGTGAAACTCTGGAAACTTGGCTAATGTGATAATGATTCGAGTGTTGTAACGTAGGAAAATTTGTCAGGGATGCATAGTGTACGGACGATAACAAAACGTTAACAAAGTATACGTATGCGAGAAAATTACGATCTGATGACTTCATTTAAAACAATTCAACGAAAGTTCTAAGTAAATGTTTGCCAAGTGTAAAGAAGTGACAAAACGTGTTCGCGATTAATGTCTTATATACACGCATAGTTGGAGGTGCACGGTGCGGAATACTAAAGGATATAGGTATTTATAGTTAAAGGTAATTATTTATATGTAATCGAAGATAAATACTGGAGGGCTCTAAATAAGTTAGTTACAGAAAGATTTATTGTTTGTGGCCCATAAACAACTGATGCAAAATGCCAAACGCACCTAAAATGCCTTCGACTGGGTAAAAGTATTTACAAATGATTAACAACCATTTCATAAAGTACATCGCGTCATTAAAATAAAACATATAACCTGCAGGTCACACTCCTACATTCCGAGTATTTCCGCTTTGCATTTAAATCCAAATATTTCATGAAGAAGAAGACACTAATAATCTAAACGAAAATATGAAAGAGAACAAGATACAGAAAAATAGAAAAAAATAACGATCGCAATTGGGACGTATATCCCAACGTGTCCCAGTTGCGATCGTTATCTTTTTCTAATTTTCTGTGTCTTGTTCTCTTTCATATTTTTGTTTAGATTATAAGTGTTATCTTCTTCTTCAATGATATATTAAATTAATGGTAATAACCTTCAAAAATTAAAAAAGAGAGTTGTTCTCATAAAAAAATGAAAAGGAATATTTTTTAACGTACCTATCCGAAAATTAAAGCTGTTTTTGAAAGGTAATGAAATACGCATTAAAATTCTATTTTTAAAAATAAACATATTTTTTTGATGCAGACATAAAAATGTTTTAAAAACGACTCACCGTTTTTTGACGTGATAACGTCAAAAAACGATGAGTCAATAAACCGATGAACGCCGGCTGCATGCACGAAAAAGCATGACTCATCGTCACGTTCCGCCTGAGCCGAGCGTACAAGCGAGAACGCGCGTAACAAGCGTTCGGCTTATGATGTATATATCTCTCTTCCACTCCATCGTTATTATATGACGTTATCACGTAAAATTATCGTCCGTAAACCGACTTTACAGACAACCTATTTTTTTTTAGCAAAGCTGACTGATAATGAAAAAAAAATACGCAAATATTTTATTATACAAATTTATTATAAACGTTATTGTCCTCTAACTTTTTGTCGTTCCATGAAAAAATTATTAATAAAAAATACACAAAGTTTTTTAAATTGTTTTCAAATTGCGATCGGAAACTTTGGTTTCATAGAAGTGTACATTTTAGTTCTTCTCTGGTAACTTTTCTCTTTGAATACAAAGCGTGGTGTTTTTTTCTTTCTAACGCCGTTTAGATCATACATCTAACAATGACAATAAGTAAGATACAACGATTTCTACGAGACCTGTATGAGCTTTGCCCAAAAGCAAATAAATCAGCCTGAGGGATGAAGTAGACCTACCTAGTACGAGTATCTACTCTCCTTAACTAAAGACCCCGCCCCTGACATCTCTCTTCCACAGATATACGAAGGATTATTGTTTTCTAGCCGATTTCGGACTTAACTTGATCTGAAATAACAAAATGTTCACATGAACTTTATCGCTTGAACATGTAGGCTGTCTCGTCTGGACGTTCGTATCATCTTAAAGTACAAACATTCGCATCTTGTGATTGTTATTATTGCAGTAGTTCTAGAATTTAGATTGATTTTGATTAGACCTTCAGCCTCTGAATCAAAACAGACGTAACTGCCTTCTCTTATCTCATCACAATGCAGACATCTTGTTACGTGGTAAAGTGATAACGTCACGTTATTACAAAGGAAGTACTGTTTGCACGAGTAAGTGCTAGGTACCGTACTCTAGTCCTGACATCATCACTTCCGCTTATCACGAAACAAAATTGAAATATTAAAAATCACCGCAAAAAAACAATCGTTTTATCCGCAAGGTTTTTTGGTTTTTCAATTCGGACAATGATGAATTAAAGCTTATTTAAAATGACTGGACGTACCACTAATGATTTTATAATGACGTGAAGTTGTGTTTACTTCTATTTCAAATGATTGGATAACATGATATCCTTGAATCATGGTGTTGCGTTGTTTCAAGAATTTAAATGATACACTGGAAATAACGAAAGTTTACAAAAACATCAATGGTCCACCATAGGTTCCATGCCAACTGAGAATAAAGTCAACTCAACACCTCCTTGAAAAGTCAATAAAAGCTATGAAAAAAATAATTTTAAATTAGCCGATAACCCTAACTTAACGTAATCTATTTAAACAATTTTTATATATATTTTTTATCACTCTAAATTACTTATCTGAGATGGTTCTGAGTTGGTTTCATTCCGAGTTGTTTCACCTCCACCATGTTTCACCTCCACCATCATAGGAAGAAGGCTCAGATATCTTGGAATCTAAGTACGCTGGGGAACCTAGAGAAATCCTCAAACATTCAATTAAAACCCCGATGCTAAGGGGGCCTTTTTCAATTTGGGAAGCGGGTACAGGTACCGCCGCCCTGGGAACCATTTATTGGATAACCAACATCTCTGCTATAGGTCACCACAAATCGCTAGTTTGGTGACTTAGCAGTGGTGCTCGGTTTCATGGGGTGCGGTCTGCTACCAACTGCGTGGCAGGCCAGATCGGAAGAGACTGGTTGAGGGAGAACTTTTGACTTCTCCAGCAGGGCTCTCTCGGAACATCACCTTGCATCGCAGTGCAAGGGATCTAATCATTCGTCCGTCACTCCTGGACACACTGACCCACAGATTTCTACCCACCCCTCATCCTTTTTTACTACCCAGAACATCCTCTCCTTCCTTTCCTAAAAAGACCCCCCACACAGCATCCCCAAAGATGACATAGACCCTGAGGGGAATCATTTTCTACAGGGCCTCCTGTGTCGAGCTAATGTTAGAAAAAGGGGACTGATGGTAATTTTTTTTTTTTTTTAAAGAAAGACGAACATTACCGAGTTACGAATAACCCAACAATGTTTGAAAATCTTCTACTACCACCACAGAAAGCCGAAAATGTTGCTTGTGTTGTGATGGAGGAGCCAGCCAAGGAATCGAATACGGGACGCCCGGGTGGGACCCAAACGCGATGCCCACTCAACCACTGACTGGTCAAATGAACATTTATAATCATGCATTTATAATTTTATTCATTGAAATAACTTTTAAAATAACTTTTGAAGGTTAGAGGAAGAAGTTAAGATTAAAAAATCAACAAACATAACAAGACATTTAAAAATAAAAAAGTAACGGAAATGGGAAAAATTAAAAACGCTTAGGTGTGAACGGTCTGAAGGGATTGTATGGAGAGCGTTATTTGGCGTGCTATGATCTTTTATATTTGATAGCTGAGTGTGAACCAGCTCTTAAACTTTTGACATATATTATGATTTTGATTGTAAAAATATATTTTAGTAATTGTTTAACTAGGAAAGATGGAGCGAAACCTACAAGTAACGTACAAGATATACGAGTATTTTTTTATTGTTCATCGTACCTCAACAAGAAAGTAGATGTATTCATTAAACCATACAACACTTTTTATTTCTTTCATAATGTTTTTTTGTATGTAATATCTGTTCAGGCTCATAAAGCAAGACACTCGTAAGAATACGTAACACGATACTAAGTCAAATTAATATACCGTGTAAACACAGACGTAGTCACCTGTGCATATATACAGCGTTCAAATCAACATTAAATAATGAATATTTAATTGCTTGTAGAATACAACACGTTTATACGTATAAAGTATCAAACGGTTATATATGTGTCGGTAAATAGACATATACCGTGGGTATGTAAGTATGCAAGAACCTACCCATATAAAATGGAGTCCATTCGTAGTTTTCAAATGATTCACATCTTTTTAATGTTATCATACTAATTGTGGCTTTTGTGTCTAATAACTAATCTCCTTTTAATCAATACCTCTGCAGCATGATGGAAATGAATTTTCCGTCTGAAATAGCTGCTTTGATCAGCAATTTCAGAAAAATGATTGTTGTTTATGAGTTTTTATTGCGCAACGCAAAGATTTTCCGAGAAGAAGAAATTATACGAAACGAAGGATTCCATGACAATTGATCCCCGGTCATCGTTGATTCCATGACAGTTGGCTCCCGACATATTAATGTACAATATGCAGTCGGTTTAGTGAAAATACGGTGTAATTTACGGTGTAACTGTCCCCAAAGGAGGATTATCGAATAAAAAAGTATCATTATCGCTACATATTATAAAACAAAGTCCTCCGCCGCGTCTGTTTGTCTGTCTGTTCGCGATAAACTCAAAACTACTGAATGGATTTTCATTCGGTTTTCACCAATAGACAGAGTCATTCATGAGGAAGGTTTAGGTATATAATTTGTCAAGGTTTTGTGTAAATTGGTTGAAATATATAATACATAAAGGAAAATGTCTGTATGTGGTGGACAAGCGGATGGTGTGGATTTGATTTTTATGCAAATTTACAGTTTTATGCCGAGGTTGGTGAAATTTTACACATGTGACCTTCAAAATAAAAGGAAGTTCATCGTCTACATTTGTTTTCTACAACTCTGAGTAAAGCCTGGGCATCGCCGGGGACTTCAGCTAATAAACATGTCGCCCAATGGTCGAAATTCGATCATAATTAATTTAATGCGTCTTGTTTTTTTAATTGATTTAATGTATTTTTTATGCAAAATTAAAAAAAATATTAGCATTCTGCACTCCTTCTCTATATAAACTATAAATATGCCAAATTTCGTACTCCTCAGTCCGCGCAATTTTCGTAAAAGGGGGTGCAAAGTTTTTGCTTCGCGTATTAATATACTGATGATGATATTCATACAAATTCATCAAAGATAAACTACTTTTGTATATACCGAATATGTTACAGTAAAATCCCGTAAATTGGTAAATCTTAGGATTTACCAACTCATTAAAAGTTGGTAAGTCTTAGAATTTACTGGAAAATCTTAAGATTTTCCGAAGTACGGGCTTTTACAGTAACATATCGAATAAGTGCAAAAAAAAAATCGACACTTAATAAATTCGTCTGATATCCATATTTGCTTATTATTAAGGGTCTACTATTCGTATTTCGACCGATTTCTTACATATCTCCCTTAAACATTTGAAGTTTTTAAGCTCTTAAAAAATATATATGTTATTTTTGAAGTTAAAATCTAGATACGTTCCACGCCGAAACGTAAATTATATGAAATTCCCTCGATAGAAAAAAATTGCAAAGTATGCGATGATAAGATACGTTCCACGAGATTTTTGCTCTATTTTAAACGAGTCATGTTTTATTAAGCTTTTTCGCAATTTTCGCTGCTATTCTACGACTTAAAACATTAGCGCGCTCTGTTCAACATTCGTAATTACATATCTCTCCATCTTCTTCTTTTTCAGCGCCGTGCGTTTCAAGAGTGCGGCCTTAAAGGTATTTTTGAAGTGGATTTTAGATTTGAAATTGGTAAATTATGCACAAAAACAAAATAATTTCTGGTAATCAAGTGTCGGGCCACCGAAACCAATGGATATGGAAAATCTGTAAGGGCCGAAGTGTTCTCGGCCTACCCCACAAAAAATCATCGCTTTATGGAATAGAATATATGTACACTGTACACATCTACCTATGAATATGTGGGAAGGTTTCATTATTGACTTTAATTTTTGCATTGTATTACGCTTAAGAGTCATTCCGCCCTTCGAGAACATAAAAGAACAGCTAATTAATATTCAATTATGCTACAAGTATAAATATTAAAACTAGATTTGCAAATAAAGACTCTTTTATAAGAATTATGTTTTGCGTGACGATAATCTAAGATCTTAGCTGACCACAGAGATGTCTTGTATTACTCCGCGAGTGAGTCAAACAGTTCGGATTAAAAATGTAAGATTGAATAATATGTGGGTACCGTCATAACCATTAATCATTTTGCTTGTTGGTTCTTTTTATTCACCGCTGCAAATAGGATTGTTTTGAGAATGATTGCAAATTGGACGTGTTTTAATGTAGAGAAAAACGCAAACCAAAACCGAGATTCGTGTCTGCAAATAATACTAAATGTGTGAATATATTTTTAATATTTCTCGAATAGCCTGTATCATCTCGGCGGTTGAACACAGCATAAGTAGGTCAGCGTTATTTAAGTTTAGATATTTAAAGAATTTTCCACAAAAAGATGTATTCCAAAAGTTTTCAAAGATGTAAAAGCAATTAAAAATAAATAAGGCATTTTAAATATGACGTTGCGAAATTCCGGTCGACGCGACGCGATCTTGTGTTCAACAGCTCGGCTGTGGAATGATTTGCCGACCTATAGATTACTTCCCTCTTTCAACATGGGTGTCTTCAAGACCCAGGTTCGATGCTTGATTTTCTCAAATAGACCCTCTTTACAAAGATGACGTACGCACTGAGGGAAATTAAAAGGGAGTTAAATAATTTCATTTTTATGTATTAGCTCCACATGGGAGGCCCTGAGGAAAAAAATCCCTAAGAGCCTAGGTCCTCTTTGGGGATACTGTGTGGAGGGTCTTTTATGGAAAGGAGGAGGAGAGGAAGTTCTGGGAAGGAAAAATGTATGAGGGGCGGGTATCTGGAAAAGACGAACATACGAATCCATCCCTCTCACTGTGGTGCAAGGCGATGGGTCGAGAGAGTCCGGCTGGGTTAGGTCTCCCTCAACCAACCTCTCCCTGCCACGCAGTAGGTGGGCAAACGCATTCGCCACCAAGATGTAGACAAAACTCACCCCATGAACCCGGGCACCCCGTCTAAGACACCAAACGTAGCGAACCACTTGTGGTGACCTATTGCAGGGGTGTTGGTTATCCAATAAATGGTTTCCGGGGCGGCGGTACTCACACCGGCCTCCCAAACTGAATTATATAATTGTACATCGTTGCAGTTGTTTTCTGCCATGCTTTGGTATGTAAAGAAATCGACGTAAGCATTTTATGTATATTATTTTATAAATTTATCTAGTGAAAGTATAACCTGCGACCGTACAATGACAAAAATATGACCTGTAGCCTGTAGGCATAGTTATTCGGTCCTCTGATTGCTCCGTTGTAACCTCTCCTTCTATTAAGTGCGCCGTTTATGAGAGAGTGGGAGAGGTTACAACGGAACTATCAGCGGTATGCCTTTATATGGTAGTATGTCGATTTCCATTGTTACGTACGTTTTTTCATAGAATCCCGAGTAATTTATTGTAGCACAGAATCTACCTACGCCACAACTGACATTAGCATTGAATGTAAATTCTCTCTGCCGTTGATTTGACGTTGAAAAGTCATTATTACAAAACTACATAGCTTTTAGATCACCAGGGAAAATAATAATAAATACATTGCAGCGCCGAATAAAGGCATTTCGGCTCATTCATTCAACGCTCAAAACATATTTATATTGTAAATGGTCACCTGATAACTCAACAAAGTGGCGCTTCATCATTCCTTAGAAAACTTATTAAAAGTGATGAAAAAAAGCTAGGTTAACTTTTTAGTTAGGTAAAGTTATAAAATGCCAATATGTATGCTACTTTGTTGATATGTCATGGAACCATTGCAAATAATATACAATACTGAATTTGTCTAATGTATGACATTTTCAAAATTGGAACTGATGTACTTAATAATACTGTGTGTTAAATTTATGTAGGTAATTATAAAAAAATGATCTCCAAATTCAGAACCATCTACTAATAATGTTTTTTTTTTATGTAGGAACAAAATTTCCAGATTTTATTTTTGCAGTTTTATGGGCTATAATAACTAGTACGTTTATTAGCGCAGACCAGTGAAAAATCACGGGATTATCAAAACTCTTAACGAATCAATTGCAATTTTGAAAATGGCAATTAAAATAATTTTCTGCCAAAAATATAATATCACACGTAAGTACTTTATCGCATATCTGAATTCTTCAAACAATCAGTTCCAATTTTGATAATGACTCCAAAATTTAAAGCGAATTTAAGAACATTGAACAAGATTTCACGGGGAAACGCACAGACAACCTTAATTAGTATCTATATTTTCATAACATATTACACATGCAGTAAGGTATATCACAAAAAAATTAATTAAAAAATGAACATAAATGATTTTTTAAAATTTAATTTAATAGTTTTTTAAACAATTTCATTATTAAGAACTTTAAATTTTTTTATTATTTTGACAGTGATTTTGGCTAAGGCCATTTTCAAACTGTGGTTATACCACTTTGAGACGACTTATTTATACAATTCGAAATTTCAATTTTGAAAGTGTCTAAATTGATTTATTACCACCGGTTGAATCGAGTTATTGAGAAAATAATTTTGACGGGATACTTTGAAATCTGATTTCTTCACATTAAATTTTAATGTGTTCTTAATTGTTTAATAATTGACGTGACTGCTATTGACGTATTGTTAAGGTTGTGTAAACATATTAAGAAGTGGGGAATAAATAATTTTCCTTAATTTAATAATTAGTGTTATATTAGGGTCAATCGTTCGTTTATTGATTTCTAATTATTCAAGTAAATGTAACCTAAGATTCAGAAAACAATAACATTAATCTTTACATATATAAAAATGAAATGTATAAATGTATGTATGCTATGCGTTGCTAAACCATTCATCCGATTGCGATGAAACTTAGAGGATTTGATGTGCACATGCCCGCGATTCTTACTATATACAATAGTGAGTTCTGACATAATGAAATTATGCTAACAGTTCATCTGATTGAGAGGAAACTTTGAGGATTTGATGCGTGCCTGCCAGCGATGGTTTCTATGTATATACTGGTGGGCTCTGGCGTTATGAAATTTTTATTAAAAAAAATGCAATAGATGGCACGCGAGATGTTTGAAAACTGAATGTACCGGGAATGAATGTATGGAATGCGGGAGGAGGGAGGGGAATTCGGGAGGGGGATTCGTGGAGGGGGGAGGTGAATCCGGGAGGGGGAGGGGAACTCAGGAGGGGGGAAAAGGGCGAGGGGAGTGGGGAATGGGGAGAGGGAAGGCGGAGAAGACGGAGTGGGAACGCGAGAAGAGAACGGGACGCGGGAGAGAAAGGAGAGGCGGAAGGGGAGCGGGACGAACGGGAAAGGACACGCAGGGAGAAACAATTTCTATTATTAAGTGGCATAGCAACGCATGCCGCGAACTCGTTAGAGGTGTATAAATTGACATGAAAATAAATAAGAGAAAACTTGAAGTTGGTCAAAGTAGGAACTAACGAACAAAATTTTTTCTACATTCAAAAAAATCTATACATGCGATTCCACTTGCTGAAAAGTTAAGCGTGTCAAGCTGTAGGTAACTTTATAAAAAGAATACCAAATTAGATTTAACGATCTTTCAGGTAAGGACTTTAAAGTGTTTACGAATTTTGAAACCTGTTTGCAAGATTGGCCGGTTCGCGAGAACAAATATTTAAAATTAAAAATAGAACAATGCAAAGACGGACGTGAGAAAAATCGTTCGTTTCGTTATTTGAATTTTAAAAAGTTGCCGCGGCCGTTCCAACTTTAACGTTTGTTTACATTTCTCGTCACGTGTTAAGTATTTCGTTTCGTTTGCATATCGCGACTCATTTTACCTACGTGAGAAGAGCGCGATTTTTTAAAAAAGATTGTTGAGGAATGTTCGTACAAGACAATGAACCTCAAAACGCTAGTTAGCTTTTTTTGCGTGAATACCTCATAAGAGTCCCAACTGCTCCCGTCTGGAGCCAGTGAAACTACGGCATCCCCAATTGGGGTATGTTGTGAGGCTGAATGTAGTGTGTAGGGAGAGGAGATGGGGAAGAAGCTGGGGACTATTCAGATCTGGTCACCAAACATAGCTAAAGCCATTTCAAGCAACGTTTCAATTCTGAATGGTGGTCTTCCACCAGGGTGATACTGAGAGTATCTTCCACTCTGGAACGTGCCGCAAAAATACTAAGTACATATTATTTTTAATTAATTAATTATGAAATAACATAAATTGTGAATTAAAAATTATTTGCCCACTCCGGGATTCGATCCCGCTACTTTCGGTTTGCTAGTCAAGAGCCGGCCATGCCGGCCGTCCGCACCACAAGCGACCAAATTCAATTCTTCAATTTGGGACAATTGGACAACCTACCATGGTCCGCTACCGTGACTTATTAGGGGTGCCCGTGTTTAAGAGGTGAGGTTTATTAGGTCTTGGCGGTTGATAACCTGGATACACTGAACCCAAGATTCCTACCCTCAGACCTTTTTCCTTCCAAGAACTTCTTTTTTTTTCCTTAAAAATACCCTCCTCACAGCATCTCCAATAATGACAAACGCCCTCAGGGAGATTCAATCGAAGATCTAAAAGAAATTCGATTACATACTAGTGGCGCCTTTTCACCTGATCTATTTCGTAAACCACAAATATGGAATAAATCAGTGAGAACTGGTTTTCCATGTCGTAGAACGTCCGATAAAAATAGAAATCCAATAATGAATCAATTTTAACTTTCGTTCTATTTTTTATAGAAACGCCGCCCAGTAAAGTAATATCGTAATATCTGTGGATACATGAAATTCAAAAACAGAACAGAAATAGAGCAAATACGAATGCGTGACAATCTTTCCATTTTCAAATGAAAATAAATCGTAGAATAGATCAATCAGGTACCAATCCAGCGTGTCACAGGAATCGCCCAGTGAGACAGGCAGGCATTAAAGAATCATTTGTACATTTTATCAAGATAAATAAAATTAAATAAAAATAATCATTTTCGGCTACTTCTGGGAGACAAGTTACCGGACAATTCAGAATCATGCAATTTCAACACCTCCTTTGAAAAGTCATTAAAGTGATGAAAAAAATGGTTTTTCAATAGATTACATTAGGTTAGGTTATGAGTTATTTTTCATTTTTATGTACCTATAACTTTTAACGATCTTTCAAAGGGGTGTTGAAATTGCATGATTCTGGAACCGATGACATATGTTCGTTATGGTTATAACATGTAATTAGCGAATTCAATTTAAAACATGGCAATCGATAGAAAAGTGTGTAGGTGGAACAGAGTTTATGTACAATAGATTTATTTGAGATTTTTAGATTATATTTTCACTTACAAAAGCACAATTGTCGAATTAATTTTCAGCTGATCATAATTTGTAAGAATCTCTTTTTTTACATGAGCTCCACACAGGAGGCCATGAGAAAAATAATTTCCCTCAGGGTCCATGATATCTTTGGGGATGCTGTGTGGAGGGTTTTTTAAGGAAAGGAAGGGAAGGAGAGTTCTGGGAAGGAAAAGGGTTTAAGGGGTGGGTAGGAATCTGGGGTTCAGTGTGTCCTGGTCATCCGCCTCCAAGACCAAGACAAACCGCACCCCACAAACCCGGGCACCCCTGCTAAATCACAAAACGTAGGAATCTAAAATCTATACCTTTCAAATGTAAAAAAAAAAAAAAATTTTGCTGATTAATCTGTACGTTATCCATACTATTGTTACGCTTTCATGCATAAAACAATAAAACGATTTTAAAAATTCTTTCACCAATAGAAAAATAAATTATATGCGAGGACTGTAGGCTGAATGGCGTTATGAAATTATAAATATTGATATATTATATTTATTATACGTTTTCTGTCGCTAACAAAAGTGAAACGTCAGAAAACGTCAAAAAACAAGTCGCTGTCGTGGAAACAATGTTTATATATTTAAATAAAAATGAATCTCTAAAATGTTTGTGCGCATAACTTTCGAACGACTGCACCAAATTCGATAATTTTTTTTTTCTTTGAGCTCTGGCATTATGAAATTTAGGTGGTACGCGAGCTGTTTGAAAACTGCATGTACCGGGAATGAATGTATGGTTTGCGGGAGGGGGTGGGGGGAGGAGGAAACTGTTGGGAGGAAGGGGGATAATTGATAAGTTAATAGTACACAACTGCTAACCCTATACAAATCGCAAGTGCGCCCCACGGTTGAATTTGGCAGCCACTTCTGGTCTGGAGCCCCAAAATACCTGAAAAAAAACCCTCGAGTCTGTGCAGAAACGGGCGGTCCGTTTGATAGATTCTCCTAATTTAACAAACGGATTGCAATCTTTAGAGCAGGTATTACAATGGAAGGTGCTCCGAGGAACTAGCGTCATTGATCCCCTCGGCACCGGTGCATGGTCGGGAAACACGCCAAACACGCGCTCAACATTTGTACACGGTTGACATTAGTCACGTGAGAACGGGTCGTTTCTACGACTCGTTCTTGAGTTCAACAGCTCGGCTGTGGAACGATTTGCCGGCTTTTGTGTTTCCTCCCTCCTACAACATGGGTCTCTTCAAGACCCATTTTCACTCCTTCCTCTCCTCAAAAACGTCCTCCACACAGCATCTTCAAAGATGAAATAGGCCCTGAGGGAAATTATTTTCCTCAAGGCCTCCTGTGTAGAGTTAATGTAAAAAAAAAAGTGCAAGCGTTACAGTAATTTCCCCCTAATACCATGCGAGCAAAGCCGCGGGTAAAAGCTAGGAATGTTATATTTTTGAATTTCCGTGAAATACCCCAAACTCACGAATTCGTAATTCACCTTACTAGAATTTGGTCGTTAACGTACAACTAGAGTCGTGTTTTATGCGCAAAGTTGGACGAGCAGAGGTCGAAATGATGACATCTGCGCGTGCAAACATTGTGGCATACGAGGCTTGCTTTATTTTAACGTTTCGTTTTGCCGGTCATTGCTTCTAGAAGTGAAAGGAAGTAATGTTCAGAGAAAGAAACGTTGCACAACGCATCAACAGAGCAGTCTCCACTTCAAAATTTACAACAAGGCATTTTGTTGTGCTAGAACAATTGGCTGTAACCTAGACATGTATAACAACAAGGCCCGCCGCAGCATGCAAAGTGTTGATTGGGATAAAGTTCTGATAAAAGACCTTTCTTCTTGTATACACGCGGTAGAAGTGAAATCATAAGAACACTAAAGAAGACATGAGTGGAGAGGCTACTTAGAACCGCACAAAGAGGAAACTGAAAGGCTACGAAGCACTGCACAAAGAGGAGGCCAATTATACTATCTCATTCTCTCGCAAACTAAATTCTATAGATGTATGTGTTTGTCTCTGAAAACTTGAAAAAGTTGTCGGACAGGGCTTTTAGGTACCTACACTGATATATACAATATTTTTATGTTTTTGGGGTGTACACGAATAAATCAGAACGCTTTGTGTGCGTGAAAAGGTCACATACAGCTGTCCGTGTGTGGGTTTTCCAAATTTACCCCCTGCTGTCCCCTACTGCTACTACGCTCCCTCGTCCCCCACCCCTCCATTACCCCTCTCCTGCATGACCTTTCCCATGCGTCACCTCTCTTCTCTCCCTTCCGTATTCCCATCCCCCTCCGTGCCGCTAAACTATATGAAATACACACATTTTTACTCAAGCTTAATTTCACATATTTAATGAAATTTTTATATAAAATTCATAACGCCGTATACATATAATATAGAAACCTTCGCGGGCGTGCGCACAACAACTCACCAAAGTTTCATAGCAATTGGATTAATGGTTTGCTAAATTTATTAAGTTTTGTGTGTAAAAGGCCGCGTAGCCATTCCTCATAATAAAGCATGCAAAAAACTCGAATAATAAATAGTCAAGTGCGTTTGGTTTGTTTTTGTACCGACTCAGGTTCAGGTGTTAGTGTTACGGCAGTCTTATCGCAATCACCTTATCAAAAAAGTTTAACAGTGTTTACAGTTTGGAAGAGGTTAGAATTCAAGGCTAAAGAGTTTTCTGTGCCTTAATAACGATCGTAAAAATGCTGTAATTTACAAGACGAAACTGTTTTAAAAATAAAGTTTACCACAATTTGTTAACAGAAGCATGATTGGAGTAAAGACGGGTTGTTGCACATAATTTGAACAATAATTCATCAACTATAAAAGTTAATAATCAAGTTATTATCTTTTATTAAGGAAGTCCTATTCAAGTACTGGAAAACAACCGACTCGTGATGAAATAAACTAAAATTCTGGAAACAACCGGTTCTTAAAAAAAAATGTTGTGCAAGGTGTCTGGGGGTAAAGTTAAACATCGGGAGGTGTTTCTACATTACGGTACAAGTAAAAAAGTCAAGTAATTTTTTTAGAAATTCCAACTTTTTTCTTCTATGCGTTTTCCATCTATTTCGAAAATGCCTTTTTCATAGAATCCAACCCTGTTAAAACAAAATTATGCAATTTAAAAAGAGATAAATCGTTATTTTTTTATTTTATTTTTTAATTTTTAATTAGCGACTATTTAAATAGTTGTACTTACAAAATATAAAGATGAATTTAATCTAAAAAAAATTGCATTTCTTAGTCCCCCTCACTAAAGGGTCCTGTGCCGAGGCAGAATATGATTATTTAAATGTATTCAATTTGTCTTCTATGTTTTTTTTAGTCTCCATTAGGGTTTTCTCATTTACCTCTCAACAATATTTTTATTCTTGATTTATATTCATTAGAATTTTTTTATTAATTTTATGTTTTGGGGAAGGATGTTATGAAGTTTTGTTGCAAAAATGTGTAGTTTCTTTGTCCGAATGTGGTTTTGTAACTTGGAATGTTTTTCATACCATTTTTATTCAATATAGTGTTATGCGTTCACGGTCTAGAAGAGAATTCAGTTTTTTTGGAAAGCTTTAATTATATATTTTTGGCATATATTCGGCTTATAATAGTGCGTAAAAATCATGGCGATGGCTATTTTATTGCAAGTTGGGATTGTGTTGACTGTAAGTACGCGATTTCTATCTTACAACTATCCCCTACCTACTCACAGCTTTCATATCTGATTTATGAGATAATTCAATTTCTAGAAAACATTGTTTTCGATAATAAAGTATTATAAATGAATGTGAGTGTTGACAGATGGCTATAACCAGTCGGCATCACGTTACCTGTAAGTGCAGTTGGAGGTTTGTGCGCGATTTCCATCTTGCCAACAATGCCTTATTCATAGAATCCATGGAAACAACATCATGAAGACCTCTCTCATTCTGGGCGGTGATGTCATGGCTGCGTCAGAAACCTACACTGTTACGTTATTGGTAATATTTCTTTAACCCACACAGCCGGCAACAAAACCCGTTCCATCCAACATGGCGGTTTCAGCCGGAGAAATAATAATAAGTGATATAAGGCCGCGGTGGGCGATTTCACCTTCCTGCGAGGTGTGTCACAAGACTGTCTGCAGCTTTTCTCCGACAGATGTTCGCTTTTTCTCCATTTTCCCCGACTTCAGAGAGATTTCCCGCGGTTTCCATGGCACTTTTGAAATCAGAACACCTTCAGCTTTTTATTGGCTTTTCAATGAAACTATATTATGTGTTGCCATCTTGCAGAAGTCAAATAATATTATTACCGCGGTTTCATGGCACTTTTGAAATCAGAACGCTTCTCTTGGCTTTTTAATGAAATTATATTACGTGTTGCCATTTTTGCAGAAGTGAAAATAATATTATTGTCATTCTTCAAGTTCCTACCTACTGCACTCTTATATTGCTGCAATTTTTTCGGAGTGACTTGAAAAAACTTGAACAAGTATTTTCACCATCACAATACACTTGTTTACCAATAAATTAACGACATACTCGTCGCTTAAAAGGCATGCATAACTTTAAGATGCTGGATGCTGGCTCCGGACTACTAAATACCAAATAAAGTATTAACTTTAATGGAAATAAACAGCTCCGATACAATATAAGATAAACAAGAATAATAACATTTTAATGCAACTTCGATAAAATTTTCCACCATTTGTTCTCATATCAACGATTTTAGTCGTAATGCACCAACTAATCCGATAATAATATTATGATATCGGCACCCGAAAGCAAAGATTACGTGGATTATTTTAAATCAAAACTTTTTACGATGTATTAATAATGTTTATTTACTGTTGGTTACGATAAAATGAAATAAAATCATCTTTTATCAAATAAAACATAAGCGGAAAAGCAACCGGACCGGGTCAGTTTCGATTTTTCGTAGCTTTCGAAGCGAAGTACTTGCACATTTGACCGCTAGATGCTGCTGTACGCTAATTGGGAAGTTTGGAACGTTATAAAAATATTTAAAAATCAATCAATTGAAAAAGGTTAACCAACTTGACTAAACAATTTTACAATAAAGAGAAAATTTTATGTTTAAAACCCAAAGCATTTTTACGTTGAACTTTCTGATGAAAACAATTATTTCGGCTCTTTAATATAGGCAAATTACATAAAACGCTTTTACAGTAAAACTTATTGGCCAGTATTTTGTTATCATTTAAAAATAAGATTATTAACTTGTCTTTTTTGTAACCTACAGAGCTCTTGATGTGATAAGATATCGAATTTTAAAGTATGCACAAACATGCAATAATTCAATTTATATATTTATATTGGCGATAAATAAAGAATTACTGAAAAATACTGATAAAAATACCGTCTCGTTGCGGGTCAAAATGATAACAAAAAACAGAAAGGTCACCAGACAACATTCGTTAAAGAAATAAAATACAAAACAATTTAATTTTTTGAAAAAAGATTAATGAGCAAAAACTATGCAGAAGGTTAATTTCTTAGGAAAAAATTAAACGGTATAAACTTGCATTTATATTTTTAAAATGGATTGTAAAAATAAAGACATCCATTTAAATTTAACGATTAGAAATGAATGCTTCTCTAATGAATTTGATCGGCGGGTTTTTAATTCGTAGAGTGGAGGCTTCGAACATTTATTGCTATAATAACCTGCGTCTATAAATCTGGTAACGGGTTGGCATAATATCGTAAAAAGTGTTTAAAGAGTGCTGGTACCTACCCTGCTGTCTGGCAGTGAGGTCTGGAATTGGCAAAGGAAGGATAAAAGTAGATTAAATGCTGTAGAAATGAGATCCCTGAGACGTATGACTGGTGAAACCATACATGATCGTACGAGAAATGCGATGATTCGCAAAAAATACAAGGCTGATGTAAGTGTAATGAGTAGGATTGAGAAAGGGACTCTCAGATGGTTTGGGCACGTAAAGTGAATAAACGAAGAAAGTGTAAGTAGAATACATGACGCAAATGTGAAAGGTAGAAGAAGTTGAAGACGCCCGAGGAAGACATGGCACGATCAAGTGAATCAGATACTTGAGTCGGACAATGTCAAAAGCCAGAATAATAGACGAGTATGTATGAGACGATGTGAATGAGGTAAAGAATTGTTTGGCGGTCCGTCCTCTCTGCATACTCCTGCGGGAAACGGCGATTAGTAGTTAGGTAAGATTGGCTTGATTAGGTTATCGTTAGTTAGTTAGTTCAATAAGTTAATATTTCCAGCGTGTGGCGGCAACCTAAAGAAAAAAACATCTTCATTAACATCGGCCTTAGAGTTAATTTGCAGATTTTCATTGTAAACCACCTTATAAAGTATTTTTAATCAAAATAATAGTTTGCATTAGCCTACACGAACATACATAGAATTCAATGTCAATTAGGAAAACCTACCAAAGCACCCACTCCCTCTTTATTTTATGGTTTAATCGTGATCTGCGTTAGACCGTATCTATTCAGAATTCTTGCATTCATATCTGGAGTCTACCTTTGCCAACATCTTATTTCATAATACAGGTCATGAATTGAAGTTAGAGCCGGGCTACACTCAGCATCGCCATAAACATCTTAGAAACCGGTGTCTTAATTGCCATCATACACTGCCCAACTATTCTTATTGTTAAATATTAACTGAAAAGTATACCATCCGCTTTGGGAACGAGATATTCAAGTTTCCTGTTTGGACGGCAGCCCGAAGCCAAAACACGGAAATCAAAATGCCAAAAATATTTACGTTGGGTGGCAAAGACCTCTCGCTTCCTCGCTGTTGAAGATGAACGAAGAGATGTATGCACATTTTAAATTTCATCTGTATTTTAGCAACAATATAATAAGAATGTATTCTTAGTCTTGAGGCTACAATGGTTCACCTTTTTCATTAATTGTATTCATCATTTACCGCTTTCGAAAAATAACATCAGCTGGAAAATAACTTAAAACTGATAGTGCAGCCACGTGTAGTGCAGTTTTATCTAAATAAAATTGCCGTATCTCTCAAGATGATCAAATTAGTGCATAAATATTTCAGTGGAAAAGTGAATTGCATTTTGTATCAAGTACTTATACTAATGTCGTGTTTAATGAGCAATGTTGATTTAATCCTCACTTTAAAGTTAAAATAAACTCCAAGCACATTATTTTGTGACGTTATTATTACAGGACAATAGATATAACATCAATTTCCTAACACAGGAATAACAGCCAAAAATCGGAGATATTCTAAAAATAATATATTGTTTTCTCTTATTGGATCTTAAAACGCAATATCTACTGTTTTCCTGCACGAAAATCTGCTTAAAAACAATACAAATAAGCTACCACTACCCGAATTGAAAAAATATGTGTTATTTTTGAAGATAATATCTATACAAACCCTACGCCGAAATGCAAATTATATGAAATTCTCTCGATAGAAAAAAATCGCAAAGTATGCTCCAAAATTTTTTATTTTCAAACCTGTCTCTATTATTTAACAAGTTATACGTATGAAAAAATTCACATACAGTGTTTCTTTAAACGTTGTTTTAGACAACCCCACGAGATTTTGGCTCTATTCTAAACGAGTCTTGTTTTATTAAACATTTTCACAATTTTCGCTTCAATTTTATTAAAAAATATATATATTTTTATAAAAAATATATATATTTTTCGAAATACAAGCGCTTTCTCTCCAACATTCGTAATTACATATCTCTCCATCTCTTCTTTTCTAACTCGGGTATGGCGCTGTAAGAAAATATTTTCATTCAGTTTTCTATATAAATACTGTACTACGCCATTAAACTAAAATTACATTACGATGGTGAAAATAGAAGGGAAAATCATTTGCATTATTTATCCACGTTTACGAGCGTCACAATAAAACTCATCATTTATCTTCTATACAACACCAAACGTTCCACATATTCTTAAAATTTATATGTCCAAATTTGTAGTAAAACTATCAAAGTAAGGTTATCTTGATCAATTTTCTCTCATTCTGAATAAGAGCGCGTGGGACGATCGTGTACAGTCATTAAGGTCCATTTGGTTCAAAACTTCCTACGTTAAAACACGTGTCATCAAAATATTTCAGAATTTTTTAAAGGATTATGTAGGGCGTTGAAAATATCTCAATTCAAATCAATATTGATTCATTCTTACACAGAGTAGTTTCCAAAATCATTTCCACAAAGTAGGCGAGAATAGTTAATTTTTGCGTGTATTGTATCTAGAACTTCCATATTCATCTAAAAATAGCAGCATTTTTTGGCTCAAAGTGATCAGACTAACTAACCTACAAGATGTAGATCGGCGAACTCTCGAAGTGTTCTCAGACTAAAGAAATCACAGACAAGAATAATGACTCGAGAGCAATTTGAATGTCAAATACCAAACCGGTAAACGCCTCAGATTTTTAGTGCAGCCAGACTTAGACAAATGAAATTTTAAATGCCAATACAAATAGTAAAAATCTGAAAACAGAGTAAGTTTACGGCGTTTAAAATAAAACAAGGGCACAACACAATATATGTTTGATCTTTAATCCAGTAAATTTTTGATATTTCTCGACATTTGCTACCCACTTTAATTTTTTTTTTAGTTGGTTACCACCCGGCTTCGTTCAAATCTCAACACTCTTCCTAATTAAAATTATAAAGTAATAGCTGGTTCCCGGCATGCGTTGCTACGCCATTCAACGAAATAAATTGACTCTCCCTTCTTATCCTTTCCCGTGCGTCCGTGTTCCCTTCCACCTTCCCCGCCTTCCACTTCCACGTCTCTTCCCTCTCTACGAACCCCACCTTCCCCCTAACTTTCCTCCCTCCTGCAAAAATATATGAAATATACACATTTTCATTTATACAAATTTCATAACGCCAGAGCTTAGCATTATATACAGCCTATGTTACTCGCTGATAATGCAGCTTTCTATTGGTGAAAGAATTTTTAAAATCGGTTTAGTGGTTTAGGCGTGAAAGCGTAACAAGCAAACAATCAAATATTTCCTCTTTATAATATTATTATAGTATAGATATGAAAAAAAGATACGTGTGTTGTCTAATTTTTTGAGAATTAGATGAATATTTCAAAGTTTCATAGCTAAAATTAAAGGCCTTGTCATCGAAATTTGCTAAATAATCATGCTAATTTGAAGACATCAGAGCTCACCTTTCACCAGTTTTTTTTTTAGTTATACACAAACAGATTTCCGCTTAAAGTAAAGATTGATACGATTTCTTAAGCGTACAAATAATATAATATATGAAACAATTATAGTAAACTGCGATGAAATAAGCACGGCTATAAAATAGAACCCGTTGGGAAATTGTACTCCGAATTCCAAGGCCTAGCGACTATGGCTTAATCGGGTCATAATAACACAGCACAGCTTTAAGCAGGTCAAATCTGCCGAAAGGCCTCGTCGTTCCAATATCAGATAAACCAAGAAATTTGGAATATTTCCTAAGACTTGTACGAACGCTGGAACTGTTGTTTTGCTTTTCTTTGAAAAAAACACAAATATTTTTTTTTAAACTAACAAGTTTTAATACCTTGCCATAATATCGGAAAATTATAAAGCTAATCACATAGCTTCTTAAAGTAATTTATTTGAACAGCTTTTTCAAAAGCTTATTACAAAAATGATTTAAAATAGTTATGTTGTCCTAGAAATGACCGCCAGAAAAATTCCTTGTAAATTCATGATTCCAGAGTTCACCGTTCGAGAATTGCTAACCGTCTGTTTTTATGAATACAAATAAATGTTACACGTTGTAATGACGTTGACAAATTCAAACACAAAAGATCAACGACTTCAATTGGCAATTGAAAGGCTATCAAAATAAGTAAGAGCCCATCCCCAGATATCAAAACATGAGCTCATCGATTCCAATAAATTTAGGCTTTCAACACTCGACAAATAATATTTTTCACCATCGTAAATATTATCCAAGAAATGAGCTGTGAACACAATGCAGAATAAACAAAACCGCAAATGCCTGAAAGCAAATGTTTATTTTATTCAAAACTCGAGAAATCGACAAATGATTCACGATACCATTTAAAAAACATATGGTTGTATTTCGACAGGCCTTCTTTAACTGAAATGCCAACAAACAATGAACCTCCATCAAGGTGGACCCCAAATAGCTCAAACAAAGATAAAAAAGAATTCTTTAATGCTTTGGTTTGAAAGGTTCATTTTTGGTCAACATGTAAAATACGCGACAACTTTTTGATATAATCACCTGTTTGTTTGTCACGTTTTGTTTAGCGTTTATTTATCTGTGTAAAATTGAACTATATTTAATCAGAGGCCAAGTTCAACAAACAGGTCAATTCTATTTAGTCATCACAGTAAATATATCGTGTATCATGTTCAGAAATATTTCATTACGCATTTACGATAAATCTAACAACTTCTGAATATTATCAATAATGAACATACGTTTATCTGCAAATATGTCACTTTCAAAATTAGGTTAATTATTAACAAATAATACTACTGACAGCGTACATAAAATAAGCATATTCATTTTTGAAGTTTGTAGAGATATTTAATTTTTGTGTTAAATTTTTAAAGATGTTTTTAAATTGCCCACTGCTTTGTCGTTCTGTTTTTTTAAATGTGAATACCTCACAAGAGTCCCTGCTGTCTGGAGCCAGTGAGACTATGGCATCCCCAATTGGTGTATGTTGTGAGGCTGAAGGTTATGTAGGAAGGGGACGGGAAGAGGAAGGTGGGGAAGTAATCGGCTTATTAGATTTCTGGTCACCAAACACGGCTAAGGCCATTTCAAGCAACGTTTCAATTCTGAATGGTGGTCTTACACCAGGACGACACTGAGGGTATTTTCCACAACCATATTAAGTATACCTTATTTTTAATGAATTAATTGTGAAATAACACAAATTAATCAAATCAAATTTATTTGCGCCTCGACCACGGAGGCCGCCTACTGCTTCACTGTCGTTTGTTGGTATTATATGTTTATATATCGAACGTTTATATTCATCAAATTATTACAGATTTGTTGTTAAAAACAAATTTAAACCATTGCAGTGCCCCCTTTTTCAACACACTTACTTACAATTATTTTGTACTAAGGTACAAGATATAGAGTACAAAATACATAAGAAACATGAAATCATTTAATCGTGCATAAATGTACTGTAAGGAATTCTAAAATTCCTAACATTATTATATTTAAGCAGGTGAATAAGACCAGAAGAGGTAAAACAATACTTCAGCAAATCTGAGTAAAATATTATTATACCCAAGTATGTTGACCTTAATTTGGCAACCAGTTTTCTTTCCCCTGTGCGGATTAATTCCGGCAGGTTGTACCCAAAGAAATTGACCTCTTATATTAAAACAGATTGGATCTGTAACCATTCGGGAGCTATTTTTGAAAAAAATGCGGCTAGCTTTGGTAAACAACGTGAAATCAGACTATGTTTGATTTGAATCTGAAATAAGGTGTAAAATATAATGTTTGTTAAAAAAAATATACCGATTTGATCAACATTGTCAAGGAAAGAAGGTATTACAATGGTAGAAAATAATTTCCATCGGCCTGTTTTCGTTATTAAGGTGATCCAATAGTCCAGGGAAAAATCGAAATCGGAATTCACGCCCCTTAGTGGGAGGAGTTTAAAAATACTTGAGAAAAAGCTTTTGGAAAGCTTGGAAAAGGTATTTGAGAATTTTTTTCACAGGTTGATTTTGTAAAGGCCCGTAAAAAAAATTAACTCCTTTTTTGCGCAATGTTTACAGTAATAAAACGCAAATTTAAAATTGATTTCACGGAACCAAGCGACGCAGAGCCTAACGTCTGTACCCCGCTCCGGCCAGGGATGGAATGACAGAAGATGGGTGTGCCATGTCAGTAGTTCTTCGGTGGACGGCATAGGGTTCACTTTGAAAATCCAAATTCGTCGACTGCCGGCCGCGTTGTGAAATACAACGCGAAAATGCATATTTTATTTTATTTTGTAAATACCGGGCGTAAATATTATTTTTTTGCAAGTATCATAAAATAAACTAAATTTGCTACATTAAACAATAAAACCATATCCGAAAAATGGTTTATAAGTAGGAGAGTTTGCACTTGAAAGTGTTTTTTTTATAGACCTACTACTTTATTTTTTTCTAGGCTTATTAAAAGACTTGAAAAAAATGACCAATATTCTTAAGGGCCAAGATATGTTTTACACGCGGTATTTAATTGAAGCATCTATAATACTTCTAAGCGATCAAATTTTCAAAACAAAAACATATGATTTTGCATTATTTAGTATGGCTTCATCTTAATAATGTCAGGTTGTACTTTCGTATTATTTTAATCCCACGATCAGAAGGTGACTTTATTGCTTCCCCGTTTAAATTGAATCTTTAGAAACTTCTCGTTCGGTTTAACGACAAACCGCCTTTGCAATTTGGGCCAACGCGTTGTCCATGTAAGGGAAGGCGAGATTGGATTGGCTCAGACTGGCGACTTGGCGTTATCTGTTTATGGTCCACAAGTCAATTGGCCGCCATCTTACTTAATTCTTCAATGCATCTACCATTCATTTCAATCAACTAATAAAACTGCATAAAAATAGCACACGCCAATTATTGTAAATCACGCCTCGTGCGTCTGGGACCTAAGGCCTGGGCGGGTCGCGATTTTAATTGCGAAACTTATCTTAAATACTCATATCTACACGAATTATAATATATTTTTTAATATTTAATAACTGGTTAAAATAAACTTTATTTACTCGCTTTATTATTTCTGTATTCTGGTTTGGTTCATTTAGAGTAGGAGTATGAGAACGAATCTTCTGTCAAACTGAAAGGTGTTGTGTCGAATCATTCATTCCGAATATTCTGGTTTATTTTTAACTAGCAGACCCGGCCACACGTTGCTGTGGCTATCGAAACACAACGCCATTACCTAAAATTTATAACCAACGCCTTCTGTTAATTTGTATGCATATCAAATCCACAACGCCCGCTTGCTAGCCCGCTGCCCGCTGCCTGAATTGAATCTTTGAATCTTTGAATTTCTCGGCCTTTCTCTATTGTATTGTGCATGTTTTATACGTATAAACCTTCCTCTTGAATCACTCTATCTATTGGTGAAAACCGCATGAAAATCCGTTGCGTATTTTAAAAGATCTAAGCGTACAGACAGCGGGAGCGACTTTTTATACTATGTAAAGATGTGATAAAGAAATGACGGATTTTCCAAAAATCTCAAGGTTAAATCCTCATTTATCGGAGTATTGATAAAATAAATAAAGCCCTACCTATTTATTATATTTATTCCTACTGTACGTACAGGGTGTTCAGGAATGTACTTGACTTGCTTTAACCAGCGATTAATGGCAATATTTGGAGTAAAAAATGTAAATGAAATTTTGATATTCGGCGACATTTTTTTTTCAACTAAAAACATTAAAAAAATCAGTAGATTAGGATCGGTGAAAGAAGAAAGTTTTTTTGTTTGGTTTTGAAGAAAACAAAAATGAAAACGGTCACCGGAGACCAAAATTTCACGGACTTTTTTTTTCTCCAAACGACGTCACGGATCACGGATTAAAGTAAGTCAAGAACGTTCTGTAACACCCTGTATTCATTCGTAAACAAATAATAAATAAATCATTTTGCAGCTCGGTATGACATATCTATCATGATCCAAAGAGCTTAAAAAAATTATCACTAAAAAATTAAGAAAAATTTCCATAATTCAATATTATTCATTCCAAATCACTGCGAACTAAGTAGGTACCTATTTTCTGCGGAATGTATGAGAATTTTCTAGAAAGGGAGTTTTTTTTAAGCAGGACATTTTTTTCCAAAAGCAGAATTTTAATCATTTTGCATTTGGAAGTCTGCATATTTATGCACTGTTGATTTAAAGTAATAGTGAATTAGAGCCACTTTAAGTTGAATATTATTTGAAGTGCAAATAAAGCAGGCTCGCCACGCCAAAAGCTTCACAAGATCTGTCTTCTGCGTTGTGTTTGTGCCTCCTCGATTGAAGACACGGTCCAGCAGTAACATTCCTGATTTATTGCAGCATCCTTAAGTGACTGGGATGAGTGTGGGCGGATTGGGAGTCGTTCTTGACTCAACAATCAGCAGTCGGACATGTTTAAAATTATGAATATAATTATATTCTTGAAGATTATCGAAGGAATTTTCCTGTATGTTTTAGGGCAGCACAGTGTGCATAGAAATACTAATAAAGCTAGGTACGTAGGTCATTTTAGAGAAATTTACATACACAAATGCACTCAAGAAACTGCCATTTGCCAGCAATGTATTTTACGTTCGATTCGCGAAGGAAAAATTCGTTTAAGTTCACTCTTTTTGAACGAAAAAAAAATTTGAAAAAAGCTTCACAAATCATGATGAAAATGTCTGTTCACCGTTATTGAGATTTAGAGAGCCACTTAAAATGTTGTATTCTTCTTATGTTCGCAGTCATCTTGAATTTGCTTCTCCAATTTGGAACCCTCAATATAGTATTTACGTAAAGCGCGTTGAAGCCACCCAAAAAAAATGTATCCATCATTTAAATTTTAAGATAAATATTGGTACTCATGACGTAAACAGCTCGACCGGCCATTATGGACTGAAGCCATTATAATCCGCAGATATAATCTCCATAAAAGTATTAATGGCTTTATTGATTGGTCGCCGCTCTTTTCTGAGATTTATTCCAAAGCGTTAGAAATAGAGAAAAATTACATTTTCATCTTCATAAATGTGCGTGTAATTTAAAAACATTTATAAAATGTATCTTAGCTAACATTAAATAATTTTAAATGTCGTATTGATGGTATATACATTATCGTGTTGTTTCTATGAATCCTGTCCATTTAGTTGCACGCCATTCATTTTATAAACACGTGTTCAGTTTAGTTGTAGGTGTATCTCATATTAGTGATTACTGCTTTTGTTAGTGTAGTGGGGATAAATTTAATATTTCTATACAACATGTTTTGAAATTTATTACATCATAATATTATAAATACGAAACTGCGTGTGTTTGTTTGTTACGCTTTCACGCAAAAACCAATAACCGATTTTAAAAATTCTTTCACCAATAGAAAGCTACATTATATGCGATTAATATAGGCTGTATATAATGGTAAGCTCTGGCGTTATGAAATTATAAATATTAACACATTATATTTATTATACGTTTTCTGTGGCTAACAAAAGTGAGTTAATGCTAACGTCAGAAAACAAATCGTTGTCGTGGAAGCGATGTTGATATATTTGCGGGAAATCGTAGTTAATATCTATCTACCTTTATATAAATAAAAATGAATCTTCGAAATGTTTGTACGCGCATAACTTCCGAACGACTGTACCAAATTGTATATATATTTTTTTTTTTACTACTGGTGAGCTCTGGCATTATGAAATTTAGGTGGCACGCAAGCTGTTTGAAAACTGAATGTACCGGGAATAAATATACGGAACGCGGGAGGGGTGAGGGGAGAGTGAGGAGGGGGGAGGCGGGGATAATTGATAAGTGCAAGCGCTACAGTAATTTCTCCTTAATACCATGCGAGCGAAGCCGCGGGTAAAAGCTAGTAGTTTATAAGTTACCTTATATATTGTCATCTATTTGTGTTTTTACATCTTACTTTACTTTTTATTCATTATGTACATTTTTTGTATTTTTTGTAAATATTTTAACGCACGGGTACCTGTATTGTTTATAAGTTTATTATATTTAAAAAAATCTGTTGATTTTTCAAAATAAATATGATTTGAACATATTGTCCAAGATGGAATAGAACAACATTGCAAGGTTTTTTACAGGAAATTCGTTGGTATTAAAATTGAAAGACACCGCTGCCAACAAATTACGTTTCAATCCGGATTTTACAGCAATTAAAAACACTCCCTCTTACCTCGTCGCTGTTGGTAATTAATATCGTTCATATCACAACCGCAAGACCTTTCAATTCAATCATGTTACTACTGCAATAGCATGTAAATTACACCACCCAAATAAATGATTACGCGGGAAAACTACTCCAAATTCGGTTCGTTTAGATTACCTTCCATCAAAATGTTTAACGTAGGATTTTCTGCCAATGTTGGAACTAGGTTAGAACTAGTTAGTGGGTAAAGGTGAGTCCATTGTGAACTTTACTAGGTCACCACTCTGCAGCTGGAGGTTAAACAAAGCTGATTTTATAAACTGTTCCCTCGTCTGATATAAGCAATCAAGGCAGTACAAATTCAATATCGAATGGTAAATCGCGCAGATTTGGAAAATGAAAACCATTTTAAACTTGTTGCTAATATAAAATAAATAAAAATGAGTGTGTTTATTTGCTTTTTTAAAAAGTTTTTTAATCATTACAAAAACTCTTACGAAACTGTCAAAAATGTCACAATTTGAGAATGATTGGAAACCATCGATTGTTTGATCAAAATTCAATTTTCGAATAAACCCTTTAAATGAATGAATTCAATTGAAGTACTCACCTACGATACTAACCAAATGCGAATATTTTGAATCTTATCAAGAAATATAGGTATTTTAAATAGGTAGCTGTGGTAGGCAACAATTTTGATGATTGTTCATATAATATACAAAAATGAATGTTTGCAATTTATGAAAAATAAAATTTGTATAAAAAAAATTGCAAGAGGTGAACGCGGGAGAGGGGAGGTGAATGCGAGAGGGGGGTTCGCGGGACGGGGGAGCGGGAGAGGGGAGAGGGAAGGCGGGGAAGGTAGAGGGGGAACGCGTGATGGGAAGGGATAAGGGGGGGGGGATAAAAATATCGGGTACAAAATTTCATGTTAATTAATCAATTAAATTGGTTGATAGGTGTCTTGTAATTAGTTAGTTTTAATCATGCACGAGTCACTACACATCGTAACGATTATAATTTGTTTGTTTATACGTATTGAAGCAAGAAGAAAGACTGCATGAAATTTGCACAATTTTTTTTAATCTAGCCTTTGCTATCATGCGCAATGAGCAATGAGTCAAATTAAATAGGAAAAAACTAAGACGAGGCGCAAAATTCTTCAATTAATATTTTTTAATTAAACATTTGAGAAAAGCAAGTTAGTAAACTTAGTTGGTCACTTTCAATATTATACATAGGATTATGTTTCAAATTTATTTAGTTTATTTAGTGCTTACAGCCCTACGAGTGTACAACTTTACAAGAATTTGTAAAGTTGTACACTCGTAATTTGCAAATTATTATATTCTTTATCATATTATTAATCTCGTGCACCAGTTTGGATGTACATACTAGTACTTATTTCAAGGTAGGCAAAAGCCACGACGAAAACAATAATTATTCACGACATGCTTGCATAAAATTTAATTGAATTCCGTCATTAACTTTCATGAAATTTGCATTTGAATCAATATTCATAATACTCCGCCCCGGCAACCATTTATTGGATAACCAACATCCCTGCCATAGAGATCACCCCAAGTGGTTCGCTACGTTTGGTGATTCAGCATCGGTGCCCGGGTTCATGGGGTGAGGTTTGTCTAGATCTCGGCGGTAATGTGTATGCCACCTACTGCGTGGCGGGCCAGATCAGGAAGGATTGGTTTAGGGAGACCTCATCTAGATCGCTCCAGGCGGACCCTTTCGACCTTTCGGCTCTTGGCACCGCTGTGGAAGGGATGGATTCATGCGTCCGTCAATCCCGAATACATTGACCCCCAAATTCCTACCCACCCTTCATACCTTTTTTTCCCCCAGAACCTCCTTTTCTTCCTTTCCCTAAAAAGACTCCCCACACTTCCAAAAAAGCTTCAAAGTTAGCAAAGCTTTCCCAAAGATGACGTAGGTCCTGTGTGATATTTTCCTCAGGGCCTCCTAGGTGGAGCCAATGTAAAAAAAAATTAACCCGAACTAAAACAAAGTCAAATAATGAATAAAGAAAAAAAATCGAGTGCGGTTCACACGCGGTAGAAGCGAAACTTTACCAAAACAATCCCAACCAATAGGAGCCTCGAAAATGTGGTCATCATCAAAGGCCAATGAGCGCAGACCTAGCGTCATTTACGTTTCATATCTGAACCAATAGGAGCCTTCAAAAGTGACATCATAATCAAAGCAACCAATGAATGCAGTTTGATGTTTCGTAGGTGCTGTAATGCGTCATTTCCCTTTCATCCGAATTTAAAATAACAACGGGGCTAAAGAAGTTTCACTTCAAAAAAACAAAAGGATTTGCATGGACTAGTAGCAACCGCAAACCGTACAATGCATCGTAAAATGATCATTTTACTAGATTGCTATATTATTGAATAATGACATCAACACATGCAAGTCTGATGCATTTTTTACATGACATCTTCCACTGCTTGGAATATAACTAATCATTTTGCTGATAAGTGCAGCACCTAGATCACGGCACGGAGTACGTGGAAAAAATAGCTCGAGCGTTTCAATTCGTAAAAGCTGTTTAGGCACGATCGATCGGATCGATTGTATGGATATTTCTCACGTATGCTGATTAACCGATCAAGAAGAGCTTCTTGCACAATGTCTATGTTTAGTCATGTGTGGTGTGTGGTGGCGACCTGTTTTTATAGCGATCTGAATACAGATGACTTATAATAATTATTATTCGTCTCTCGAGAGAATCTCGGAGGTGACACACTGTAAGTGATTCTGATTGTAGGGGAATCATAGCTTCAATTGTAACCAATCCGACATGTCAGCAATAAAAGTAATTGATAAGGTTGCAACAGGATTTATTAAGATTGAGATGATATGCGCGACAAATTATTTTTAGAGTCTGACGTTGAAGGCCACCAAACAATCACGTTTTTAACCCGTAAGATGATGCACCACGTCGTGTAAAATTCGGGATCAGCTGGCTAACAATAACACTCCTAATGTAGGTGGCGATAAGGTTTAAATTTGTTAAAGTTTGTTTTGATTTATTTATAAAAAAAAACATCGCCAAAAAGCGTGGTTTGTTTTATTTTGCGAAGCTCGGGCACAAATATTTAATTGTTTTACGACAATTTTTCAAAGAATTTAATTTTCTACATTACATAATAAAACTATAACCGAAAAGAGGGTTGTTCGTAAGTTGGAGATTTTGAACTTTCAAACAGTTTTTACAGGCATTATATTATGTGTTATTATCGCAGTATTTAATTAAAGCATCGAAAATATTTCTAATAAATCACATGTTTTTGCATTGCTATCACTCGTGCGACAGCGCGATTTAAAACTTTTTCGAGATCATTTTGAATATTTTCCGCCAACATAAAAAAAAAATTATACCTCCGAATTTTAATACGGAATCACACAAACTGATTATAGTCCTATATAGCCAACGAATTCACCTAGCTTTTGCCGATTGTCACACATTCGCATTTATAAAAAAATATTATAAAATCGTAAACTTTGATCCAAAAACTTTGGTAAAAAAACGTGATCCAATTTTGGACCGCTGTCAATCGCAGAAAAATAAAAGCGGTCCATATTTTGACCTTGGTCGCTCCAATGAGAAGTGCGTCACCTTGAGATAGATATCTTGTGATAGATCTACAAAATATCGTCTAGGAATTTGTGGGTTTTCAAAATATCACCAGACTTCACATTGCTGTTTATTCAAGAATTTTTGGGGCTCCAGACCAGAGATGTCCGGAAAATTCAGCATTGGGAAGCAATTGCAATTTGTTCAGGGTCAGCAGTTGTGTACTATTAATGATTAAATGATTATTAAATAATTGATCTAATGGTTCTGTTAATAATTACACTTGACTCGTTCAACCTGAAATTCCCACGTAATAGCAGTGAACCTGTACAAGTCTTCAAGCACAATGAAGAATGAAATGCAAGAAATGCTCATTTTGCTGATATATGTGTGAACCATTTAGACGAAATAAGGCCAAAAACTCAATTAAGACAATGTAAGACGGTCACAGCCTTCCCACAGACTTCTCTTCTTCGTTGCTCAAAAATAAATCAAAGTAGACCTCATAAATCTGTATCGGAAACCAGAAATTAACATTTGAAAAAAAGTTAATTTTCTAACATTCATTAAGTCAACATGTTATTAATTTTTACGGGTCATTTTGCTGAAGTTTTCGAGTTATCTGATTTTCTGGTGTATTTGAGGCACGTTCTAGAGTGGAAAACACTCCTAGTATCGCCCTAGTGAAAGATCATCATTCAGAAACGTTGAAACATTGCTTGAAATGACGTGTTTGGTGACCATATCCGAATAGCCCGGCACCTCCCCACCTTACTCTTCCCCAACCCTCCCCACCACCTTCAGTTCCGCTGGCTTCAGATGGGAGCAGTTGGGACTCCTGTGCCGTATACATTAAAAAAAAATAGTGTTGAATGCTTACAACTGAATAAACAACTTAAAATATGATTTTAGATTTTCCCGGCCATTTTTTATCTTGATTTATTTTTGGGGTATTATGCCGTTTTCCCTCCTTTTTAGCCAGCGTTTCGGACAGCGTTACAGTGTCCATCATCAAGGCAGATGTGTAATAGCCCTCGCACATCCACTTCCGTTCAACATCTGCCCTGATGATGGCACTGCAATGCTGTTCGAAACGTTGGCTAAAGAAAGAGGTAGCGCAACACGGCATAAAACCCCAAAAATAGATCACGAACTTAAACAAACTTTTTATCAATCTCTAACATTGATTTTAAATTTAGCGGCGTCTTAAATTTTGTGTTTTGCACGATGCATCAAATCAAATACCTGAGTCCGACCGACTCAAAGTAACAGGGAGTTTGTATGAGACGATGTAAGAATGTGAATGAAGCAAGGAGATGTGCTGAGACAAAGTTCGTGGCGGTCTAGTCTATCTGCCTACCCCTGCTAGGAACGGCGTGATGGTTAGTTAGTTAATTATTTATTACCTACCCCTAAATACGATTTCTAATTTGTTGAGGTTTTTTGGGTATCTAGGTACACATTTATAGGGGTCAATTTGGAAGCCCAAATATTTGTCAAACGCAAAAAATGTCACATAAATTGTATTAAAAATGTTATCTAGATCTTTTAATTCTTTGTAAAATAGTTCAGAATCAAGGGCACGACATGCGGCGTCTCATTGGTTTAGTCCTTGTAAGGGAGACGCTAGAGAATTATTACTTTTTTCCTTTGGAGGAAGCAGATATAGGTTCATCACTTCTCTCACCATTATTTAGTTTGCAAGAAAGAGCTGTAGCATTTTTGTGATAAAGAACATTTTTAACATTTTGTGCCGTCGCCGTAGGAATACTAAAAGCGCCCAATCTATATTTTTATACAGATCCGAACTAAACAGTTCTTCCAATTATCCTTCTCCCTTATCACCGTCGCCTCACAAATTCGGAAATGCTAAAAAACCGATGGCATGGCGCCTCGAAGCAGACAAATAAAATCAAGTTGAAAAGAAACAATTTTAAAATTTCGTCGTGTTTCTTGTCCAAATTGTTAAAGATTCTCCGTTATCATGCAAACATTCCCACGACGTACAAGGTAAATGCCTACCGCTGATAGCTTCATTGTAACCTCTCCCTCTCTCTTACAATCTAAGTATGTAACAGAAAGAGACGTAACAAAGAAGCACTCAGTGGCAGATTCATATATGGGGGTATGACGTATGGTCCTGCCGCTAAGTGCTCAGTTGTAATCTCTCTTTCTTCTATTTAGTTATGTATGAGAAAAAGGGAGTGGTCTAAACGGAGCTACCAGCGGTGTACGTGTACGTAGATTATTTATTCAGGACCTCTTAAAAGAGGTTTTTTATTCCCATATGTCAGGTGGTACTTTTTCCATCAAAATTTGGAGTTGTTAAATATTAATTGAAATGGTCGATACAATACTGAATAAGTTATGAAGTAAAGGTCCTAAAGTAATATCCCTATCGCAAGCATTAGAGAAAAGTGAATAAAAAAACTCAATCTAACCTACTGGTACTAAATGGCATAATTTGACTCATTATAAAAAATATAACATTTTTCAGTTAAATACATTGTTCAAGAAAACACATTTCAAAGGAAGATTGTTTTCTATATTTATTTTTTATTTAATTACATAACAATAGTCCCGGAGATGTTTTTGTAGCGCTAGAAACTTCTGTGAAAATAGAACGGTGAAAACACCAATTTATAAGAGATGATATCTCTGAAGAACAACAAGTTAACTTTGGAGTTCCTCAAGGTTCTGTTTTGGGACCGCTGTTTTTATTTATTATTTACTCTTACAGTACTGAGATAGCGAAGTGTCTAAAGTACTGTTCCATCAAACTATTTGCAGATGACACTTTTATACATCATAGCGAATAATATTGAATATGCACTGTCAAAAATACAAAGCGAAATTCATGAAATAGCCAATAGGTTTGATATAAACACTCTGAAATTAAATGTAACTAAAAGTGTAACTAAACATGGTATTAGGTAAAAAAAACTAAACGAACTTATGCATCACCCAAAATATAGACAATTTTCTACTTCTTCAAAAATATTGAAGAAGTAGAAAAAATTAAAAACTTAAGAATTATAATCGATAACAAATTAAAAGTTAACACTAACTTTGAAATGTTTACTAAGAAGTAGGATAAATGGAAAATTAGACCTTAAATAAATATGATGATGAGATGGGAGAGAAGAAGGTTAGGATTTACCTGACTATTCAGATCTGAACATTTAACACGACCGAAGTCATTTCAAGCAACATTTCAATTCTGAATGGTTGCCCTTTTCCAAAGTATCTAACATTCAGAGAAAAACAAATTATTAGCGAATCAGATTATCAAACGCATTTATTTGCTTGGTACTAAGTGGGGTAGAGTTTATACAGGAGGCATATAAAAACAATACAGTAGATATTAAAGCATGTAAACATATCGCACTTTCATTTGTTACCGAAACTATTGTTTGAAAGAAGTTTCTGATCGTTTTCTGATAATCAATATGAAAACAAAGCGCCATTATACATTCATGAATATTGTGTATAACTGTGTACAGGTGGCCAATGGCCATTACCTCTCAATATTGACCATACAAATGTTGAAAAGGGAATAAACAAAACAAACATATTGCAAGCCAACCACAATGACAAATCACTAACGTTTGTACGCTTTGAAAATACATTGAATGGCGAAAATATTGACAAGTTTAAATTAATTATTTATGCTTGGTATAAGTCACTAGATTCTAAATGCGGTTTAACCCTCAGGCCTCAGGCCTGTTTTGTCGGAAGGTCAAAATATTTCCGCTTTGCATCCAAATAAATGGAATATTTCTGAACGCATCCGAAAACTAAAAACTGTTTTTGAAAGGTGATAAATATGCGTTCAAATTTCGTAATTCGAAATAAACATATAATTATGAAATATTAAATTTTTTAATTACGTTTTTTCTAACTAAAATTACTGATAACGAAAAAATAAATAATTTATTTTTTATTTTATTAGGCATATGTAAAAATATATAATACACCCACTAATCAAATCACTTTTTGGTCGTTTCGTAAAAAAATGATTAATATATATATATTTTTTTAATTGCGGTCGGAAACTTTGGTTTCATAAAGGGGTATATTTGAATTATTTTGTGGTTAATTTTTAGATTTTTATGTAAAGCGTATTTCTCTTTCAAACACTATTTAGATCATATTTCTAACCATGATAGTAAGAGCGACATAACGATTTCTGTAAGACCTATATGAATTGTTACGAAAAGCGAAAAAATAGCCTGGGGGGTTAAACACCTTCTTTTCATAAAATTTCTTTTATTGAACATTGAAAATCGTAAAATCAAAAACATGGAGTCTTGTGTTATTATTTTAAATACACTTCAAAGCTCTATAACTCATAATTAAAATGCTGTTGCGAGCTAAAAATATTTGCGTTGAGCTAAAAATTCCAAACAAAGAAGCCGTATCAATTTCACTACGCCAAAGCTCACCGTCAACAGATTATGCTGCTTTAGAAAATCATTTTCTTTACCTAAGGGCGTATTATTTGTCTTAAGTTTTGATAGGATCTACTACGTTTGTTATGTTGTTAAAACTGAATCAATGGCCATAAATGATTCATGATTCTTAAACCGAAAATTGACTAACCTACCTTTGTAAATCGTAGTAATATTTATGTTAGGTATAATAACATGTTAGGTTAGGTGTGTACCCACTTGTGGTTTCAACATTTAGCAATTTAAAAACTCGCGAAATTTTCCTTTATTATTATACCTCTGTATTTATTTCTTTCGGAGCTCAAAGTTGAGCATTTAGCGAGACAGAAAGATTTCGACGAACTGTAAAAACGGAATGCCGCTGAGGTCACAAATGGCAATGGAAATCAGTCTGCAGGTCACGGGGTGATGGAACATCGCTGCAGTTGTATAGGGGTAGCACGACGTGTGGAAGGTCTCAGGGTATGCTGCACGGACACCGAGTAATGTAGGTCAGCCGAGGCCACGAGCCGCGCCGAGGAAATTGTTGATTTTCGTGCCAGCCACGGAATCGATCGCTTGTCCGGCATTAAAACACCCACTACCGATATAGACCAGACTGGGTAGTTGAACCTAGGCCACTAACTTCAGACATTAAGGTATATGGAGGTAAATAATTAACTAAGACACGGGGGAGCTATAAATACTTAAGTGATGTATTTCATGGATTTTGCTGAATTTTAAGGTGAGATATTTAAATTTCCTTTTCGTTCCGCGTTCTCGTCTCGCTACCATTCTCCCCCCCTCGCATTCCTCTTCATCTCCCTCCTTCCCTCTCTGCTGTTGAGCTACATGAAACACACACATTTTTAAAACAACTCACGCGCCACTTATAGTAATTTTTTATACAAATTTCATAACGCCGTAGAGTTCACCATCTACATATATATATATAAAAATTTCAATTCCGTATGTTTGCGTCCGCAAATCTCGGAAAATAATCGATGGATTGACTCAAAATTTTTACAGAACATTGCATTTTGTCAGAAGAGTATTTTTGTATATAATGGTAGGCTCTGGCGTTATGAAGTTTGTATAAAAAAATATTATAGGTGGTGCGCAAGTGGTTTGAACATGTGTATTTTTCATATATTTTAGCGGCAGGGAGGGAAGGCAGGAAGGGGAGGGTAACGAAGGATGTTGGGTTCGCGGGAAGGGTGACGAGGGAGGGGGAAGGCGGGGAAGGTGGAAGGGGAACGCAGGAGGGGAAGGGTACGCCGAAGGGGAACGGGGATGCATGAGGACGGACATGCAGGGAGAAACAATTTATTTCTTTGAATGGCGTAGCAACGCATGCCTGCAACCAGTTAGTTATTACTAGCTAGACCGGTCAGTGGTTGAGTGGGCACCGCGTTTGGGTCCCACCCGGGTGTCTCGTGTTCGATTCCTCGACTGGCTAAGACCTCCATCACAACACAAGCAACATTTTCGACTTTCTGTGGTGGTAGTAGGAGATTTTCAAACATTGTTGGGTTATTCGTAATCCGGGAATGCTTGTCTTTCTTTTTAAAAAAAAACTCATAAAAATTAAAAATTTATTGAAACCTTCGCGGGCGTGCACCGCGCACGGGACAAACAAAGAAACATTCATTTGTATACATAAAAATGTTGGTACATTAATACAAGCTTGTGAATGAAAGTAGACGAATTTGATAAGAAATTAAGTACTCAGGTACAACGATAAGAAATAACAGTAACTAGGTCTGTACACCGTAATCTGAAACTTTACGAACATTAACTGTTCCTTCTGAAATTCAGTCAAAAAATATCTTGCGAAAATGTTCTCACGTAATAAGTAAAAATGAATACATATTTTATTATTATACAATAATTTGCAATGATTTAATTGCCGACAACCCGGGCTTTGTTAAAATAATATTATCATATACAAACAAGTAAATAACTCGCCTCACTAGACGACGTCTGTTCTGAGACGGGTAATTTGTACAACTCCTTTTTATCTCAGGAATGTTTCCTTCAGTTAAAACTTCCTGAGCAGTGGCGTAATAAAGATATGCAAGGTCGGCGATTATTTCCATTACCGTAAAACAGTCGCTAAGGGTACGAGCTCTGAGCACTGTGCAACGTGCATACCTTCACATGGCATACCTTCACCATCACCGTGTCTTCCTGCATTGCGAATTAAATTAATTCATGTCCAATTAGTCGCGTTTTAACATATAACCGTGTGAACAAAGGCAACACTATTTTTGTATAAGGAATACATTTTGATTTTGACGGCCTTCGTGGTCCCGAGGCAAGACTCTCGACTCACAATCCGAAGGTCGCGGGTTCGAACCCGGCGGCGTATTTCCAAAACCTATACCGGTTCAGTCGCTGTAGCGGCAATTAACATTTTAAATACACCTCTATATTGGTTATTTTTTATTACTTTGAAAAACAAAAATTGTTCTAAAATTTAGATAAATTAATCTTTCCAATGGGTGTATTAGAAATTAATAATTTTATTTCTAAATATTAAAATTTTGATATTATTCCCATATTTTGTAAATATACCTCTATATTGATTATTTATTATCACTTTGCAAAATCAAAAATTGTTCTTAAATTTAAATAAATAATCTAGCCAATCTGTTTATTAGAAATTAATAATTTTATGTCTAAGTATTTTAATTTTGATATTGAAAATGTAAATTATCGCTGCCGTGACTGAATCGGTGTAGGGTTTGGAAATACGCAACCCGGCGTGCGCAAATAAATTTTATTTGATTAACTTGTGTTATTTCACAATTTATTCATTTAAAAATAATATATAGTATATTTGCGGCACGTTCTAGAGTGGAAGATACTATCAGTATCGCCCTGGTGTAAGACCACCATTCAGAATTGAAACGTTGCTTGAAATGGCTTTAGCCGTGTTTAGTGACCAGATCTGAATAGCCAGGTACTTCCCCACCGTCCTCTCCCGTATCTCCTTCCCCTCCCCACTACCTTCTGCCTCACAACATCCCCCAATTGGGAATGCCATAGTCTCACTGGCTCCAGACGGGAGCAGTTGGGACTCTTGGGCGGTATTTTATATAAAATTTTTAAAAAATTATGTAAAAAAGGTTGGCTGGTTCCAATATGATGTCTCTAACTCCAATACCCATAACCCAAATACCGAGCTATCGACCATCTGCACTTAACGTGAAAAAATGTACGTGATATTTTTATATAAACACAAATGGCAAAACCGTACCCACGCGTAGAATAATGCTTTTCAATGCTTCTAGGACTAAACTAATGAAATAATTTTGTTATAATGTTTTATTTGTTTTTTTTTTTTTTAATTCATTTGATCCCCGTAGATAATTATGCCAATTGCTTATTTTTAAATAAAACCTCCATATTGGATGCAAGAGTACCTACAGCAGAATGGCCGTTCATGAATGTTATCACATACCATCATCATCAATTATGTCAAGGGGTTAAATTGGACCTTCGGGAACCCTTCACTATAAACTTGGCATAACTAATTGCTGTACATCCACCAGGAATCTGAAAAAGGGATACGTATAACAATAATTTATAGGCACATCGAATCACTTGTAAAATAAAATAATGGGTTTTCAATATTTCTATTTTTGAAACTGACAATTCATGGTGGAATCCATTATAATAATATATTAAAACAAATTTAAAACTTATTTCCATTTTAATTTATTTGACCGTAACCATTTTCAGTTTATTAAAGCAATCTTCAGACTGGTACAAATTTTTCTTAATCTACGGTTTACATACATAACATGTGGGGGAGGGGGGAGAGGACAAGGATTTTATTCAATTATATGGGTTTTCTTACACTACTTGTTACTAAGTCGTTTTTGACTGTCGAGTTAGGTCGTTAATAATAATTCATATTACTTGTAAGGTATTCCCCAAACAATTTTTTTACTTTAATTTAATTTTTTTTTATTACTCATAAAAAGATACATGTATTACAAATTTTTTTTTTATTCAATAATTAATTACATAATAGATTATTTGATGTACCCCCATAAATAAGCAGGGCTTGTGTGTATGGTGGGGTGTTATCATATTGGTTTTATTTAACGTGATTCAGTTCAAGTTTTTTATATTACTATTCATGTTTCTAATTTTTTCTGGTAATGAATTAAAAATTTTTACACCAAGATATTTAGCTGTCCTATTGTTTTTTTTACATTTTGGAGTAGGAAGTATTGACGTTTGTCTAAGATTTCTGTTATTTTTAAATGGTGCAACTTTTGAATATTATCTCTATAAATTTGTAATGTTGCGTGGTAGAAGTATAATGCATTTAATTTTCTGACCTTAAATTGTTTGAATAAAAGTTCTGACGAATATGAATAGGGTTTTCATAAAATTGTTTTTATTATTAGTTTTGTGATATGTAAATTGTTTGTGTTTGATTTTATATGTACCGCCCCATCCTATAATGCCGTATTGTATAATTGATTGACAGTATAATTGATATTGTATAATTGATATCAAAGTAATCTACAAACCTGAGGTAATTAAGCTTACTGGGAATAACCAAAATAATTAGAAATTCGATTTTAAAGTGGAAATCAGTTCTATATATTTATTTAAAATAATTAGTTACTATTTTGCCTTACTTATGCAATAATCTTCGCGTTGTATTCAGCTGTTTACCAAAAATGGTATGCAGTTTTCAAGCCTGTAAATTAATAATGTGTTCAGTTTTCTTTGATTTTATTTATCGGTCAGTGTTGCATAAAGAGTGGAAATTGTAAGCGTTGTTAGAGGCGAAAGTAATTGGCGTTCCGTGTACAGACAGTTTGCACTTCACATTGTAAACACGTGCCTATGTAACAGCAGGTTCCTTGTTTATGCAAAATTACCATCAAGTTTGTTACACTTGCTTGGAGTTCTACTATCGTCTCTTTGTTAGTTGAATTAGGTTGTTCGGCTCAAGAGTCTCAAGACGGACTAATAATTCACTAAACATTGTGAGAATCTGCATATTACAATAATTGTAAAATGAATTAAGTTCACATCTTATGATTTTAAACTGTGACACAAACATTTTGGAAGAACGTAGCCATAATAGAAACTCATTTTACATTTTAAGAACATACCTGCATTCTTCTCCAATTTGGGAGGTGGGAATAGGTCACCCCAAGTGACGTTTGGTGACTTAGCAGACATACCCAGGTTCATGGGGTGAGGTCTGTCTAGATATTGGTGGCGATGCATTTTCCCACCTACTGCGCGGCGGGCCGGATCGGGAGACTGATTAAGGGAGACCTAATCTAAGCCGGACTCTCTGGACCCGTCACCTTGCACCTCAAAGGGAGGGATGGATTCATACGTCCGTCCCTCCTCGACACATTGATCCCCGGAATTTCTACCACCACTTCCTTTTCTGAACTTCCTCTCCTACCCTATAAAAAGAAAAGACCCTCCACACAGCATCCCCAAAGATGACAAAAACTGTGGAACTATTGTAAAAAAAAAAAATTTGCGCGCAATTCACATGCGGTAGAAGTGAAACCTTCAGAAAACTAAAGAGTGGGGAGGCTACGAAGCACCGCACAAAGAGGAGACCGATTATCTCTCGCAGGATAAATCCTATAGATGTATGTGTTTGTCGTTTCTTCGTATCATCGAGTTTCAAATCGCAACGGTGCTAAAGAAGTTTTCACTTCAATAAAAAAATTTGGAGTGAACTTAAAAATAATTTTAGTAGTTAAGTAGTTGCTCGAATATATTCATTTATCGAACTTTGAATTCGGGCAGCTCTAGTACCACTAACCGTACAGAGCTGTTCATTGTTCTAAATTATTTCCTTCCCTACGAAAATGACACACTTTTCTGTTACCTGGCGCATGCTCAATTTGTACGTAATACCGTCAACATTTTCTGTGGGTTTAATGTATGGGGTATATTGTTTTAATAGGGGTTTTATTCGGTACCAGTTTCATGAATTCAGTACTGGCCAGCAGCCGGGCCAAGAAGGTGCTCGGAAAACGCAATGTCCCCAATTCTGCGGTACCCGATCCGTCGCAGAATTAAATAATATATTTAATAATAAGTACTTGAGTCTAATACGATAAGTCACGCCATCCGAAACGATATATAAATATTTGAAAGGGACAACGCGCTAAAAATAATAATCAATAAATATCCGCGGAGGTTAACAAATAAAACTGTGTGTTGATTATAAAAACAGTGCATTGCCAGATTAATTTTCTTTCATATGTGAGAATCTTTCATAAACAAATGTTGAAAAATTCAATATAGGTCAACAGTAAAGTTATTCATCGTGAATCTTATTCCGAAGGTTTTATCATCTTCGCGACCTACTAGTATATCATGTATAGTTATTATGTTTATTTGAAGGTTATAGTTATTCCGTTTATTTTGAACGTTATCTAAACACTACAGAGCAGAGCACAAATTCAATTAATTTCTAATAAATTTTCTTAAGCATATTTCGAAACGTGAAAAAATTTGAATGGGTAAGATTCAAATCCCGACGTGCACCAGTAAATTGTAATTAATTGATTTGTGCTGTTTCACAATCAATTCATTAAGATGAAGCTATACGTGAAATCCTATTTAGATACTATTTAGATTCATCTTTACGACCAATCGGTTTACATTATGAACATCAAAAAATGTGCTATGGATAAATTGAAGGTTTTACAAGCTTTTCTATGTATCGGAATTACAATAAAATTATTATTTACATAACAAAAAATATAAGCGTAAACCACTAAAAAATGTTTGTCATTACTTATCTATGAAGTAATGTAAGAAACAATTTTTTTAAAATACCCCTTTATGGCTTAGACTATTTTCGAGGTTTTGTATATTCTAACTTTTTTCATTATTATACAATTATGTACAAAATAAATAAAAACCACTTTTTCGCTTATTTGTCTCGTGCAAATATGTCGCGCGATTTTAAATTTTGTAGGCATGAGAATCGAAATATTTCTAGCATTTATATTCCTCTTAAAATAAATATATTTGCGGCACGTTCCAGAGTGGAAGATACTCTTAGTACCGGTGCTCGAAATGACTTTAGCCGTGTTTCATGACCAGTTCTGAATAGCCAGGTACTTTCCCCCTTTCTCTTGTACTGCTCCTTTCTCCACCCATTACCTTCAGCCTCACAACATAATTAATAGGGGACGCCATAGTCTCACTGGTTCCAGACGGTCAGGAACTCTGGTGCGGTCCGGTATTCACATATTATACGAGTATCACAATATTTAAAATATACCCCAACTATGACGGAAAAACCTTACCGGTAAACTAATTGCTTGCTGGTATGTGCGTTAGTTTAAGCATTTTCCTGAATAAAACATAGCTTACATTTTATAGAACAACAAAAAATACCAAAATGAAAACATTTTAAAGAATTTTCCCCTTAAAAGGAATATAAACGCTAGAAATACTTCGATTCTCATGCCTTCAAAATTTAAAATCGCGCGACGTATTTGCACGAGGCAAGTAAGCGAAAAAGTGGTTTTTATTTATTTTGTGCATAATTTTATAATAATGAAAAAGTTACAACATACAAAACCTCAAAAATAGTATTAGCCATAAAGGGGTATTTTTTAAAAATTGTTTCTTACATTACTTCATATTTTTTGATGTTCATAATGTAAACCGATTCGTCGTAAAGATTAATCTGAATAGGATTTCACGTAAAGCTTCATATTAATATTAACTTACACGAATTCGCAGCGGTTTTACATATTTTTTTAAAATCATTTTTAGGCGGCCATTAAATCACAATATGTATTCAAATCACTTAAAAAAAAATATTCGGGAAAATAAAGTTGATAATAATTTGTTTATTTAACAATATCCAGAGCTTTGAAAATTAATAAATCGTAGTAGCAAGCAATCAGGCATAATTTACAAAATTTCCAGTGAAAGTTTCTCAAAAGCTTTATGCGAAATCATAAAAGTTTCGACGAAAATTTCATACCGTTTTGTGTCGCGAGCAAATAATTTCTTCAAACGAATATAAACAGTGAAGGTTACCATGAAAGTTTTGATCAGATTTAGTGTTGTTAAAATCGGAAAGAACATTATTTCTAAACTTATTTGTTTCTAAATATTTTTTGGGTTTATCATGAAAGAAATTTTTCGTATTATGAGTAAATTGTATTAGTTAGTAATGATATAATTTGTAACTCATTTAGGTATTGCGCGCATTCACAGTAAAAAAAAACTTTAAATTTTATTTTGGGGATACAAAAATATTATCAAAAACTGCAAAGATTACATTTTAAAGAGGAAACCGGGGGGTTTTTCTGTACAATAGTTTCCCCAATTACCTCTCAGGATTTTGACACTAGCGCAAATGTTTTTTTAATATAATATAGATATCAATCACAAACGTGTCGGTACGTTTTTTTTTTTGACAAGTTACTTGTTATAGGAGTTAAGACCCTCCAAAAATCGTTAAAATTGCCTGGTTTGGAGGAGAAAAATGGGGAATACAAAACGTCATTTTGATGATTTTATTTAGGTAATATCAGCCTGAGATGCAGTTGTCCCTTTCTCTCAGTTTTCGGGGGAGTAAGAGTGACAGCAACAGTTTGGTAAAATACTACTATTGTTTAATTTTCTCGGCGATAGGTTTCCTCTTAATAAAGCTTTTTGCTTGTTACAAAGAGTTTCTTTTTAGTTTAAAGTATCTTCATAATATAACTTTTTAAGTTCAGATTTATTCAGTATTTTTATTTAAATTTTTATCCCCTTTTTTATTAAATGCGGTGTAAGTCGGATCAGTATAAAAACTTGACCACGGCCGCGGCGTTTGTACGTTTAAAACAGCCTTAAACCAGGCTTAAGGTCGGCTTTACCATACCAATGTTGAACTGGCGTATAAGAATCTAAATAGTAAGACGGATATTATTTAAGATTGAAATATTCTGTACGGCTCCATGACAGTTGATCCGCCGACAATTGGCCCCCAGCGTACTTATATACAATGTGCAGTCGGTTTACGGTAAACCTAATTATATAAAGTATAACTAAGTGACCCCGAAGGGAGGTGCAGAGAGGATGTACCGCCGACTAACGAAAGTACAAAAGATATTTTCATTGAAATGCAACAAGGAAAAATCTGCGTACTGTGTACACCAGCGAAAATCCATAAAAAACGACACTGAGTATAAATTCGTTTGATATTTATACCAACTAATTATTAAGGGTATTCTTGAAGTCGATTTTACGTTTGAAAATGGTAAATAATGCACAAAAATTTATAATTTTGTAGTAACCTAGCTGCTACCCGGCGTGCGTTGCAGTGTCATATTCAAAGAAATAAATTGTTTATCCTTGCATGTCCTTTCCATTGCATGTCCTTTCCCGTGCGTCGTCATTCTTCTCCCGCGTCCCGCGTTCCCCCCCCCCAATAATAACAATAAAAAAATCTCGTAACGCCAGAGCTTACCGTTATGTATAGAAACACTCTTCTGTTAAAATGCAATGTTCTGTAAAAAATTTGACTCGATTAATTTCCGAGATTTGCGCACACAAATATACGGAACCAAAATTTTTATATACGGGGTGTTAAGGGACGTACTTGACTTACTTTAACCAGTGATTCCTAACATTATTTGGAGTAAGAAATGTAAATAAAATTTTGGTCTCCGGTGACATTTTTGACGTTTTTTTTTTTTTTTTCTACAAATACATAAAAAATGGTAGGTGTTGGACAGTTGGAGGCGGGGTAAGGGGTGGTTCGGCTACTCGGCGGAGTGACCAGTGATGACATGCCGAAGAATTTTTTTTTTGTTTGATTTTGAAGAAAAAAATTTTGAAAAAAAAAAAAAAAGTCACCGGAGACCAAAATTTCATTTACATTTTTTACTCCAAATAATGTCACGAATCACTGGTTAAAGTAAGTCAAGTACGTCCCTTAACACCCTGTATACAGGGGCGTGCACTCCATATAGGCACATAAGCACTGCCTACCCTACCGTATTTGTAAAAAAATAGCATCTAAATAATATTATAATTTATTAAATTATTGCTAAAAATAAATACATACTTTCAAGAACCTGAGCAACCGAAACAACGCGAGCCTCACAACAAACGGCATACTACAAACATGGCATAAACTGTAACTAGAAACTTCACGCGCGCCATCCTTCTGCCTCACTAAAATGCGGCCTAATGCAGGAATTATTTCTGCGTAGAGCTAACTTCATACAAAATATAATATCAATTTTTACGAAATGCACAGAGCATAGAGTAGAACTGTGGTTTTTAATTTGCTTCTATGAGTTTTTTTTGTTAGTATTAGGGAGTGCTTTCTGGAACAAAATTACCAAATAGCAATCAGTGACGATAGTGATATCTGTTATCAATTTCTATCAACTAGTTGTCTTTCACAAATGCGAATAATTGTGTGCTCAAAAACGTTTGTCGTACTTTAATTGTGAATTATCTGATAAAATATGGAAATTTTAACCTGTGAAACTTGTTGTAGTGAAGGAAATAATGTGTGTTTAAGTAACTTAAACAATGTTTTTCTCAGTTATCTTTTATCGTAATATTTTTAATCATAATACATTCTTGTTATGATTAATATATGAATATGATGAATATATTCATACTTTTATCATAGGTTTTCCTACTGCCTACCCTGATTAAAAACTCTTTGCACGCCACTGCCTGTATATATAGAAGATATCATTTCGGGGGCCAACTTCGGCGGATCAGTTGCCGGGTTACGATCACCAATCTGTACACAGGTCTTTACCTGATAGGATTTATCCATCTTTACCTACCCCTAATTAAAACAAGTTTAAAAGAATTATTGTTTTCCGATTAACAATCCTGAAAATATGTTGTGATGGCTTTTAAATACAGTTTAATGCATTTTGTTTAATTATTCGTAAAAATATTTCGTTTCTAAGAGTGCGAAACTCAAGTATTTAGAAATCATTAAAAAAGCGCATTCAGAATCGGGTGGTTAGAAATCCTGGTTTAGAATAGCGGGTAACATCGTCTTACCTGTCGTGATGATTTGATATGACGGCCCTGCTCCGGCTGCCGCCCATCCCGGAGCAGCGAGCCTACAGCCCCTCTGTGCACCGCCAGGCCACCAGGCATCGGGCCCTCAGTCCCCCCTTGCAGCGCCGGCCCAAAGGACTCTATATCTGGAACAAGGGAAGAAGACGGTAAATTTCTGTGCTAGACTCGTCTGTAATTTACTAGTTGGTACCAAAAACTGCACTTATAGAAAGAGGCTATGGGTCAGCTCGCAGACCAACTCCTCTTCGACAATTTTGACATATCAGGTTCTATTTTAAACTTCGGTCCAGAAGCTTCGCTCTTTTAGATTATTGGTAAATCCGTCACAGCGATTAATAGTTTCTGCAGAAGAATCTATGCAATTCCGGTGTTTTAAAGGTTCTATGTATGTAACTGACTGTTTTTATCTTAGACAATAACTGGGAACCAATTAGACAACATATATAATTTAGACACACATGCAAAATTGATATCTTTAATAAAGTCTAATAAGTACGTCAAAATCATGGTTCTTCAACATTGTAATAACATGTCACTTGAACTCGTTGATTCATCTAAAATAAAATATTTTCTTCATATTTCAGACGTCACCGTTGCCCGCACGATGATCAGCCGGAGCCGATATTCTCGGAAAAGACTGTCGACCACACCACCACCGCCTACCGCCAGGAGTATGACGAGAAACACGTCCAGATCAGCCGACCCACCAAACCACTGGACCACCTCCACCCCGAGGGAGACTTCCACACCCCGAAGAAAGACGAGTGGAAGCCGGCTGAGAGGCCGGAGATCAAGAGGCCTCAGGATAACCTCAGGCCCGAAGGAGATTTTGAAAGACCACATCCGACAAAGTGGGCTCCGGGCGATAGAGGGGTAGTCAAAAGACCCGAAGATAACCTCAAACCAGAAGGTGATTTCACCAGGAGAGAACCGGAAAAATGGAGGCCGGGTGACAGGGCTGACGTTAAAAGACCCGAAGATAATCTTAGACCAGAAGGAGATTTCACAACGCCTAAAAAAGATAAATGGCAACCAGGTGATAGAGGTGTAGCCAAAAGACCCGAGGATAACTTGAAGCCGGAAGGTGATTTTACAAGAAAAGAACCGGAAAAATGGCAACCGGGCGACAGAGGGATAGCGAAAAGACCGGAAGATAACCTCAAACCTGAAGGTGACTTCACGAGAAGAGAACCAGAAAAGTGGAGACCGGGTGATAGACATGACATGAAAAAACCAGAAGATAATTTAAGACCTGAAGGCGACTTCCAATCGCCGGATAAACCTAAGTGGACTCCCGCTGAAAGGCCCACGATGAAGAAACCAGAAGATAATCTGAAACCAGAAGGTGAATTTGATAGACCCCAAAAGCCAGGCTGGGGTCCCGCAGAAAGACCTCAAATGAAGAAACCAGAAGATAACCTCAAGCCTGAAGGTGATTTCGATAGACCGCAAAAACCAGGATGGGGACCCGCGGAAAGACCCACAATGAAGAAACCAGAAGATAATCTGAAGCCAGAAGGAGAATTCGATAGACCACAAAAGCCAGGATGGGGACCAGCAGAAAGACCTGAAGCTAAACGACCTTCAGATAATCTGAAACCAGAAGGAGAATTCGAGAGACCAGAACCAAAGAAGTTCACGCCAGCCGAGAAGGTGGTCGCTAAGAAGCCACAAGACAACCTGTTCCCGGAAGGCGAGTTCACTAGGACCACCGTCGTGGAGCATAATGTGGTACGTGGAGACAGGGCAGAGATAGTCAGGAGGCAGGACAACATTACCATTGGAGGCGAGTTCTCTGGTGAGTAAACTTTTTAGTTTTTAGGGATTTAGTAATTAAATCCCAAAATTTGTTGTTATCCCTTTTTATCACTGTAACGTAATAATGTTTGTAATTAAGACATATAAACTTATTAAATTAAAATTGTAAAGATTAAAACAAAACATTAAATTAACATTAAACAAAAAAATCTTTTCAGATGTGACCACCAGCATGACAGAGTACCGAGGAGAGCCTACTGAGAGGCCCACCCCCGTCAGGAGAAACACATGGACCAAACTGGAAGGTGACATGATTACAGACACCACATCGCGATCGGAATACATAGATCATTCTATCAACTCAGTGATTCAGAAGACAACGATTGTTAAATCACGGGAAGACAATTTGCGAACAGAAGGAGAAACTCACTTTGTCACGTCCAATCAAGTAGATTATACACAAAAAACTGGCGAAGTAGATAAGACCGAAAGGCGTCGGACTTGGACTAAAGAAGACGCCGATAAATTCTACTCAACAAATCATGAAGTCGTAACCACCGAGACGTACGACCTTTACAAGCCATCGAAACGCCCAGATGCGAAAAAGCCTACAGATAACTTGAAACCAGAGGGTGAATTTGAAAGACCTGAAAAACCAGGCTGGACCCCAGCAGAGCGTCCAATCCAGAGGAAACCTAAGGATAATTTATATCCAGAAGGTGACTTCCAACAACCCCAACATCAGCCCTGGTCACCAGCTGAAAGGCCAAAACAAAAGAAACCTGAAGACAATCTTCGTCCAGAGGGTGATTTCAACAGACCAGAAAAAGACAAATACCGTCCCGCTGAACGCCCTGAAGCTAAAAAACCTTCTGATAATCTTAAACCGGAGGGTGAGTTTGAAAGACCCGAAAAGACTGGCTGGAGCCCAGCTGAAAGGCCAAAACAAAAGAAACCTGAAGACAATCTAAAACCTGAAGGCGATTTCAACAGGCCTGAAAAGGAGAAATACAGACCAAGTGAACGTCCAGAAGCTAAAAGACCGACAGACAATCTCAAACCGGAAGGTGACTTTGAGCGGCCTGAAAAGGCAGGCTGGAGCCCGGCTGAAAGGCCAAAACAAAAGAAACCTGAAGACAATCTAAGACCTGAAGGCGATTTCAATAGGCCTGAAAAGGATAAATACAGGCCAAGTGAACGCCCAGAAGCTAAAAAACCTACAGACAATCTCAAACCAGAAGGTGACTTTGAAAGACCCGAAAAGGCTGGCTGGAGTCCGGCAGAGCGTCCAACGCAGAAAAAGCCCAAAGATAACTTGTTCCCAGAGGGTGACTTCCAGCAACCTCAACATCAACCATGGTCACCTGCTGAAAGGCCAAAACAAAAGAAGCCAGAAGACAATCTGAGACCGGAAGGAGAATTTGAGAGACCCGAAAAGGAAGGTTACCGTCCAGCGGAAAGGCCTAAACAAAAGAAGCCGGAAGATAATCTTCGTCCAGAAGGCGATTTCAATAGACCTGAAAAAGATAAATATCGTCCAGGTGAAAGGCCGGACGCGAAAAGACCTACTGATAATCTTAGACCCGAAGGCGACTTTGAAAGACCCGAAAAGACTGGCTGGAGTCCAGCAGAGCGTCCAGTTCAGAAAAAACCCAAGGACAACTTGTTCCCAGAAGGTAACTTCCAACAACCTAAACACGAGACGTGGTCTCCAGCAGAAAGGCCAAAACAAAAGAAGCCTGAAGACAATCTTAGGCCAGAAGGGGAATTTGAAAGGCCTGAAAAAGAAGGCTTCCGTCCTGCTGAAAGGCCCAAGCAAAAGAAACCCGAAGACAATCTTCGTCCAGAGGGTGAATTCAATAGACCCGAAAAAGATAAATACCGTCCTGGAGAAAGGCCGGATGCTAAGAGACCTACTGATAACCTGAAACCAGAAGGTGACTTTGAGAGGCCTGAAAAGGCTGACTGGAGTCCAGCAGAGCGTCCGGTTCAGAAGAAACCCAAGGATAACTTATTCCCAGAAGGTGACTTCCAACAACCAAAACACCAGGAATGGTCTCCAGCAGAAAGACCAAAGCAAAAGAAGCCTGAAGACAATCTAAGGCCAGAAGGAGAATTCGAAAGACCCGAGAAAGAAGGCTTCCGACCTGCTGAGAGGCCAAAGCAAAAGAAGCCCGAAGACAATCTTCGTCCAGAGGGTGAATTCAATAGACCCGAAAAAGATAAATACCGTCCTGCTGAAAGGCCGGATGCTAAGAGGCCTACTGACAATCTAAAACCTGAAGGTGACTTTGAGAGGCCTGAAAAGGCTGACTGGAGTCCAGCAGAGCGTCCAGTTCAGAAAAAGCCTAAAGACAATTTGTTTCCAGAAGGTGACTTCCAACAACCTCAACATCACCCATGGTCACCAGCGGAAAGACCGAAACAGAAGAAACCTGAAGACAATCTGCGTCCGGAGGGTGATTTCAACAGACCAGAAAAAGACAAATACCGTCCCGCTGAACGCCCAGAAGCTAAAAGGCCTACCGATAATCTTAAACCGGAAGGTGAATTTGAGAGACCCGAAAAAACTGGTTGGAGCCCAGCTGAAAGGCCAAAACAAAAGAAACCGGAAGACAATCTGAAACCTGAAGGTGATTTCAGCAGACCTGAAAAGGACAAATACAGACCAAGTGAACGTCCAGAAGCTAAAAGACCTACTGACAACCTGAAATCTGAAGGCGACTTTGAGAGGCCCGAAAAGGCTGGCTGGAGTCCGGCAGAACGACCAACACAGAAAAAGCCTAAAGATAACTTGTTCCCAGAGGGTGACTTCCAGCAACCTCAACATCAGCCATGGTCACCTGCTGAAAGGCCAAAACAAAAGAAGCCTGAAGACAATCTGAGACCGGAAGGAGAATTCGAGAGACCTGAAAAGGAAGGTTACCGTCCAGCGGAAAGGCCTAAACAAAATAAGCCGGAAGACAATCTTCGTCCAGAAGGCGATTTCAATAGACCCGAAAAAGATAAATATCGTCCAGGTGAAAGGCCTGACGCCAAAAGACCTACTGATAATTTGAAACCCGAAGGTGAATTTGAAAGACCCGAAAAGGCTGGCTGGAGTCCAGCAGAGCGTCCGGTTCAGAAGAAACCCAAGGATAACTTATTCCCTGAAGGAGATTTCCAACAACCTAAACACGAGGCATGGTCTCCAGCAGAAAGGCCAAAGCAAAAGAAACCTGAAGACAATTTGAGACCCGAAGGAGAATTTGAAAGGCCCGAAAAAACTGGCTGGAGCCCAGCTGAAAGGCCAAAACAAAAGAAACCGGAAGACAATCTGAAACCTGAAGGCGATTTCAGCAGACCTGAAAAGGACAAATACAGACCAAGTGAACGTCCAGAAGCTAAAAGACCTACTGATAACCTGAAATCTGAAGGCGACTTTGAGAGGCCTGAGAAAGCTGAATGGAGTCCAGCAGAACGTCCAGTCCAGAAAAAACCAAAGGACAACTTATACCCAGAAGGTGATTTCCAACAACCTAAACATCAGGAATGGTCTCCAGCAGAAAGGCCAAAGCAAAAGAAGCCTGAAGACAATCTTAGGCCAGAAGGGGAATTTGAAAGGCCTGAAAAAGAAGGCTTCCGTCCTGCTGAAAGGCCCAAGCAAAAGAAACCCGAAGACAATCTTCGTCCAGAGGGTGAATTCAATAGACCCGAAAAAGATAAATACCGTCCTGCTGAAAGGCCGGATGCTAAAAGACCTACTGACAACTTGAAACCAGAAGGTGACTTTGAGAGGCCTGAGAAGGCTGACTGGAGTCCAGCAGAGCGTCCGCTTCAGAAGAAACCCAAGGATAACCTGTTCCCAGAAGGTGACTTCCAACAACCAAAACCCCAGGAATGGTCTCCAGCAGAAAGACCAAAGCAAAAGAAACCTGAAGACAATCTAAGGCCAGAAGGCGAATTTGAAAGGCCTGAAAAGACTGGCTGGAGCCCAGCTGAAAGGCCAAAACAAAAGAAACCCGAAGACAATCTGAAACCTGAAGGCGATTTCAGCAGACCTGAAAAGGACAAATACAGACCAAGTGAACGTCCAGAAGCTAAAAGACCTACTGACAACCTGAAATCTGAAGGCGACTTTGAGAGGCCTGAGAAAGCTGAATGGAGTCCAGCAGAACGTCCAGTCCAGAAAAAACCAAAGGACAACTTATACCCAGAAGGTGATTTCCAACAACCTAAACATCAGGAATGGTCTCCAGCAGAAAGGCCAAAGCAAAAGAAGCCTGAAGACAATCTTAGGCCAGAAGGGGAATTTGAAAGGCCCGAAAAAGAAGGTTTCCGTCCTGCTGAAAGGCCCAAGCAAAAGAAACCTGAAGACAACCTTCGTCCAGAGGGTGATTTCAATAGACCCGAAAAAGATAAATATCGTCCTGCTGAAAGACCTGAAGCTAAGAGGCCCACTGACAACCTGAAAACTGAAGGTGACTTTGAAAGGCCTGAGAAGGCTGACTGGAGTCCAGCAGAGCGTCCGATTCAGAAGAAGCCCAAAGACAACTTGTTCCCAGAAGGTGACTTCCAACAACCAAAACACCAGGAATGGTCTCCAGCAGAAAGGCCAAAGCAAAAGAAGCCCGAAGATAATCTAAGACCAGAGGGCGATTTCAATAGACCGGAAAAAGAAGAATATCGATCAGTTAAAAGACCGGAAGCTAAGAGACCTACTGACAATCTGAAACCAGAAGGTGAGTTTGAAAGACCCGAAAAGGCTGGCTGGAGTCCTGCAGAGAGGCCTAAGCAGAAGAAACCAGAAGACAACTTAAAACCCGAAGGAGATTTTGAGAGACCTACAACGAAAGAAGTCGGTATTTGTGAAAGGAGGACAATGATTCGACATGATGATAACCTTAAAACTGAAGGGGAAATACAGACTTATCGCAGAAACAGAGATGATTATTTACAAACTACAGTTACAGATAGAGCTGAAATTGTTCGTCGAGAGGATAATCTTCGAATGGAAGGAGAATTTGTTGAAATGAGGTCACGTGATGATTATTCTATTAAAAAGATAACAGAGCGCCGGACGCAGGTGCGCCATGAAGATAATCTTAAAACGGAGGGTGTATTTGATAGACCTGAGAAACAAACATATCAACCAGGTGAACGACCAACACAAAAGAAACCGCAGGATAACTTACACCCTGAAGGAGATTTTGAAAGACCTTCCAAACCAGAATATGGTCCTGGGGAAAGGAGAACACCAATAAAGCACTCTGATAACCTTCGAACAGAAGGTACATTTGAGCGTCCTAAACATGATGAATTCAAACCTGCCGAACGACCTGTACAAAAGAAGCCTGAAGATAACCTTAAGCCAGAAGGTGACTTTGAGCGTCCTTCTAAGCCAGGTTATGGTCCTGCTGAAAGAAGAACACCAATTAAGCATGCTGATAATCTTCATACTGAAGGCACCTTCGAACGTCCAAAGCATGAAGAATTCAAACCTGCTGAAAGACCAGTGCAAAAGAAACCCGAGGATAACCTGCGACCAGAAGGAGATTTCGAAAGACCTTCGAAACCAGGTTACGGTCCAGCTGAAAGAAGAACACCAATTAAGCATGCTGACAATCTTCATACTGAAGGCACCTTTGAACGTCCCAAGCATGAAGAATTCAAACCTGCTGAAAGACCAGTGCAAAAGAAACCCGAGGATAACCTGCGACCAGAAGGAGATTTCGAAAGACCTTCGAAACCAGGTTACGGTCCAGCTGAAAGAAGAACACCAATTAAGCATGCTGACAATCTTCATACTGAAGGCACCTTTGAACGTCCCAAGCATGAAGAATTCAAACCTGCTGAAAGACCAGTGCAAAAGAAACCCGAGGATAACCTGCGACCAGAGGGAGATTTTGAAAGACCTTCGAAACCAGGTTATGGTCCAGCTGAAAGAAGAACACCAATTAAGCATGCTGACAATCTTCATACTGAAGGAACATTCGAACGTCCCAAGCATGAAGAATTCAAACCTGCTGAAAGACCAGTACAGAGGAGACCTGAAGACAATCTGAAACCAGAAGGAGAATTTGACCGACCCTCCAAACCAGGATATGGTCCGGCAGAAAGAAGAACACCCATTAAACATGCTGACAATCTCCATACCGAAGGTACATTTGAACGTCCTAAGCATGATGAGTTTAGGCCTGCAGAAAGGCCAACCCAAAAGAAACCTGAAGATAACCTTCGACCAGAAGGAGAGTTTGACAGGCCTTCTAAGCCAGGATATGGTCCAGCAGAAAGAAGATCGCCCATTAAACATGCTGATAATCTCCATACTGAAGGTACATTTGAACGTCCTAAGCACGAAGAATTCAAACCTGCTGAGAGACCAGTTCAAAAAAGACCTGAAGACAACCTTAAACCAGAAGGAGAGTTTGACAGGCCTTCCAAACCAGGATATGGTCCAGCAGAACGAAGAACACCCATTAAGCATGCTGATAATCTTCATACCGAAGGAACCTTTGAACGTCCTAAGCATGATGTGTTCAGGCCTGCAGAAAGACCAACCCAAAAGAAACCAGAAGACAATCTGCGACCAGAAGGAGATTTCGAAAGACCTTCAAAGCCAGGTTATGGACCTGCTGAAAGGAGAAGTCCTATTAAACATGCTGATAATCTGCATCCTGAAGGTACCTTTGAACGTCCTAAGCATGATGAGTTCAGGCCTGCAGAAAGACCCACTCAGCAGAAGCCTGAAGACAACCTAAGACCAGAAGGCGATTTTGAAAGGCCTTCAAAGCCAGGATATGGTCCAGCCGAAAGAAGATCGCCTATTAAACATTCTGATAACCTAAAACCTGAAGGTGATTTTGTTCGCCGTCCTAAAGATGAGTATAATCCAGTTGGAGAAAGGTATGAAGTAGTCAGGCATGAAGATCATTTGAAAATGGAAGGTTCAATGGATGTCCACAGATCTAGAGATGATTACAAAAATGTCTCAATAATTGAAAAAGTGGTTGTCAAAAAGCATGAAGATAACATCAAGATGGAAGGTGAGTTTACAGATATGCGTTCAAGGAATGATTATCAAGTTGTGAAGGGAGAAAGAACACAGATAATCAAGAAACCGGAAGATAACCTCAGGGTCGAGGGTGAATTCGTAAGACCTACGACTGAACAAACCGGCCCCGCTGAAAGAAGAACAATGATTAGACATGAGGATAATCTTAGAACAGAAGGTGAGTTTGTCGATCATCGGTCTAGAAATGATTATTCTATAACACGTGGTGAAAGAGTCGACATTACACGCCGTGAAGACAATCTCAAGATGGAAGGTGAATTTATAGATATGAGACAGAAAAATGATTACAGAGTCACTAAAGGAGAGAGGGCTGATATTGTTAAACACACTGACAACTTGAAGATGGAGGGTGAGTTTATTGATAAACGATCATCTGATGAATATTCTGTAAGACGAGGCGAAAGGGTTGAAGTAGTAAGACGAGAAGATAATTTAAAAATGGAAGGAACTTTCCATGACCACAAGCGTCGAGATGATTATAAGACAGTTACAAGTGAAAAGGTGTCTGTTGTAGTTCATCAAGATAATTTGAGGCTGGAGGGAGAATTTGAAAAACATACTCCATCAAAGGTTGGTCCAGGTGAGCGTCGAACTCCAATTAGGCACCCTGATAACCTGAAATCTGAGGGGGAATTTACCCGTCCTGAGGCTGAGAAATGGGGTCCCGGAAGCCGGCCAGAAATGAAAAAACCAGTTGATAACTTACATCCCGAAGGTCAGTTTCAACGGCCTACACAAAGTCAATGGCAACCTGCAGAGAAGTCTACTATTGTAAAACACCCTGATAACTTACATCTTGAAGGTGATTTCGAAAAACGCACCCCTCAAAAATGGGCTCCTGGAGATCGTCCTGAAATGAAAAAACCTCAAGATCACTTGAGACCAGAAGGAGACTTTGAGAAACACGAACCATCAAAGGTTGGGCCGGGTGAAAGAAGAACTCCAATAAGGCATCCAGATAATTTGTTCATGGAGGGTGATATGGAAAAAAGAACACCAGCAAAATGGAGCCCAGGCGAAAGACCAAACATGAAGAAACCGCAAGATAACTTGAAACCTGAAGGTGATTTTGAAATACGTAGAACCACTGACACCACTGTTCGAGGAGAGAGAGCTGAAATTAGAAAGCACGAAGACTCTCTGAAGGTCGGCACAGGCTCCATGGAAATGACATCTGTTAGTAAGCAAACATTCCAGACCACTCCGAAAAATGAAAACAGACCCGCTGCTGGGCAGACTATCATGAACAAACGCAGACACATGGAGTCAAGCATTTCACTGGGAGAAGATACGACCTCCATGAGAACAACGAATCAATCTAATTATAACACTTACACAAAACGATCCGTGAAGGACAATTCACAAAGAGTATCTCAGGAGCGTGATTTACAGGATCAGCGATCTACAAGCACATCCACCAAGTCCCATACATCGGATGATGGAAGAACTGTCACTGTCACCAAGACAACCACTACATCTGGTCAAAAGGTGGTTGGCCAACAACATCATGGACAGCAAACCAGCAGCAATTTGATTTCAAACGAATCCAGTCAAAATATTATCAATGGATCAACTACTCAAATTAATTCAGGAACAATTACGAGAAAGGATGCAAAGAATACTCAAGTTAGCAATGAACTTATAAAATCATTATCTCAGACACATGTACAGCAATCTTCATCCCAATCGCAATCACAGATTAATAAATCAGAAATCAGGAAAGAACAACACAGTTTATCTGAAAGAGAACAAAGGAGTGGGACATTAGGATCCAGCACCATTCGGGAGACATCCCAACAATCCCTTAACCACATGCAATCCAAAAGTTCTTCACAAAGCAGAGTCATGCAGTCTTCAACATCCGAGGCGCGAAACATCATCACCGGTCAAACCGGATCCAGTTCTAGAACAGTGGTGGATGGATCTCAGGTAGGACACCACAGAAAGACATCTCAACTGACATCATCCAGCGATGTGAGCAATGCTGTACTCCACCGCAAGGGGATGACTTCATCAAGCGAGGCATTGCACACAATGAGCTCCGGGGCAGCTGCGCAGAGAAGGAGCATCAGCAACCTGACAGATCAAGGACAATACAGTAATTCGTCTCACAATACCAACAGGCAGAGCCTCAGCTCCATGCATCATTCTGCACGAGAAACCTCCGGAGTCATTCATCAACAGTGCGAGGTTCACGGGCACACTCAACAAAGAAACAACAACTACGGAAGGCGCGATGGACAATCTACCATCACCAGCTACCAGGTCATTGAGCGGCCACAGAAGATAGTCAGACGAGACAATCTTAGCGTTGGCGGAGAGTTCTATGGACGCTCAGAAGCCAACTCTTACGGCAACTTCACCAAGAATGCTGTTAATCAAGTAGAAAGAGTAACGAGGCATTCTAACACATCGCATATATCCTTGGGTGACAGCTCTGTGGTGACGGGGACCAGCTACAAGAAGGAGTATGTCCCGAGAGTGACAGGACCGTGCCCGGCTTCCCTGGTGGAGACACCCAAAGGCCCCTTCAAGCACACCCGCGACACCAAGACCCACAAGTTCTATCTGCCCAAGGTGTCCAACTAATTCTGCGAACATTATCTGAAATAATTCCTCGTTAATCCATTCCAATATAATTCAACTTCCACAGTGAGGTGGAAATGCCTAACAACTGTGATAAAATTACCGCCCTTTTATGAATTGGATATTAAAATTTTATTTTATACCCGGAGAAAGTAGCTTAGTTCTACTTTCTAAATAAAAATTCTGTAATGTAACATGTTGATATTTTTACAACACATTTATGTTTAAATTGTTATAAGTTTTATAACAAAAATATATTTTACCTTTATAATTGATATTCTAAAACATGCTAACTAAAGCATAGTTTTTTGTTATCACGTGCTTGTTTTGCCATTTTTATATTTTGTTTATTTAAACTAACATTATATTTGATTTATTGATATTTTATAAGTTTTCATACATTTTGATTAAACAAATGTATTATTTTATGCTTTTTGTCTCGAATAATAAATGCACACTTTCACATGTAATTTTATGTTGTTGTTTTATCATTTCTTTCCTTTTTGCAATGCACATTTTATTATTATTTAACATACTGATTAGTTGGTTGCTCACCACGTCCAGACGTATTAAAATTTTACAACAGTTGATTGAAGTATCGATACGTTAGTAAGCAAATATCCATCATAATTAGTATGCAGCTGGCGGTGGCAAAACAAAAATTCCAGAACCGCTCATTATTAAAGGCAAAATAATTAAATTATAGTTATTTAACTGGTCAAATTTGTTTTATGGGGCCAATAGACTTAGCTTTAAAAGAAAAGATGATCATTTCGTTTTGGCCGATTTCTTTTTTGGCCAGTTTTTGCCTCAGCCAACCGCTTACTAATCATAATGAATAGTACGGCTTGCTAAAAATAACATCCCCTGTGCAAAATTTTGCATAATATTAGTCGGACTTGGTAAGCCCTATTTTAAGTACAATTTTATGGCATTCCCATTTAAATGGCGAGTTATGGATAAATACAAAAGCATTAAAATCGCCTCCATGAGGTTGTTATAATTCACAATGTTAATTTAGCTTAAAATAATTAATATAGGTAGGTATTGTATTAAAAAATAATGTGAAAGTGTAACAGGACATGGAAATTTTCCTGTGATAAAACTTTATAATTAAATCCATCAATGTGATATGGACCCATTCATTGATTGAATGAGTTTTTATTCAAATTAATTCTTTCAAGGATGACACTTTTTTCTAAATTCTATTTAGAGTTGCAGATGTCATCTAATGTTCTTTTTTTATGGTTGTTGTTTTCCAAGATTTTATACTAAAATATTATTAAAATATGGTCAACTAATTGACTCAACTATTAAATTGTAATTAAAACTTTAAAAACACTAACTTTTCTTTACTTTACCACTGTCAAAAGACACACAACATTATTCGAACGGCAGTGCTGTAATACTTCCTCGCATGTACCATGATGTCACACGTTTTTCGGCCGGCCGCAAAATCACGTGACCATCGTTTTTACGACTTATACCTTCAGAACTTTGGTTATTTTCCAAAAATTCTAAAAGTTCTGTCCTCAACACGCTCTAATATATATGATATACCTATTTGTAAATAACACGAAATTTTAGGAAACAACTACATTAGCATCACGATGGAATGTTAAGCTAAAAGACAGATACCAACATTCTGCATTGATTACACGTCGAAGAAGAAACAAGTTATCATGCATTGATTTGCCCCATAATTGACATGCGGGCATTGATTTTTCTCATAATTCTGTACGGCGTGGAAACATGGACACTTTAAGGCCTTCGCTCGCGGAGAAACTGAAATGAAACCAGTTGTCAACGCAATTCGAAATTCGTGAGCGCTACCATGGCAACTGAAAAGCAACTGCCACTCAAGCAAATGTGCTGGTGCGTTGATAATTGGTTTCATTTCAGTTTCTCCGTGAGCGAATGCCTTTAAAGCCGGCGAAAGAAAAGAAGTAGACCCCCTCGAAATATGGTGCTAGAAAAAAACGCTCAGGGTTCCATGGACAGCCCCAGACACACAAATGTGTCTATTTTGGAAGAGCTAGGCATCCACAATAGGCTTTCAACTCTCTGCCTACAATGTAGCTTAGCACTTTATTTACCATCGAATTTTTTAAAGACTTGCCTTAAAAATCAAGCTTAAAGGGTTATTATAATAAGATATTTAAAAAATATTGTATGTGCAGTGAAACCGTAAGATGTATCCGACAAAAAAACAACAGCTGTAACGAAGCTAAAAATAATAACTGGGGAAGAAAGCGTTACTGAATACTGAGACACTAATGTTTGCAAACCATATTTGAAAAGTATTAAAATGCTAGTCAAAGCAAATTTCATTTGTAATTTAAAAAGAAAAAATATTTAGTACCACTAACCAGCGGAAAATAGCCCTCACTCGAGGTCTAAAAACAATGTATGGTTTAACAAGTGGCAGTTGGGAGGCGGGAATGGGTACCGCCACCCCGGGAACCTTTATTGGATAACCAACACCTCTGCCATAGGTCACCCCAAGTGGCCCGCTACGTTTGGCGATTTAGCAGGGGTGCCCGGTTTCATGGGGTGAGGCTCTTGGAGGCGGATGACCAGGACACACCGAACCCCAGATTCCTACCCACCCCTTAAACCCTTTGACTTCCCAGAACTCTCCTCCCCTCCCTCAAATGTTATGTATATAAACCGTAGATTAAGAATATTTTGTACCAGTCTGAAGATGGCTCTAGCGAGCTGAAACCGGTTACGGTCATTAAACTTAAAGTGGAAAAAAGTTTTATATTTGTTTTTATTATAATATAATATATATATAATTAACATTACATTTCAACAGGACAGGACATTGGAACCATAGGTGAATTGGAATCTCTTCATCCTTTTCACATTTCCTGCATCTATTTGTGTTTTCCACTCCCAATATCTGCATGTGTCTCCTGAGATGGCAGTGTCCCGTTAGTAGTCCTACGAGTTCCCTCAGCGAGTTTCTGTCCATATGGAGTAGTTTCCTGGTTCGTCTAGGGTCTGGTCCTTTTATGAGTACTTTAGATTGTCTCATTCCAGGTGCCCTCTCCCATTCTTTACAGCGCTGGGATTTAACCCACCTATCAATATGTAGTTTTGTGTGGCAAGCTGCTACTCCTACGGCCGGCTCGGATCCCACAAGTGGTGCTTTCGCCCCTTTCCTTGCTAGTTCATCAGCCTGCTCGCTTCCAGCAATGAGTAACCGACTTGAGAAGAATGCATCACGCAGATGTTTTCTAAAAACTCACCGTGGAAATTGATTTTTCATTTAAATAATGCACTATTATTGTAAAAAGGTGCATTTCAATTGTGAAGAGTTAATATCATTACCTTGCTAAATCTGCCTCTTGGCTATCAAATTAATGTTGGAACCATTCATGTCACACCCTTGGGACCTTGACACTACACCGTGTCATTCCCGTCACCCATTTTTGACTTTCTGGATAATGAAATAGACCTAGACAAAGGAAAGAAGAAACTGTTAGGTGAGAGGGGATTTTACTCAAACATTACACAAATATACATAATTCTGGTAAATAAGAAGGCATAAGGTTCAATATGTCTCGATTTATTGATGCACATTCAATAAGGATTTTATTAAATGGATTCATATAAAAGAGTTTCGATATAGTAAAAACAATGAAGGTTTTAATGAAACATGCAATTTATTTAAAATTTTAAAATTGACACTATGCAGTCAAATTTTGATTTTGTTTATTCGACTATACATACATTATTATAATAGTTTAATAGATACAATGTAATAAATGTAAAAACGTTTTGTAGATTTATTTTACAATTAAAATATTTGATAATAATTTAAATAACACACTATTTATGTACAGTATATTGAATACACAAAATTTACATAAATTATCTACGAACGGAGAATATAACATAATTATTATAATTTATGATAAAGTTTATGGTAGTTAGAATGGGACTCATAAATATACCAAACCACCCACGTGGGACTAGTCTATGTAAATGCAAACTTCAGAAACAGACCTCCACAATCATGCAGTTGCAATTAGAGATGGTCGATATTCCTGTCCCAGTTACTTGGAACCGGCTCCTCTGCTGTCACTGGAACAGTCAATTTTATTTCTCTGAAGACCGATTATTTTTTAAACTGGCTCCTTTTGTAATTTTGATTAACCCTCAGGCCTCGGGCTTATTTTGTTGGAAGGTCAAAATATTTCCGATTTGCAATAAACTCCAAGTAAATGGAATATTTCTAAATGCAACCAAAAATTAAAAAACGATTTTGAAAGGCGATGAAATACACTTTCAAATTTTGTACTGTGAAATAAATGTATATTTTTTGAAATATAAAAATTTAGAATGCAAACATAAAAAAGTTTAACAAATAGATCACCTCACATTTTTCTAACTAAAATTATAGATGTTGAAAAAAAATAAAAAAACACATCTTTTATTAGGCAAATGTATTATAAAGGTTACCATCAACTAGCTTTTTTGTCATTTCATATAAAAATAATTAATAAAAAAATTCCCAAACTTTTTTTTCTGACAAACTTTTTCAAATTGCGGTCGGAAACTTTGATTTCATAAAGGTGTACATTTTAATTATTTTGTGGTTTTAGATTTGAATATAAAGCGTGGTGTTTTCTCTTTCTGACGCCGTTTCGATCATATTTCTAACCATGATAGTAAGAAGGCATAACGATGTGAACAAATTAGCTTGAAGGGTAAAAATGAACATACATCTATCGTCCAGTTGATAAGTCAAACATTTCCAAATACCAAGTTTTGAGAAAATGAGGAAAGCAAAATCCATTCTCACCATAAATCAAATATTATTAACATTAAATGTGCTATAAAATATCGTTGAGAGGGGTGATGATCTAGAAAATTAGTGTAACATTTTGAAATACCCAACTAATGACAAGAAAATACAAAAAAATTGTTAAATTCACTACAAGTTTTTCTGCATTATAATTGATTTGGTGGTGTTTGTCGATAATCTGAGTATTGCACCAGAAAGGGTACACTTTTACATATAACTGCAAACTCAACTCAAATTTCGATTTTTAAGAGATGTCTGAATAATCAACTGGATGAGATATATCAGAAAAATTATAAAAGTGTGACAAAACCGGTTTCAAAAGAAACTGGATAAACCAGTTTCATCCAGTTTCGGTAACTGGAACCGCAGTGACAACCCATTTCAGGTTTCAACCATCTCTAGTTGCAATCATAGTAATACGTACCCATCATATTTTAATATAAAACTAACTGAATCGTGGGTAGATTTCCCTGTGCGTTATAATTTTACAAAATTGAAAAATATTTGAAACAGAGGTGTAACTGTAATAAAACTCATTTAACTGAGCCAGATTCTGAAGTCTAATAATAAAAAAGCTAGCAAAATTTTTGACTTAAAATAATCCAAAATTATATTAAATATTTTTAAAAAACTTTGAAGTTGAATGAATAAGTAAAATCTACTGCTAAACCTTCAGGTAAAACCAAATGATGGTGATTTTTTTTTAATTTTGGGACTAAACACAGAAAATATTTTGAGAGAGAATAAATATGTAGTATGTAAAGAATTGATTTCATTATTCTCAAGTTATCTCTGTAAAAGACAATGTTGCAATAAGTGTAGATATTGAATTATGAAATATGATATCTATAAAAATTTTAAAGTTTAGATTTTGTGCGCAATTCCCTTTACAACTTATGGACTTGATTTAATCTTAACTAACAACTGTAACACTTAACAATGAAATTCTATATTATACAACCATTGACAAGATTCTTGAATAGAGCCATCTTATACGTACGAGACTACGTTGGTCGTTTCATATAATAACTCCATTTGTTCCCGTTACACTATTCTCTTCACACCTCCTTCCCCCGACCGCCGACCTCTCCAAACCATCATGTGCTTGGATAAATTCTGACTAAAAAAAAATTTTTCATAGACTGATTATCTTCTACACAAAATTGTTCAAAACTGTGTCAAATTCTTTAAACAAAACTAAAAATATCTACAAGTCTTGATTTTACCACAACAGCTTACACAATAAATGGATATTAAAATGATGTTTCTAATTTTCGATTAACTTAATACGAAATAGATTACATTATTTGATGTTTCAAATACTTGCGATGATGTGATAATTTTGGCTGAAGAATGAAGAGTTTATTTTAAATTGATAAACTACAAAATGCTATATTATTTATTATGTACAGCTACGCATCACTTTACAAATTGCCCAATTTCAGATGAGATTTCTTTTACATACGAGTACAGTCTTTTACGCATACATGCTATGATTAGGCAAAACGAAGAATTATTCTTTACAATCATCCTATAAAGCAAAATGGATTCGTATTAAAAAAAAACTGGGGAAACGTAATGTTTCGATGTCCAAGTATTTAATAAATTGTAAAAGTTTGCTTTAATTTAATAAAAATTCAAACAGAAATAATTAATTAACAACATAAAGACTCAAATTTTTTAACTAATGTAATATTTTTAATTACAGTATTGTTTTAATTTTTCACAACTCTTTCAGAGAACACATGAACACTCCGTTTACCCAAAAAGTCTTATTATTAATTTAAGTTTTATATAACTGTTTTATGACTCTGAATAATGTATACAAGACAATACGCACCTATCCTATAATATTAATATATACTTTTAGAAAAAACTTTAACATTTATTTATGAAGGATAAATAAAATGGCCCTGAACAGCTATAGAAGTACATATTAATAACATTTATTTATATTTGATATTGAAACAAAAGCTCCTTAGGAACTTTACATAAGACTCAACAAGAAGGAAATTGAAATCTCTTCCCTTCAAGTATAGCGACATTCCAAACACATACATACATAATATGTACATGCCAACATAACAGCAGATAAGTACAAAATTATTATTTATATCCAAATATTTCTTTTTCTGATTGATTTATATTTAGAATAGAAATATGTGAATCTTGAAAAGCTCTTTTTTCTTACGAGTTAATATGTACCAAATAAAAGATATCTTTGGTGCAATACCACCAGAGATCTCAGATCACAGTGTAAATAAGTCTGTGTAAATGATGTCTTGCCAAAGTTCAGTAAATGTAAGTAGGTATGCATAAATACGTTTGTCAAATAAGAGTAGAAAACATAGGAGGACGCCACTGTTGTTCAAATAGCAACACTAAAAATATAATCATGGTGGTAATCTAAAGCTGTGTAACCTACATTTTTATAAAAAAACTAGCTGGGTTACCCGGCTTCGCTCAGGACAACATTCGAGAGTGCTCTGGAATGTTCCACAATTTATTTAATTTATTTATAGTGGACCCGACAGACGTTGTCCTGTACACAACTGTCGGGACAAACTAAAATTAAAATAGAATAATATTGAATATTCGATACTGCGATGGTAGCGCAGTCTGCCGGATCCAATGTCAAACATTCCAAAATCAACAACTCCTTAGAAATAAAAAAATTAATTAAAAGAACATTTTCCAGTGGACCGAATTGTGAATCTAAACCATTCTCGAATCCCCTTGAACCCACACAAAAAATTTCATCAAAATCGGTCCAGCCGTTTAGGAGGAGTTCAGTGACATACACACGGACAGAAGAAATACATATATTAAGATTTGAAATTTTTTTTCATTGCAATGTAGATAGATACCCACTGATATCAAAATTAGAATTGCGTACAGGTATATTATTATTATCAATTGCAATTTGGTGTTAACATAATGAAGAATAACAATATTGTAATAAAGTATAAAGCACACTTTAGAAATTGCTTACATTTATTTTTTTTTTTTTTTTGTTTTAGGCAATTCACCCTGGAGAGAGTGCTTTGTGCCGGTAATATTTAAAATGGATAAGAAATTTCGGTTAATCTAATTACTAGCTTAAGTACCTAGCGTTGTCGGGCTTTTAGATCATGTCTCTAATTTTAGATCTGAATATATAACCCATTCAGATCTAAAAGTAGTGTAACTAAACTCACCATCAATGATTCTTCCTTTTTACCTATTGTTAAATCCTATCATTTTTAAGAACAAAAAAATGTTTTTTTTAAATGTGTGTACAGTGATCTGTATGTTCAGTGTCATCGCACTTTAAAAGAATATTTGACAGGTATATTGGTGTTGCCAGTCTACAAATTTTGTAGTTCCATTTTTTTATATTTTCTACTCTTGTTTGACAGACGATAAATATTTTTGATTTTGCTTCCCCTGAAAAGTTTTTACATTACAAGTGCCATTTGAAACATATTTCAACATAAAATATGTATGTAGTTGTAAGAATGAATCAATTTTCAATAATAATATTACCTTTTTCTTAAGAACCATGGGAGTAAAGTAACACTTTACAGAAACGAGTAGTTATTCACCGAGGGTCAGTTGTTTGACTGACTGTTATATTTGACATTGTCACAAACTGACAACCAACACCATTTTGAATTGTTTACATTTGAAAGGTCCCCGTTAACCATCAGCACCACAGCAGTTGTTAAATCATACATATGTTGGATTGTATGACAAGCTGTCGATTAAGCTTTCAAGCACAACGGTCATCAAAACTTGACCAAATGCTGATTGGCGTAAAATATATATGAACATCAAAATGTTCAAAATGGTACTTGTATTCGCGACAATGTCATATGACTGGCCCTAAGAAACAATAAAAATAAATAAATCTGGACCAAATAATAGCAGTGTCTTGGCTGATTTTTTACAACTAAACATGTGATTCTTTGAGTACTGCGTAGCGATGATCGTAATGATTCAAGGATAGACCCTCTGATCCTACGCATCTCTATTCATATTTTTTTAATGACATATTTGCGAGCCGAAAAGAATCATTTTTCAGGTCTTGTACAGGGTTGTACAAGGGTCTCTTAAGCCTTTCTTCCACAGGAATACACAAGTATCCGATACTCATGTTGTTTAGTCACGTCGCAAACAACTTGTAGCGCACAGTCCATATATACGAGGTTTGTTCAAAAGAAAAGGTGAATTTCGAATTTTTTCGAAAAGTATTTATTTATTCATCAATTTCCATCTTCTCCCCTTCAAAGTAATCCCCCTCAGATATAATGCACTTCTGCCAGTACTTCTTCCAATCCTCAAAGCACTTCTGGAATGCGCTTTTCGGTATGGCCGTCAGCTCGTTCTTTGATTCTGACTTTATCTCATCAATTGTTGCAAAACGCTTTCCTTTCATTGGTCTCTTCAGTTTCGAGAATAGGAAAAAGTCGCAGGGAGCCAAATCTGGTGAATATGGTGGTTGAGGCATGATAACAGTGTTGTTTTTGGCCAAATAATCACGAACAAGCATTGATGTGTGAGCTGGTGCATTATCGTGATGCAAAATCCATGATTTGTTTTTCCACAATTTCGATCATTTGAGCCGTATTGCTTCACGCAAACGTTGCATAACTTCCTTGTAGTTTTCCTTATTAACCGTACGACCTGTTGGCAAGAACTCATGATGCACCACGCCATTGTAATCGAAGAAAACAGTGAGCAAAACCTTCACATTTGATTGAACTTGGCGTGCTTTTTTCAGTCTTGGCTCTTCTGGCCGCTTCCATTGGGATGAATGGGCCTTGGTTTCGACGTCACAACCATATACCCAAGTTTCATCATTAGTTGTGATCCTTTTGAGCAAATCTGGATCATCATTGACGTCATTAACAACTCCTGAGCGATACTAATGCGACGTTGCTTTTGCTCAAAATTTAGCAATTTCGAAACAAACTTCGCAAAAATCGAAGAACACACAAAAACGTGACTAACCTTTCCAGTTGTCAAAAACAAACCACTAATCCAAAATGGCTGATAATGTTAACATATGATAAACATATGTGTACCAATATAACAAAAAAAATCGATTATCCTTTTATTTTGACCAGGCCTCGTTATCAGTACTGAAATCGTGAGACCCATGTCGCCACCAATCATTGTTGAATTCTTGAAACACCAACACAAAAACCCTTTCCACAACATCGCTCACAATCGGTTGCTTTGTTTTTAACATTGATCGCGTGGAAAGCATGACACATGTGACACCATGTTTAAATTTTCAACAATGTGAGAGGCCACAAGACTATGTTTTTTCAATGAAACTCAGCTAGATTGGTATCGCCAAGGAGTTGACAGAATGTCGGTAATGCGTAAGAATCCCTGAACGTATGTATGACGGTAGTCGCCAAAATACTTGAATCGTTGATTATCAGATACTTAAATATCCGTGTGGAAGAAGAGCCTTAATAGGGAATCAAACTCCTCGGACCACTACGCCACTAATACTTACATAGTAACAGATGCGCTGCAGTACACATTGCTGATGCTTATTTGTTTACGCAAAGGTAAAAATTAAATTGTAACCCATACATCGGAGCTATGAGCTTGACCCAAGTCTATGAGCTTGAAAATATTTAAGAGTTTTCCTTCTGATACAAAATTATGATAGCTTTATTTTGGTATCATATTATTATAATAAAAACAAACTAAAACTACCTTAATTCATTAATTAAAATACCAAAATTCTATCTGCAGCTTCTGAATGAAGCAGTATAATGCTTTACAATCAAAAATGGGTTGTATATTAAAGTTAATAATAAATTACAAGTCAAACAACTTAGGTTCAGTGGACATGACAAAATCAAGACAAATCTTGGGGTTCAAATTGCACTCACGACGATAACCTTTTCTCAACACAGTCCAGTCAAGAGTGGAAAATATTAAAAATGGAACTACAAAATTTGTAGGCTGGCAACACCAATTTAACTGTCAAATATTCTTTTAACCCCTGACGAGCCAGGAAAAAACGAAAAAACGTCAACTTTAACGTATTATTTTGCAGGTTAATTTTATGCCATCTAATGTAATTTTTACTGAAACACATTCCTTGAATACTAAACTATACATAAGAACAATATTACTTGCGTTTATTCAATGAATTTATACTTTTTACTACGTTTCAAATAACACGGAAAAAACGAAAAAATTTCGCGATGTTTTGACTTTTACGTAATATTTTGCAGGTTAATTTTTATGCTATCTTATGTAATCTTTACTGAAACACATTCCTTGAATACTAAACTATACATAAGAACAATATTACTTGCGTTTATTCGATGAATTTATACGTTTTACGATCATTTCGTCGCCCGCGACGCGAGACTTCACAGCCGCCATTTTGTCCAGCCGGGCGACGCGCAGCCTCGCAGGCCGTGTCATAAACAATCTCAAAGAAATTATATCGCTGCTCTAGGTGGGTTCATGGTATCTTATACCTTATGAACAAGAATGCCCCAAGCGATTCTGACCTTCTTCTTCACACGTTTTCTTTATACATAAGGGTTAAAATCGCATAACAAAATTATTTTTTAGTGATTATTTTGGTTTGCGTCGATTTATCACCGGTGATCGAACGGCATGAGACGAGTTAAAGCGCAATGACGCTGAAAATATATAACACATTTTTTTGTTCAAAGAAAAAAAAAATTTAATGGAAGAAGCGTTAAGGTTTGGCTGTTAAGATACCTACTTAATGACATAAATTTAAATTTAACAGAAGATAGAAATGAAGAATCACTAGGGGTGAGTTAGTTTTAGTTTAGTACTTTTAAATCTGAGTGAGTTAAATATATTCAGATCTAAAATTAGAGACATGATCTAAAGTCCGGGCAACGCTTACAAGCTAGTGTTAAATAAATGTGAGCAATTTCTATTCTTTATTCGTTTTTCTTCATTCTGTTAACACAAAATTCCAAAGGTGTAATAATAATATACGTACCTACATGCAATTCTAATTGGGTTTCTATAATGCAATGAAAAAAATTTTTTTTTTCAATTTTATGCCTTTTTAATTTTTTATAAAAATGTAAGTTACGCAGCTTTAGATTACCACCATGATTATATTTTTAGTATTGCCATTTGAACAACAGTGGCGCCCTCCTAAGTTTTCTACTTTTATTTGACAAACTGTAAAAGCAGATTTCAACAGTACAATATCAATGTTGCCAGTTGTGTAATGAGTTAGAACTTTTTATGCAGTTTCTGAAAGACTTCCTAGTTTGCTTTCCAGTATCCACATACATCATTTTGAGCTAAAAACAGCGTACTAGAATTCAAGCATTAAGCGAAAACTGAAAAAATAATAGATTGCATCGGTCTTATATTTTTTTTGGATATCATCCTAGTTCATAATTGGTCATGCATTATTCAACACACATCATGAAAGTATACATTTTTTAAATTGTATTAAAGTGTGAAAATGTGGGTGGATCCGTGCACTGAAATAATAAAAATAAAATAAAAGAACAACAATCAAATTAAATAAAACTATTTTAATAAAAAAAATATAACAATTTGAGACAATTCTCACAACACAAAAATATAAAATATTATAATATAAAATATATTTGATGACAACGCAGATGTCAAAGGTCAAAGCATCGTATACTTAATGGTAACAGGAGGCTAACAACGCCAGATAATTTTTTTTTGGTAACAAATTAACTTTTAAAGAAACCATTTTTCACATTGAATATGTTGGGTAAGATTAGAATAGATTAGATTAGATAGAGATAACATCACATAGAGATTTGAATAGTAGGTAGATTGATTGACTACGGGCATCGTGATACAGTCGCGTCCGACACAACACACATCCATTAAACTAAAACTTTACACAACGATTTGTGCTTTCAATTGAAATATTCAAATAACGCTAGTAAGTCCACTTCAGAGTTCATCATTGTATGACACACAATGTCTTCCTAGCAGTCCACAGTCGGCTTAAGAAGAAGAGAAGTACACCTAGAGCTAGAAGCAGTCACTCGAGTGTGCGACTATCCTTAAATCGTAACACTAACGTAACGTAATTTAATAACTAAAGTCAATAAGATTGGCTGGCAGTCACCGCAATCCCAGTGTAGTGTAGGTAAGATTTATCATACACGGTATGATAAAGTTGTCTCACTCTGACTTCACTACAAGCGGTCCTGCCTGAAGACGTCCTCGGTGCTGGGGTCGGAGATGACGTTCATGCCGGGGTCCGTGAGCATCTGGAAACCGTCAAAGTCGATGGTGCCCAGGCTGTCTCGCAGACCCTCGTCGTCCGAGAAGAGCGGTGCGTCGAATTGCCCGCCCAGGCCCAACTCCTTGTTCAGCAAGTCTTTGTTCATCTCTCCGCTCCCCGTCGAACTGGAAAAGTCTGCAAACAAACAAACAACACATGTATTCTTAAAACTCACAAAACTTTCTTTTAAAAGGCCACAAATAACCTATGTGGAGCTTCCTTTTTTTTAAACTCCACACAGGAGGCCCTGAGGAAAATAATTTCCCTCAGGACCTACGCCATCTTTGAAGATGCTGTGTGGAGGGTCTTTTTGAGAAGAGGAAGGAGTGAACATGGGTCTCTTCAAGACCCAGAGAGGCCGGCAAGTCATTCCACAACAGAGCTGTTGAACTCAAGAACGAGTCGAAGGAACGACCCGTTCTCATGTGACAAATGTCAACCTTGTACATATGTTGGGCACGTGATTGGTGTGTTTCCCAACTGTGCACCGGCGCCAAGGGGATCAATGATGCTAGTTCCTCGGAGCATCTTCCAATATAATACCGGTAGAACAAGGACAGTATTCCCACCTGACGCTTGTGTTCTAAAGATTGCAATCCGTTTGCCAAGTTGTCATCGAGGAGATTAAATAACTAAATGGCACTACATATTAATAATAAAATTGGTCATTAAGTCTAAGGTGGTTGATATTATTAACATAATTTTGAACATGAAGTGGAACCAGACTGGGCAAGTGGCATGACCTACAGATAACTGTTGGAATCCTTGTCCTTGGTTGTGAAAGAGGTAACTCATAGATCAGAATTGAAGATAATCAGGAGCATGCTTTAGTCGGGTGAGAGACATCAATAATCCACAAATCTGGAGGGAGGCCCAGAGAAAAATAATTTTGCACACAATTTTAAAAAGGACTACTTATTCGTAAGCAGATTTTATTTTGTAAGACCAGATTGCGGTAGTGCATTGTAAATTGCCTGTATACTGTCAGGTTCATTTATTGGAAAATCACATAAAGGGAGAAGGTAGCACTGCCTCCCTGCAATTTGATTTGTTCCCCTTTTCTTATGGGCGAGTAAATATTCAATTTGGGAGGCAGACAAAAATAAGAAATATATCCAAAGCTCATCTCTTCCCTGTTCCACCCAGTATCTAATTACCTGTGAGTATGATGTCTGGTATGGTGGTTGGGGTGTTGGGCGCAGGGCCCGCTAGACAGGGCCCCCCACCTGCCCACACACCTCCTCCCCCTCCCCCTCCGTCTCCATCCCCCATTCCACCTGGTATCGTCTGGAACACACACACACACAGTCATTAAGAGGGACACAGATAGAACTAAAAAGTTGATCAACTTAAGAACTGCGCCTATAATACAACAAAAGTGTCCGGTGATAAATTCATGGAATCATAAAAACTGTTCGATTTCATATAAGTACGGAGTCCAGTTGATTAACAATCGAACAGGTTAAATGAATGGGTACGGTTAACAGGCATCCATGGTTACAAATAAATCTGTTATCGACGTATCTTGGGCGCAGACCTTAAAATTGACTCACAGTCCCAAGGAAAGGAAAATTGCAGATCAAATTGAATTTAATCAAAAGAATGTCAAATTAAAGTTAATTCAATTTTTTATAAGAAAAACTCTCTTTTTATAACTTTTGAAGGTTATTCCCATCAACGTAATACATCATTGAAGAAGAAGATAACACTTACAATCTAAATGAAAATATGAAAGAGAACAAGATACAGAAAAATAGAAAAAGACGATGGTCGCGACTGGGACTCGAACCCAGACCTCTCATCTAACCGGGACGTGAAATTAAAGTTAATTAGTCAAAAAATGTCAATAATCAAAACTAAAACCAGATTTGCAGCTATAGTTAGGCCGCAAGAAAAGTAAAGTGCGCTGAAGCACATCTCTTGCCATTAGAGAATACAATCCCGGGATCCCGGCCCATTTTCGATCCCAAAAATACCGGGACTGCACTTTGGCTAATCTCGGGATTTTCAGGATTGCCACAATCAGGTCTAGTTTGCAATCCAAAATCCGTTGCGCCTTGACTTGTTCGGAAGTTATGAGCGTACAAACATTTCGGAGATTCATTTTTATTTATATGGATAGATATTAACTACGACCCCTCAAATAAAATTTCCCAAAAATATATCAACATAGCTACCAAGACAACGATTTGTTTTGCTTTTCGTCTGACGTTATCAATAACTCGCTTTTGTAAGGGACAATAAACATATAATAACTATAATATATTAATATTTATAATTTCATAATGCCAGAGCTTAGGGATCATCCATAAATTACGTCACACCTTAAGGAGGGGGGGGGAGTAGAGAAGTGTGACATTGTGTGACAAGGGATATGGGGGGATCATCAGGTCTGTGATGTCACATGTAAAAATCTGAATTATGATTACTTTTAGATATAAAATTGCAAAATACGTGACGTCACACTAGGGGAGAGGGGGCCTCACAAAAGTGATGATGTGTGACAGGGACGGGACGGGGGGGTCAAAAAACCATGAAATTCGTGTGACGTAATTTATGGATGGCCCCTTACCTTTATATACAACCTATATTTCTTGCGTATAATGTAGCTTTCTATTGGTGAAAGAATTATTGAAATCGATTTAGTGGTTTAGGCGTGAAAGCGTAACAAACAAACACACACACACAAACAATATTAATAAATAATGTTTACGAATTTACTATCTATGCTTTTATTTTATTTTATCCCAACCATTAACCACATTTCCTAATCCTGGGATAGTACCGGGATCCCGGGATTACGCATCGAAAATCCCATAATCCCGGGATTTAAAAACATGTTCGGGATTGTAATCTCTTCTTGCCATGCACAGAAATGGTGTGATTTATTAGTAGTTCCCTAGCATTCCTTAGTGACTTGCCACACTGCACTCGCATCCGCACCGCACTTCGCTTAGGAAATTTCGTTTTTGATTGAATTTAAATGTTGCAAATATAGGCATGTATTTTCTAGTAAATGTATAATTCAATTAGGGAGTCAACACACCTGCAAGTTGAATTGTGTTTGGTTTGAATTGACATTGTTCATGTAATTCGACGCCGGTGAATCCATCTGAAACACAAAGCAAAGGATGTTAGTTCTAAACATAAAACATTACATATAATTCAATCTTTCTTGGATATTGTAAAAAATTGATTGTTCCAATAGATAGACTTTGTAAAAATGGCAAATAAAATAATTTTTCAAATACCATTTAAACACTAACTCCAATTCGGCTATTTGTTGGAGTAGGCATAATATTATTACAGTAAGGTTTTGAAATGTGATAAGATATGGCCGGTATTGTAATGACAAAGACATGTAAATATGTCAGATATTTCCTATCTGCAACATAATTTAAAAGCTGTATTATAAACATTTTCAAGTCACAGAAACCCAGCTACTATTTAAAAAAAAAAAAAAAGAAAGGTATTTGTGAAAACTATTTTGATAACTTGCTGCACAATTCAGATTGCATCCATGTCAAGTTCAGCATGAAAAAATGCACTTTTTGTTGGTAGACACAAGCTGTAAATTATGCTATTTAACTAATGGTGATTGGAAGAGACTGTTTTTAATATCACAGTTGCACACCTGCCAAAAAAATCTTTCCCGATAATACCCGCGTTAGCGGCCAGATACTGGAAATGTATCATTCTGTATAGGGTCTAGGATTTCTGTCTTTGGGGCAATTTAAGATGTACATTATAAAACCGGCCATAATCAGACTTAATTTCAATATAAAACAATAGCATAAAAAAATTAAAAGATATTTACACATTCATCATTGCTTATTGCAATAAATTATAAGGAATACAGTGTTCTTCCTGAAAACAAATAAAAATTACACAACAAGCTGCTTCCAAGAGCCTAAAGACAGGAGTAATAAATAATAGGATGGGCAATTTGCCGCATTTATAATACTAAACTTATAATTAATGTAAATCTTTATAAATAATATACCTACCTACTTGTGTAAGGTGCAAAATTGATAAAACATGCAAAATCGTGGAAAAAGTGAGATCTCACTTGGCAGGCACAACATTAGTTTACATATTGATTAGTGAAATAGATTACAGAATATTGGCTATCACCACACCTAAAATGACCCCACATCTCAACAATCTATCCCATTCGAATACCCAGACCAAGTGTCATTACAAGGGGAGTCTGGTCCAGCCCATCCAAAAAATCGACTTTTTTTTGTTGCCTAAAAATCTTCCCATACATGTGGAGAATACATTCCCAAAGTTATAGCATCAAATTCAATCTTTAAATGTAGTTAGGAGCGGTGCGCCAAGCAGGTAGATCAGAAATCAAAGCGGCCCGATTAAAAGCAAAAACTTTAAACACATTTTTCTTAAAATAGCGTTTTTTCGTTGGCTGGAATCGTAGCTCATCGAATTTTCAACCGATTCAATTCATTCAAAGTTTAAATTAAAGAAAATTAAATTTGTACGCGGATGTACCTCGATTTATGAAAAATTATTATTATCTGACAAAGTTATATTGCAAAATTAAGTCAGTCAATTTTTCGTCACTTTTCATTTTATTTCCGCCATTTTTGCAAACAACTTTTTTTTTTGCAAATTATGGTTCATGCGCATTCTACATTCATACCATAATGAATTTTTTTTTAATTTCATGTTTCAAATGATTTCCAAGGACTCCAGGATTCCAGCCGATCTGGTCGGACCCTCCGCTTGCGGCCGCTATATCTATATAGATTTTCAAAACAAACTTTCAACACTGTTTTTTCTTGTTAAAATGTACATTTCACAAGTAACAAAAGTTTCATGAACAAAAATAAATTTGAAAAAAAAAAACTTGGCTGGACCAGACTCCCCCCTTGATTTATAAATCAACATTCAGCAAAATTATGAAAAACAATTCAACATATGAAATATAATAAATTAATTTTGATAAAATAACAATTATTTTAACTGCAACCAGGTAGGAACGCACTGAGTCGTCGTACGCTACTTCAGCAACACACTATGATATCTGGACTGCTTACAAGTCGTACATTTTTTATGGAAATATATGCTTCATCTCTTAATTTTTTTTAATGAAAATGTTCATTAAAAATAATAATCTTAGTAAGTCATCCTTAAATTTGCTTTCAGAATCACAAGGCATGACAAAGCTATGAATTACGTCTGCCAAGAAGTGAATCACAAAAACACCAACTAAAACATAAATGTAAAATTATCTGACGCGCTTGCGCGCCACATACGCAATAACTAGACACCATTTGTCACGTAGACCGTGAGTAGAACCATTGTGCACTTCGACTTAGGAATGTAGAATTGTGTGTATCGACCCAGTGTGTTCTTACCTTTAATTTATTAAACTGTTTGCCAAACAGTTTCACTTCAACTGAGTTTCATCAGGTTCAGTATAAGAAGTTGACGTCAAACAACAGATTAGTTTCTGCAAAATTACAGTAAAAATCGCGTGTAAAGTCCACAAGAAGCTTTTCTCGGAACTTTAGAAAACCATATACAAGAGATTTGAATTGAATGTTGCAACTTTAATTTTTTTATGGATTCAAATTAAACAGTTGATTATGTCTTCCAGCAGAGGTGGGGTCAATCTAGTGTATTCTATATTGTACAACTGTCCACTGTCACACAGAAAAAGGATCAAAGTCGGTACATAATAAATAACTGATAAAAGGAGAGAAGAGTCAATTATTTAAACCTCTAGAAATATGTTTTATGATTACGCATGCGTTTAAGATTACTGATTACATTTTTTTAGCACTTCTAGAATGGTTCACACATTTTTAATAATGAATTTTGGGTGCTTATACAAATAAACTTAGAAACATCTGTCATTCTTTCATTTCTTAAACAAATTTTGGCAAATAAAATTATTTTTGTCTGCAGCTATTCTACTATACTATCTGTCTTACTCATAATCGCAAAAAAAAGATATTACGCCGTAATACGGACGGGTTAGGTGAAATTGTTACTCACATGACGGTCCGACAGTCGCGCGCATGCGCGATTTCTATCCGCCGTTATAACATCGTTATATTAGCAGCTGTCAGATTTTAAACCACCTGACACCCAGGGTTAGCGTCGTTATTACGGCCGTAATTAATCGAGATGTCAAACTTTGTTGACAATCTGAGATAAAAGTTCGAAGGTTTAGCAAATTTTCGTCCACCACGGGCACGGAAAACGTATAAAAAGCGGTACGACCCATTTGCGGCGTTAACAGAGTGATTTCAGATATAAATATAGAATTGCCAAAGTAAATATGAGACGCTTAATCGATTTGTACGGCCATATTTGGATGTTTTGATCTCCAGGTTCTTTGTGCCGTACGATACTGGGGTCAAAACGAGGTAAGATTGTGTTTATAATACTCACTCCTGTGAAAAAATCAGCTAAATCGATTACCAAACAAGCTATATATTATTATACTTAAATTTTTTTTCGCAGATACATGTGATTTTGCTGAAATTCGGACACGGATTTCTTGCTTCACAGCACATTAAAATGCAGCATAGCATTGAAAAACAACAAGCAAATTCTGCAGAGTTGTAGGGAATAAAACGTTTCCCCTGAGTAATGTGTGCACTGTCGGGAGAAGTATCTGTTCACCCCAGTTCAGAAACCAAGATACCCCAGAGAAGTTGCCTTCAACAGGGCTCAAATATCTATCGCAACACAAGTATCTGCTGCGGGGTATGTGTATGATACCATCAAGACATCAAGTTCTCCATTGTCTTGATATGATTGTCTCGTCTTGATTCATCGATATGAATGACCCTCAATAGGTAAGAAAATAATTTAATACAATAGTTTATGCTCCTCAGCAACAGTTGTGGATCATTGGGGCTGTACGTCGTGTGCCCCGTGCCTGACCGTACACTATACTATGCCACTACTATATTATACACTTCTTACATTAAATATATGATAAAATATGTTTATGTTAAAATTAAACATTATAATACAATCTGTCTTTAGATATTTCTTAGAGTTTTGTATGTGCTAATGCTATGATTTGTAATTTGGAATAGATGATGATGAACGCGACGAGGAAGCAGTAGCGGTAGCAGGTGGTGGTGCTGTTGTGGAACCGGAAGCAGCCCCAAACATGAACCAGATTGGAAATGCTTCTATGCGGGTCTTCATTTGTCAACATTTTTAGTAATATGTATGACTGTATCATGTTGCTCTGTTTTTTTTATCATAAATGTGAATCTATAACTTCTGATTTGCCAACTATAAGATTATATTATACTATTTGAAAAATGTACCTACTTGGTCAATATAATGTACTTGCTGAAACAGACACATATTACACAACAACAGAAGAATAAAACACAATATCAAAATGAATGCAACTAGATTTATTTATGTGTACTTTTGCTTAGCTCCCGTCCACATTTTAGCATCAATATTTTGAACATTAAGCTCCTCCATCAATCTTATTCTAGTCTGTGACTCAAGTTCCTTTAGCTGAATATTGGCTCTGGACTCTTCCTTCATAAACCTGAGCATACAGTCCATCTTCTCGGTGCTTTCTATTTTCATCTTTAACATGTCGTTAGAATTAACTTTCTGGAAAAAAGACATTATATGACATAAAGCTTTCCTAATTTCTTAAAAATCAATCACTTTGTGGTTTACATAATTAATTATTGAACAAAGTTACTCATTTTCTTAACTTTCAATTTTGATATGACAAAGTCTGTTGTATTATTCTTCGACTTTGTTTGATCAAAGGTATTATTCTATCTTTACGGTAAGTTCAAGTTCAACTACACATAGAACCGTTGATATTTTCATATATTACTTTCAACATACAAAGTTATCTTAAAAAACAATAAAGCCACGATATTTACCTTTGATTTGAAAATGTACGTCGCCGGTACTTTTAGTACGAACTCGTCCAGTTCTCAACCTCATCTTCAGTTGCGCTTGTATCTGGTTTAGATCTTTGTGATTATCATTTGCCTATAACTGAAAAATAGTCCATTATTAATTAAGTTGCATACGTAGTTACATCGTAATGTGTCTTAATCTAATGCGAATTGTATAGGTACTATAAGCATTTTTTCCAATTAAAATATATTCAAGTGCATTTTAGTTTCGTTATAAATAATGACGAAGGGCAAAAATGCCTACCCCCTGACGAAAATGATATGAATAACGAGCCAAAAAAATAATGTAATTACTACTGAGATCAGATGCATTCATGTCAAATTTTGTGTGGCTGTCACTTTAATATGTAGAAAAATTGACATTACATATATGTTTAACATGTAGGTATACTTACTTCATTAAAATTGTCGTTAATATTACTTCTTTAATGTTTCCGCATTCATTTTACAAACCATGTAATAACGCGAACCGTTGAGCCGTCAAAATAATATTGACATTTGAATGAACGTGAAGTCGGCAACGCGGCGCAAAAATGCGAAATACAGGGCATTTTTGAGATTTGGAATAGAGTGATGCCAGTCTAAAAATATCAAAACCTGTTAGAGTTGTATCAGGACAAAATGTGTTCGTGAGTAAAGATTTTTAATCTGAGCAGTATAGGCCCCCACCCCTGGATAGCTAATGCGTCATTATTACGTCGTAATAGGGATTCATCGTGAGTAAGACGGATTATGTATAAGAATTCTTGTCGCAATTAAGATGCAAAGAAACAAATACGCCAGCATCAGGTAATTGTTAATAAACAACAAAAAAACATTTTAACTGTAATCAGTGTAAGTAGCTGTAGCCGCAATTTATTACTTGGCATAATTTAAATTTATTTTCTCAGATAGCAATTTTTTTTTAAATTTACACATTTTTTATGCAAAATTCGGTAACATTGTATAATGTTCAAAACAATTGTGATTTTGCTCTCTCCGACCCTATTTCATATTCAGTCATCATCAAATATTGCTGGACACGGCCACTGCCATCTGTGTTTCTGTACATTTCCATTGTTTGATGTGAAGGACAATAGATTGAAAAGTTTAATAAATATCATTCATTTCATGACAGATTTCATTCTAATATAATCCGTAACAAAATGTAATTCTTTGATCCCCAGCGAGAGCTAGAATTATTAATAAATAACGCAGACATCTTATGTAGTTATGAAAGACACAAATATGATAATTAATTAGGATTCATAGATAGTAGAAGTTCATACATGATGCGAATACAGCATGAAATAATGTGGCAAATGTTTTTAGAGACAAAATCAAACACGGTACATGGTAACTTTACACGTAATGGAACATTAAAAGAAAAAAATCACTGCAGATTATTTGTGCAAACCTGATTTTTTTAAATCTAAAGAAGAGATGATGATTCCCTTCAAATCAATAATAATTAAAATCTAACAATATTAAGATTTGTACAAAAGTTGAATAAGCGTACTTAAAAAATAAATAGATCTGCTGTAAATACAGATTTTTAATTTTAAAAATGTTTCAAAAGTCATGCGAACAATAGGAATCGTGTACGAAATTGAATACCAAAAAGGCGAGAATATAATAAGCTAAGAATAGTTTAAAAGTATTGGCGAATCAGGAATAGCTACGTACAACTAAAATACTGTATTTACAATGAACGAAGAACACATAGGCACAAAGAATAAATATGTAAATGTACGATTAAAAAATATAAATATCAAACTGGCTGGAGCGAAAAAATTGGCAAAATTAGATAAAAATATCTGTCCAACAGAGATAAGTAAAGAGAGGAACATTGTGTGTTTATCTTCACCTGGACTTGAGTGGTCCAAGTTACCCCGGAATCCAACAGACTCTGCACCAGCTGTGCCCAGTCCTTTAGGATTAGCATTGGACATACACAGACCACAAGGTTTAATATACTGCCCACGGCTCTTCTACTGGCACCTTCTCGCTCTCGCACTGGCACTCGCACGCCTCCAACCCACAACTCCACACTCTCCAGGAGACTCACCAGCCAATCTTTACTACCTCCAGTTAATCGGTTCTGTTGCTCTAAGCAATGGGCATAACCTAGAAATCACTAGATATATTTGTGTACAGTAGAACCTCACTAATTCGAACCCTGATAATTTGAAAAACGCTTACCCGATTCAAATTTTTTGCACAAATAAAAGATCGCAGAAAAAAAAATTTGTACAATTTTTTATCATTTTAAAATTTAATTAATATTTTAATTAAAACATTTATTTACATATGTTTTAGCATATTGCATAAATTTGAATCTGACAAGCATGCGTTTTACGAAAAGAGGTAAAACTTTGCAAAATTTCCATTTTGCGGTTATAAATCGCCCTGATTTTTATTTCATAAATCTAAATCTGACCGTCCTCTTTTTATTTCAGTCTATCAGCGTAATTATGGTTAAAATAGCCTTAAACTGACCTTGTACCGACACTGAACGGTACTTAAGAATCTAATAATAATCATAAGAATCTATAAATCTTGTGATCAATTTTTTAGAGACGAATGAATATGTAATAATTGTTAAAGCATTTATGCCCATCACAAATTCTATTGAGATTCGATGGGAACAAGTCTTCCTAACTATATAAACCAACACCAGCGGTGTGCAATGCTCTATGACCAAAGGTAGGTGGCTGTGTGCAGTTTTTCACGATTTCTACAATTTCCTCACCAAATTCATGGAAAAAATGCATTTCAATCAGAATTAAAAAAAAAAGTCATTTATTAATAAAAAAATATATTATGGTTTGTTTTTCTTTGGATAGGCACAGTTTTTCTTTGGACAGGCGCAGTTTTTCTTTGGATAGGCCCAGTTTTTATTTGGACAGGCGCAGTTTTTCTTTGGATAGGCCCAGTTTTTATTTGGACAGGCAGTTTTTCTTTGGACAGGCACAGTTTTCCAGCCTTTTTGGACTGCACAGCACTCCATAGAGTTTCTGGATTATAAAGTCAGTTGGTGAGTCTCCTTCCTTTCACTGGCACTTAACACTCGTGTTTTGCTGAGTGATGATCGTGTAACTAGGTTGTCAAGTGTTGTGTTAGTGAAACTATTGGAATTTGCATTCTATCACCTGAATTTTCATTGGGGATCAATGTTAAAAATATTCAACCGATGAGTATTCAATACTTACACAACACACATTTCCATGAAATAATGAATTCAGCAATAGAAATATTTTCCGAGATAATAAATATTTGGAATACTCAAGGGTCGGGAATACTGGCAGTGAAAAAGATGCATTTGTGTTATACATAATTAATAATATTAAATTGATTTTTAGTTGAGAAGGAGGTAAAGCAGTGAATTATTATACATATATAGGTTGGTACTCCAAGTTGGGTTCATTTGGCAAACACTAGCATACAATAGGTAATATGTTAGGCACTCCTTTCACAGGAACACGCAAGTTTCCGGTACTGAGGTTGTGTGCTTACGTCATAAACAACTTGTCGCTACTGAAATCACGTGACCCTTGTCGCCACCACCTCTCGAAACGTCGTAACTAGCTTTCATAACCTCACTCACAACTGTTGTAGCTGTAATTTTTTGCTGACTGTTTTGTACTTATGTTAGCATTGATTTAAATTAACATTTCTATTGATTGTTTAGTCTAATGAGTCAATCATTTTTGCTAGGCTATCATATTTATTAATAGGTCCACCATGTTTTAAGTCTTGGTGACACCAGTGGTAATGACTTGAATCTTGATCTTGGGAGACTGGGGTCACCGAAATGTACAAACTTCTGCTTAGATGTATAACGGTGTATTGCCAAGATATTTGAACGGTTGAGTATCAGCTACTTGCATGTCCCTGAGAAAGAAAGGCCTTAGTGTTCGATGTGATGATAGCGTTACAAGCATTCAGTGTTATTATGCTCATTTCGTTCCATTATGTGGATGGAAAAATAACCTCTGTCTTGGGAATAATAATAATTTGTCCACCTCCACAGGGCCAATATTTGTAAGTTTAGTACAACTAACTATATAACTATATCCCTAGTCAATGTAAGAGAGTATGCGTTTTGGGACTAATTGGGGATAGGCCCTTCTCAAACTATTGAGTGAAGCTGTCATCTCGAAAACTAGAGTATCGTTCATCATTGTTTATTTGTAAGAAGAAAAAAAGCTTATATAATAAAAACTCACCTAAGTACTAAACTTCTCATCACGTTGGTTTTTATATTGCACTTATATCCCGTGCACAAAATTAATGACATATTTTCAAAAAAGTGTTGCCATGAAGATCTCACAAGGAAAGAATTTTAAAAAAATTCTATAATTAAATATAAGTTTCTGATACCTTAACCATTGGCTTGTGTAGAAATATAACAAGTACATATATACATAGCGCTTTTGAGGTGATTTTTAACAAAAAAATGGCACGGTACATATTATTAAATATTTTTGGAGGTTTTATGTTGTAGGTCTGAGAAAACTTTTTATTAAAACTGACCCGTATTATTATTTATATTGTAACATTATTACAAGATTAATACATTTAGAAAAAGGAATCTACCACGATATATATTTAATAGAAAAGTTGCTTGGAGTCAATCAAGAATTAGAATTTACTAATGCAGTACACAAACAAAAACATCTTAAAATTGTAATTGGGATATTGTATCCGTAACAACCTTTAGTAAGGTGGGTTAGGTTCATATAAGGTTAGGTAACGTAAACTGCAATGGTTGTAAAGTGGTGCATGTCCCAAGAAAAGGAAAAGGAAAATGAACACTTTTTGTTCAAACATCGTGGGGTTACTGCCGAAAGTTTTTGCCTAGTCGATAATAAAACATATTATGATCTGTTATCTGTCACAACTAGGTCAATTTTATAAGTTTATTAGACAAATAGCAAATATAAAAATTTTACTTTCCGGAGTACATTAGTACATTGATCGTCCACTTGATTAGACAGATATCTCCAAATACAATGTTTGGAGATAATAAGGAAAGCAATATTCAAATGCTCACCATAAATCAAATGTTATTTACCCATACACGGCTGTGCTTTATGTATTAAATATGGTATAAAATAACACTGGGAGAGGCATAACGGTCCGGTACATTAGTACGACATTTTAAAATTTCCTAGCAGAAACTCAGAAAACATCATTTTTTTTTATTTAATTAAAAAAATTTCTGCATTATAATAGGCTACTTGCATGGATTTCATAATGATTGAAATTATTATTATTATTATTTCACAATGAAAAAATAATTTTTCTACTAAGATCACGAAAATGTTACTAAAAATGTATAGTTTTTTTATTCTCGTGACGTCACTACATGAAAATGTTCCATATCCAATTCAATTAATTTTGTAAAATTCCACACAGATTTTTAAAAATATATTGCAACACTTTGATTTCCGGCGAATTTTTGAATTTGCCACTAATGGTACGGCCACACTGGGGCCAACTTCCAACTGCAAACGACGATTTGGCCCAACTTTTATTCTTACGGGAGAGTGGTAAAAAATATTATTGTAGCGGATAAAAATTGTTTAAAATTTAAATTTTTTTAATCAATATTATGGAAACCGAAGCATCGCCTGCACAATTGCAGGCAACTGCAAAGATACAGCGCCGAATCAGCTGTTCGATGTCCGCTATTTCGGAGTTCAAAGTTCGGAGTTGGAAGGTTGGCTTTGGTGTGGAAGTAGCTTAAAATTCACTTGCTTTATTCGTTACATGTACTTTATAAATTATGTCCTGTTTTGCCGGTTTACAAAAAAATGGTCCGATTTTTTGGATTGAAATTTTCAAAAAATCGCCACTGTTTCAAAAATATAATTAATAAAAAAAAAATACAGAATGTCTTGGAATATTTGCTTAAACCGGATATATTTTTTTTTAAAGTGATGCAAGTGATTATGGATTTGGTGGTGTTTTTGAGTAATCCGAGTATTGTACTAGACAGAGAGTACACTCTTATATATAAATGCATACTCAACTAAAATTTTAATTCTTTTGAAGATGTCTGGATAATCAACTGGACAATCGACATACCTAGCTGAAAAATGGTCCTTCCGTAATCGAAGGACTTATAAATTGTTTTTAGACATATTGTATTCTTGTTAACACATACAATTTACAACTTTCAAAATATTTATTGTGATTTCTTTTCATTCTTCTTTTCCAGAAGAATGCACAGCTTTACAGTCACCATGGATGCACACCCTTGACTGATTGTTATAATAGCTCTGTATTGGTTTACACACGTAACCACGGACACGCACACACGCTATGGACACACACACAATAATATAACATTATGACTGGCACCGAGAGTGAGGTTGGCATTAACTAGATCTATATAATATATTCTAAGGATGAGGGATGAAAGCGGAAGCGTACAGTCCGAGTTATGGCAACACTGTGAGGGTCTAAGGTCAGGTCAGGCAATATATGGTCACACTCACCACTCCCTGTTAGCGCGGATAGGTTATGAGGCACAAGAGAAAAGAGAAAACACAACATCATGTTTGGACACGGCACATACAATACAAATAAATGATACAAACAAATGCCACTAACATTGTGATCAAAAAAATATTTCTAATATTCGTACATGATGAAAAATAAAATTAAGATTGGAAATCAAATCGAAGAAAAGTGCCATTTACATTTTTGACATTTGAATGGTAGATTGTCGGCCCGTTTAACTTTTGATTGAATTATGATCAACTATTAAGCATAACTTTACATTTTGGGAGGCAGGTGTGGGTACCGCCGCCCCGGGAACATTTATTGGATAACCAACACCTCTGCCGCAGGTCACCCCAAGTGGTTTGCTAGCAGGGGTGCCCGAATTCACAGGGTGAGGTTTGTCAAGATCTTGGCGACCGATGTGTCTGCCCGCAGTGGCGGCCGTCTTTCGACCTCCCCAGCCAGAATCCCTCAACCCATCTCCTTGCGTCGAAGGTGAAGTGATGGATTCATTCATACATCTATCACTACTGGACGCACTAGCTCCCAGATTCCTACCCCCTCATACCTATTTCCTTCCCAGAATTTCCACTTCTTCCTATCCTTAAAAAAACCCTCCAAACAGCATCCCCTAAGATGACAGAGGCCCGGAGGGTAATTATTTTCTTCAAGGCTTCCTGTGTGTCTAACAAAACATAATAACAGTCATATTATAATGCGTGATTACCGATATATTTTTTTGAGATGCCTGTGGAGGGTTTTTTTAGGGAAAGGAAGTTCTGGGAGAATGATGTGGAGGGTCTTTTTAGGGAAAAAGAAGGAGAGGAAGTTCTGGGAAGGAAAAAGGTGTGAGAGATGGGTAGGAATCTGGGGATCACTGTGTTCAGGAATGACGAGCGATGGGTCGAGACAGTCCAGCTGGAGAGGTCAAAATGTCTCTCTCAGCCAGTCTCATCCGATCGCATTAGGTGGGCAAAAGTATCCGCCGCCAAGACCTAGACAAGCCGCACCCATGAATCCAGACACCCCTCCTAAGTCACAAAATGTAGCGAACCACTTGGGGTGACCTATGGCAGGGGTGTTGGTTATTCAATAAATGTTTCAGGAGGCAGTAGTACCCGTACTCGCCGCCCAAATTGATTACTAATGTTAAATTTTCTACGACATATTTTTGTACTGGATCAGTTTCAGCCTGTTACAGACATTGTCATTATTTAGACATTCTAAACTGTGCACAGTGACAAAAACTTTAATTAAAATAAATGTGTATTTTCAACCACTTCAAGTTCATCAATGAATGGGACTTCTAGGTCTGCGAGCCAGTCTAGGGCCTCAGGCGTTGCCCTGTGGACCTCATCAATCCCGCCGGGGAATGAATGGAGCGGGCATTCGTTGACCACATTCAGTGTGATTAACCAATTGATACGGCTTAGTTTGCCTGCATTAATCACAAGCCCATTCAAATTAATTTTAGCAGGGGTGCCCGGGTTCATGGGGTGAGGTTTGTCTAGAGCACAGAACACAGCGGCGGATGACCAGTACACACTGAACCTCAGATTCCTATCCACTCCTCAAATCTTTTTCTTTCCCAGAACTCTTCTTTTTTTTCCTTTCCTTAAAAAAATCCCTCCATACAGCATCCCCACATGACTTAGGCCCTTAGGGAAATTATTTTCCTCAGGGCCTCCTGTGTGAAGCTCATGTAAAAAAAACACAACATACAATCGGTATGTTCGTATAAGAGATAAGGTTGGGTTACATTACGCAGTGACGATCACTGAACTTTTAAAAAACCATCATAGGTGTCAGTACTAAAACATGTTACGTTAGCATGAAATTCTACCAACTGTTTGTAATGGAAAGTACAGGATAGTATGTATGTAAGCTGGAGTAATTCTTTTTATGGTAACCAGAGGCTTGCGACTCATTGAAGCCGTAAAGCTGTGCATGTCACAAAAGAAGAAAGAAGATAATCTGTATATACAGGGTGTTAAGGAACATACTAGACTTTAACCAGTGATTCACGTTTGGAGTAAAAAATGTAAATGAAATTTGGTCTCCGGTGATTTCTTTAACCGGTCGCTTGCCGATTGCGCGCTAAACTGACGATTGAAAAATATATTTTTTGAAATGCGATTTTAAACTTTAAGGATAAGGTCAGAATCGCTTGGGGCATTCTTGTTCTTAAGGTATAGAATGCTTTGAACACATCTATGGAATCCAAATTATTTCTATGAATTCTTTATGGATTTCTGGCAAAGTTTTTTTCGGAGCATTTCATCTGACAGTTCGGTCGCATCATTCTTGAAAGAAAGATCGTAAAAATACGAATTTGGCAGATAAACGCAAGTAATGTTGTTATTAGGCATAGTTTGTTGTTCAAGGAATGTGTTTGGGTAAATATTACATAAGATAGCATAATATAAACCCAGAAAATATCACGTCAAAGTCAAAACATCGCGAAATTTTCGAGTTTCCTCCAGAGGCATTTTAAGAGGTGAACACTTATTTTAAACTTAAAACATAAAAAATTTGTAGGTATTCGATAGTTAGGATCGAGGTGAGGGGTTGGCCGGTTAATCGGCTAAGTGACCAGTAAAAGTGGAAAAAATTTATTTTGTTTGGATTTGAAGAAAATAAACCCAACAAAAAAAGTAGACCAAAAATAACCATAGTCTTTTTTTTCAAAATCGAACAAATTTTTTTTCCTCCACGTGTCGTCACTGGTCCCTCAGCCAAGTGTCCGACCAACCCCTCATCCCACCCCCAACTGTCCAACACCTACTATTTTTTTACGTTTTTGAAGAAAAAACAAAAATTAAAAATGTCACCGGAGGCCAAAATTTCATTATCATTTTTTACTCCAAATAATGTCAGGAATCACTGGTTAAAGTATGACCCTTAACACCCGTAAAAAGTAATTTCAAAACAAGAGGAGCGTAAATTCTATGTGAGATTTCTAAAAAGCATTCCCTTACCCCTTTCCCACCCCGATTTTTACACTTCAAAATAGAGGAAAATTACTGTCTATGTTTGATTTTACAAGCAACACTACTTCAGCTTTTTTTTACGTTCGCTCAAAGTTAACCACAGAGGAGGCCCTCGGAAAAAAATCCCAAAAGGCCTATGTCATCTTTGGGGACGCTGTGTGGAAAGGAAGGAGAGGAAGTTCTGGGAAAGAAAAGCGTATGACGGGTGGATAGGAATTGGAGGGTCAATGTGAGAGAGTCCAGCTGACTTAGGTCTACCTCAACCAGTCTCTCTCGATCCGGCCTGCCACTCAGTACATGGGCAAACGCAATTCGCCGTCGCGACCTAGATAAACCTCGACAAACCTAGACAATCCATGAATCCGAGCACCCCTGCTAAATCACAAAACGTAGTGGACTACTTGGGGTGACCTATATGGCAGGGGTGTCGGTTACAAATAAATGTTTCCTGGGGCGGCGGTACCCATAACCGCCTCTCAAATAAGCTTGTTTCTGATTGAGTTGTGAATAAATTTATGGAAAAAAATTCTTTAATAAATTTGTCAGAATTTATTTTTCTCCATCTTTTCACAGGGCTTCTCCACTGCTTTACTGCCTCAAGACACTTTACTGGCAAGACTTTAGTTAAAAATGATCTTTAACATGAATTTTTTTTTGTTTTGTTACCTGCTCTTTAACTTTCCCATTCGTAAAATAACATTCCAGGTTTCTGGGAAGTTATTGAAAAAATTACCGCCGATACTCAACTAGGCATTTTATTCACTAATAAATAACTTGATTAATAATAAAATGAAATGAATGACATCTGAATAAAGTAATAAAAATAAATTATGTTCCTCACCATAGAGAACTGTTCAAAGTGGTGCTGCAAGAGCTGCTGATTGATGTAGTAGTTGTCGGACTGCGTGTAGGCATCATAGTGGGGGCTCTCACCGCCGCCCCCATTGCTGCCGGGGCCCCCGCCGCCCGGGCCCCCATTGCCTCCGCCGCCCATGGGGCCTCCGCCCGCGCCCCCGGGGCTACTGCCCGGGCTGCGGGGACTACGGTAGCCCCCGTTGTTGGAGGACACCTGGACTGGTGATACACCCATCTAGAATAATTAGAAATACAAGTAAGTCGATGCAGAAATGATTTGTGAACTCTGAACAAGTTTTCCATTGTATGTACTGGAAGAGTACAACAACAACATCATATGTTTGATATTCTTTTTATTTCAGAATCCTCGATACAGTATTCCCAAAAATGACATTTCCTGGTGGAAATAATCTTCCTCCGGCGTACTGCGTCCTTTGTGGTGTTAAAGTTAAAAAAATAAGAATATTGACAGCCTGTTTGACCAGTCGAATATCGATGGGTCCTGGGGACGGATTCTTGATAGAATTATTTGCAATACGATTTTGAACTTTACTCTCCAAAAATGTGTACAGAACAAAATCAGAATTACTTGCGCTAATTAAACTTCATATTCCACCTTTAATTTTCTTTTTTTTGCTTTGGCTTTCAACAGGTTAATCCCTCAGGCCTTGAGTCTATTTTGTCGGAAGGTCAAAATATTTCCGCTTTGCAATAAAATCCAAATAAATGGAATATTTCAGAAAGCATCCGAAAACTAAAAACTGTTTTTGAAAGACGATGAAATATATTTTCAAATTTTATAATTAGAAATCGAAGTATAATTTTTGAAATTTAAAACTTTTTAATGCAAATATAAAAATGTTTTAAAAATGGCTCACTTTTACATAACTAAATTTACTGATAATGAAAAAAATAAAAACACACATTTTATTGGGTAAATTATTATAAATGTTATCATCAAACCCATTTTTTGTCATTTCGCATAAAAATAATTAATAAAAAATTCCTAATACTTTGTAATTTTTTTCAAATTGCAGTCGGAAACTTTGGTTTCATAAAGGTTGTACATTTGATTATTTCGTGGTTAACTTTTAGATTTGAATATAAAGCGTGGTGTTTTTTCTTTCCAACACCATTTAGATTGTATTTTTAACCATGATAGTAAGGGAGTTACAATTATTTCTACAAGACCTTTATGAGTTGTTCCGAAAAGCGAACAAATTAGCCTGAGGGGTTAAGCCTCACTTCATAAACATTAAATGAGATACATAAATAAAACCTTCTACCACAAAAAAAAACACAAAAGATACATAAATATAATAACCTTCCACAAAACCTTCAACATGAATTATCCAACCAAATTTGAAAAAAAAAAAATTCTTAGGACGGGTTGTTTCAAAAAATTTGATGGACTCATCAAATATTTGATGTTAATTTTCACGTTCTGTGTAAGTTCTTTTCAAGTTCTGTTATTATTTCAGTATTGTGAAGCAGCTGTCCTATAACGATATAATAACAGAACTTGAATAGAACCTACACAGAACGTGAAAATCAACTTCAAATATTTGATGAATCCATCAAATTTTTTGAAACAACCCATCCTTAGTAAACAAATAAAATAATAAATAATAATTAAAAAAAAGTTTCATTTTATGGAATCGAGTTTAAAAAAAAAAACAATTTATGTGAATATCGCTCGAGATTCACAACTGCTCCTAACCATATGGAGCCAGTGAGACCACAGCATCCCCGATTGGTGTATATTGTGAGGCTGAGGGTGGTGGGGAGGAGAACAAGATGGGGAGATGAAGGTGGGGAAGTATATGAAATGTGACTAACAAAATGGTGGGGGTTGGTTGAGGTACTATCGAAGAAATTCATTTATACTCACGGTGGGGGATGGCATATTAATATTAGACTTAGACGAGTGTATTGATGGAGGACTGCACTGATAACTTGGTTGCATCCATGATGAATCTGTTGTAATACCCTGAAATAAATAAAAAGCACGTACAATTAACACAAAATAATACAAAAAAAAAACACGCTAATCTTTCTTTTATTCGTCTTATTTTACCTTTAGAATGCTTGAAAAAGACCTAAGTAGAAAATTGTAGCTAGCAATGGGCACGATCAAGATATCCATTGATTCATTATAGAAATGAATCAAAATGGTAAAGATTCCTTTTATTAAACTAATAGTAGACGGGCTGCATGGTCGAGGAGTAAGGCTCTTGACTCGCAATCCGAAGGTCGCAGGATCAATTTCCGGGCAAATAAATTTTATTTGAATAATTTGTGTTATTTCACAATTAATTTATTTAAAATGATGTATATTATATTTTATTATTTATTTGTTCCAGAATGGAACATACTCTCAATATCGGCCTGATGTAAGACCACCATTCAGGATTAAAACATTGCTTGAAATAGCTTTAGCCATGTTCGGTGACCAGAACTGTATAGTCAGGTACTACTCCACCTTCCTCTTCGCCATATTCTTCCCCTCCCCACTATCTTCAGCCTTATAATGTACCCCAATTGGGGATGCCATAGTCTCACTTGCTCCAGAAGGGAGCAGCTGGGACTCTTGTCAGGGATTCACATAAAAAATAAAGTAGAAATATTTTTTAAGATTTTCTAATTCTAGTCTCGTGAGTAGTGTTGTCATTCATCCTGGTAATCGGGACAATCACCGTTATCGAGCTCTCTGTCGTTAATGTTTCAATTTAAACCTGCACAATGTAGCAATGCTGTTTACTAATAAACATTTCGTAACGTTAACGAACCCAAGCAGCGGTCATACTGACTTCGAGCGATTGCCACGCGCTGGGAGAGGTATCGAGACCAATCATGAAGAACACTTAAAAAAACACTGGTTACATTGCTACTAAATTCAGTTTTAATTTCTATCCATTTATCGATTAAAATAATTCGATACTATATCTTTTTTAAAAATCATAAATTATATTGAAGCACTAAAACTTAGCATGGGGGTCTTACACGAACAGAGAGAATGATACAAAAATTAAGTGCAAAAATTAATAAAATTAGTATCTACCTAAGATATTAGATTTATTATTAGAGAAAGAAGAAAAAATGACACAAATCAACGGAACCGTTCAATTTTGATTGGAAAATCATTTTTGGAGAGAAAACACACGAAATTATAAAATTCATTCGGCAGTCTTTGATTTTTAAAAATTGATATCTTTGGCAGGGGCAGTTGAATTGTGTACGGACATGCGGTAACTTAATATAAATACAGTGGATTCCAGATCCTGGGAGGCATAAACTAAATTAAAAAAGGCTTAACATAATGATTGGTCTCCGAAATTGACTGTTCAATTATTATTTCCTGTCCATCCCATTAAATCAAGAATCCACCGCTGTATAAAATAAGCCAAATCATAAAAGAACAACAAACCTTACTATGTTGAAGATACCTAGTATTTGAATTGGGCACAGACAAGTGATTCTGAAATACACACCAAACATAAACATAAAACTACAAGACAAAGCTTAAAACAAACAAAGACAGAATTAACTACATCATGAGAAGCTCTCAAAACAATGATAAGCGAAAAAACAGTTAATATTTGGCAGAAGTTTAACAGACATTAGACGGAATGTTCATTACAAAGAGCTGTAAAACAGTGACCACTGGCATTTGGCAAAACAAGAATAAGCAAAAAAAAAAAAAAAAACTATATTTTGCAGGACAGAAGACGTCAATGAATGTTTACTATAAATAAGAATGTGTTTGACAAATAAGGAAAATAAAAGATGATGTTTTGGAGAGATTTTTGACAAACATTGATGAATATTTGCCATAAACAATTTTTGTAGTATTTAACAAAATAAGAAAAAGCAAAACAAAAAAAAAAGGTTATTTGGATTGTGAAACAGACTGCTCAAAGAAAATATAGTTTTCTCACTCGTTGGTAGAAAAGGGGGAAATTTAAAAAGTATTATGAAGTATACAAAAACACCAGTCACTCTCATAGACATTCAAGTTGATAGACCAGCTAAATCGAGGAAAGGGTAACAGACCACATTGCGTGACCGTCTCCGTTTTTGAGATTTCTCAATAAATGAACAGGCAACTCGCGCTGTAATATTGCTGTTCAGTCCTCGAAAATAAAATCAGTCTACGAATTACTAGCTCCTTTTACTATGGCGCGCAAATTGCTAGCTGCATATCTAAACTACAAATCCCAAATAAGGTAAGCAAAAGTTTGGGCTTGTTTCCAAAATTAGATACTTTTTAGAAATTTGTTAGAATTTACCCACCTCACTGTTTTATAACGACGCTCCTCCAGACGATTTGTTTAAAAATGAACATTCAGATCCTGCGCAGAAAAGTGCAACAACGGACAGTGCTGCAAACCTTTGCTTTACTTTAACAAACTACTATTTTTCTGGGTACGGCATAGGTTCTCAACGTGGGCGATAACGCCCCCTTACGGGCATTTCAGACTTTCAGGGGGGCTGTAGAGACCAAGAGAAAATTAGGGGGCGTTTCAGACTTTCAGGGGGGCAGTAGGAGACCCAGAGAAACCCATCCCACCCCATCCCAATCCCATTACGCCTCCCCCGTTGGGGTAAATATAATCGTGACAATAGCTGTTTCAGATTCACAATGACAGATGGTAAGTAAACACAGTTGGGGGCGCTAGAGAAAAAATATTCTCAAAGTGGGCGGTGGGCAAAAAAAGGTTGAGAATGTATAGTGCAGGGTCTGGTTATTTCAATATCAAAAAGATACCCAAATTTCATGTTAGGGCAAGTCTATCAATTTGGATGTCTATGGTCACTCTGTATAATAAGACATAACAAATAACAAATTAATACATGGATTAAATTGTCACAAAATGCCAGCAAATTTTGCTAATAAATGACAAATTGAAACAAAAAGTAAAATTAGTGTAATAATAAAATAAATGCATTGACTTTGGGCATTTCACAAGAGTTTCTTCATATTAGTTTCAAACCTATACTGACAATCAGACAATTGAATTGCTGCAAACTTTGTGCAGTTGACCTTCGATAACAGTTAATACCAGACTTGGTAGGTATGAAACTAATATAAACCAAACCCATGAAAAAATAACAAAATAATAACATCAACACACTACACAAAAAATAAACATGCTCATCTACATAATTAATGGTTTAAAATTCTACAATGTCAAAAACTAAACCTTAAAAGTTTTAATTATTAGCATTGTAAATAGATAAAGATTAAATATTGAAAATGTTAATTCTATTAGATTAAATTATCACATGCAAATTTGAAGGTGCATTCATTTAAATTGTAAACTAGAAAAACAAAAAAAAAAACACAAACGATCAAAGGTTTTTAAACTGAAATATTAACATTAATAATATAATGCAGTTTTATATGAAACTATAAATGTTTTTTACTAATGTTAGTGGGAGTCATCGAAATTATAGGTCACACAATCACGTTGAGGTGACCAACACATACTTAGGATTGTGTGTATCGGTGCTTATTGACATCCTTGCAAAACGTCACTGAGAAACAGCCTTTTATTTTCTGTGTACTTATTGTTTATAGCGAAAAAGAAACAAGTTAATACATTGATTGATTGATTAAATAAATATATCTGAAACGTTTTACAGCATGTTTTTTTCAACATCACTGGTGTTTTATTTTCGAAGTTAAATAAGTTTGAAACATGCAAGCAATGCATCTGTATTTGCTTCAACTCTATCTGGCTATACCTATAAATAATGCATACTTTATTCCTGTGACCACGTAGGTGTGTATTTATTGAGTTTCAATTATAACGCCGACTTTTCGACCGCCATACGGCGTGGCATAATGGTGGTCGAAGAATTATATAACACCTGTCATAAAGAATATATTGAACGAAGAAAGAAAAAAACCATAAACAAACATTGGAATGAGACGAATTTCTTGCCGTGGCTCATCACAGAGCAGAATGTTTGGTTTTTGAAAAAGACAGATCAACATTTTAAAGGAACGAAACGAGTTTCTTGCTGCGGTTTATCGCAGACCGAAATCTTAATTTGGTTTACTTTACTTAAACATGACAGACCAACATGCTAATGGAATGAGAAGAGTTTCTTGTCGTGGCTTATCACAATCCGGCTTGTAATTTGATTTTCTACTTGGAACACGACTTATCAACATACGAGGTTTGTTCAAAAACTATAGCGAATTTTGAATTTCTGCGGGTTTCGTATATTTGATTATACATTTTTTTGTGGCGTTATGTTGGTACTCATATCTCTCACTTATGCCGACAAGTTCGGCTATTTTGAATGTTCGGTTAATTTTTTACAGCTGCTCGTCTTCGATTTTTGCCTGTTCCAAAAAATGGATCAAGGTTTTGCTTACAGTTTTCTTCGATTGCAGGGGCGTGGTGCATCATGAGTTCTTGCCACAGGGTAGAACGGTCAATAAGGAATATTACCCGCAAGTTATGCCCAATTTGCGCGAAGCTATCCACCAGAAACGCCCGGATTTGTGAAAGAACAAAAATTGGCTTTTGCACCATGATAACGCCCCTGCTCGCACATCGTTGCTTGTGTGCGAAGTTTTGGCCAAAACAACACACTAATAATGCCGCAGCCACCGTATTCCCCAGATTAGGCGCCGTGTGACTTTTTTTGTTCCCGAAACTGAAGAGGCCCATGAAAGGATGATGCTACACTACGATTGAGGAGAGACGGCATCGAAGGAGGAGCTGAACAAGATCACAGAAAAAGTGCTTCGAGGATTGGAAAACATGTTGGCACAAGTGTATAATATCTGGTAGGGATTACTTTGAAGGGGACAAAATAGACATTCACGAACAAAAAAATAATTTTTGAAATAATACAAAATTCGGGATAGTTTTGAACATTCCTCGTACTAGTGGAACTCATTGAATTTCTTGCCGTGGCATATCACAGACCACAATGTTAATTTGGTTTACTCTACTTAAACATGACACACAAACATACTAATGAAATGAGACGAGTTTCTTGTCGTGGATTATTTGATTGCAGTTTGATTTGCTCTACTTGAACATGACACACCGACAGACTGATGACATCTCACTGACTGACCTGCTGATGGTTGGTGTAGTGTGTGGGCGTGGTGGGACTGCCGAGGGGGGAGTGACGGGGGGAGTGGTGCGGGGAGGGCCCCCGCCCGCCGTCGCCCGCCGCCGTGGGGGACAGGGTGGCGGGCGACACCGACGCCGGACTCTGAAATTAGACATTACAACTCCATTACACGTGTCACAATGCACAGTGAAACTCTTAATATTTTGAACTCTTAACATCGGAGCAGAAAATCCTCAAAACGCCCTTTGATGAGTTTTACTCAAATATCAGAATAGAAACGATGTGTTTTATTTTTTAGTGATTGTATTCATTTATATTTCATGCCTATATCGTCAGGCATTTTCTTAGAATAGCTAATTTTATCTAAAAAAAATCTCATCTATAAAAATATATATTTGTATGTATGTATACAAACAAGTTTTATTATTTCTACGTAAACTTGAATAAATATCCTACATGAAAAACACCTTGATACTCCTTTGAAATTTGAATTATTTTAATTTTTGGAACGCTGTTGAACAAAAATGAATATTTGAATGAAAAATGAATATTTGAACAAAAATGAATATTGACATGCAGAGATAAAATGTTTTATAGACTGTCAAGAGAGGCTACATTCATAAAATAAAAAAGCAGAATCTGCAGTGTTATTAGCACAAGCGATTCTGATTCTGTCGGCTTTACAGTTTTCAAAGCGTAAGGGTTAAAATCGGATCACAAAAAATTCCAGCATGGATGCAATTGAAGAGTACATTTGTAAGCAAAACGTTAGACTAATTAAAGATTTTGAGGTCGGCCTTGTGTAGAGGGGGTCATGGAAAGATAATATAGTGTGTGCTACTCACATTGCTGTAGGGTGTGCTGGCCTGGTCCGGGGGCTCTCGCTCCAGGGAGGGCCCCCCGGAGTACAGTTGTGGAGGGAAGTGCACCGAGGTCAGGTCGGGCAGCGAGCCCGTGTTGCTGCCCACGGGAATCTGTACCCCGCCCGAGTCTTGCACAGAGGGGTATATGCTGCAAAGGAAAGGGTACAGAGTTAAGTGATAATTGAATTATATAGAAATATTTCAAATTCCAGGTCTCTTCGGTATTTTACTAGCAACATTGATCCCCTGGGTATGAAAAAAGGCAAAACTGCAATAAACTTAGCATTAAAGAATGAAACCCATTCAACCTTAAAGTTGACAGGTTGTTTCTCTGCTTCACCTAGTTAAACAGTAAACGTGTGGAGTGAGCTGTATGTTTTTGCCTTTCTTCCTGGGACCCCTCTCGAAGAGGTCTTGTAGAACATCACATTTAAAAACAATCTTGTCAGAGCTCAGTTGAAAAGTGAATTGTGTTGTGATGAAAAACTTTTAAAATAAATATATCTATAAGAATATTAACCCGGCGAGAGTATGGTGAAAAAATGTAACAAGAAGTATGTGGCAGGGTTACATACCCGTCTACAAATTTGACTGTAAAACTTGATTCTTAAGAAAATGCATTAAATTAATTATTTTTTATTACAGCAAGACTATATTATAACCGGTGGCGGCTCGTGACTTTTGGGGGTGCTAAAGAGCCGATATTTCTCCGTGGTCCCGAGGCAAGACTCTCGACTCACAATCCGAAGGTCGCGGGTTCGAACCCGGCGTGCGCAAATAAATTTTATTTGATTAATTTGTGTTATTTCACAATTTATTCATTTAAAGTATTAAATAGTATACTTGCGGCACGTTCCAGAGTGGAAGATACTATCAGTATCGACCTGGTGTAAGACCACCATTCAGAATTGAAACGTTGCTTGAAATGGCTTTAGCCGTGTTTAGTGACCAGATCTGAGTAGCCAGGTACTTCCCCACCTTCCTCTTCCCTATCTCCTTCCCCTCCACACTACCTTCAGCCTCACAACATACCGCGATTGGGGATGCCATAGTCTCACTGGCTCCAGAAGGGAGCAGTTGGGACTCTTGTGCGGTATTAACTGTAAAAAAAAAAATTTTTAAAATGACATTACTGATGTTGTCGTAGCCGAAATTTTTTTTTTTTTTTTCTTCGAAAATTGGTTTTTTGAATGAAGATTTTTCAGGAAATCCGTGTGGCACACGGCCAAACTAAAACTTCCTGAAATTCTTCATACAAACAACTGATTTTCAAAAAAAATATTTTTTTTTTCGGTTACAGCAACATCAATAAAGCCATTTTTCAAATATCATAACCTAGCACCCCCAAAAGTCACGAGCCGCCACTGATTATAACGTAGGGTAAATAAAACATTTGCGCCATTTTAACAATTTTTATAAATACTAAATTTTTAAATGGAAACAAGTCACTATGAGTTTTCAACAAAAAATATTTCTCTCAAAAAACTACAAAGGAACTAAAGAAAACAAGTTTTATGAAAAAAAAACTTAAAGATATGACAGAACATGAAACAAGTAACTATATAAACTAAAAAAAAATAGGAACATCTTGGAACTGGAGTTCAAATCAGTGCAGTTTTTGAAAAAAAAAGTTGCATGCTGCATACAGATTTCGGAATATTTTTTGGTCTTTTCGCAACTTCAGGGGTTCGTAAACTAAAGCCGAGCCTAAGTTACGGATGAAATTGGTTCGTTTGGTGTACTTGCCTTGATTTTCACGAAAAATAATATCTGCATTGACATTGCGTTTGAAAAAGTAATGTTAGTTTTTGTCACGAAATACCAGCTATGCGGTAGGGTATCACACACCCGAATGCAGTTTGCAAGCGTATAGCCCGAGCGCAGGCTGCCGCGACACTGCGATCACGCCATTATCCCCTCCCGCACCCCTTTAACTCCAGCTACTCAAAGCAACAACAGATTTGAAGATCACAAACAAAAAATAACCTTAAATAAGTAACACGGTGGGTATGACACCACCTGCCACAATCTCGCCGGGTTAAGTTTTAGGCACCATGCCTCTTTTATAAACTGAAATATATTTAAAAAATAAAATAACAAAATTTAGTGTGTAAAACTCACTTTATTCCCGGGACTCTTGGAACTTCACAAGACGATCTGGGCCTATTGGGATTCGCATCTAACATTGATATCATTCCATCGGTGCCATCTGAAATTAAAATATGTATATATTTTTTATCAATTTAAAATTTTTTTTTTCAGTCTCCATAAAACAGTTGTATGACAATATATTACAGACGTAGAACAAATGCAGGCAAAGTGAATGAGAAATAGTTTAAAAATTAACTGCACTTAAGTAGTAATATGAAGTTTTGCTATATCCCAACAGATGGCAGAAGAGTACCATCCATCACCGTTCGTAGTTAAGGTATGAACGGTTACAATGATTTCCGAAGGCATCGGCAAGTTGGGCGGGCACCTCCAGTCCACTTGCAGGAGCAGCAAACACCTTAGAGCCTAGTATATTAAGGACTATACTAGGCTCTAAGTAGTCGTTGTAAATATTTACGATAACTAAATAAATCAATAAGTAATCACTCGAACCTCAAATCTATTTGGAAGATACCCATCTTAACTCGTTAAATGCCACGGGAAGAAACTCGTAAATTTCGCAAAGTTTTGACTTTGACGTAATATTTTGTGGGTTTATTTTATGCTATCCACCATTTGTAAAACATTTATTGTAATTATTTAAAACATTTCCACGGTCAGCCATTTATTTTAAAACATTTATTGAAATGCTTTATCTTTTATGACCATAGATGTCGCAAATCTGAACTTCGTAGACTATTTTAGAACGATGTTAAAAATAAAATTTTAAAATATTTTTTCACGCAGAATTTTTGTTTGGCTGTATTTACGGTTAAAATTAAGTCCTTTTTCCATAAATATGCACCTTTCGTTATCAAGTATGCCACAGGCAACATACAGAAATCGAAAATATTCTAAAAATATTATAATACTCGAATAAGTACCTCTCACGGAGTTTCAAAGTAACAAACAAGTCAAGCCAAAGTCAAGTTTTTCAAGAATAGCTAACTAATTAAAAAAAGGATTAAAAAAATCTCCCAAATTGGAAATAATTCTGAAAAAATATAATCACCCAAATATAAACTGATTTTATTATTTCTTCACATCACAAATCTGAATACATACCCAAGATGAAAAAACACAATTCAAAGGAGTTTGCAAATAAATAAAGACCTTTACACGCATTTGAAAACGCTGCTTGATTAATTTTTCGCCTTTGACAGTTGCAAAAAATGACCCGCCAAGTCATAGAAAATTCATTCAAAAATATTCTAGCTATATAGCTAGATTAATGAAACCATCGGTTACATCAAGAATGATATTGGCGCAAGCGATTCTAATCTTGTATTTCATACAGTTTCTTTATACATAAGGCTTAAAATCGCATTTAAAAAAATATATAAATATATATTTTCATGGCCACCGGCATTCTTCCGGCAAATGACAGGTTAATGGCTAATGACATTTGGTCTCCTGTAAAACATAGTCAAGTTTTCACCTCTCCTGTGCTGGTGCTGCACCGAGTTGAGCCCCTGGTGCGAGTGCGAGTATGCGTGCTGCTGCATGTGGCCCTGCTGCAGGTGGTGGTGCTGGTAGCCCCCGCCGCCCCCGTAGTGCAGCGGGGAGCCCCCGCCCTGCAGCTGGTGGTGCGGGTGGCCCTGGTGGTGGGGCTGGTGGTGCGGGTGGTGCTGCAGCAGGTGGTGCTGGTGGGGCGAGGAGTCGCGCAGCCCGGCCACCGACTGGTTGAGGGCACTGTCTGAGTTGGTACGCCGCCAGCTGCTGTCAGGCGGCGGGCTGAACAATAACAATAACAACAAATATTGATTATTATCTTCAAATTTTCTTTAATACGAAGGTTCCTAAATCTTATATATAAAAATCAATTTTTGTTTGTTTGTTCGTATGTTACGCACTGCCATACCGTTCATCCGATTGCGATGAAACTTTGGTGATTTGTTGTGCGCACGCCTGCGAAGGTTATAGGCTATATACAATGGTAAGCTCTGGCGTAATGAAATTTGTATTAATGAAAATAAGTGTATTTTATATATTTTAGCGGCAGGGAGGGAAGGCGTGAGGGGAAGGGTAATGAAGGAGGTGGGGTTAGCGGGAGGGATGACGAGGGAGGGGAAGACGTGGAAGGTGGAAGGGGACGTGGGAGGGGAACGGGGACGGATGGGAAAGGAAAAGCAGGGAGAAACTAATTTATGTCTTTGCATTGCAACGCATGCCGGGTACCAGCTAGTTTAAAATAAAAAGAAACATGAAACTACTTTTTTTTTTTTTCATTAGCTCCACACAGGAGGCCCTGAGGAAAATAAGGGCCCCCCTCAGGGCCTATGTCACTTTGGGGATGCTGTGTGGAGGGTATTTTTTAGGAAAGGAAGGAGAGGAGTTCTGGAAAGGAAAAGGGTATTAGTTGGGTAGGAGTCTGGGGGTCAGTGCGTCAAAGAGTGTCTAATGAATCCATCCTTCCCACTGCGGTGCAAGGCGATGTTATGAGAGAGTATGAAGTCAAAGGGACTCCCTCAAGCATTGTCTACCGATCTGGCCTGCCATGCAGCTGGTGGGCATCCGCCGCCAAGACCCGGACAAACCTCACCCCATGAAACCAGGCACCTCTGCTAAGTCACCAAACGTAGCGAACCATTTGGGGCAACATATGGCAGAGGTGTTGTTGGTTATCCAATAAGTGGTTCCTGGGGCAGCGGTACCCATATCCGTCTCCCAAATTTAAATATTTTGGTTGTTAATTCTGCACCACAGCAAACTATTACTATTATTACTCTTGCATAGATAATGCGGGACCAACTATTAAAAAAAAAAAAAAATTAAATCTTACAGTTCGTTTAAGACATAAAACCTGCACAATGGCAAAATACCTGAGTGGTTAAAAAAAATGTTTTTTTTATACAATAACAGCCAATAAAAGTTGTGCTTGGTGTGTAGGTAGAAACAAAGGCGGTGCTTTAGATGCTATTTGCAACAGTATGTATGCATTTGTGTGCATGGTTTCACATTAATAATTATTATTCATGGCCCATCTCCCTTATTTCAATTATCTATAGAAACACTGGTCCTAGAAACATGGACCATTAAAATAATTTTTTAAATTTCAAATAATAAACGAATGCTCATATATGTTATATGTACAAAGGAAGCATGTATAATAATTATTACAAATTGAAAACAGGATGCATATATTCAGAATGGAATATTTAAAAAAAAATTCAATTTGAAAATATAGTTGGGTTAGGTTAGGTTAGGCCCCTTGAAACCTATATCAATATAAAAGTGTGCATTTTTTTTTTTTTTTACAATTAATACCGCACAAGAGTCCCAACTGCTCCCGTCTGGAGCCAGTGAGACTATGGCATCCCCAATCGGGGTATGTTGTAAAGCTGAAGGTAGTGGGGAGGGGAAGGAGATAGGGAAGAGGAGGGTGGGGAAGTACCTGGCTATTCAGATCTGGTCACTAAACACGGCTAAAGCCATTTCAAGCAACGTTTCAATTCTGAATGGTGGTCTTACACCAGGGCGATACTGATAGTATCTTCCACTCTGGAACGTGCCGCAAATATACTATTTATTATTTTAAATAAATAAATTGTGAAATAACACAAATTAATCAAATAAAATTTATTTGCGCACGCCGGGTTCGAACCCGCGACCTTCGGATTGTGAGTCGAGAGTCTTGCCTCGGGACCACGGAAGCCGTCAGAAGCCGTGCATAAGCCCAAACATGATACTAATCTTGCATAGATAATGCGGGATCAACTATTAAAAAAAATAGGCAGTTCACCCTATAAAAAGATGAAAAATTAAGTTAAAGTTGACATTAAGGGGACATCCATAAATTACCTTAAGGGGAGGGGGGGGGAGGAGAGGGGTGTAATCAGCTCTGTGACGTCACATAATCAACATAAAATTATTTTATGTGTAAAAATGATTTTATTAAAATTTAAAAAAAAATTCGAACTACTGTTTTCATTATTTTTAGGTATAAAATTGCAAAATATGTGGCGTCACATTAGCGGGGAGGGGTCAAAAAAATCATGAAATTCGTGTGACGTAATTTATGGATGGCCCCTAATTACAAATTAAATTCTAACCATATCTTGACTTTTCTGTCGGAGGTTGGGTTAGGATAGGCCTAATCACTCAATATTCATCCCGCAGACTTCCGTAAGCACAACTAAGCACAGCATAAACCTGTGATATTGATCTGAAAATTAGAATGCTTAGCAATATTTTAGATGCTTTAATTAAATACTGCGAGTAGAACACATATTTTGCTTCTGAAATAATCTAGAAAGCCTAAAAGAAAATAAAGTGTCAGGCCCATAAAAACTGCTTTAAAGTACAAATTCTCCTTCTTATGAACCCCTTTTCGGTTATGGTTTCATTGTATAATGTGGAAAATTAAATTCTTTAGAAAATTATCGTAAAACATTCACATATTTATGCCTGAGATTCGCAAAATAAAATAAAACACGCGTTTTGGCGATGTTTTTTTCGTGAATAAATCAGAACAGGCTGCTGGTGTTAAATAGAAATTTAGGCTTTATTGTCATCTGCATAAGAAGTGTTATTGTGAGCGGACAGATCCCAAATTTTACATCTTCTTATACATAAAAATCAACATTTGTTTGCTTGTTCGTATTTTATGCACTGCCATACCGTTCATCCGATTCTGATGAAACTTTGGTGATTTGTTGTGCGCATGTCCGCGATGGTTATAGGCTATATATAATGATAAGCTCTGGCGTTATGAAATTTGCATAAATGAAAATATGTGTATTCATTAATTTTAGCAGCAGGGAGAAAAGGCAGGAGGGGGAGGGGAACGGGGGAGGTGGGGTTCGCGGGAGAGGTGACGAGGGGGGAAGGCGGGGAAGGTGGAAAGGGAACGCGGGAGGGGAAGGGGACTCGGGAGGTGAACGGACATGCAGGGAGTATCAATTTATTTGTTTGAATGGCATTGCAATGCGTGCCGGGTGCCGGCCAATCAGCTAGTCTTAAATAATTCAAAGAAAAAAACAGCCTGCAATTCACACGTGGTAAAAGTGAAACCTTTAGAAAATTAAAGTAGACAAGAGTGGGGAGGATACAAAGCACCGCACAGAGGGGAGACCGATTATACTATCTCATTCTCTCGCAGGCTAAATCCTGTAGATGTATGTGTTTGTCTCTTTTTTCGTTTCATCGAGTTTCAAATCACGACGGTGCTAAAGAAATCATCACTTCAAAAATTTACCTTAGGTAAATGGTACTGCCATAGGGCGAGGTGTCTATCTTGCGGTCCATGGGCCTCGCGCGCATCGGGCCCACTCCGGCGGGCCGCCCTCGCGGCTGGGCGGACCCGCCCGACATGGCGCCGCTGCCCCCGTTGCCGCCCCCATTGCCGCCCGCCGCGTTCTGCCGCGCCCCCGCCTGCCCGCCCTGGTGCTGCTGGAGCCCGCCACCGCCGCCACCCTCGGCCGCCCCGTACTGCGGAGGAACTGGTTCACCGGGCTGGACAGAGGACAAAACACACAATCAAAACATTATTTATTACGTGTGGTTACAACCCCACAAGACTAAGGTCCTAAAGCCTCGATTACGTTGAGCGAGTTTACAAGCTACTAGCCGGCGAATTCGCTATCTGCCAGTAAACTCGCTCAGTGTAATAATTAGTAAATATGATTAGAGTGAGCGAAGTTGCTTGTAAACTCGCTCAGTGTAATCTAGGCTCAATATGATTACACTGAGCGAGTTTAATACCAGATAGTGAATTCGCCGGCTAGTAGCTTGTAAACTCGCTCAATGTAATAGAGGCTTAAAGAAAACAATTTTCCCTCAGGGTCTATGTCATCTTTAGGGATGCGATGTGGAAGGTATTTTTAGGAAGGAAAAGGGTATGAGGGGTGGGTAGGAATCTGGGGGTAGTGTCCAAGAGTGACGGACGTACGAATCAATTCCTCCCACTGCGGTGCAAGGTCGAAAAAGTCCAGTTGGAGAGGTCAAAAAGACTCAGTATGTCAACCGGCCTCTCCCGATCCGGCCCGCCACGCAGTAGATGAGCAAACACATCCGCCGCCAAGACCTAGACAAGCCTCACCCGATGTACTCTGGCACCCCTGCTAAGTCACCGTAGCAAACCAGTTGGGGTGACCTACAACATGGGTGTTGGTTATCCAATAAACGGTTCCCGGGGCGGCGGTACCCGTACTCGCCTCCCAAACCGAAGAGCCGAATTAAAATCTGAGGCTTTTGTAGGCCGTAAATAAGTAAAAAAAATGCATTTCACTCTTTTCCTCTGAATTCTGTGCCCATTGTAATGGACACCTAAAGAGGCAAATAAATTTACTTTCCTCCCTCTGAGAGTTGCAACACAACTATCGGCACGAACTTTGCGACCGAGGAAGTTTCCAATTGCCTCCCTCAGACTTTTGAATTTGGTCTCCCCAAAGATCGACAATTTTCACGAAGGTAATTTAAATACATGTTGTCCGAAAACTAGTGGGATAAGCGGCAAACTGGTGTATCTACAATATTAAATATTCATTTGGAGTCGATTTTGTAGCATAACTTTTTTTTATCTGATTATTCATTTTCGAGTAAATCGAGTATCAAATTGGAATTTTTTCGAACACAAATTTGAAAAAATCGGAAGCCACGAGGTTAAATATCAATTTAATGAAAAACAAATAACTTTGTGTAGCAACCACTATTTAATTAACAATATCAACATGTTTCGAAAACTATGTTTTCTTCGTCAGGATAATAAGTTAATAAAAATTAACAAAAGACAAACAAGTATAGACTAATTAGAACATAGACTAAAATTTCTAATTTCTAAAATTTCTAAATTATCTAATTGTATATTGTGTTAGTGTGTAAAATTTTTAAACCTTTATTAATATCAAAAGAATGACCTGTTTCCAAAATGTGGTTTGCAAATTCTGAATAATTATTATTATATAATAATTATTCAGAATTTAAGGGTATATAGATAATTTAGAAATTTTAGAAATTAGAAAAAGTGTTAATGGTAAATTAAATATTATAAACAACCAAACGTTTTTTAAAAATAGCCATCTTTTAAATTTATTTTCGTATTAATACTTATATTTATAATAATTTATTTTGTTATTTAGACTTCTTGTTTTGTTTTAAAAAAAAAAAAATATTATGTTAATGTAATTTTTTACCGATTCTAAAATAATTTTTATATTTTATTTTATATAATTGTTTTTTATGATATATTTTAGGTAATTAATCACCTCTCCTTTCTAATATTTTGTCTATGTTCTAATTAGTCTATACTTGTTTGTCTTTTGTTATTTTTTATTAACTTATTATCCTGACGAAGAAAACATAGTTTTCGAAACATGTTGATATTGTTAATTAAATAGTGGTTGTTACACAAAGTTATTTGTTTTTCATTAAATTAATGATGACGCCACAAAGTAAATTTGCCTATTTTGAAGAAATAAATATCAATTTATTACTTTCTCTTAAAATGCTTTTCTAAACGTAGACCCGGTTTTAAAAGATTTTAAACTATTATCGGTTTCCGAAAAAAAAAGAAACAAACGTTTTAAAAAAATCAAAATGTTCAGATCGAAAAAGAAATACTTTTTTTTGGTTTCTCCATGTGATATTGAGATTTCGATTCACCAGTGGTTTTACTAGCTTCCGGGCACCGTGTATTATTGTAACACTATTGAAATAAATAAATTGAATTATTAAATGGCGCCCGAAGAAATATGGTTAGGATAGAGCAGATATTACAAATTACACAACTTATGAATTTGCAAGCGATTTCATACAAAAGCAATTCTAAATGAGAACTACAGAAAATACAACAAAACATATAGAAGACTAGTTAATACGTGTGGGTATTCTGATGTGGGCGAGCATATTGCCGCCTATAAACAAGCAACACGTTTGAATATGCAAATTTGTTGTTTTTTTTATAACGCATAGTTGTGCAGTGATTGCATGCAAGAAGGGAAGCCAGTCAATAAAACGGCGCCAAATACCATTGTTTGGGCGAAAATATTATCACTTTGACATTTTTTTAATATTATAGATCAGGACTTCCCAACCAGGGGGGCTTGCGTAGAGAAATGCCAGGGGGGCGTAATAGGTACGTTTGCATTTCCGAAAAAAAAATCTATTTAACGACTAGGAAAATGAACTGTTACGAATTGCCGGCTAAGGGGCGCGGAAGCTGAGTGTGGTTTACGGCTAGACCGAACGTCTTGTGCATTCTTGCTGGAACTGCCAATCGATTGGAGAGGACTCCTATCCGTTTGCCATGCCCTTATTATTTGTGTACTGTGTCTTCCTCCCACACAGGTGCTTGTAGGATATGCTGGATGCAATCACCCAGCGCTTGCCGCCTCGTGGACTGTCACCAACCTGTCCCATTGTCTTGTCTATATCTTATCATACTAACACATATTGTATCTTGTATTTCCCGCTAAGCACTTGCATACTGCTTACTAACAACGTATGCAGGGACACTGGAGGTCTAGATTCGTTCTAAATTAAATGTAGCTTCGTTCTTTAAAAAAAAATTAAGAGTCCTTGCGAGAGCCCTGAAGGAGTAACCATCTGTTACTTGTACCAGGGCGGGTATGTGGTGGATAACCTCCAATGTTCCGAATTGCCTTTCAATCGCTGCTCTACAAGTTTCAACAAGTCACAACACGACGTGTGATGCGCACCCCCGCCCCACCTTGCCGCTTGAATCCATCTTTCACTTATAAAATAATAATAGAATAATATGTATAAAAGAAAACTAAGAAAATATTCAAATAAAATATTAAAAGAAAACTAAGAAATGTAAATGTAATTAATGATTTAAAGTGTACGTACTCTTCTATTAAAAATCCATAATAAATAAATATATTGTGTCTGTATTGTACCTATTTGAAATTGAAATAAATAATTTAGTTATTATAAAAAAATGTTTATTTTTTTATCTTTGTTGAAACTTAATTAAGGGGGCCATCCATAACGTCAAACGAATTTCATGATTTGTTGACCCCCCCCCCCCTCGTCGCTGTCACACATCCGTCACATTTGTGAGTCCCCCTCCCCACTAGTGTGACGTCACATATTTTGCAATTTTATATCTAAAAGTAATCAAAATTGAGATTTTTACATGTGACGTCACCGACCTGATGACCCCCCCCCCCCATATCCCTTGACACACCCCCCCTCCCCCTCTTAAGGTGTGACGTAATTTATGGATGGCCCCTAAGGGGAGCATGAAAATATTTTTTTTTTTGGTTCGGGGAGGCTCGGCGAAATAAAGGTTGGGAAACCCTGTTACAGATGTATGTGTACAGATGCTGGAATGTTTGCGAGGAGTAGTGATGGGACTAATACCCGGAATAATCTTATTAAAAAATTTCTTGCAGTTTACTTTTGGGTGATTTCATTGATTTGTTCACTCTTGTTATTGAAACGTTGTCGCGTACAAGAATTGTATATAAAAAAAAATGTGTAAGCAGAAACGAGATAGATAGTTTATTAGATAAAACCGAAATATCTTATGTGAGGTAACAGCAATAGATTCCGTCAAAATACCATCTTGTCTTTTATCCGTTCTGTGTTCATAATGCACGTGAATTCGTTCTCCAAGTATATTCAGAAACAGAAATTCTAAAAACTGTATTTGAAATAATATGGTGAATCGCCTCAAATGGCTGACAAACCCACTATTTATATGTAAAGTAACCGCACTGAATGCGACATGGTGCACGAAATGGGCTTCTATCTAGTGCCCGAGTTGCTAATGGGGGTATTATCTCCTCGGAATTTCATGCGTGCAATATGATGAGGGAGTGCACCAATTCCTACTAAAACGACATTTATAATTTCTACAACACAATGGCATTATAATTTTTTGATCTAATGATGGGAATTCCATGGCTTACCTATTCTGCCGTGGTGAGTAAATACACAGTACGTCCTAATTCTCATGGGAGTCATTCTCAGAATCAAGGGTTAAAGTTTCTGCGGTTTTGTTTAACATTTTAGCATATTTACAATTGGCCTAATATACTGATTTTAATCAGCACACTTGTAGACGCTAGTTATATATTATATTTTTAAAAAAGTTCTTAAAATATGCGGTTTTTCGTTTTGAATTACCAATTTTTAAGTGCATGTAAGTATAAGAGTCACAAATACTCTTAGCCAGTAAGATTACGGCATCCCCGATTGGGGTATGTTGTGAAGCGGAAGGAGTGGGAAGGGGAAGGAGATGGGAAGAGAAATTCCAGAAATAAAGAAGAGAAAGATCCAGTCGACAAACGCAAGTCATTTCAAGCAAGGTTTCAATCTAGTCTATTCTGTTTAAAATCCTCAATCTCAACGTAGGAACTGTGGTATTTACTTACAGAAACAGGAATACTGTGTCTTTTTCTTACAAAGTGCGGTTAAATTGCGACAAAATCCAATACAACGTCATTCTTTTAAATACAAAAAAAGAGAATTTTTTTCGTACCATAAAAAATTCGATACTTAAGCCTCGATGACGTTGAGCGAGTTTACAAGCTACTATCTAGGAAATTCCTATCTGTTAGTAAACTAGCTCAGTGTCATCGTGCTTACAGCAGTGCTTGCTAACTAGCAGATTGTGGACAATCTACGAAAAAAGTTAAGAGGTGGTCAACTTTACTCGCTACTCGCTCAAAATGGCGGCCCACCAACAGGTGATTTCGTAATTGTCAGAATTAGTTCGCGCGGGAGCCGTAATTCTCGCTACTGGCTAGCGTGTGGCGCTAGCCGCGAGCTCGAATTTTTTACAAAATGTTGACCGAATTGGTTCGCGCGAGATTAGTTATTTTAGCTGCTACTGTCGCTACTGAGCGAATAGACAGTTTTGTGTATCACCATGACAATCTCACTCGCCGATTCACCTGCTTTTAAACTTATCGGCTAGTAGCTTGTAAACTCGCTCAACGTAATCGAGGCTTTAATAACTTCCAACACTTAACTCATTTTTACTAATTTTGGTAATTACTGTGTTTTTAGTTATGTCAGCACTATTGCGGTAACGACTTTACGCATAAATAGATGACATCAAACAAATAACAAACCGATATATAGAGAAATTACAATATGATAAAATTTCTAAGAAAATACACATTATTGTATTCTACGTCGTACTTCCACTAGAATAAATACGGCAAACATTAATAATATTGTATGAATAACACACAACCTACGTAAAAATGATTACATTTCCACCATAATGTGACCTACTTTAGAGGAAGTGTCATAAAACATATGCATCTGTCAAATTCATGTTCACAACAGTTTTTAAAAAAAAAGTTAATAAAAAAATCTGTCAGATAAAGAACGCCGAACACGTGGTTCCGTTATGTCATCGATATGCCGAGAGAATCGTACCAAAGTCGGAAAATGCAGGAGATCCTCGGCAATACCGCCTAATTATTGATCCTCGAGCCGAGAGCTTCCTGAGAACTCTCCTTCCCGAACGTATTTAGAGCAACTGAGGTGAAGATTACATTGTTTGGTCTCTACAACTCTAATTAACCGTACAAAGAAGAAAATTACATCAAAGTGATCAAAGGCCGCCTCGCCTTTGAGAGGCTAAGCTAGAGGGGGCACAAAGCTAAAGTTTTCAGCAAAAAACATAACTACAGATTTTAAATCAATTTTTAAAATCATTATTAGTGGCGAGAAGTAACCACATTTACGGATAGTTAAGCCATGGCAAATCGAATTTCTACCGTTTATATAACATATTCTCATAAACACTTCAAGTTTTCAAGTTTCTAAATAATATGTTATTTTTTTAAGATAATATCTATACATTTTCCACGCCGAAACGGTAGTTATGTGAAATTCCATAGGTAGAAAAAAAATGCAAAGTATGCTCCGAAAATTATTATGAACACGTTTTTTCTGTTATTTTACAAGTTACATGTTTCAAAAAAATCACAGTTTTTCAAAATGCAATTTAAGACGTTTTCCGCGAAATTTTTAATTTTTGCTCTATTGTAAACGAGTCCTGTTTTATTACACTATCTGGTTCCCGGCATGCGTTACAACACCGTGTTCAAAGAAATAAATTGTTTCTCCCTGCATGTCCTTTCCCGTGCGTCCCCGTCCCTCTCACGCGTTCCCCTTCCACTTTCCCTGATTTCCCTCTCCCCTCTCTCGCTCCACCGTCCCGCGGTCCATATATTCAGTCCCAGTACATTCAGTTTTCAAATAGCTCGCGTTACACACACCTCTTACAATTTTTTTAATTAAAATTTTCATGTATTACAAATATTCATTTTTGCATACTATAAGAACAATCAATCAAATTTTGGTACCTAACATAGGTACCTATCTATTTAAAATATCTATAATTCTTGATTCGATTCAAATTATTATGTAAGTACTTCAAATTAATTAATTAATTTAAATTTGAAAATTGAATTTTAATTTAACAATCATTGTTTGCAAAATGTCATTCTCAATTTTTGACATTCTTAAGTTTCGCGAGAATTTTTGTGACGATTAAAAAACTTGTCAGATGTATTGTCATGTGGTTGTAATAATCTAGAAACCTTCGCGGGGGCTTAAAGAAGGTTTTTTGAAAGTTTCAAACATTTCCTTTGCTTTATATAGCAATAGACAGACATCTCACTAATCCCCAAACACATTTTGATTTTTCATATACGTATTTATCTGTAGATTTTTCATAATTTTCGCTTAAATATTAGCGCGATCCCTCCCAACGTTCGTATTTACATATCTCCCCTTTTTTCTTTCCGAGCGCTTACTATCGGGATCCACGGGATCCCATCCACGGGATACCATCCACGGGATACCATCACATCGGGAGCCACGTCGATCGAATTTCCAAACAAAAATTAACGAAAAGTAATACATAATAGAAAACAGTGAAATATATATTATTATATAGAAACATTCTCATGATCGAAAGATGTCTCGAAATATAATAGCCACCAGTTTAGAGCCGAAATGTTTGTCATAAATGCTTGTGTCAATTTATTCAAATATGTAGTTGTGAAAATTATCACAAGCATTGTTAGAAATCACAAAAAGATAACTAAATTGTTAATTTGCTACACAATTGATAGCGAAACGAAAATTCGAAAATCCAATAGTAAATAATTGGGCGATTGTCAAATCATAATGATTTTTATCAACCGCAACTTGTGTTAATATTTGTCACAGTTTCAAATATTTGAACGAACTGCACCTACGCGTACATGAATCGTACATTGAATCACACTTTTTGTAAAATTGCTGAATTTGAAAAGTATTAGCACACTATTATTTGACGGACTCCGTGGTCGAAAGATAAGGCTCAATCCGAAGGCCGCGGGTTCAAATTCTGGCGTGCGTAAGTAAATTTTATTTAATTGAATGAAGACATTATGAGCGAAACTCAATCGAAAATCTGGAAACAGAAAAATCAGAAAAAGATATTGGCACCTCTGGGACTCGAACCCAGGACCTCCCTACTTTCCGGGTTGGGAAAGTAGGGAGGTCCTGGGTTCGAGTCCCAGAGGTGCCAATATCTTTTTCTGATTTTTCTGTTTCCAGATTTTCGATTGAGTTTCGCTCATAATGTCTTCATTCAATTAAATATTACAGTTTGAGGTTTTACTCATAAAGTTAAAATAATAGATAATAATAAATTTTATTTGGTTGATTTGTTTTATTTCACAATTAAATCTTTTAAAATAATATAGGGTTCTCAGTATCGCTCTGATGTAGGACCACTATTAAGAATTGAAACGTTACTTGAAATAGCTTTAGTGACCAGATCTGAATAGCCAGGTCCAACCCCCAGCTTCCTCTTCCCTATCTCCTCCCCCTCCCCACTACTTTCAGGATGCCGTAGTCACACTGGCTCCAGATGGTTGGGAGCAGTTGGAACTCTTGTACGGTATTCTCTTTAAAAAAGTTGGATTAGATTTAATACTGTCAACGTAAAGAATCAATACTTAGGATATTTTCTCCAGTTGGCGCATTTTGACGCACGGCAGTTTAATTACGGTTACTGCAAGAATTATGAAATTTAAAAAAAATCATTGCACATGTATATGTTTTCGAAACGAGCCTGCTCCACACGATGGACGCGAGGCGAGCGAGAGTGAACAGGCAGTAAATCACGAAGGCCGTCGAGGGGGATGTTGATGAACTAGCTAATGACTCACTTCGGTCCTCCGACTGAGTGAATGTTATATTTTATAAACGAATGGTACCTAAAAAAATCACCCAACGCAATATAAAAATGCTGAAAAACGAAATTTTTAACGTCTTATAAATCGAAGAACGCCGGCTGCATGCACGAAAAAGCATGACTCATTGTCACGTTCCGCCTGAGCCGAGCGTGCGAACAAGCGATAGAGAGGCACGATCGGCCTAAGCGTTCGGTTTGGGACACATCTATCTCTCTTCCACTCCATCGTTATTACATGACGTTATCACGTAAAATTATCGTCCGTAAACCGACTTTACAGACAACCAATTTTTTTTTACCATTATTATATCATTACGTTAAGATGAAAAATCTTCTGTTACTGTAATCAAAATTTAAAGAGTTCATTAATTTAAAGAGTTTCGAAAATTGAATTTTGAATTAACAATCATTGTTTTGCAAAATGTCAATCTCAAATTTTGACATTTTTGAGTTTCGCTAGAGTTTTTGTAATGAATAAAAAACTTTTCAAATGTATTGTCACGTGGTTGCAATAATCCAGAAACCTTCGCGAGGCTTTAAAGAAAAGTTAAACGTTTTTAACATTTCCTATTCTTAATGTAGCAATCAATACACAGACAACTCGAAACTCATGTAAGTACCTATATATCCCCAAACCAGCATATTTCGATTTTTATGTAATAGATTTCATCACATTTTTATTAGAGATTTTTTTTTCAATTTGTCATTTATTCACAAATACGCAAAAGAAGCCTCAAAAAATAAATAAAAAAATTAAATATCAATGGCCTAAGTTGTATAAATTAAAACATAAATAAATAAAGTAGCACATGTCCCTACTACAAATTTGGTGTACCTTTTGATTACAAAAATAATTTTTCATTTTGGTTGGGTATTTTAAACCCAAATCCAAAATTAATTATTGTATGAAACGGCCGCGCAGCAGCTCCCCTTAATGACTTTTCAAAGGGATGTAAGTGTTCCATGACAACTTTGGTTAAGGGGGGGGGGGGTAAGGTTTTAAAACTCATTTTTTAAATAATTTTTTTTTCTAAATGTACAACGTGTCGAGGGTGTTGTGTCAAAATTTCAAGTAAATCGGAGCAAAACTAACGAAGATACAGCGTTTCAAGTGACCAGCCCTCTTACTCGATTCAAGTATAATACAAGTGTGAAAAAACTTTAAATCGATTTTCTGGCAAATAAGTTTGTGAACATCGTAACTCAAAATTTACTTGACCGATTCTTTTGAATTTTTTTACACTATTTCTGCACATAAATTAACAGGTAGTGATGAAGAGTTTTTTTTATCATTTTTTTTTTCCATTTTATAATAACAAATTCACCGAAAATTTTAGCAAAAATCGCACTTTTGACTTCAACATGCTGCAAAAAAAAACCGCTTCATCACTACCTGGGAAAACATATCACCTCTTAAACGCATTTCAATTTTTTGTTTCAAATGATTCGTTAATGAGTTATGATGTTCACCGTACACAATTTTTTTTCGAGTCGCGGAGATTGGCTCACACGGACTTATTTATGGATATTTTTAATTAATTTTTTTTTCAAAGATACTTCAGATGTTGTACTACAACTTGTGTATATAATAAATAAAACAACATTATTCATGTCTCCAAAACTAAATCATGAAAATATGCCTTTTTTCGCCTTTAAAACCTTAACCCCCCCCCCCCCCCCTTAAGTTGTCATGGAATTCGATAAAAGAATTGTAAGCGCATTTGCGACGATCATGGAATGATCATAATGACGAAAAGGGTCATGGATTATCGACGACACCACTGTTTAGAATAAAAAAAACGCAATTTTACCTTTAATTGTCCAAAAATAATATTGATAACATTATAATTCAGTTCCCACTCTTCCGCGCAGTCATTAGTAAAAAACCTAACCGCGCAGCACAAAAAAATAATTATATAAAATAATGGAAGAAGAACCGGTCGACCTTCGCCAGTCTTTTACTCAATAAAATAGTTAGAAGCTGCGGATTTAGTCACGAGCGCGTTTTTCCGTTTGTTCTCGAAATATCTTCCACCGATCGTTAAGTATGTATTTATCATTAATCGGCCAGTTCACTCTATCACATTGGAATACAACAAAATATACGATTGTGGGATTTTTGATAGAGAACGTGGTATCGGGTCTCTAGGTAAATTGTTCGAATTGCAGTATTTCGAATTCAACTGTTCGAACTTCAATTTTTCGAACATCAATTGACCGAATCACTAGTTTTTCGAATTGATGTAAGTATGTATACAATATGTATGCAGTACGTACAAACTAACCTAACCCATTTTTTTTTTACAGAGCTCCTCACAGGAAGAAAATAATTTCCCTCAGGGCCAATGTCATCTTTGGGGATGTTGTGTGGAGGGTTATTTTCCGGAAAGGAGAGTTCTGGGAAGGAAAAGGGTATAAGGGGTGGGTAGGAATCTGTGGTTCAGTGTGTCCTGGTCATCCACCTTCAAGACTCAGACAAACCCCACCCCATGAACCCGGGCACCCCTGCTAAATCACCAAACGTAGCGAACCACTTGGGGTGACCTATGGCAGACGTGTTGGTTATCCAATAAAGGTTCCCGGGGCGGCCCCCCAAATTGAAATAACTGGTACGTACAACCTAACCTAACCTATAACTGGTACGTCTGAATATCTCTGAGTCTGAGTATCTCGTTAGTCATAAACAAGTGAAAAATATATTTTTAAAGTTGATTAACGAATTCGAAAAATATGTCTGTTGAAAAATTAGTCTTTCGAAAATGGATTTCGAACAATTGATTTCGAAAAATTGAATTCGTAAAACATGTCTGCTCCGGTATCGGCGTTCGATGTTTCAACATGGGGGTAACGTGACACCTCACTAATGAATTAATTACATTATTTGATATTACTGGTAAACTAGTAATTTTTAATTGGCTGAATGAACCATGTGGAGAAGAGGTGATTATGCATGTAGATGTATTTAATTTTATAAGTATGTAACCGTTTGGTTATTTATTATCACTATTTAAAACTTCTTTTAAACTCTAGTTGGTTTGAGTATCGAAAAATTCTTTTCGTAACTTTTTTCCTCAATACAGGTGAACTCCTGGTATGGAGGTTTTTTGGAGGCTTCATTAATTCTGTTTAAAATCAATTAAATAATGATTCTAACTAAATCTATTTAACTACTCAGGCCTCGAAAGGCAAATAAATTGATTGGTAGTTAGTTATAATAAAAATAATTTTAAAAAAGCGGCAAGCGGTGTGTTGCGTCCCCTCTACAGCCCAGTATAAGGAAAGCCGAGCTCAGTGTCAAGACAAAGATGGCAGTGTTCAAAACGATATACCGCCTGACATTAACTTACGGCCACCAAATATGAATGCTAAACGAGGAGGCAAATATTTCGGCGTTGCAATAAAATCCAAACAAATGGATTATTTCTGAACGTATCCGAACACATCCATACGTATGTGTATGTCATCACCCTTCTAAAAACTGTTTTAGAAAGGTGATGAAATACGCTATCAAATTATATAATTCGAAATAAACACATAATTTTTTAAGTATAAAAATTTTAAAGGCAAACATAAAAATGTTTTAAAAACGACTCACCTTAGGTTTTTTCTAATTAAAATTACTGATAACAAAAAAAAATAAAAACGCTTGTATATTTGATTAGCCAAACGTATTAAAAATGTTAGCGTTTACTCACTTTTTTATAATTACAGGTAAAAATAATTAATAAAAAATTCCCAAAGTTTCATAAAGGTAAATATAAAGCGTGGTGTTTTTTCTGTCTAACCGTTTAGATCATGAGAACGGGTCGTTTCTACGACTCGTTCTTGAGTTCAACAGCTCGGCTGTGGAACGATTTGCCGGCCTCTGTGTTTCCTCCCTCCTACAATATGGGTCTCTTCAAGACCCATGTTCACTCCTTCCTCTCCTCAAAAACACCCTCCACACAGCATCCTCAAAGATGACATAGGCCCTGAGGGAAATTATTTTCCTCAGGGCCTCCTGTGTGGAGTTAATGTAAAAAAAAAAAAGATCATATTTCTAACCATTTTTTTACATTAACTTCCACATAGGAGGCCCTGAGGAAAATAATTTCATCTCTGGGCCTATGTCATCTTTAAAGATACTGTGTGGAGGGTATTTTGAGGACGGAGTGAACAACGTTGTAGGAGGGAGGAAACACAGAGGCCAGCAAGCCGTTCCACAACCGAACTGTTGAACTCAAGAACGAGTCGTAGAAACGACCCGTTCTCAAGTGACAAATGTCAACCGTTAACATAAGTTGGGCGCGTGTTTGGCGCGTTTCTCGACTATGCACTGTAATACCGGTAGAACAAGGATAGCATTCCCACCTGACGCCTGTGCTCTAAAGATTGCAATCCGTTTGTCAAGTTGGGAGAATCTATCAAACGGGCCGCCCGTTTCTGTACAGTCAAGGTTTTTTAAGGTATTTTGGGGCTCCAGATCAGAGGTGGCTTACCATTATAGCAATTGCCAAAAATTCTTTTTAGATTTTTGGTTTTATGATAAACTAATGAACAAGTTCAAATAATTTTATTTAAATTTTGTTCACTTGTGTTTTTTATGATTATGTGCATGCAAGCTTGTACGTATGTGTATGTATGTTATGTTTTTGTTTACGTGTTTATATGGATAAATATGTGTAAATATGCGTATGTATTTATTTATGTGTATATGTATGCATTTGTATATACTCGTCTCAGAACAGATATTGTCTAGTGAGACGGGTTACTTACTTTTTTGTATAATGTTATTTCAATAAACGCCCGGGTTGCCGGCAAAAAAAAAATGTATATAGTAAGGGAGTCAACGATTTCTATGAGACCTACAAGAGTTGTTCCGAAAACCAAACAAATTAGGTTGTTAACGAATACGATTATTTGTTGACGAATGAAGTTCTCCGTAGAAAAGCGGTAAGTTCATTGACTATGGGCCCAGCGTAAGCGGGATAATATCCCGATGAATGGTTCCATGTAGGGTTGCCATCTCTAAAATTTGGCAACCAGAACAAGACGCATGAAAACCCCGGATTTTAGAGCCCAGAACCCGGACATGTCAAAAGGATTTTTTAAACATAGTCAGTGTAATAAAAAACAGTTGAAAATGTCATAAATCACCTTTTTATTTATTTTCAGACCTTGAAATTAAATTTAGTCATCTTTAATCATCATTTTAAATGTACCTTACAAAAACAGAATCTTATTACAATTTGTAACAAATTGTTTTAATAATCAGTTTTAAATTTTTAAGCCCGGACTACAAATGAAGCCCCGCCCGGACGCTCCCCGGACGCCCTCCAAACTAGGACAAATCCGGGGAAACCCGGACGGATGGCAACCCTAGTTCCATGCCAACTCAGAATCGACTCAACTCAACACTTCTTGGAAGAGATTAAAAGCTTTGAAAAGAAATATTGAAAACTAGCCCCTAACCTAACCCATTTAATCTATTTTTAAGAAAAATAGCCCCTAACCTAACCCATTTAATCTATTTTTAAGATATTTTTTCACCACTTTTAATGACTTTTCAATTGAGGTATTGAGTTGATTTCATTCTGAGTTGTCCGGTCACCACATAGAATACAAACAACACGAACCAATTCCCAGAAACAACAATCTTATAATATTAATGTGCATTGTTGGGTATGTAATTAATTATTACACCAGTAATGGTCGTTGGTTGGATTTCCGGATGATGATTATATACATACGTATATCATTGTCAGTCCAGTCGCAGATTGAATATTACGTAGAATATTAACTATTATTGATATTATTATAGGTGGTAAGATACGGTACGACGAAGCGAATAAAATAAAATATTTAATTAAATGAAGACATTATGAGCGAAACTCAATCGAAAATCTGGAAACAGAAAAATATATTTGCACCTCTGGGACTCGAACCCAGGACCTCTCTACTTTCCGGGCGAGTGCTCTTGGCCGCTGAGCTAAGGTGTCGATATCCAATTCGGTCACTTTTAACTGTACCATACTTCGACTAAGAACCACACATATGATCTTCATTTTCTTAACGCGTATTTTCGATTGAGTTTTGCTCATAATGTCTTCATTTAATTAAATATTACAATTTGAGGTTTTACTCAAAAAAGTTAAAACAAAAAAAAAATAATAATAAAATAAAACATGACTTTTGGCGATGTTCTTTTGTGATTAATTCAAAATAGGCGGCTGGTGTGAAACGGGAATTTAAACCTTGCCGCCATCTACGTAAGGAGTGTTATCGTTAGCGGCCTGATCCAAAATTCTGCATGGCGTGGTGCATCACCAACTTACGCAGATATATTTAAATCGGTCAATTCGATTTGTTAAAAAATTCAAATCGTTGAAACTCGATTCACGATCGATATTTTATCACTGAGAATCGATTCAAATCGAGTTTTACAAAGGATCGACGAATTATTCATGCATACACCGCCAAAGAAAGCACGCATACATGTTGCATGACACACAATGCAATATTCATCCCTTACTGTCCGTAGACACGCTTGATTAGCCTTGGAAAGCGACATTGAACTATAAAACATGAATATAAAACTGAAACATGAATCAGCCCTTTCTAGTATAAACCGGACAATTGTTTGAACACGTGTCACCAGGGGCTGACATTGTTTTTTGGTGTTTAAATCGTGAAAATATCGAACGTACAGTTGATTAGTCGGACATCTCCGAAAAATCTATATTATTAAGTTGAGTATGCAGTTATATTATGTAAAAGTGTACCATATCTCTGGTAAAATACTCAGATTACTACTTGTAAACACTCCAAATCAAATACAACGCACAAAAACTTGTAGTGAAATTAACAAAAATTTTTGATGGTTCACTAGTACAATATTTCAAAATGTTAAATTAATGTACCGGTACGTCATGCCTCCCGGTGTTATTTTATAGCAAATTTAAACACAGACACATGTAATTAATAATTGGTTCATGGCGAGCATTCGATTATGGATTTCCTCATAATCTCAAAACTAAGTATTTAGAGATGTCTGACCAATCTACTGGACTGGATTTGGTCGATGTAATCAAGTGACTCATTGTGCGGTATTATTGTTTTCCGCACTGACCTACCGCTAGATGATTGCTTATTCATTTTTTGCATTATTTCACAGGACTTTGTTCTTCTGATTTCCTTTTACTTTTCAGGGACCAACAAGTACTTTGTTGACATTAAATTGTTATTACAGCTTATATTATTACTGATCCTACTTCACAATATTTACTGTCGAAGTAGAACATTGGGAGGCTGTATTCAACTTGGGAGGCGGGTATGGGTACGCCGCCCCGGGAACGAATTATTAGATAACCAACGCCTTTGCCATATAGGTCACCATAAGTGGTTCGCTATGTTTGGTGACTTAGCAGGGGTGCCCGGGTTTATTGTGGTGAGATTTATCCAGATGTTGGCGACGGATGCGTTTGCCCATATACTGCGTGGCGGGACGGATCGGGAGACTTTTTGACCTCTCTAGCCGAACTCTCTCGACCCATTGCCTTGCACCGCGGTGGGAAGATTTCACGAGTCCGTCTTTCCTGACGTTGAATTCCAGATTCCTAACCACCCCTCCCGAAGCTTCTCCTCTCCTTCCTTTCCATAAAAAAGACCCTCCACACAGCATCCCCAAAGATGACATAGGCCCTGAGGGAATTTTGTTTTCCTCAAGTCCTCCTGTGTGGAGTTAACGTACGAAAAGAAAAAGGACATGAATACCAAATATAAAACTGAAACAAAAAAAAATTGACAATTTCTTTTACGTGAATGCCTCACAAGAGTCCCAGCTGCTCCCATCTAGAGCCAGCTGTGAGACTATGGCATCCCCAATCGGGGTATGTTGTGATATTGGGGTGTGGGGAGGGGAAGGAGTTGAGAGAGAGGAAGGTGGGGAAGTACTAATTCTGAATGGTGGTCTCACACCTGATACAGGGCGATACTGAGAGTATATTCCACTCTGGAACGTGCCGCAATTATTTTTATATGAATTAACTGTGAAATAACAGATATTACTGAAATAAAATTTATTGGCGCACGCCGGGACTCCATCGCGCGGATTGCGAGTCAAGAGACCCCTCGACCACGGAGGTCATGTATGACATAAACCGTCAAATTCTTCATTAATGGTGATATTCTAATTTACTGAAAACACCCATTGAGGATTATTTGTCGGATAACCAACATCCCTGTCTTAGGTCACGTTTGGTGATTTAGCAGGGGCGTCCGGGTTCATGGGAGGAAGTGTGTATAGGTTTTGGTGGCGAATGCGTTTGCCCACGTACTGCGTGGTGAGCCGGATTAGAAGAGATTGGTTGAGGGAGACCTAACCTAGACCTCTTCAGCCGGACTCTCTCGATCCTTGGGAGAGATGGATTCATATGTTCGCAACTTCTGGAGGCATTTCTATCCTCCCCTCATAAAATATGATATAGGCTGAGGAATTTTTTCCTGAGGGCCTCCTGTGGTGAGCTAATATAAAAAAATATGTGGGTTGACAGCTTTTACCGTTTATCGGATTCAAATTATTGTCATACATAAAATATTCCAGAAATATCCATGTGGTTTGGATGTGTTAGACTTTGAATTAGAAGAAATAAAAAAACAATTTCGCTGAAAGTAACCAAACCACTGCTTTTAAAAGATAAAAAATAATCATGATTTTGAATACGACTTATTGTCATATTACAATTTCAAATGTCCGAGTTTGTACGTAAATTTATTGTGGGCTCAAGTGGTGGCCGTGTACAATATATGTAGCCGTGTTTGATAGTACTTGTTTATTCCGCCAGAGCGTCAAATCGAAATAATCAAAATTACGCGAAATCTAAGTTCACAAAACTACTAGTATTAACAATTTCCGTTTGAGGACTCTTTTCATAGGTCCATACAAATTTTTTTCGAAGGAAAATACAGTTAAAAAACGACTTTTACAATAAACGTGTGGACACTGCAGTATTTGTCTTTAAGCAATTAATTATCCGCGTACCTACCTCACACGGCGAGCTAATAAGGGGGGCAGGTAGGGTGGCCACCCCTGTTTTAACGTGGGATCAATTTACCTACCGTGGGAACTTCGAGCGGACCGTGGGAACCGGCGGACGATGCGGCAATCTCAAACAAGAAAAACTCCAATGGCGGTATAATGCGTTACACAGGATGCTTTTTTCGCCAAGTTTTCATGCACATATGGGCCGTTTTTACATATGGATTCGGGATGTAAAAATGACGTGTTCTATTTTGGTAACGGTTTTCGTACAGTTTAAGATGGCGGACATAATTGACATCCTTTCACCTGACATTGTTTTATGTAACTTGTGCGTGTAGGTTGGACAGTGAGTGAAGCTGCACCCAATATAAGTGGCTTTCCTACTACTAAATAAGCCGCTACATAAGGAACCGAAGACCGAGAAATCTCCCGGCCAAGGAGAATCATTAAGTATCGGGAAACAATTAAAGATACACGAATACCCGCTCCATTCTTTTGCCGGTGAGATTGATGATTGATGTAGTCCACAGAGCGATTCCTCTGATCAGACCCAGACTAGAGGCTCTGGACTCCCTAGGCCCTCTGAGAAGATTTTTTTTAGAATAAAGCAACTACATCATGTATCTCTCACTCTTGTCACTTGTCTTGCATCCGCAGGTAATGCGTTCGATTTAAGGCGCCAAATCCTCGCCCGAAAAGAAGAATACGTAATTACGAATGTTGGAGAGAGCGCGCTAATATTTAAAACGATAAAATTGAAGCGAAAATTGTGAAAATGTTTAATAAAACACGACTCGTTTAGAGTAGAGCAAAAATCTCGTGGGCGTTGTCTAAAACCACGTTCGAAGAAACACTGTGAATTTTTCATACGTATAATTTGTTAAATAATAGAGACAGACGTGAAAATAAAAATTTTCGGAGCATATTTCGCGATTTTTTTCTGTCGAGGGAATTTCATAAAATTTGCGTTTCGGCGTGGGGAATGTATAGATATTATCTTCAAAAATAACATATATATTTTAAGAGCTTAAAAAATCCAAAAATTTAAGGGAGATATGTAAGAAATCGGTAGAAATTCCGGTAGCGGCGGCTTAAAAAGTACGCAGTATACACACATTAGTAAGCGTATATCAGTTATGTAATTTGAATAATATCTGCAATCAAAATGGGACCATAGTTGATAACGCCATCGGGATTTTGTGTTGATAAATAGATTTACATAAATGCAAAAAGGCAACTATCGCTTAATTAAATAATGGCGTTACAATGAAGCGCAGCGCGAAATATTTCAAAGTTTATGTTTTATCGCTTCACGTAACGAGGAATCTCATCTAAAATAATCAAACCAATTCAGTTATTAGTTGCATTTATAAGTAGACATGCATTACACAACTCTGGAAAATAGGTATATGCATTTTGCATTCTAGCGAACCTATCGTCGCTCACATTATGACACCGCGTATCTCATTTTTCACAGGTTTTCAGAAGGAACAAAAACCGTTATGGGGTCGTCCATTAATCAAGTGATGTTTTTTTAGCAACTTTTAACCCCCTTCCCCCCCTGGTGATATGTGGTGAGGTTTTAGACGGTTTTAGAAGGTTTAGACCGGACAACTCGGAATGAAACCAGAGCAGAACCATCTCAGATAAGTCATTTAGAGTGATAAAAAAACATATATAAAAAAAATAGTTAAATAGGTTAGGGTTATCGGCTAATTTAAAACAATTTTTTTTCAAAACTTTTAATGACTTTTCAAGGAGGTGTTGAGTTGAATTTATTCTCCGTTGGCATGGAACCGTTTTAGACTACCCCCCATACACAAAATCACTGTATGTATTTTTTTAGTACAAGGTACACTAAAATTTTCAGAATATTGTTTTAAGGCAAAACATACGCTGCAACGATGTATTTATTCGGCGTCAAAATCACAGACTTACTGGCGACTGGTGAGCCGAGCCGCTGTCGCAACGCGCGGGGAAATCGTTGCCTGGCAACCTTGAGTCAAAGCCACGCGCCGCTGTTTGGTTTAGAAATCGTGCGTTCAACGAAAAATAAATACACGTGATTTCTCATTATATCCCCTCCCTCCCTCCTTGTGATATTTCGTGATTTTTTCCGAACCCCCCCCTTTCGATCCTCACGTGATTACTATACGACCCCTTAGTTTATTAAATAAAAATTGCACAACTTTGAGAAAAAGGGTAAATTAATAGTTTAATTATCAATAATAGGTCAATTAATAGTCAATTAATTAGTAGAGATCTTTTTTTTATTTTTAATAGAAAGACAAACGTTCCCGGGTGACGATTAACCTGACAATATTTGAAAATCTCCACCACAGTAGGCGCACATATATGTTGCTTGTGTCGTGATGGAGGACTTAGCCAGCCGAGGAATCGAACAACGCCCGGGTAGGACCAAAACGCGATACCAACTTAGCCACTGACTGGTTTTTTGGAGAAGTTTTTTTAATCATCAACATTGTTACGTATTACAAATGATAATAGCGGTGTAATACAAAATAAGCTGAGGAACGCCTTGTTCTTGTGCAAGAAATATAAAATAATATTATATTAAAGTGTCTTCACCTAAGGGGGCATCCATTAATTACGTGAGCTATTTTTTTTTTCAATTTAGACCCCCCCCTTGGTGAAATTAAGTGATATTTGGTGGGATCCCCCTACCCTTCACGTGAGACTTACACTAATTAAATGACTATATTTATTTTCATAAAATGAAAATAAATAAATATTTGCCATTAGATTTTTCAGCCGGCAAAATGGTACACTTCCAAAAAAAGTGAAATAATTTAATTTTAAAAGAAGATTCTGGATTTTTTTTATTCTCTAACTAACGGATTTTCCTTGATGGGTGAAAGCCACAAATAATTGAAAAAAAAAACAACTAACGGATTGTTTACCATAGTGTTGACCGTAAATTACCCCTTTCGTAATTAATGGATTGTTTACCATAAATTGCCCCTCTCGTAAGTAACGGATTGTTTACCATAGTGTTTACCGTAAATTACCCATTTCGTAATTAGTGGATTGTTTACCATGGTGTTTACCATAAATTACCCCTTTCGTAATTAATGGATTGTTTACCATGGTGTTTACCATAAATTACCCCTTTCGTAATTAATGGATTCTTTACCATAAATTGCCCCTCTCGTAAGTAACGGATTGTTTACCATAGTGTTTACCGTAAATTACCCCTTTCGTAATTAATGGATTGTTTACCATGGTGTTTACCATAAATTACCCCTTTCGTAATTAATGGATTGTTTACCATAGTGTTTACCATAGTGTTTACCGTAAATTACGCATTTCGTAATTAATGGATTGTTTACCATAAACTGCCCCTCTCGTAAGTAACGGATTGTTTGCCATAGAGTTTACCGTAAATCACCTCTTTCGTAACTAATGGATTGTTTACCATAAACTTCCATTTTAGTAACTAATGAATTGTTAGCTTTATATTTCCCCTCTAACTAATGGATTATTTACTATAGTGTTTACCATAAATTGCCCCTCTTGTAACCAATTGATTATTTACCGTAGTGTTTACCCTAAATTGCCCCTCTAACTAACGGATTGTTTACCATAAACTAGCCTTCTCGTAACTAACGGTTTGTTTTCACAGTGTTTACCGTAAATTACCCCTTTCGGTAACTAATGGATTGTTTACCATGGTGTTTACCATAAATTGCCACTTTAGTAACTAATGATTGTTAACCATAAATTTCCCCTCTCGTAACTAATGGATTTTTACCATACTTTCCACCCCCATTTTTGCTTGCAGATAGAGACAGTATTTTTTTTTTTTTTAAATTTCTTAACGAGTAAAATCTCAACTAGTAATTGATCATCGAAGACAATATTTATGACTCTCAAACGAAAAATATTAAACAGAAAATGATTTCGGATATATTTATCCAAGACACCATCTAGATTGGATTTAATTCGAGTAAAATATTGTAATTATTCATAAAGATAGCAGGCAATAACATTAGGCGTGAACATGACGATGATTTGGCAGCTTTCAGTCAAAGTACAATGCAATTAAAAATGACGAAAGTTAACATGGTCGAATTCACTCAGTAGTCAGGGGTCCTGGGTTCGATAGGAATAGGGAATAGTTTTCTGTCTTTTCTGTTTTACATTTTTCGTTTGAGAGTCATTTTGTCTCCAATGTTTAGTAATTTTCCAAAAATTTCTTCAAGAAGTATTAAAGTTCTACTTTAAAAGGTGGGAAAAGGCGGAACCTTTTCTTTTGAAAAGTGCAAAATTATAGCAATCTCAGAACAAAATTGTAGATTTGTATAAAAAAGGCTACCCACAGACAAACCTACACTATTTTTGTAATTTTCCACGTTGGACGCTTTTCCTTTCAACAATAACAACAAGTAATAATATTGAGTATGTAGTTTGAATAAATTATTTAAATGCTATAAATTTCCATTAACTTCCCCACACAACCGTAGTTCATAATTACACAGATGTGTGCTGATATTAGATTCAAACACAAATTCACAAGACTTTCATCTTAGGGGGTAATTTTTACACCTGTTTTACCTAATTTATTCATCTTTATTTTTATATGGCAACCATGGTTTCCAAACAGTGATTGAACAATCGTGCACGACAAGGCTCCTTGCCACAGTGCCAAAGTTGTCATATATCTTCAAGATATGCAAATTTCAATGCACCCATTTGTCCTGAGAATAGCCTCGATTAGATTTGGCACCCCACCGCTCAACCATACATAAGAATATAAATAAGGTCATGTAGTAGTAACTCGAGAAAGTTAAGTTACCTCCCGGTACCACCCGCGCATCTTCAAGGAAAAATGTTTGGCAGGGCTGAAATAATTTCAGCTAACCCAGAGTGAGTATTGGCAACCCTATTGTTAAAAGGTTTAACGAGCAGTTGAGGGAACAATTGAGTTTTCGTCGTTTTTTTTTTTTTTTGGTAAAGTATCCGTAAAGTTATTGTTATAATTACTGTTTTACTTGAACTATGTCATACTTGCAAATTGATTGTACCTACTCCAAATAAAGGCTCATTGTCATTACAGTAAATAGTTGTGCTTTTTCTTTAATAACCGCCGCTACACAAGTTATTTAATCAAAATTATGAACATTTTTCGAAAACTAGATAAAATTAAAATTAACGAAAATAACAAAAGACAAGCAAGTGCCTACAGACAAAAAAAACATTACAAAGAATTTTTAATTAACACTTCCGTACCGGACCGGGGGAACGCACTAACACTTGCGAGAGTTTTACGCTGTATCTAAGTTGTTTTTAAACCACACTCAATAATTTGGGTAATTTTAGAAAAACTATTTGATTATTGACCTGCATTAAAAAAATTAATATAGCATTACTACTTTTCTTAATATTAAATAATTTCTAACAAATTCCGGCGGAGAATCTGTCCCGCCCGCCTCTCTTCCGCGTTACCCCGTCCCTATCTACTGGACGTATCGGGACAATTCTAAGCGATAGCAAGTAATTTCTAAGTTGTTAGTGGAAAGGACTAGATCCCGTTCGTTTACAGTGTGCATCTCATTTGCTCTTTTTACAATGCTATAATGTTCGCTTGCCGGTCAAAGATCATTCGGTCTAGGTCGTCTCCGCTAAACGCCAATCGCCAATCGAGATTCGGAAACAAGGAGTTATGTTGGCTATCGGCCCGTCTTCTCTGTTTTCTATGGAAAAATACACGTTATGGTCTAAATTCATTAGAATATTAATTATGTCTTTATTTATCAAAACGATTTTGAAAATGACTACTGAAATACGATGAATATACTTCCCTCCAATTATTACCAAAACAAATTATAAAAAAATATGCCACTAACACCCTTTAATAAGCAAAACAAATTGGGGCCCCCGAGTGACCCCCCTTCGGATCATGTGTGATTTTTTTCTTTCCGGGACGAAAAGGTTAAATAAGTGGTGTACATAAAGTGACTGTTTTCATTTAATATAAAGTTATTGTATATCATTAAGGTTTAAAAACTAAAAAAAAAAATCGTTTGGGTCTAATAATCTGCACACCTCTGTACATACAATATTTTGCAAATGCATTCGAATTAATTCCACACAGAACGTCGCAGCACTACACAACATTGCACAATTCTAACAAAAATCATTTATTGGTATTATTTATTTTGAATGCATATATTATAATGTATATTCGAGTTTGTTATTGAAAATTTGTAAACATTATCGAGCGCTCACGTGATCCAAGATATCGGTAGCCGATAGCGAAGCCGCTGGACCGCGTCGAGAACGACAGATTACTCATTGGAACAAAATAAAGCGGTTTCCCAAACACGTGTACTTAATTAAATACTAGTTTTTATTGTTCTTTACTTCTGTATTATTCATATCGTCGTTTGATAATGAGTTTGAAGATATGAATGACTTACCAGTCGATATTATTATTTTTTTTAAATTATGTGTTTTATCTAAATAATTTTGGTTCACAAAAGGAATTCACTTTCTCCTTGCTGTTTATGGAGCTCCAATAAAATTTATTGTGTAGGCAAGTATTAGATATTTAAGTTTTGTAAAAAATACACGAAACAAGAACCAATGTCTTGTCTTCTTTCAACGTCTGCTTCTGCTCATCAACTCTTGTATCGAGTCTACTACCAAGTTCAGGAATGGTTAGGCAATCAACTGAACCCAGAAGACTGGGGCTGGAAATTAACCGATAGTATTTTGGAACCGATTCAAACTTTACTCCCACCTGCTCCGAAAAAACTCCTTAACACTATTTTTTGCAATTGCAAAAAATGTTGTAGTGCTAAAAGTGGCTGTAAAAAAGTAGGGTTACTTTGTTCGCCAGCGTGGACTAACTGTCAAGGCCAATTTTGTTCGAAATTTCAATTGAATACAAGAGACGAGGATTCATGTCAATGAGGAGGCAGCTGATTCATACTCATTTGAACAATTTATAAACATCCAGCAAGAAGAAGAAGAAATCGAAGAAGAAATTACTGGAGAAGTCGAATTTGAAGAATATGAATCAGATGAAGAATATGAATCAATAATCAAAATCAATAATCAATATGCAGTAAATAGAATATTATCCCGTAAAATTTCATCATAACCGATCGTGGATTATTCCTACCGGGGAAACCACGTTAAAAAAATGCGCCAAGTACCTCACAGGCACAAGCACCTCACATGTGGTGTGGAAATGTGCATATTATATAGAATGTAACTCCTTCAACTTTTAGAATCGCTATATTTCAGAAATGGTGATTGTTAGAACTTAAATCTTTTTGTGATATTTTATGATCTACAATTTTTGTTTTAACTATTTTTTTGATATAACTTACCGTTTACGAGAAAAATCCAAAAAACTGAAAATTTTGACCTTTTACCTTGAATAACTTTTTTAGCGGACAAGGAATTGTTGATTAATTATGATCTACAATTTTTGTTTTAACTATTTTTTTGATATAACTTACCGTTTACGAGAAAATACCAAAAAAACTGAAAATTTTGACCTTTAACCTTGAATAATTTTTTTAGCGGACAAGGAATTGTTGGGGACTTTTGGTATTTTATTTGTAATGATGTACCCAAGGTCTCTAACAAATTTCAGCTCTGTGCGAATTTTGGTTATTTCAAATATTTATGTTGGCCGGACTATGCATACAAGATTATTTATTCATTTAATGTACGTTTAAAGTTGTATACCATGAATTTGACATTTGCGAAGTCGGCGACAGTGCTGACAGCTGGAGCTTAAAAATCAATTGCAAGCCATATACAATCATACACATTTGACGGGCGATTACGTATGGAATCGATTCCGTATCCACGAAAAAATGTGCCCATATTATTTTAAAAAAAAAATTATTAAAATTATTCGAATTTTAAAATGCCAACATGTTTCCATAAATGTTAATACAAACTAAACATTCCTAATCCATACGAAATTCGCCATCTTAATTTTGTAGAAAACATCGAAGCAACAGGTTAAAAGTTTACCAAACCCACATTCGTTTTAATTTACTGAAAAGGCTGAGATCCAGTTGAAATTAATACGCTAATCGAGTGATTCCGATATCAATCAAAAAGATAATCTTCAAAATGACTGCTTCTCTTGCACACATCGATCACCCGGTTGATCAGTCAGACATCATCATTTGTATACCCTCTATCTGGTACAATACTCAGATTACTCGTAAACACCACCAAATCAATTATAATGCACAAAAACTTGATTCCTATTAATAATAATAATAATAATAGTGTTTATTTCAGCCGAACAGAGCGGTGAGTGCAATACTCTGTCAGCCATATAAAAGCATACATTTATAAAATTCCATTAAATAATTACATTAAATGGGATATGCAAGATAGGATAAAAAAAAACATAATAAGATGTAATAACATAATAAAATAAAACATAATGGTAAACATATTTAGTATTTGTATACTACAGAGGCTTTAAGTAATTTGTTCATGTTTGGTGTAAGGGCGCGCTATGCCACTGTGCCACGGCCTGGATGAGAGTGTTCTCCGATCTTTGGTAGCGCTGACTCGACCCGGCTATTCTGTGGCGCAAGCAGCGAACCCATGTACCCTTCCTTCTGCGAACATCTGCGAGGCACTGCATCTCCAAGGTAGGCCGAACAGCGCCACATATTTAGTACTCGTATATCTACTACGGGGGCTTCAGATGAATTCTCCACGTTTGGTGAAGAGCCGCGCCCTGCCACTGGGCCACGGCCAGGACGAGAGTGTTCTCCGATCTTTGGTAGCGCTGTCTCACCCCGGCTATTCTGTGGCGCATCAAAGCGGCGAACCCATGTACCCTTCCTTCTGCGAACATCTGCGAGGCACTGCATCGCCAAGGTAGGCCGAATAGCGCCCTATATGCGATATTGTATTGTACTCGAAGTGTGTTCAAAACGCCTTGTGAGTATCTTGTCCATAGTTCGCCGGTGTAAAAGCTCATGCAGTAGCTCTGGAATATTTGCTTCTTCACAGGAGAACTGCACCCGTTGAATCTCCTGGCGAGCATGTTGGCTCGCACGCTTAGCACTATTCTTTGGCGTTCTTCGTCATTTTTATCATTTAGGTCATCAGTAATAATAGTAGGAAATTTCAAAAAGTCGGTATTGCGCTTTTTCATCCCGCGACAAAATACCCCTGACATAATATCACAACAAAATATCTATCTACCAAAACCCAACCTACTTTTTTTACATACTATTTTTGAACAATAATTTATTGTCTTTACAGGATGTCTGTATGATTTTGTTAACACATAATTTGTTGTAGACAACTTTTATTCTATTAATACTCTACCGGTTTCGGAAGCGCCCTTCCTTCGTCAGGAGGATATTGTAACTAATCTACGACATAGAATATTGTCCGAGATACAAATTTTAGGTATGTGAGTGGTAGGTAACCAAAGGGGTAGGGGTAATTGCGGGATTTCCAGGAAGAACAGAGCGGTTCACTGGAAATATATTTAAAATGGGACTAAAAGATAAATTAATTTGATTATTCAAAATACTAGAATAATTATTTAGGGATTTTCTAATTTCAAGTGCTTCTGAATTATCTAATTTTTTGCTTTTGAGCCACAAAGTTAATGCTTTTTACAGTATGTATTTTTGTTCTTTTTTTTTTGTTAGGTTAGGTTAGATTTTAGTCGATATATTCTTAGGGGAGGTTTTGTCCGTATTTTGTCGCGGAACACAAAATGTCCGTCAGTCAAGGGACCGTCATGCTTCCCGGTGTTATTTCGTAGCATATTTAAAAAGAAACAGACAAATGTAAATAATATTTGATTTATGGTGAACTTTGAAAAATTGCTTTCTTCATTATCTCAAAAGTTGTTATTTGGAGATGTCTGAATAATCAACTTCTTCTTCTTTCGTATGGTGGGGGGGTCAGAGGGGGACATCTAAGTCTGCGAGCCAGTCTAGGGCCTCAGACGTTGCCCTGTGGAGCTCATCAATCCCGCCGGGGAATGAATGGAGCAGGCATTCGTTGACCACATGTTCAGTGGTCTGCACCTCACCGCATTCACACATCTCCGACTCTTTAAGGCCCCATTTATTCATCATATGGGCACAACGGCTATGGGAGCACCTTAAATAATAATAAATTATCAACTGGGAAATCGATACATATCTACATAAGTGCCAGGTATTTTCAGCTGGTCAAAGAAAAGATTGGAAAAATAAAACAGACTGAAGGTGATTGAAAGGTGCTACTCATGAATAGGAGTTTTCTGGGGAGTTATACCAAGAATTTAAATAAGTCAGTACCAATGAATTTTTCATATTAGTTTTTCTTTTAGGCCGGTTGAAGCAATCGGATAATAACGTCGTTGGTAACTTTTAAAATGTTTAATCTTAAAATATAAAAATGAATGTTTCTTTGTTTTTCCCTTATGCGGTACGTAAACCATTCATCCGAGATGAAACTTGAGTGTATTGTCGTGTGCACGCCCGGATGGTGAGCTCTAGTATTATGAAATTATTTTCTTTACCATTCATACGAATGTGATGAAACTTTGGTGAGTTGTTAAGCACACCCCGCGAATGTTTTGATTTATCAAAGTGAGCTCTGGCTTTATGAAATTTGTACAAAAATATTTCAATGGGTGGCGAATGGGTTGTTTGAAAAATTGGGGTATTTCATATAGTTTAGCAGGGAGGGGAGACGTAAGGAAAACGGGGACGAATGGGAAAGGACGGGCAGGGAAAAAACATTTCTTTATTTAAGTGACATCGCAACGCATGCCGTGATCTCGCTATATACTTGCATTGAAGAAGTGTAGCAATTTATTATTATATTCATCAGTATTTTGTGCATAAAGGCTAAACTTCCTTGCCCATTATGCACTCCCCCCTCCCATAAATTGTTTATGATTATATTGCTTCGATCAGGGATGCTAACTACATTGTTTGAAAAGGTTGCCTCTCTTCCAATGTGAAATTTACCTTTCACAAAAAGTGAATTTGTGTAAATTTAACGATTGTAAATTTTCTCCACGTGTAATTTTCGCCTGTATACGCATCATGACTTAGTAAACTCTGAAAAATGTATTTAGGCACACTTGATTATTTTTACAAACATGTTTTTAGAATACATTGGTATTTACGATATTGGAAATTTAAATTAACACGTTGTAACGTCTGCGTAAAATTAACACATTACAATTGTTACATATACCTAAGTTATAGAATTTAAAAGAAAAATTTAGCCAAAGTACTTTTTTAAAGAGGCTTTTTTTAAGAGGCTCACCGTCGATCGATGATTTCAATACTAACATTATAATCTTACGAATTTAACAGCAAGAGCAAAGAAAAAACCGTAAAATAGTTGGTAAAATTGAAAAAAATAATCAAAATCAATGACGGTTTGCGGGGAAAAGTGGGGAAGCACAAACACAAAAGTAAATATTACGTACATAACCTAGAAAAAACAATGGAACTATTACGTACTTACGTCAAACTATAATAATGTGCAAACTCAAGGTAGACCGCTAGTTGGCGGCGCCAACTGCAAATAGCCATACTCAAGTACCTACTGTCGCATACTATCACAAATAATTACAAAATCAATTAAAATTTGGTCACCAGAGCGCTAGAGCTAATCGTAAATCATCGGTTTTACTTCGGAGGTGTTCGTTTTTTGAGGCGCGCCTCAAACTGATCACGCGACCGCGCAACGGCTACCGTCCATCTCGATTTCATGTGACTCCCCTCCGCCCACAAGGAACAGCGGCTCTCGGAGGCGGGTCTTGTTTCTGCCTCCTTAGCATATTATTGTTGTGCGTTATGCATTAGCTCGGCGCGCGGAAGACCGCGTTGCACTTGTGAGATGAGTTACGTAATATAAAGACATCCAGTCCTCGTGAAATACGAAAATATTCGTGGGTAATTTTAAGACTTATACAATTCTGAAATTGGTAACATTTAAATATTTTTTTTTATATATTTTGGATGTACTAACAATTGGATCTCGTATCTTGTTTCCTTTTCCTCCATATATTTTGAGGAGGTACAACCTCCCCTGCCTTATAGAACGAACCGCCAGTGAGCAAAATGATCACTCTAGATATGCCCGGGAATCACTAGTGAACGTCTATCTGCTATGAACTGTTTACTCTGTTATTTGTGCGGGTGAGTTTCTAGTATTTTATATAATTTCCATATGTTTGTAACATGTTTTAACGCGAGTAAAGTTAGATACAAATAGCATAGTTGCATGGTGTGAGTATGACGATGTTATGATTTCTGATGGTAAAATGTAATGTTATAAATTTTAATAAAATAAGTCCACGGTTGTCTTTAAAAAAACTGTGACGGACGATTGACGCACATCGGTAAGAACCTAATGTTTGGTTATTTCTTTTTAATTGTAACTATAAAACAAAATTAGAAATTTATCAGTGCTCTATTAAAACGGGTGTGAGCATTTTTTGGACACAAAAATGCGCTCTCTGAAACTTAAAACATCGCAGAAATATTTCTACATTTGTTCACAGTCTTTGACCGGTCAATACGAACAATATAAGAATAATATATCAACTACATGTATATAAACAATCAAAACATGGTGTTTAGACCCACTCCTTTTTAATACGCAAACAGAATTTTTCATAGATGTAAGGGTATCAGTTAAAAGGTGCGATTTATTTTTAAGTTTAAATTTTATCGTATTATATGGCAATTAAGTGCTTTAGAAAATGATCGTAAAATATTTCAATATTTGCGCCTGAACTTCGCAAAATAAAAAAAGCATTTTTTTTATGTTTTTTCTTACATAAATCAAAACAGGCGGTTGGTGATAAGCGGGAATTTAAACCTTATCGCCATCTATATAAGGAGTGTTATTGTTAGCGGCCCGATTCCAAATATTCCAAGACGTGGTGCATCGCCTTAATTAGCAAAACTGAAAAATTTTCCTCTGAATATGGAACAAGTAAGAGGCGCGAGGTCGGTATCTTATGAGTCATTCTCTAAAACAGCGGTTTTCAACCTGTGGTACGCGAAGCAAAAATTGAGGGTACGCAATATCGTGGCACGAAAACAGGTTTTAAAACTCAGCTTGATGTTTTCAAATTTCGAATTACGCTCGGTGGTTTGGCAGCTTCCACGCCGCCATACGTCACAAAAAACTTTTTTCTACAAAATTTGATGAGATTAAAAAAAATGCATCCTCTCAATATAATTTGTGAGAAGGTTATGAATAGAAAACACTTTTTTTTGCCTAAATAAAAAAAGATGGAACAAACAAGTTCAATTTCGCATGTAAAATCACTGGTTAAAAATGCCCGAAGCCGAGTTACAATCTGTATAAAATTGCATTAATTGTGTTTGTATGACTTGATTATTAAATTCATGTAATAATGAGAATACCTATTCGAAAATTACAAATTAAAAAGTCTTATGTTACACGTGTACACAAGATCTATATTTTTTGTAACAAATTTTTAGTTAGAAGCAAAGGGTACGCAGGCTCAAAAAGGTTGACAACCGCTGCTCTACAACATCAGTCGGTACGGTTAATAATAATAAAAATGATATAATGTTAATAAGATTGTGTCACAACGTCAAGCAGATAGCATCTGAATCGCGATAAAGAAAACGTGGGTTCTTGCAATATTTGGGCAGAGGAAATCATACGGGGAAAACCACAAGAAAACTATTACTGTTCTAACTCTCGCTAAAACCCGCGAAAGATAACTTCACTGAGCTGAAATGATTGTTTCAATTATGATTGTGGCTCAATTTTATTGAAAAGCAACTTACACAGGTGAACTTACACCTACTACTTGCAGTATATTTTTTACAATAGTGGAGTACATAGGAAAGTTTTAAAATTCACTGCATATTTTAATTTTGTGTCGTGTAGGTTTGTGGGATATTATTTATAGATTTGATTTCTATCCTTAATATGAAGGTACCAATGGATGTACCCTTTCAGGATTTGAACCAATGCAGATGCCATTCTCAGATCCTCTCCCAAAACTGGCTTCCTAGCACAGTCGATCGATAACGATTATCGAATATATTAAGAACACATATATTAAGTCATTGTGAAGTGTTAATTATTCGTTGGCGATCTGCAGTCACGCTAGGGAACGATGAAAATTTACCAAAAGTTATCCTGTCAATCCTGACTGATCGACCAAACAACTCAATAGGACAAGTTATTTTCTGCCTTGTGATAAACAGATTCAGGTTTGACATCTTCGGGTAAATCTTTGGAAAACTTACACTTGGTGTTAATTTCTTTTTATTTTCATTATTTTTTCTTGCAAAGTGCGACAAAAATATTGTCATCAGTTGACAATTCGTTATCAACGAACATTCCACAAATGCATCATTTTGAAACTGTGGTCCCAAAAAATTTTCAAATCTTAACTGAATTTCTTCCACTTTGATGCCCTGACAAGACATAAAAATAATTTAAAGAAAACACGTTGGACATGTTCGCGCACAAAAAGCATTGTTATATTGCGCTTCGTGTTATTTTCGCTGGAATATAATTAAACCGTTTAAATTTATCTTTGTATTATTTGTCATTTGAGTGAATTTTTACTAATTTTTTAAAATTTTCTAATTTTATTTGTTTTGTTTTGAATCTTTCTTTAAATGTATGCAAATGTAAAATGTGTCTGATTAGATTTATATAATTGTTTGTATTTATAACTATTTGTGTATTAACTGAGTTTTTATAATTGGATTGTTTTCATGTGAAAGTACATGTTATTATAACATGATAATTATTTTAGATAATAAGTTAAAATCACAGTCAACGTGTTAAAATCGTAAAGGCAGATTTATCCACAGTAATAGAAGCCATAGATAGTTATTTTTTAAAATTTATGCCTACTTACAATTACATTTCGTTCCCCGTTCGTGACTCCTCCATTCACCTCTCACCCCAGAAGATAGGTGGAAGCTTGAGTGGCAATCGGCCAAGGTGAAAAATGCCCATCTCGTACAAGACCCCACTGAGAGACAGCCTGGGTTCTCATTGCCTCGCAAACTCTGGTCCGCCATCAGAATAAGGTGCTCCCATAGCCGTTGTGCCCATATGATGTATAAATGGGGCCTTAAAGAGTCGGAGATGTGTGAATGCGGTGAGGTGCAGACCACTGAACATGTGGTCAACGAATGCCTGCTCCATTCATTCCCCGGCGAGATTGATGAGGTCCACAGGGCAACGCCTGAGGCCCTAGACTGGCTCGCAGACTTAGATGTCCCCCTCTGACCCCCCCACCATACGAAGAAGAAGATTACATTTCGTTCGAAATCAAAATTATTGTGGTACTTAGGTTAATATGTTAATTACATTGTTTATTTACCCTTTCGTATAAGATAAAATCAACATTCCCAAAGATCTATTTCGCAAAATATCACTCCCATTCCCAGCTTGGTCGATTCTAGTCGGTGCTTTATTGTTTAGCGGAACACACTACCTTCAAAGCTCTGGGTATAGGTGGTATTGATTTCCCATTAACTTTAAAAGCTTCGCCTCTCGAGCCGGCTGCACCGCGGGACTGCTGTTCCGACAGGGTGCTAATAATCCGAATTAATGCCCCAAATTCATTACATTACATTACGAATTACGATAGCAACATGTAATGACTAATTCGCCACAAATTAGTCCCGATATAACTAAATGTAATTACGACATCAATTAAACCGGCAGCTATTTGGGAACAGTGCACACTTGTCGAAATAAACCACATAATAATTTTATCTTTTATAGATAAATTTTTAAGTGAAACTTCTTTGGCCCCGTTGTGATTTGAAATTCGGATGAAATGACGCATTACAGCATCGACAAAGCGTTATCCTGCGCCCGTTGGCCGCTTTGATTATGATGCCACTGTTCAAGGCTCCTATTGGTTGAGATGTGAAACGGAAATGACGCATTACATTACCGACGAAGCATCAAACTGTGCTCATTAAAATCTCATCAAATCTCATTTAAACTGAGGGGGGTCAATGAAAATCTCACGTCAACTTAAAAATAATATAATTTATTATAAAAATAAAAATAAATTGTTTCACTTCTTTTTAAGTGTCCCATTTTGCCTACGGAAAAAATCTAATCGATATTATGGAAAACACTTATTTCGAAAATGTAGTCCTTTAACAACTGTAGTGTAAATCTCACGTGTCTCACCAAATCTCACCAAAAAGGGGGGGGGGGAGTCTAAATTGAAAAAAAAACTGCCCACGTAATTATTATGCACATCTCGATACAGGAATGCCCTAGTGAGATGTACAGCTTACGTTTGTATGTACACTTTATATTTCATTAAATAAAAAAATAAAATAATGTATGCACCTTTATGACCTCACTTTTCAAGGCTCCTATTGGTTGAGATTGTTTGGGTAAAGTTTCGCTTCTACCGCGTGTGAATTGCGTTCTTTTTTTAAAGTGTAAACCTAATAATTAGGACCAAAGTTAAAGATAAAAGTTTTTATGGTAGATTGTTATACTTCAATAAAAATATAAAAAATGGCAAATGTTTTAATAAACAGGTTTCAATATTGACGAAACAAATGAGACCAAAAGAATATAAACAGCGTAGACGTAATTTAAGGAGTCATAAAATATTCCATCTTGAATTATTTAATAAAAATATTGAATACTTCAACCCTCTGTCTCGAATGTGTCGTCAATATGATACCATTGAATGTGACCATATAGATATCTATGCAAACAATTTCACATATTTCAAAAAACCATTTATCAAACTTCTACCATTTTTTTTTTTACGTTAACTCCACACAGGAGGTCCTGTGGAAAAAATTTCCCTCAGGGGCTATGTCATCTTTGAAAATGCTGTGCGGAGGGTGTTTTTGAGGAGAGGAAGGAGTGAACATGGGTCTTGAAGAGACCCATGTTGTAGGAGGGAGGAAACACAGAGGCCGGCAAATCGTTCCACAGCCGAGCTGTTGAACTCAAGAACGAGTCGTAGAAACGACCCGTTCTCATGTGACTAACGTCAACCGTGTACAAATGTTGAGCGCGCGTTCGGCGACTATGCACCGGTGAGGGGACTATGCGGTGCACCGACTATGCATCGAGGGGATCAATGACGCTAGTTCCTCGGAGCATCTTCCATTGTTATACCGGTAGAACAAGGACAGCATTCCCACCTGGCGCCTCTGCTCTAAAGATTGCAATCCGTTTGTTAAATTAGGACAATCTATCAAACGGACTGCCCGTTTCTGCATAGAGTCAAGGGTTTTTTCAGGTATTTTGGGTCTCCAAACCAGAGGGGGCTGCCAAATTCAACCGTGGGGGGGCACTTGCGATTTGTACAGGGTTAGCATTTCTGTACTATTAAAGTATCTGCGTGCCCAGTTTCTGAGAGGCTAACTTAACTCTGGCTTCGATGGAGCCCCCGTACCTGAGCTGGTCACTTAGAGTTACACCAAGCATATCAATGGAAGGCCTGTTCGGGAGAATGCTTCCGTTGAAGGAGCCTAGATTATCATGTCGATCCCTTTTAGGCGTAATCAGACATGATTGGGTCTTTGAAACATTAAATTCGACAAGGTTATTCTTACCCCAAGAGAAAACACTTTCGAGGTAACCGTCCATTCTTTGCTTCAAAGCCCTCCGAGCCGTTGGTGTTTGAGTGCCCTTTGGGGGCTTGTCAAACAAAAAGCTATCATGGAATGTACTGTCATCCGCGTAACAATGAATCGGTGCACACGTCAAGAGGTCATTGATGTGCAACAAAAACAAAGTCGGAGACAGAACCGATCCCTGTGGGACGCCAGCATTTATCGAATGCGACGAAGAGGTGAAACCATCAGCAACCGCCTGAATCGACCTCTCCCTCAAAAAGTCGGCAATCCACGTACACAAGGATGCGGGAAGTCCGTAAGAAGGCAGTTTGTTGACAAGCCCTCGGTGCCAAACCCGGTCAAAGGCCTTGGAAATGTCCAGTGCAACCGTTTGGGTCTCACCAAAACGTTCCAGGCACCGCCCCCAAACATGCGTCACATACGCGAGAAGATCACCGCACGAACGGTTCCGCCGAAATCCGTATTGACGGTCGTTAATAATGATATAATAATTGTTATTATCATAATTGTTCTCCACATGACACATCGTGGAGAACAATTATGTAGCTGCTTTATTGTTATACCTTTTCTTTATTTTTTCTCTTTCTCTGCAGGGTATTACTCTTGACACTGTTATGTTTTATATTTCATTTAGATTATCATTATTTCTGTAATCACTACTAACAACTTAACATTGATTACTCATGCTGTGAACATTTCTAATTGGAGTGTTAATATCTATGTAATATGCCAACGGCAATTCTAACTAACTAACCATCACGCCGTTTCCCGCAGGGGTAGGCAGAGAGGATGGACCGCCAAACAACTCGATCTTGGCACACACTCCTTGCTTCGTTCACATTCATACATCGTCTCATACACGCTCTTCTATTATTCTGACTCTGGACATCGCCCGACTAAGTATCTGATTCACTTGGTCGTGCCATGTCTTCCTCGGGCGTCCCCGACTTCGTCTACCAGTCACATTTGCGTCACATATTCTCCTTACACTCCTTTCCTCATTCATTCGCTCTACATGCCCAAATTTTTTCGCAATTCTATTATGTATGTAATAATTGTTAACACTCTGTAAATGTTTCAAGTAATAAAAAAATAAATAAATTGCAGAAAGGATGAAGGCATCTTGGCGCAAATAAGTTAATTGGGCCAAAGAATTCACTAGGAAAATTAATTTCATGAGAAACTCACGTTAAGTCGGTAATTTTGATTAAAAACAAATATTGGAATTAGACAATTACAAAAACCATAGATCACTATCCATTATCGGTTCATTATCTGTATTTTTATCGTTGTTTTCCGAGTATAACTTAACATTAAATCTAAAATACCAGGCCTATAAAACAATAATTTGATGAAAATAATCCTTATTTACGACTGTAAATTAGTTAAGATTATGAAGTTCGTTGCGCGATTTCCAACAGGATACGAAAAAAAACCTTGAGCGATTTCTTAGAAATATTAAGGTAGTATTCAAATCTAGAAAAAAAATTTTTTTTTCTTCATATTTCCTATTCAAAAATATCTCCTTAAAAGGATTTTTAGAAATTCTCATTATTTTAAAAGTTATAACCATTTTATTGTCGCGGTTTAAACGGAATCTAACCAGAATCTAAATAGAGCAAATCTTTAAACGCGTATTTCTCGAAACCACATTTTTCGAGACGGTTGACACGTTTATCAAGTTCTACGGAACCAATTTGCTTGAAATTTGGTGTGAGCTTTCTCTACACATTACTCTATCGCCCGTACCAGAATAATTACCAAATTTCAATTGACTATTTTTTTTAAATTCCGAAAAGTCAAAAAAAAATTCTTTTCATTTCAGACAGCCGCCATTTTGTGAATTTTTTTTTACTTTCCCGAAGTACGGGCAAGAGCAGCTGTTGTCTGGATTAAGAATTAATATGTTTTTTTCTCTTCTGGTTACTAGGAGGGTTGCAATCGTGTCAACCAGGGCGCGCCTCTTTTTTGAGACCCCCCCACTTCAACACCCTGTAACTTTTTAAATTTTGAATTTTTCGTTTGATTTTTTTTATGTATTCTTTAATGTTTAATAAATATTTGTTAAGGTAATCTGGCTGTTAAAAATATTATTGTTTTTTTTATTGCACTTGAAAAAACACCTATAATTCATGCTACTAGATTAGAATACCCCCTTAAAGGAATCTCATGCCGAAGTTCTCGTTAGCGGAACTGCATGCAAATAAATCATGTCATTTATTTGGTTTCAATAAAAAAATACGTGCAAAGAAAAACTTTCGATGGCTGACAGAGCTGGGTTCACTTTAGAATGTCAAACTAAATTAACGTAACACGGTTTAATTCCGTATTAGTGAAATCACCTGAAAGTATCGCGCTACTGTGTACCTAAGCCGTGATAAGCGGGGAAAATAAAACATCTCACTTAAGATGATGCCTTGCGACATAATGCAAAATCATACAAAATCGTGTATTTTTGTTTTGAAAATTTAATTGCTTAAAAGTATTTTAGATGCTTGAATTAAATACTGCGTGTAGAACATATCTTTGCCCTTAAAAATATCGGTCATTTTTTTTATAAGTCTTTTAATAAGCCTAGAAAAAAATAAAGTATAAGGTCTATAAAAAAACACTTTCAAGTGCAAACTCTCCTACTTGTAAACCCCTCTTCGTATTTAATTTTATTGCATAATGTGGCAAATTTAGTTTCTTTTATGATAATCGCGAAAAAAGTCGATATTTATGCATGAACTTCCCGAAATAAAATAAAATGTGCATTTTCGCGTTGTTATTTTTGACATCAATCAAGACCGCCGGCATTCGACGAAAATGTTATTTCAAAGTGAACCTTATGCCATGGACGTAAGGACCACACAATCGTCACCGCCTTTTTGTCGCATTCTCCACCCAACAGTTGTGGTGGACGGACGTCCTCGACGTCCGTGACTCTCTGCGCCGTAAAATGTTATTCGAGTTTACGTACTATCGATTTTAAAATTTCCTAGTTATATACGTAGATGTTTAAATATACCGGTTAACCACTTTATAATTTACTTTATTTATATAATAATACTCGTATTTGAAAAAAAATATATAATTCTGTTGCCAAATGTCGTTTGAAGTAGGCAATAACTTTGCCAATGATTTGACATTTACAATTTTAAATCTGGCGCGCTTTTGAGTATTAAACAGTGACAACAGTACCGCACAGTGAGCAAATTTCAATATATCGTTAACAATTTAATATTTATAAATTCGTTTCATTTTCCGTATAAAGCGACTTCCTTGAAGTACTCGATTCACATTTTGAAAAAGTTATATTATTTTTATTTAAAAAAACACGATTTTTTTAATTCCGCCGTAACATCAATGAACTTAATTATTTTTACGTTGTTAACACTGGCATAAATCTAACTATGCACATCAAATCTCCGTAGAAGAGAAACGTATTAGCTTTAATTAATTAACTTTTATTGCCAAGTTCTTACTTTTGGGGAATGATTAAATATATTTTTTTTGTTTATTAATACCTAAATTACAGTCCGAAGCTTTCCCTTTCAGTTGTTAACCGCCAAGCTGTTGGTGAATATTTTTGTTGAAAATTGTTATTTCCAATATTTTTATTTTTAAATAAATGCAAATTGTCCAAAAGAATTTTAAACAATCTAATTTATTAGCAGTTCAAATATAATTGTAGGCCTCCTGGTCAAATGTATTTGACGGCCTCCGTGTTTGGGGGGAAAGTCGATCCGATGGTCGCGGGTTCAAATAATTAAATATAATTTATTATGGTATATTTGTGGCATGTTCCGGAATGGAAGATACTCTCAGTATCGCCCTGGTGTAAGACCAAAATTCGAAATTTAAACGTTGCTTAGTGACCAGATCTGAATAGTCAGGTACTTCCCCACCTTCCTCTTCCCCATCTCTTTCGCTTCCTCTCTACCTTCAGCCTCACAACATACCCCAATTGGGGATGCCATAGTCTCACTGACTCCAAATAGCAGTAGTTGAGATTCTTGTGTGGTATTCACATAAAAAAAAATAAAAAAGGCACTAGAAAATAAGATAAATTTTCTTGATAGAAACAACGCCATAATTTTGTTAACTGTCAATTAAAGTTTAGTCGGTATTATATAAAACAGATTCCCAAGAATGAAGATTTTTTTTTTATCCACTTAAAATTTGGAGTTCACCACTCTCAGTCAATTACTTAACTGTAAACTAAATGTTTGCATTAATGTACCCTCCTCCACACAGAGCAAATGATTCCTTCATATATTCCGTCATCTTCAAAATTCGCGTTAATACATCCCTTCTTACAGATCCTCTTTAAGCCGCCCCACAACGCTGCCCAACTGGTTGCTTGAAAATAAAAACTTTTCAATAGAATTCTAAAGAAATGTGAACTGCAAGAGTGTATAGAAGAGTTAAATAAATCGTATGATAAAATAACTGTAAATTGCATATTAATAACTACCTATAAAGTTATATTATAAAAAATAATTTAAAAATTCAAAATTATAAAACATTTTTTTATTAATAAACTATACAAATCTTAAGTACGTTCAAATGTTTTATAAACCTAGTCTATTCCGTGCGAAGGAGAGCGGTTCATCTTGGTTCATGAGTTTAAAAAACAGTCTTTACTGCCTCCTGTAAAATTTGATAAATGAAAGTTACTTGTTCTACAAATTAGGCCCATAATATGTTAATTTTACCATGTATTTTGATAATCATAAATAAGTATTTAATATAATTATTATGTTCATATTTTTCACAATTTTTACCACAGTGTATTTGAGGGCGGAACTCGGGATTTATGAGCCTGACGCCTCTCGTCTATTATTGGTTGTCAAGTTTTCTCAAGTATTTTATAATCCCTCGCAAAACAGACGATTTCGAATTTTTCAAGGACTATGGGATCACCTTAATAATCCTATTTAAAGTTGCCAAACGAACGGCCGTGTGATTGATCTGAACTGATGAAAGTGGATATTGCGTACCGCACAATTAACACTGCCGGGCCATTGGGACTAAGTTAAATGTAAATTTATATTCTATACTAATATTATAAATGCGAAACTGCGTGTGTTTGTTTGTTACGCTTTCACGCATAAACTAATAAACCGATTTTAATAATTATACCAATAGAAAGCTACATTATATGCGAGTAATATGGGCTGTATATAATGGTAAACTCTGGCGTTATAAAATTATTAATTATAAATATTAATACATTATATTTATTATACGTTTTCTGTCGCTAACAAAATTGAGTTACTGCTAACGTCAGAAAACAAATCGTTGCCGCGGAAACGATGTTGATACATTTAAATAAAAATGAATCTCCGAAGTGATTGTCCAAACGACTGCACCAAATTGGATAATTCTTTTTGAAGTAAAACTTCTTTGACTCCACGCTTGACTCGGGGAGTAAGCTGGTGAATGCGTCACGAGAGCGTTACAAAAAGTGTGATCGGGCGAGGCGAACGAAGCATAAAGAAGTTTTACTTCAGTCGTGTGGTCTAAAACACACACGTTTTTTTCTTTGAGCTCTGGCTTATGAAATTTAGAAAAGAAATTAATGAAATTTAGGTGGCACGCGAGCTAATTGAATGAATGTATGGAATGTGGGAGGGGGGAGGAAGGATAATTGATAAGTGCAAGCGCTACAGTAATTTCCCACTAACACCATATGAGCGAAGCCGCGGGTAAATTTAGCAGTTAAAAAAGGGCGAAAAGATACGGATTAATAAACGATCTAAAATTTGGGAATGTTGTGTTCGTTCTGCAGGAATTTCGATGGAGTGTGCTCCGAAGAACTTCCTTCACCGGTCCTTCATGTGTACCAGAATAACGCCGAACGTTCTGGGTTTCCTATAATCTGGGTCTCTTGAAAACTCAAGTTCACATCTTCCTATGCCTACGTAGCATTTTTTCTGGTGTGGCAAGTGTTTTTAGCTAACAGAATCTAATCAAAAATATTAAAAATCCGTAGATGAATAAAAAAGATTAAAAAAAAAACCATTTAGCTATTAGTTTCCTAGAAAATAGGACAGGTTTAATCATTTCAAAAGTATAATAACATATTAAGTTAAACTTGAAAGATTTAAGAATTTCAGCAAAGAAAAACTAACGAATTTAACATAATTTTGATAGTAACATAGTTTATCTTAGTAACAGGGTTGTTTTTGGATAGTAACTACCTTTCAGTGTTGTGGTAACCCAAACGGCAGCCTTCAAGAAATCGCAAGATTTCGAAAGTAATTAAACTTCGACAAACTCTTCGGGATTGTTTCGAATTTTTGAAAGATAACGTCTATTTCAGAACAAACCACTTGTCAAAATCAATTCATTTATCGACAAGCTATCTACTTCAAGCAAACTTAAATGAATTTTAAAAAATAAATAAAAAGGCATGTTAACCCTTAAATATGCATTAAATGTTGCATCTTGTGATAGAACTACATCATTTCACTTATATAGAGTGCATTTTTATTTAATTCAAAGTATCACCACACTGTTTTGTTGCAGAATAAAAACTCTGATTATGAAACTGTTTTAATTTTAAATGTTTCGGCTAATTTTTTAAATTATTTCCCGTAATTTTCAATTTACGAAACTTAAAAAAAGCAAGGCTGTTGTAAGCGTATTGAGTAAGATTATGAAAGGGATTCTCAGGTGGTTTGAGCACATAGAGCGAATGAACGAAGAGATTAGTGTAAGAAGAATATATGATACAAATGTGAATGGTAGAAGTCGGGGACGCCCGAGAAAGACATGGCACGATCAAGTGAATCAGATTCTTGAGACGGGCCACGTCAAGAGTCAGAATGATAGAAGAGTATGTATGAGACGATGTATGAATGTGAATGAGGCAAAGAGTGTGTCCCAAGACCGATTTGGGTTTGGCGGTCCGTCCTTTCTGCCTACTCCTGTTAGTTAGTGAAAAAGTTTTTTTTTGTGTGCCAGCGAGTGTTATTTATAAAAAAAAGCGAGTTTTTATAATAGAGCGAGTTCTATTTATAAAAAAATTAATCATATATTTCATAACTCTTCTTAAATTTTTTATTTTGTGCAACTTTTATTTAAGGGTAAAATATTATGGATTTTAGAGCCGCGGAGGTCGGAATTTGAGCCTGCAGCTTTTGGGCAAAAACCAATGAGGTTTCGTTCTTCACAGATGTCGTCAAACTTTTTCACTCCCAAACTTCATGTAAAAATATTTGTCAGCAATGCATTTCCAGGCATTCAAACAAAGTAGGACCGGCGTTAAAAGTAGAACCATCCTTACCGCAAAAATTATGTTAATATTCAAGTTCTGTGAAAGTCTCCAAGTTCTGTTATTTACTAAGTACCGCGAAACAGCCGGCCTGTGATGAAATAGTAACGGAACTTGAACAGAACGTTTACAGCACTTGAATTTTAACTTTAAATTTGATGAATTGTTCATATTCTTGATAAATTTGATACACCAAACATTTTATCCCAAATTAACATCAACAACACCATCAAGAAATTCAACAAGGAGGATGCAAGATATTTTCTATATATCTACCTACCACACAAATACAGGATATTTCTCCCCTATACCACGAACATTAACCCTTCGAATAATGAGAAAATAATATCTATGAACTTTTGCCTGTCAAGATTTGCATGCAAAATTCCCGATTCTTGCCATGCATTTTAAATGTTCTTTTTTATTAGTTATTTTGTAACTTTTTTGCAAAAACAAAAATTGTTCTAAAATCAAGATAAAATAATCTTTCCGATGTGTTTATTAGAAATCAATTTTTTTGTTTTTAAACATTAAATTTTTTATATTGAAATAAATTGGCTTAAAAATACGTACCTGGGGATTCCTCAAAAAAATACGTTAAATTAAATAAACTTAAAATTTTAAATACAGATTCTTTTTTATAGGAAAATTTGTAATGAAACTGTCACCTCACTTTTTACAACTTTCATACAATTTTATTTTTAAATTTAGTGTTTGTTACGTCACAAATTGGCGCAAAATAAAATCGTCACTTATGATCGGGTTTGTAAAATATCTAATCAATACAGCTTGTATATTTCTAAAACAATAAGAAGCATCATTTCTTTTGCTCTCTAACATAAAAGAAATCACAAATTTTTATATGACAGGAAGAGAGATATCTAACTTTTAATAATGCACGGTCGTTCTGGGACAATCTGGGTCTCCTGTTATTATAACGGCATATGATGTTTTAGGACAACTTGGGTCTCCTGTGATTAGACGGGTTAAGACATTATAACACTGTACATTTCTCTAATAATGAAATCGACATTTTTAATGACCCTTTTAAAATCTTCAAAAAATATATTTTACCATCAATCATATAAAGCTGATAAGTGATGAAGCCCTTTATTCAAAGACATGCAATATTTATCTACTAAATCATTGTCCCATCAGCACAGGAGCCAATAATACCTTGTTGGTGATACTTTTGTATTCTACCTTTAACTCATTCTTGTCTGTCATTCACTTTTGCATATTTAGCTTTTATTATTTGTTACTATTTTTGTTTTAATTTCTACTATGCATTGTATTTGAATCATCCATGTATATAATTTTTTGGGCAACATGCCTGTTTTATGTACTTAAATAAAAATAAATAAATAAATAATTCTGTGAGAACATGTTCTAAGAAATATTACAATCTAAAATCATAGAATCAATCAGTTAGCACTGGCTGGGTAGGTAACTGCTTATTTTTTGTAAATATAAGTACCTGTACTCAATGCAGCGGTGTATACGTATGTATTAGAGTGGCATAGTCTAGTCCAGACCACGACTTGATAACTCATGTACATTATATATGTTAAAAAAATATGCATCGATGTAAAAAATCACAATCATCGAATCAATCCCACAGTTCAAACTGTGGCTAGGGTTCTTATTAAATATTTAAAAAATGCAAATGCATCAAAGTTACATACATCATTATATCAATCAATCATTGAATGAACACATTGAAAAGAAAATTAGCATCTCTTGATTCACTAGCTTAGTGTACAGATTAAAATTCTTACCAAGTCGAAACAATGGGCGTGCAAATGTGATCAGTCCAAATTTAGTTCATCCTGTTCTATCAATAGACTATCAAATCAGCATCGATAGTCTAACACGATCGAAAATTTAGGATCATATAACTAAAGGGGAAGGTCATAGAAATATTATCATGCACAATTCATAATATTAAGTTTTGTTTAAAAAGCATGATGTGATACGTAACAGTATGTATGTAGTACGCTGTGATTTCACTCTTGCTGACAAATTTCAAGTATTAAAAATGCTGATTTTTTTGTTAAAATAATTTTTTTGTGAGTAATATTTTATTAAATATGCGTTTTTTTTTCACGATTTGGTATTCGGTATTCGGCTAAATGCTTTGCAATGTTCGGCCGAATACCGAATAGTTAAAAAAAGGAGCCGAATACCGAATAGTAGCCGAATATTCGTGACTCGCAATCCGAAGGTCGCGGGATCGCATCCCGACGTGTGCAAATAAATTTTATTCGATTTATTTATTTCACAATTAATTCAAATAAAATAATAAATAGTATATTTGCGGCACGTTCCAGAGTGGAAGATTGTCTCAGAATCGCTCTGGTGACCACCATTCAGAAATGAAACGTTGCTTGAAATGGCTAAAGCCGTGTTTAGTGACTAGATCTTAATAGCCAGGTACTTCCCCACCTTCCTCTTTCCCATATTCTACCCCTACCCACTGCAGTTCAGCCTCACAACATATCCCATTCGGGGATAAAAAAAATTCATATAAATTTTTTTTATTATTTTCATTTCTTTTCTACGTAATATACAAAGGTATAATATCTATCGTCAAGTTGACTAGTCAGACATCTCCAATACTAAGCTTTGAGATAATGAGGAAAGCAACGTTCGAATGCTTACCATAAATCAAATATTAATTACACGTGTTTGTGTTTTACATATTAAATATGCTACAAAGTAACGTCGAGAGGCAATAACGGTCAGGTATATTAGTACGACATTTTGAAATATCCTACTAGTGACCAAGGAAACGTCAAAATTTTGTTTTAATTCACTACAAATTTTTCTACATTATAATTGATTTGGCGGTGTTTACGAGTGACCTTATTGTACCAGGTAGAGTATATAATTTTATATATAACTGAATACTCAATTAAAATTTCGATTTTTCGGAGATGTCGGACTAATAAACGATATTTTAACTGGTTCCATGCCAACTGAGAATGAAGTCAACTCAACACCTCCTTGAAAAGTCATTAAGAGCTATGAAAAAAAAATATTTTAAATTAGCCGATAACCCTAACCAAACGTAACCTATTTAACCCGTCTAATCACAGGAGACCCAAGTTGTCCCAAAACATCATATGCCGTTATAATAACAGGAGACCCAGATTGTCCCAGAGCGACCGTGCATTATTAAAAGTTAGATATCTCTCTTCCTGTCACGCATAAATTTGTGATTTCTTTTATGTTAGAAAGCGAAAGAAATAATGCTTCTTATTGCTTTAGGAATATACGAGCTATATTGGTCAGATATTTTACAAACCCGATCATAAGTGACGATTTTATTTTGCGCCAATTTGTGACGTAACAAACATTTAATTTTAAAATAAAATTGTATGAATGTCATAAAAAGTGAGGTGACAGTTTTATTAAAAATTTTCTTAAGAAAAGGAATCTGTGTTTAAAATGTTCAGTTTATTTTATTTTATGTACTTTTTCTAGGAATCCCCAGGTATGTATTTCTAAGCTAATATACATTTTCAATACCAAAATTTTAATATTAAAAAACAAAAATGTTGATTTCTAATAAACACATCGGAAAGATTATTTTATTTAGATTTTAGAACAATTTTTGTTTTTGCAAAAAGGTTAAAAAATAACCAATAAAAAGGAAAATTTAAAATGCACGGGAAGAACCGGGAATTTAGTGCGCAAATCTTGACAGGCAAAAATTCATAGATATTATTTTGTCATTATTCGAAGGGTTAACCAATTTTTTAAATATATTTTTTTATTTCTCTAAATGACTTATCTGAGATGGTTCTGAGTTGGTTTCATTCCGAGTAGTCCGATCACCATTTTTACTATGTTTTTAGATTTTCACGGCCAAAAGTATTTTCGTTATTTGATTTGGGGTGTTATGCCGTGTTGCGCTACCTCCTTCTTTAGCCAACGTTTCGGACACTGTAACGAAGATATATTAAACTGGTTCCGTTCAGTTTTTTACGTTATGAATTATTTCTGACACCATAATAGTCTCACAAACAACTGTTATTTGAAGTAAATAAATTATTATCACAGAAAGAAACTTGTACTTTAAATAATACACTATCAATGTTTTGTGTACATATTTTACATTTAAATAAAAACCGCATGATATTATTTGGAGAAACTAAATCAGTGTTTACACAAAATACAAATAGAGTTCATTGTTTGATACTAAATATTAATGCAATTTCTTAAATAAACTAGCAAACTCAAACCCCCCCAGTATCTAATTTTCGTTCTTCCTTGTTCTACCCGCCACACGGCGCTCCCTGACATCTACCCTCGAAGAGGACTTCGTCGCGGGCTGCTAAGCTAATTGGGTCCGGAGCTCGCAGGTTCGATACCCGACGAGGAAAAAAATCCAAATGGTATTTAACATAATAAAATAGGTACACACCATAGAATAAAGAACACTAAAAGTGTCTTCCTTACAAAATTGAACGGAAACAAATGAATGTTCCGTTCAGCATACCAACTCAGCGTTCTCTCTCACACTCGCCTGACTTCACAGATCTCCATCCCATTTGAATTTCGTTAACGGTTTTGTATTGGAAATTTAAGCCTCGATTAGGCAAATATTTGGATCACAGAAAATTTTTGCACCTTCGTTCCAGAATGGAAGTTTCTTTCTTGAAGTGAAATTGTTTCTAGAAACTATCAGTACTGCCAATTCAGGGTCGAAAAGTTGATTGAAATGGATGTGGCTTTGTTTAGTCTCAGTTGCTCTAGCTTTTGTGCGATATTACAAAAAAATGGTGAATTAGAAGCAAGGTTTTGATCGGTGGGACAGTTGTGAGGTGTAAACATTGAAGGCGTCCCACCTGATCCTAGAGGTCGCGGCCGTCGCGAATTCTGCAAATGGTGCTAAAGGCACCAGACCATAATAAAGCGGCTCGTAAAAAATAACAAGCAACACTTTGCCGCCGCCAGTGGCGCAGCAACCGCTTTAACAGGGCTCGCGGCGAGATAGTCGATACATGGGTCGTTCTTCGTTCTGTACTAACGTAACGACTGTGTGCGTTTTAAAAAAATGTGTTTATATTTTTGTAGTAAAAATTATGTGACAGTGTTGTTAATCTTCGTACATTTCATACAAATCACAGTTGTCTTCTGCCACCTCGACTTGCGAGTATTCTATAATGTTACAAAAAAATGACACGGTAACATAAAATATAAAACTATTTTTGAAATCCAAAAGGTATAACCTATCAACTAACAGCGAATATTATTTTTAATGATGTTTAATTAAATGTTTTTAAAAATCTCAAAAACTTGTCGTACAATTTTTAAGTCGTACGACAATTCTGTCACGTTGGTTGTCATTCGAAATAGGTATGCACGCAGCTCGTGTTAGTCATCCCCAATAGGCATTTTAGGCCTCCTTCCCCCTTGCTACAAATTGTTTCTAAGTTACGTTGACATACTGATTTTTATTTTATTTAAAACTAAGTTAAATAAACGAGTGAGACCACCAGATAGATCCGTCGGTAATTTAGAATCCTTTGGATTCCATTCAATAATTGGAAACAATTACTTTACTTTCAGTAAGGAAAGTCAGCACTTTAGGAAATAAATTAACAACATCAAAGGACACAAGTTTAGCATTACTAGGTAAAAAAAATTTCAAGGTACAGGGTGCGGCAGAGAGGACGGACGTTTTTGAGATGGGTAGTACTCTCCCCCTCCGGTAATGGTCGTGCTGTTACCGTGAACTCAGAGCGCTACGTCGAAATGATCACAACTTCTTTTTCCCTGAATTACGACGGCGACGTGTTCCAATCCGACGTGTGTGGTTCCAGCAGGATGGGGCGACCGCCCACACAGCCAGAGCATCAATGGACGTTATTCGCCCTCTCTTCCCTGGTCGCCTTATTTCCAGGTTTGGCGATGTTCATTGGCCTCCTCGGTCCCCAGATTTATCCATATGCGATTTTTTCTTATGGGGACACCTCAAGGCTAGAGTATACGAGAACAAGCCCCGAACTCTGGACGAATTGAAGGACGCAATTCGCGTGGAAGTCGCCCAAGTTGAGAGAGCGATGTTGGAGAGAGTCTACGCGAACTTCCAAGAACGCCTCCAGCACTGCATCAACGATTTCGGCCACCATGCCTGATGTGATTTTCCACACTTGACTGTCTCAAATGCTATTTCCTTGCGAACCTGATTCCATCAATAAATTTGTTTTTGAGTTAAAATTAACTATTTTATGATTTTTTTAAAACCGTCCGTCCTCTCTGCCGCACCCTGTATATCAATCAGTTCAAAAGAGTTCTTAATTAGATATTTTGAGGGAAACGCATTACTTTTATTAACTAAATCATTGACGGTAGTTAAAAACTTGGGGAATTACATGATGAAACCACAGTTCTAATGGGTGTATTTACACCCACTAAACTTAGTAAAACATTGTAATTATTTTACCACAACACTTAGTAATACTCACCCACTGTTTTGTAATTGTTGTCATTATACGTTTTCCCTGAAGAAAGAACGGTCGTTCTGAAACCGGTAGGCGTTTAGGTGGTTCTAACAAAGAAATATTGTTTCATTTATTTATTTATAATGGATAACCACAAAGTTAAAGCAACAAAACTATTAAATAATTTGTATTTATTTTTCGGTGTGCGTGCGCCCGGCATCAAGACTTGCCAGAGAGGCGGTCGCTGCGCCTCTGGAGTATCCGCTACAAAACCCATAATAATTTAACACCCGAGATAACGGGGTAGGTACTCGTGGAAAGGTCTCGCAATAGCAATAACACAGACCTGCTGCAAGTGTCGGCATTTTGCGCCACATAATGAGGAGTGCCAATCATGTGGGAGTTGAGGAAAAAGTTTACATGTTTTGATGTAGGTACCCAAATGATACATTACACCATAAATATACACAGGTTGTTAAGGACCTACTTGACTTACTTTAACCAGTGGTACCAGACATTATTTGGAGTAAAAAATGTTAACGAAATTTTAGTCTCCGATGACTTTTTAGATGGCTTTTTTTTAAAAATCAAAATTTCTAGACTTTAATATTTGTTCTAAAATTCCCCTACGTGGTGCCATAAACCTCTACGTCTAGTTTCTAAATATATTTTTATTTTATGTTTCTGATGAACCAACCGTATGGCTTAATCGCTGACAACCGCCAAAAAGCAAGTGTCCTGTGGATGAGGAGTACACCGCAATCCATACTTTAGATTCGTGTATAAAAATTTGTATATAGTCTTCTATATATTGACTAAAAGTTTCAATAAAAAAATTCCATTCATCGTTTGCTTGAAAATAATTACGAAAAATACACCCTTTTACCGCCCAGGCACAGTGGGCTTAAATGATTAATTAACTATTACATTAGTATAATTCAACATAATTACTATATAAGTTTTTTTTAAATTTTTTGTCCTTAAATTAATGTTTTGTTGATAATTTAGTTTTGCTAACGGTAGGATTAAGGTTATTTCTGAAACGTTATTTTTTAAATGACTTTTCCGCGTGAATTTAATAAAACTTCATGAAAGTAATGTTATTTAATAATACAAATGCCATATGTGTGTACAAGTAAATGCAAATTCGAGAAATCAACGTTTAAATTGCGTTAAAATGAACACAAAATGTCAGATTTTTTCGGTTATTCTTGGGAAATTAATGTTTTTTTATAATTTTGAACGAGATAAAAAGTGAAGTTAAAGTTTTTTTGCAAATTCTTTAAATAATGGTACTGTGTTTTTAAATTTTGAATTTTTCAATGTTTTAATAGAATATTTTTAAGGTAAGTTTTTTTTTCAACTTTTTTCATGTTTGAAGCTTTTAAAATACTACTTTTTTCAATTACAAAAATCTAAAAGGTAATTTTATGCATATAAAGGTATTTACGATACCTTAATAAATAAGTACATATCGTAGAAGTCAATAAATATGTAGCAGAAAAATAAACGTAGATTCAAAGTTTTCAACATTGTTTTGCAAGGACATCGAGTAATATGTAGATTTTGTAAATAGTTTAACCAAAATTTACATACACACTCCTTGTTTTAGCATATTATATTATGGTGGACATGTGTTAATAATGTTTACACATTGGCGACATTCCAATAAGATCGCCTCATCAGTCATCAAAAAATGTTAACACGATGATAGGTAACATTACATAATTTACAAGTGCAGACCGTGAAAAATCACGGGACATTATAATTTTAGGATTTGATAGAAAAACAATTATACTAGTCCCATAATCTTTCTTTTTTGATTTCAAATAAGACGAATGAGGAGGAAAAGGACGAACGTCGATGAATCTCTATTGTCAATTTTGCATATCGTACAATTATTTTTTTGTTAACAAATTAGACAAATCCAATAAATGTAATAACGGCAAAAAATGAGATGACAATAACATTTATAATACATATGTCTAATAAAATATGGGTGTGTTTTTATACTTTACTCTATCAGTAATTTTAGTTTAGAAAAAACGTAAGGTGTGACGTTTTGAAAACTTTTTTTATGTTTGCATGCAATTTTTTTGTATATCAAAAATTATAATTTATTTCGAATTATAAAATTTGAAACCGTTAGTTTTTTACAGAAACATTCCATTTATTTGGATTTTATTGCAAAATGGAAAAATTTTGACCCTCTGAAAATTTTATTGCTATGTATTTGAAGCCCGAGAGGTTAATTCCAGAAAGCTGGTATTTATCTCCAATTGTCGCGAAGATACCTAAAATTATCAAAATAATATAATTACAATAGTTATTTAGTGGCAGATTCAATAAAAATGTATTACAAAAAGAAATTTCAATTAATCAAATTGTGTGCGCGTTGAAGACCCTGGCCAATCAAAACGCGAAAGACATGCAACGCTTAGAATAAAAAAATATTATCTTAGTTATAAAAAAGTATGGTCTTCCCACGGAATTCCTAGGAATAACCGGAAACAAGGAAACCTAACTTGTTTTAGATTTTTTTATATGAATTCCGCACAAGAGTCCCAACTGCTCCCGTCTGGAGCCAGTGAGACTAAGGCATTCCCAATTGGGGTATGTTGTGAGGCTGAAGGTAGTGGGGAGGGGAAGGAGACGGGTAAGAAGAAGGTGGGGAAGTACCTGGCTATTCAGATCTGGTCACCAAACACGGCTAAAGCCATTTCAAGCAACGTTTCAATTCTGAATGGTGGTCTTACACCAGGGCGATACTGAGAGTATCTTCCACTCTGCAACGTGCCGCAAATAAACTATATATTATTTTTAATGATTTTAGATGCTTAGATTAATTAGCAAAATTAACAACACATCGTGTAAAGGTTAACCAAATATGCGTTTTTCATGGACCAGTGTTTCTAAATTATTAATACAAAAATAGCAGTTAAAAGCCCGCTCCGCAGGTTTTTGCTGCTGACCCCGCGGGTTGTGGTGTGTTGGTGATCATTTTATAAATCCAATAAGAACTGGTTCCAAAATCAGCCCGTTCCTCGGATCCACTGTCGTCCAGTGATAGCTAGTCACCGGGAAAAGGTAACCGGGAGAGGCAATGACGTCACATGTAATATAAAGCCACTTGATACAACTGAGTATTACCGTCAATCTTTCCATATCCGGAGAGATACTGCAAATGCACAAATTCGTAGAACTTGTACCTAGGGGGACACGTCCCCATGCGACCTGCTGACGGAAGTGGCGACATCTTTTGACGAAACCGAATTGCAATGGTATTTTGTTTAAAATTTCACGTGCACAGATGTCACTTGTTGCGCGGCGCGTACGGCGTGGCGTCAGACATGCACTCAAAGCCGGGTTCTGAAATTCAACCACGCAGACGCAACCTATTAATACTGTTCGATGTGTCAAACCCACAACTTAAAAAAATACGCAGAGCTTTTGAAGCGTCTTTTATAACATAATCTAAAAAAAAATCTTCTCATACACTTCGGTATCATCCTTTTAAGTACATATTTTAAGTTTCTATTATTTATTCGAACCTTCAAAATTCTTAACATAAAAAACACGTTCATCGTTAGGATAATGAGCAAGAGAAATTAAAATGAATAACAAGAATAAATAATACAATTCTCAGAAATAATTGAGCATCTCATTTTAAATAATATTGGTAAAAATATTTTTTTCTTGCTCTCTTTACTTACTCTGGTAATTTTGTTACATCGATGAGGTAAGATGGGTGTAATATTACATATATTACGAGGGACTGCAGATTGGAAACTATTTAAGCCGTAGAACGACTAAATCGAACACTTTGCAAATATTTACCATCCAACAATTAAACACTACATTGCACGAAAGCGGAAGAAATAATTTAACGGATTTGAGAATAATAATTTACGAGTAAAACCCCCCTATCTACCCCATCCGTTTGTGTCGTAAGCAAGTCTAATAAATTATTGAATATCGATTAAAATAGTGAGTAATTTTGTTTAATTAGCTCCAGACAGGAGGCCCTGAAGAAAAATTTCCCTCAGGGCTTATGCCATCTTTGGGGACGCTGTGGAGAATCTTTTTAATGAAAGGAAGGAGAGGAAGTTCTCGGAAGGAAAAAAATTATGAGGGGTAGGTAGGAATTTTGGGGGTCAATGCGTCTGGAATGACGGAAGTACTTCTCTGCCAGGCAGAAACATGGAATGAGGTATATACAAAGGCCGAAAATAATTTATCGGTGGTCAAAAATTGGCTTAACAACAACATTCTTACCCTTAACACAACAAAAACCAATTATATTACACACAGCATCACACAAAGAGGCCAACCTCCACCGCACACAGACCTTATCTTACATAACTGTGGTCAAACTTCTCGTACATGTCAATGCGAGCGAATTGAAAGGGTTAATCAGACTAAATACCTTGGAGTTATAATAGATGCCAACTTACGCTGGACTGACCACATATCTTACATCACAAACAAACAGAAACGAGTCATGCATCTCATAAAGTCAATTAAAAACATATTTCCAAGAACAATCCTCAGAACCATATTCTTTTCACTTTGTCAATCCATTATCTCTTATGGCATACTGGCTTGGGGAAGTGCAACGAATACAACAATTGACCCAATAGAAAAAATTCAAAAGGCAACAATCAAACTTATCCTCCAAGTTCCTCGCTACACAAGCTCAAATGTAATTTACGAAACACTAGACGTCATGACAATAAGACAACTGTATGCCAAATCTGTTCTACTTTACTTCTTCCAACATAAACTCCACGTTCCAATGCAAACCCAATTATCAATTATAACCAGGGCCTCTACAAATAAAACACTAAATATACCGATAACTCATACCTCACACGGGCAAAGAAACTTTAAGTACTACGCAACCAAACTATATAACTGCATGCCCACCACACTGAAGCAACTACTAACTACAAATTCATCTACCATAGTTCTCAAAAAACACATAAAAGACTGGATCAAACAACAAGGTATTCAATTTACTCAAAAAATTATAATACCTAACCAAACATAACCCATCCCAAATATAAAAAAATATAATTAAATAAACTTTGTTTCGAAACAGAAAATATTACCACAATATCCGTGATTATACCATTGGCGCGTGGTCCATAGAAAAATATATCTACCGTTTATCAAGACAATTATTTATCTTACTCATAATCTAGATTCTAAGAACAACTGTATATATAGATCCCCACCGAAACTAATCTTTTAATTTATGTGTAGGATAATGCCGCCATGGGTCGACCCACAGTGCCCTTCTTGACAATATCAAGGAGGATACAGTGTTTCTAATTAGGTCGACAGAATAGCACTTAATCCCAAACATGGGAACACCTCAGCACAGGTTCGCCTAGTGAGGTGTTCACAAAACACTACGACTAACCTATTTACATACAGTTACGGATCTTTACAATGTTTTTTTCTTATTACTAACCTATTATCTATGTAAACTATGTAATTATTTGTACAGTGTATGTACAAGAATAGAAATAAATAAATGATGCACCCCTCCCACTGCGGTGCAAGGTCGAGATTCCGGCTGAAGATGTCTAGGTTGGGTCTCCCAATCCGGCCCGCCACGCAGTGGGTGAGCAAATGCATTGGCCGCCAAGATCTAGACACACCTCACCCCTCTTAAATCACAAAGTTGCGGACCACTTGGGGTGAATTACGGCAAGGGTTTTCGGTATCCAATAAATGGTTCCCAGGCGGCGGTACCCAAACCCGCCTCCCAAATTGATGTATTTATATTTAGATGAGATATGAACTCTTGAACGACCCATTAGTCCGATTTGGCCTCAAATGCTACCAGCGCTCTAACGCCGAATGACCGGAAACTACAAAATCCGGTCTACGCCGTTGATACATTACATCTACGAGCAGTGCGCACGATTATAGCTAGTGGAACACGTTTTGACGAAATATTAGTACGCAAAAGCGCCTCTAATTGTACAGCTCTACGGGCGATAGTCGTTTACCACTATTTTCTCCTCGGGGAAAATCCCCGTAGTCCGGAATTAGTATTTTGTACATACGACTTTAACATTGATTTTTTTAACACAGGCTATATCATCATCCTACAAAATAATTGCTTCGTACATTTTTTTCGTAAAATTATTTGGCTTTTAAAAATACGGAAAACCTTCAATACTTTCAAAGCAATTATATTTTTTATAACAGCCAACTCAGGCGTACATTTTAAATTGAAATAATAATGGAACATTCCAAAATAAAGATTCTAAAAACACAGATATCTAATAACAATATATGTAGATGAACATTAATAACTACAAAATACAATGCAAAAATGAACAACTATCATTGTAAACTAATGGTATTTCTACAATAATAGGTCTTATAATGTTTAAACATTCCATACACGGCCTAAATTATTGTATCGTGGGGATAATAAAATTACGTACACGAGAATACATTAATCTTAACAATTATCCGATGACGAAAAATAAGTGTTAAAATGAAAGAAAAAACGAATAAATCTTAAGATGACTGAAAACTGTCAAATGTAATTATTTTATTAAATAAAATAATTAACATTTCAATGATTTATTCGTTTCATTTGTTATATTTCACTCTCTTTACACACAAATGAAGTGATAGAATCTTTCAAATACGATTCGGTATCGCTTTAACGTGCGGTCTACCTGCAATTTCTGTGCTTTAGCGTGCGGTCTACCTGAAATTTGCAATATATTATATTTTTGGTAATAGATCAATTTGATCAATTTCTTCACACACAGGTAAGTAGACCGCAAACTAAAGCACGGAAATTGCAGGTAGACCGCACGCTAAAGCACAGAAATTGCAGGTAGACCGCACGCTAAAGCACGGAAATCGCAGAAAGACCGCACGCTAAAGTGGCACCGGAGATTCTGCATTTTGTTTTTATACTATTTTACAAAAGGTTGCGCGTTCGATTCTCACTTAAATAATTAATTTTAAAATAATATAATATGTAATATGGACCTACAACTCAGAGCGTTAATAATTAATAAAATCAGACATTTTAAATACGGGCTGAGGCTGAGGTTTTATATCCATAATAATTTATTTTGCTTCCTTTGTAGTAAGTGTACAGGGTGCTAAGGGATGTACTTGACTTACAGTCAGTGATTCCTGACACTAAGTAGAGTAAAAAATGTAAACGAAATTTTGGTCTACGATGATATTTTTTTGTTTGTTTGTTTTTCAAGTTAAAACATCAAAAATCAGTGTTGGACAGTTAGGATCGGAACTACGGGTTGGGCGGTCACTCGACTGAGTGACCAGTGAAGAACCACGGAATTTTTGAAGTTTGATTTTGAAGAAAAAAAAAATATTGGAAAAAAGTCACCGTAGACCAAAATTTTATTCACATTTTTCACTCCAAATAACGTCAGGAATCAATGGTTAAAAAAGTAAGTCAAGTACATTACTAGAAATGTATAAACAGGTGTCTTGTTAAGTTTAAATATAGTTTTAGAAGTAAACGTCTGTATTGATTGACTTTATTATTATTGAGTGATATTCCTTGAGATGTCAAAAGAAACTTGGAAACAAAGAAGGCTAAATTACATTTAATTACATCATGTCAAAATGATTATAGTTTAGCTAAATCCTATACAGTTTGTATGAAGTGCGATGTATAATACATTTAGTTTAGCCCGTGGCAAAGTATTGTTTTAACAGTTGGTGCAACTAACATAATGTACCATTTAAAACAAATACACGAAAGGGTAGACGTGTTGGTGATAATTAGCTACGGTTACAGAGTTCTATGGTAAAAAATACACACAGTGCGACCAACTAGGTATGGCTAATTACTCTAGGCGTGGACAATCCGATATGCACAATGATTACTATTATTAGGCGCTTTCTTGTTCTCTCTCAGGTGTGGGTAATCAAATGTTAATAATAATGTGGCAGAATTTGCTTCAACACATCGAATTTATATTATCTTGGAATGTAGATTTTCTTTAATTGAGATTTTGAAGTCGTGGCTAATTTTGAACCCGATGACCCGACAGTTGATCCATCCGATTGGCCCACCGAAATGCTATTTACTGCAAAATTATAATTTTAGTGCGTTATTTACCAATTCCGAAATAATCGACTTCAAAAATACCCTTAAAGCTCGTTCACACACAGCTATAAATCTGCGAGCAGATATCTGTTGAACCGCGAGCGCTTATCTTTTGTACTTTCACACGACGCTATCAAATATTTCTTCCTGTGGTAGGAGAGGGGGTCAGTTGAATTAGGGAGCGGCAACGGAATGCACATTTTTTGTACTGAAATCTGTCAACTTGACATCTGTCATCCACCGGTCTAGGCAGCTCCGTAATTACAATGACCCCCTCTCCTGTTTTCGTCGGAGGGGGACACTTATCTTTCGACATATCGCCTCTGGATCGGTTCCGTCGTAATATTTATATTGTCTATGATTAACTGCGCTTAAAACCGCTTAGGCGTGATCGGTCTGAAGGGATTGTATGGAGAGCTTTATTTGGCGTGCGATGATCTTTTATATTATATAGCTGTGTGTGAACCAGCTTTTAATAATAAATTGGGATGATTATCGAACGAATAGTGTCGATTTTTTTTTAAATTACATTTTGAAAACATGTTGTGTATTTTATTTTTTGGCGGTACTTCCTCTCTGAACATCCCTTCGGGGTCACTCAGTTATTCGAAGGCTGTCCGTAAAAGTGTACGGAATACAGGGTATGAGTGCGAAAGACGTGCACAAATGGTGCAGAGAATTGAGAGTGCTGAGGGTCGGACGACCTTTGGTTTCCGACGAAATAATTGCCAAAGTGGAAAAAGCAATGATTGCAGATCGACGGGTGACGGTTCGGGAGCTCTGTGACATGATCCCCAATGTCGGTAAGACCACTGTCGACAAGATTTTGACAGAAACTTTGAAAGACCACAAGATGCGGGTCCCAAAATGCTCACCGAAGATCACAAACCACAACGAGTTGAAGCAGCCCGCGAATTCCTCGAGTGCTGTGTGACATCGATGGCGAAGAATTCTTGGACTCAATTGTGACTGGGGACGCGACCTGGGTACACTACACGACAACAAAGACAAAGAACAATCCTGTCAGTGGCGTCATTCAGATTCGCTGAAGCAAAGTTTAAAAATGAATTACAGAGCATAATTCACACCCGGCGGGTGCGGCGATTGGAAGCTCCATCGCGAACGGCTGCCACGCCGAGACTAAGTGTCACAGAGGGTGCAGCTTGCGGGATTTGGCAAGGGAAAACCAGGCTAAGCACCAGTGTTGCCGGATCGCGCGTAGAATCTTTCCTCGCGACATTGGAGACTTTATTTTACGGACAGCCCTCGTATTTTGTGTAATTAGGTATACCATATTTTTCCTAAGCCGACTGCATATTGTATATAAGTATGCCGGGGGCCAATTGTCGGCGGATCAGCTGTCTTGGAAACATTAAACCCATATTGACTTGGTGATCCAATTTGGGAGGTGGGTGTATATTTATTGATTAACCAACACCTCTGCCATAAGTCATCCCAAGTGTTTCACTATGTTTGGTTAATGGTTCACGGGGTGAGGATTTTCCGGGCCTTGGCGGCGGATGCATCTGCCCACTTACTGCGTGGCGGGCCGAATCACGAGCTGGTTGGCTTTTCTGACTCTCTCTACCCATCGCCTTGCACCACAGTTGGAGGGATGGATTCATACGTCTGTCACTACTGGACATACCGACCACCAGATTTCTATTTTTCCTTGGCAGAACTTCTTCTCCCTTTCCATAAAAAGACCATCCACACATAATCCCCTAAGACATAGGCCCTTAGAGAAATTATTTTCCTCAGGGCTTCCCGTGCGGAGCTAATGTAAAAAAAAATTTACGGCTTCAAGAATTGTCGTGATGTTATGTATCGGTGATCGTGATATATTTTGCGGGTTTTATGCCGTGTTGCGCTTTCTCCTTCTTACAGTGTCCATCATCTGCCATTTATATTTGCACTGATAAAGCGCAACACGGCATAATACCCCAAAAATAAATCGCAACCATATTGCCTCGTTTCTTTATTCGGCATATTAAAACTGGAATAAAACCACCAACTCTTATAATATGTATATTACGTACATTAGAGTGGGCCGATTGTTAATTTGTGCAAATAAAACAGGGTAGAAACGAAGGCATGCATTTTGCTAAAAGCATACTTTTGAGGTGAAAAAATCATACAGCATCGATCCACCGTAATGTGCCTTCAACATATTATAGTAATAACATTTTATTACACTGAGAGTCGAACTGGAGAAAGCCAGTGGGTTACTTGGATCGTAAAAGTGTGTTGGATGGTGGAAATCATCTGTTTTTTGTGAAAAATTAAATAGAGAGATATAAACGAGCGAGATGGAGGTACCCGGTGAAGATTTAAAGTAAGTACCTACTTATAATTATATTAAATAAGAAATCAATAATATTTTGGGTGTGCGTGTCAGATATGTCCTTGCCCATGCTCTCTAATTGTCCTAAACCCTAAGGGATGAGACCTTGACGGGCGGCTCCTGCAGCGACACGTCTGGCAGGGACCCCGCGCGCAGGGGCCCCAGGGCTGGGGCGAGCCCTCGGCCTCCGCCCCCCGTCACCTGCAAACAACCAACCACCGCCATACTCAGTCTACACACTCTACACTCTGTGTCTCATAAAACATATTACACTACCACTTACGGCCGCCTGGGGGGCGTAATGAAAATGATACCGACATACCAGTGAAACCAAAAACGTACATTAAGGTTCACGAATGAATGTCTCGTAGAACACCGCTACTTGTGGACGCTTGGGCATGCTAATGAAAATGATACTGATGAGGAACCGTGAAACCAAATTGAGGTTCACGAATGTCCATATAACACTACTACTTATGGACTCCTGGGCCCACTAATGAAAATGTTAATTACAAAGAACCGTGAAACCAAGAACATATATTGAGGTTCACAAATGTCTGAGTAGAACACTGCTACTTATGGACCCTTGGGCATACTAATGAAAATGATACTTACGAAAAACCGTGAAATCAAAAACTTGTATCGAGGTTCACGAATGTCTCATGACACTACTACTTATGGATCCGTTGATGAAAATGATACTGAGAAAGAACCGTGAAACCAAAACTATATCGAGGTTCACGAATGTCTCACATAACACTTCTTCTTATGGACCCCTGGGTACACTAATGAAAATGATACTGACGAAGATCTGTAAAACCAAAAACGTGTATTGAGGCCGAAGGATTTCTTTTCAAAAAAACTATTTTAAAATAAATTTTCAAAGCTCTAACCGAGAGGTTCGTAGAGGCTGTTGTAGTGACACTGCGCACACCACAACAGGAAAAGAAGTAAAAAAAACTTAATTAATTTGCAAGAGGAGTTTTTTTAATAAATTATGCAAAGACTTGAGAAATGCAAAGTTTTGCAGCTTCAACGAACCGTATACTCCTGGGTCGCACATAAAAATAAGATACCTAAGTGAACAGAGAAAATTTATTATGACACGCCATCTGCAAGGAAAAACTTAAACTAATTAACTTTGGTAGTTCAAACAACAGATACCTACATGAAAAGAAAGACTAGGAAAAAATCATCCTTTTTACGTACAATTTTAACATCAAATAATAAAACTGCTGTGGTAAGTAAAAACATAGATTCTGCCTTAGAATCTGAAGGAAGACACCGTGTTTTTACCTACCCGGACCACCAGCTATAAAATCTTACTAAATTGGACAATGGTTGAATAGATCGCTTTTTTTCAGAAACAATAAAATATATGTACCGTGCTGTATTATTAATAAGATTAAAGTTTGCTTCCAAGAAGTTGGAGATTATCCTCTGCGGGCTGGAAATACCGTTTACACAGAATCAGAAATAAATGGTGACACATTCCTACTCCATTGTAAAGATACAGAGCAGATCTCACTGCATGTCCACATCATTATCCAACAAACGTGTCACATTTCGTATTCACAATCTTCAAACATTCACACCACTTTTTCCTTATTAAATCTAAGAATTTATTGTTGATATATTACAAAAATACGTTCTAGTCCTGTTAGAAGGCAGCATTCAAGATCAAATAATAAAAGACGCAGTGTCAAGACATTTTGTTAACCCTTAAAATATCAAACAGCGAATAATCGTGGTTCACGACGAGGTTAACAACAAAAAATGATGATTAATTAGTGAAAAAAATTATTAATAAAATTCTTTAAGGTTTTCCGAATCCTCACAGTAGGGGGCCATTCAAAAATTACGTCCCACGAATTTCGTGATTTTTTGACCCCCCGCCCCTGACAGACATCGTCACATTTGTGAGACCCCCTCCCCCCTAGTGTGACATCACATAACATAAACAGTCTTGCGTTTACTCTACTCCCCTCCCCCCTTAAGGTGTGACGTAATTTATGGATGGCCCCTAACCCAAAAAAATCTTATTATATTTTTAAAGCATATTTTACAGCACATTCTAAAATGCCATCACATCGAGGTACAGCCCAAAAACTAAATAACGAAGGTTTTTTTTAAATTCATACATCTTTTTTGTAGTTTTTGTAGTTCACCGACTACAAATTGTGTCTAGCTGTAAAACGGCCTCCTGATTTAAAGCACTGCTTGCAGGTCTGCTTGCACAGCCTCTGCAAATCGGATCGGTAGTAGGCAAAACCGCCAGCCGAATTTTTATTATTCCCTTCGTAGGGCCGACGTAATAATAATAGTTTTGGGGGTTCTACGCTCACTCCTGCAGGCAGTGCTATATATCGAACGGTGAGTGGTGCATTAAATACAGAAGAATCAGACTGAACAAAATCCGTAACAATTCTGTCCTTACATTATTTAATTACTACATAAAGACCACTTTTAAAATACGGCAAGAAACAAAAAAATTATAGACTTTAAGGTTTCGTTGGAACGGATTCTTTGAAGTAATCTTTGAATACCTATAAAATTATATTATATTATGCATATAACATAAATATAAAAGCTCTAGGGGTAAACCAAAAACTTTTAAAGAACACAGAGGGCTTATAAAATTAAGGCGTATCTGGGGTTCACCGCAAAAAGCTTGGCATTCTAAGGGAATAAATTAACGATGCTTATTAGACAGTAATTGTTATTTTTTACCGTCCTGCATTTTCACTTTATTTTATTTTATTTCTGATTCTGTTTTACACAATACCTGCTCCATTCATTCTTCTCCTTCGCACATTTAAATTTAACAGTAGGTACATAATCTATCAATAACTGAAATATTGTTTGTTCATTCCCGACACCTTGGACTTTTGATATACTGGCATGCAGAGCTCCGGACCAAAAAGGCCCCTTTCTCTTTCATCATGAGTTTATGATACCTAGCCCAGAACAGGTTACACCGAGTGAGGTAAATAATGTAAAGCATAGTACAATTAAATTGCCTTACAAAAAACTTCACTTTTCTACGCATAGTCTGGTTATTTCTAAGTGCGCTCTTCGGTGATCAATGTTACGACTGATATCACAGTTTATTCAAAGCATTCTCGTGGTGCACAAATATGTATAATGATAATGATGAAATGATTCCACATTTGGGTAAGTCTATCAATTTGTATGTCTATGATTCACGTGGATTTTTTAAAGTCAATTAATATTATGTGCTCGTTCAAATGGACAGAGAGAAAACGAAATGAAATTACTGAATCAAATAGATATCTACTGATTAATTGGAAGAAATACGATTGGAACTAGAATTTATTTATTGTTTTGATCTGGCATCAATTAAATAACTGCTAACAGACAAACAAAACGAATAAAACCAAATTCAAAATAAACAACAAGAGAATTTATTATTTATCCGAAACGAAATAGAGATGAATCTAATCTCGAGACGTACAAAAAGGAATAATCAATAATTTGAAATATTAATTTAATGTTGAATACCAGTTTAAAAAAATAATAAGTATCAAAGAGCCATTCTGAAAGGAAGGCCATTATTTATTGGAAAAGTGGGATGGAATTTAATAAATTGTCTGGACAATGTAAATTGTATTTCGTGTATTGTAATACTATAGTGTGTTCAGGGACGTTGTTGAATTAATTTAAGAAGTGATTCCTGACATTATTTGGTGTAAAAATTGTAAATGACATATTGGTTTGCAGTGACATTTGTTTTTTTTTCAATTCAACGCTTCGGGCATTTTATGCCAGATGGTCAAAATATCTCCGCTTTGCAATAAAATCTACACAAATGAAATATTTCTGAAAGCTTCTGAAAACTAAAAACTGGTTTTGAAGGGTGGTGAAATGCGCTTTATTACTAGAAAAAAGTGTATTTTTTTAATATAATTTTTTTAATGCAATCGAAAAAGTTTTAAAAATTGCTCACCTCGCGTTTTTTCGAACTAAAATTACTGATTTCGAAAAAACATACATATTCATGTTTCATTAGAGAAATGAGTTATAAACGTTAAAATTACCTCACTTTTTATCGTTTCACGTAAAAAATATGAAAAAAAAGTTTTATAATTTTTTTCAAATTGCGGTCGGAAACTTTGGTTTTACAAAGGTGTATTTTAATTATTTTGTGGTAAATTAAGGTAAATTTTTAGATTTGAATATAAGGCGTGGTATTTTCTCTTTCTAATACCGTTTAGATCATATTTCTCACCATGATAGTAAGGGAGACACAAGAATTTCTATGATACCTATACGAGGTATTCCCAAAGCGAACAGCTTAGCCTGAGGGGTTAAATGCAAAAAAAAGCAAAAACATTGGGCAGATAAGGTCGGGGTGAAAGGTTTGGCGGTTACCCGGCCGAGTGATCAGTGATGAACATGTGGAAGTTTTTTTTTATTTTAAAGAAAAAAAAAAATTGAAAATAGAACAACACAAATTTGTCACCGGAACCAAAATTTCATTTACATTTTTACTCCAAATAATGTCAGGAATCACTGGTTAAAGTTAGTCAAACAGGTCCCTTACCTCTTTGTAAACAATGTATTTCGTATTATAATCTATAACATTGTAGAATCAGTTTTAAAAAAATTACTAATGTTATCCTTCAAATGTGGACTACATGACCATCTTAGATCGTACGACGTATGTCGTAATTACTTCAAGATTGATCCCCTTAAAACTAGAAGGCAATTGACTGATCTTTACATAAAATTATTCACGGCCATCTTGATACCACATTATGTCTTAGCAGTATTGAAATAAATGTCCCCAATTCCCATTGTTTAAGACGCCATAACATTTTTCACATGAAAACATTTAAAAATAATATCGCCTACTTTATCCCTTTGACCCAGATGTGTCGACTATATAACAAGATAGAGCGTGCTGAAGTAGATATTTTCGCCGATAATTTGTACGGATTCAAAAAAAAAGTTCTGGCGCTGTTAAAAAATACTAACTAATTATATTGTGTCAATTGGCTCTCTATGCATGCCTCGTGTGTTTCTTATGTCTCTTGCTACTCATTGTAATGTGTTACTTGAGTGAGCTTGTATATACTACCTAACTAACTAACTACCATATGTATTCCTCTTTGCCCAGAATACTAATGGAGGGAAACAATTATACCAAGTCAGTGGACATCTTCAATTTATCTTTGAATAAATATAAAATATTGTTATTGAGGCAGTTCAGTTATGTACAATAAATATGTAATTTTCTAACTATGTTATATATGTAAAAGCCCCGAAAAAGGGCGTTTATTAATAAATAAATAAATAAATAATTCTGTATTTTTATTTGTGATGTTTTTGTTTCTAATTGTAGATCCGTATATATATTTAATTGTAGATTTTTGTAATTGTGTAATAACTGAGTTGTTATAACTGGATTGTTCTCACGTTAGTGCGAACATATGTGAACCCAGTTTAATTAAATTAAATAAATTACGCCATGATAAGTTGAAAAACCTCTAAAAAGAAACATTGAATTATTGATTTAAATGGTGAAAGTACGCTACGGTAGTGAAAAATTAATAGCAGCAGCATTGCCTACTTCAATTTTTAATATCCTTCGATAAATAATACACGAACCATATAATAACGACGTAATAATACAAGGTGGATCATTTTCTATTGGAAAACTATTTCCACGAAAGATTCAGCAAAAGCAATAAATTGAAATAAAAGGACGACAAAAAATACTATACAAAAATTATTACTATACCTTCTTGACACAATTATGGATATATTTTTTATAATTATTCAAAGCTTAAGGCAGTATTCTGGCCTAGAAAAAAAAACTTTTTTTTTTCTTCATATTTCCAAAGTTTAAATATTCAAAAATATCTCCCTAAAAGGATTTTTGGAAATACGCATTATTCTTAAAAGTTATAACTATTTTAATGTCGCGGTTTAGACGAAATCTAACCAGAATCTAAATAGAACAAAATTTTAAACGCATTTTTCTCAAAACTACTTTTTTCGAGACGATTGACACGATATCTCAAGTTCTACTAAACCAATTTATTTGAAAATTGGTGTGAGCTTTTTCTATACATTGCTTTATCGCATGAACCACAACTATAATAAAATTTTAATTTTTACTATTCTAAAAAAATTCGGAAAAGTAAAAAAAAACTGATAAAAAAATTATGACTTCTCCGAGGTTCATGCCATATGCCACATTAGTTTGTTTTTTTTTTCAAAATACTAGGAGGGTTGCAATCGTGTCAAACAGGGCGCGCCATATTTTTGAGACCCCCACTTCAACACCCTGTAAATTTTTAATTATTCGTTTGATTTTTTTTATGTATTCTTTAATGTTTAATATATATTTGGTAAAATAATGGCTACAATTTTATTTTTATTTTTATTGCACCTGAAAAAACACCTACAATTCATGCTTCTAGACTAGAATACCCCCTTAAGAATCTGAAATAAAAACTATTTCTAGAATTCGTATTAAGAGTACTGAACATCAAACGTATTATTTACCTGAAGGAAATTAAGTTAATTATGTACTCATTATAATTTAAAAAAGCATTTGAGTTCATTAATTGCAAAAAAGCGTTCGGAAAACCAATAGACTGCAGAAAATTTGAAGCTGTAAAAAGGCCCGAATTTCGAGTGCTGGCATTATGAAATTTGCAGAATCTGACTTCTTTTTTTTTGGTAAAACAAATATTTTCTGCTCATATATTTGCATTTTCATCGTGAGGTATGGAGCTTTTGAAATATCCAAGTTGGTCCGTAAGAAAAGACATTAAACTCGGCGAAGAGGGGAGATAATATTTTACGAAAATAATTTTTAAAATATATATTTATATACTTATTTTTACCCAACTGATGACTATTTACAAAAACATTCTTGATTATTTATGAGTTGTGCTAAACTTAAAACATGTTTATTAGTACCTACACTCTTTGTATCTTGCATTTTTTTGCAAACAACTAACTAACCATCACGCCGTTTCCCGCAGGGGTAGGCAGAGAGAACTGACCGCCAAACAACTCGGTCTTGGCACACACTCTTTGCCTCGTTCATATTCATATATCGTCTCATACATACTCTTCTATTATTCTGACTCTTGACATGGCCCGTCTCAAGTATGTGATTCACTTGATCGTGCCGTGTCTTCCTCGGAGGTCCCCGACTTCTTCTACCATTCACATTTGCGTCATATATCCAAGATTATGTAAAATATATAAACACTTACCAATAACTCGATAAACCTGTTTTAATTTTTACACAACTGATAAACAACTATTTACAATACATTCATGATTATTTATGAGTTACGCAGAATTTGAAACGTGTTTATTAGTACACTCTTTGTATCCTGCATTTCTTTCTTTGCAATATTATGATAATGAGTAGAAAATTAATAAAATTAGTTTTAACCGCTTTTATTGTTTAAAAAAATCAACATGTTTCAAAATCAATGCTTCTTCATCAGGGTTTTGAGCAAGTATCGTTTTGAAGCAAGCATTGCTTACGAAACATTTTGGTTTTTAACAATAAAAGTGGTTAAAACTAAGTTTTTATTAATTTTTAATTAAAATGGTGCCACAAAATAAGCTTGATATGTTTAAAGAAAAAGTATTGGAAGATAAACGTACTACGGATGTTTTGTGTTGCCAGCTTGTAACTTGAGGAAAATGTCGGATAAATAATGTTGCAATGCGAAAAAATTTACTTAATGCAGTTGTAAATTTATTCACAATAGGAGTTCATTCTTGGAAGTCAAATTTCACTGTCATCGGGAATCCCATGAATGGATGGAAATCATACTTCTAAAAAACCTGCTTGATGCAGGTAGGAAGTACGTACCTGTTTATAATAATATCGTCCCCATTTTGCAATAAGTCAACAACCTAACCAATGTTGAAATACTGCAATTTAAAATAATGAAAGAGATAACTAACATCATGTTTATTGTTGAAATGCCAACTTCTACATCTAAACTATAGTTACTAAAACTGTTTTCTAAAACAAACAAAAAGTATACTAGAAAATTGAGCTCGGGCTTCAATTATCTTGCAGAAATTTCCAGGTCGTCAAAATTTGTTAAAATGACATTTTCATCGGGAGCTGCAGAAATTTAAAATGTAGGCACTTTTAAATGTCAAAATATAAGAAAAGCTGCCATATTTTTCAAATACTCAATAAGAAAAAATGGTGTTCAAATATACTGAGACTGCGATAATGTGAAATATCTTGCCTTTTCGGTACTTATTTACTGTAAAGGGAATATGAAATAAATGGTTCCATGCCAACTGAGAATAAAGTCAACTCAACACCTCCTTCAAAAGTCATTAAAAGCTATGAAAAAAATAATTTTAAATTAGCCGATAACCCTAACCTAACATAACCTATTTAACCAAATTTTTTTATCACTTTAAATTACTTATCTGAGATGGTTCTGAGTTGGTTTTATTCAGAGTTGTCCGGTCACCGAAATAAATATAACTGTACAAAACCAAAAACAAAAAGTAAAAACAAATTGAATCTGATAAAATGTGTGTCTTATGTGAAGATTTTGCCCTACCGTGAAAATAATATAGTTTAGTAGATTAATCAATCCTTCATTCGCAACTTCATACACAAAATGAATGGTCACTTTTGAATATGCATCCATATTATTATTGCCGTACTTTACTATTAAAATCAAAATTACTAACAAAGAGTTTTGGCCAAATGCACTTTTCACATCGAAAATACTACATTCTGTGAGCCAGGCGACTCATTTCAAGTTAACCTAAGCGAACACACTCATGTGCCAAAACATAAACTTATGGTTTGTAAATTCGGGGACTCATTCTAAGCTACCTTAATCAAATCCAATTTGAATTTTCCAAAACACAAAAGTTCATTTTGTAAGCCAGGCGACTCATTCCAAGCTAACCTAAGCGAACATACATAACAATTTATTATCACTCAACACAGAAAAAACATACTACATTCCATTCTCTTTTCAAGAAGATGTGCCAATTAATTTAATTAACATAACAATCCATTCCAAAAATTGTGTTATTGACGGTACATGTAATACGGACTGCGCTAAGCTAAATCATAAATCTCATGTAAAATATCTTGGAATCTTAATAGATAAAAATGTTAAATGGAAAGATCATATAGATCTCACTGTGGAAAGAATAAGAAAACTTATCTATGTATTCTATAACATACGAAACATTTTAAACAAGAAAACTATCAAAATTGTCTATTATGCATTAATTCAGTCCTTATTACAGTACGGCATTATTGGCTGGGGAGGGGCCTTTAAGATTTCCTTACAGCCCATAATTATAATACAAAGAATAATTATTAAAATCATCCTTAGGAAACCATTCGACTTCCCTACTTTAGAGATATTTCGGCAATTTAATGTACCATCTATCACAGAATTGTATAAGAGAAACGCATTATATCAAATCTACAAAGAATATTTCATCCAAAAAATTCATCCCTCAGATAGCATAAGCAATAGATTCAAAACTAATAGCTTAATAGCCATTCCTATGCTTAGAACGACCACGGCTCAACACCACTATTTATATTTAGGTGTGAGATGGTACAATATATTATTACCCAAAAACAAAATAAATGTAACAGAAACAATGAAATATGAAGAATTTAAAAAGCAAATTAAGTCCCTGAAATTGGATAATGATATATTGTACCCTTAATTAATTAACATCTAATAAAAAAATTTATTATTGTTATTGTTTTTTATAACTATGTCAAAAATGTTTGTATATTTATTTCATTCAAGACATTTAAGTCTTTGATCATTGTATACATACTTCTCAGAACATTATGTTTTTTTTTATGCCTGTAAATACTCCTCCCATAAATACAAGCTCCTAGAGCTCAACTTATGGAGTAGTAGAACCATAAAATTAATTATTATGTAAACCTAGGAAATAATATTATAAATGTAATTATTATTGTTAAAATAAAAAAATAAAAATACTATGAACTGTAAATCAGGGCTCATTCTACGCTAACTTAACCAAAGGCACTTTTTACATTCCAAAACCAAATACAAATTTTATAAGTCAGGCAACCCATTTCAAGCTTGCTTAGCCGTACACACTTTTACATTCCGAAACGTTTGGCTAAAACAGGTGATTAGATGATGTCTGTAAAACAGGTGACTCGCAGTAGATGATGCGCTTATGGCTTGCAAACTTATTCCAAACTAACTTAACCAAACACAATATGGCCATTCCAAAGCACGAATGTACTTAACACACTTTGCACAATCAAAAACACTAAGGCTTGTAAACCAGGTAACTTATTTTAAACTAACTTAACCAAACACACTTTGCGCATTCCAAGACACTTATTATTATACATTTTGTAAGTCAGGCGACTCATCCAAGCTAACTTAGCAAAGCACACTTTGAAAAACACTGTAGACTTAATAATAAGCAATAATATGGAACAATTGACCACAAACAATAATCCTTCATAATATCTGATAAGTACTTATTTTTAAATGTTAGTGACTTACTAGTTCATTAATAGGAAATCATTTTCAGAAACAAGCTACATTAGACACAAGTACCCTTGAACTTTAATGGAAAATTACTTATTCATGCATAATGCAAGTGTTATCTGTATTCAATTTTGATCACCAGAACCCACTAAAATTAAATGTGTTCCAAGATTATCGCACTTTATGCAAACAATTGTTAACGTTAATGAGCGATAGAAGGTAAATTGTGTTGTACGTATCAGGAACAAATAAATGTGTGCACATCAGTTCAATAACTACATAATTACTGGCCTATACATTTGAGTTTGGAGGTAAAGAATTTAATTCCTGAGCAAAACTAAAATTATGAGCGTGGTGAGTTACTGATGTGCGATGAACCACAGAAAATTGATTCTGCAGTACTTGTCCTAGGGAACATAGGAATAATGATTGTTCAATTGATTAGTCAGACATCTCTGAAAAATCGAAATTTGAGTTGAATATGCAGTTGTGTAAAAGTGTAATCTCAGATTAGTCATAAAACACCAAATCAAAAGCCTCAATCACATTGAGCGAGTTTACAAGCTACTAACTGACGAATTTATTATCTGCTAGTAAACTCACTCAGTGTCATCATATTAACTAGCTAACTAGCAGATTTTTCCCTGAACAAGTTTACTAGCAGATAGTGAATTCGCCGGCTAGCAGTTTGTAAACTCACTCAACGTAAACGAGGCTTAATGCAGAAAAACTTGTGGTGAATTTAACAAAATGTTCACTGGGTTACTAATAGGATATTTCAAAATGTCGTAATAATGTACCGGAGTGTTATGCTTCTGTTTATTAATTTATAGCATTATTTTTTAATTTGTAAAACACATACAAGTGTATTTTTTGATTTATGGTGAGCATTCGTTATCTCAAAACTTGGTATTTGTAGATGTCTGACTAATCAACTGGACAATGGATATGTAATAATAAAATACTGAAATTTGTTTGTTTTGAAAATTATGTCTCCGCGGTGAACAAAGAATAGGTTCATTTTACGTTGATCGATAACTTAAATCCGTAGATTATTTGGTTTTAAATTTCATTATCAATCCAGAATGTAATGCATATATATTTATGTATTAATGTAGAAGACAGTTATTTAGTTACACCAATATAATAATATCATAAATATGAATTCTAAAACAATAATAAACATACGGCACCAGACATAAATGATATCATTGAATGATAAATGTTTTTTAGACATAAGTAAATTAAACTTTTGTAGTGAAACTTATTTCCAACAAATCAAAATAAAAAGTAAGAAGTTGGTATAATCATAAGTTGTCACTTTTCATACAAGCACTGCACACTATATGTGTTACTCCACCGCAAGTTTCATACATAATGTCAAAACACACGATTGTTCACTGTTTCTATATATTATAAAATGTAGTATTATTTATAGACTAGAACTAGTAAACATGCAATCATAGAAACGGTAGGTATACAACACTCCACATCCTAGACATAATTAAACCAATCAACTAATAAGCAAGCACATAAACATGGGTAGAATACAACATCATAATAATAATTGTACAATATTGATTTTACATAATGTTAAACACTTGACAGATGATGTGTTAAATTATTGTATTGTACAATATTTTCTGCGTAGCAAATTGAATTTGATGCAAATATTTCCCACCACACGTGCTTAGATTATGAAATAAAATAAAAAATAAACACTTCAGTTCTTCAGGAATCATAACCTTGAATTTTTTATACACACATAAAACATTCCAGGTCATGAGCTATAACGGCATTGATTTTTATATTAAATGCTGATAACGCCAATAAATATGCCTGCACAAGTTAAATGGTTGCGAGGAAGGCAGTTTTTAGCCATAAGTCCCACAATATGCAAACAGAGAAAAACAAAGATGTTGATGTAACAGCCGCTTTTAAAAGCAATGGCAGGGTACTTGGAATAATCAGGAAGTTCACGAACAATAGCGTACGTGAGGTCAAGGTCGTTGTTCTTGTAAACAGAGTGCAATTTGCAACTCATGCATCAATTTTAATAAAGGAAAAACTGAAGTTATTACAGGTGTCATTTGTCAAAAAATTCAGTACACCCAGAAACCCAAACATATTACTCGTACAAAAGCCATTACGAATTGAGTGTCAAGTTCAATATCAACAAAAATGGTTTTAATTGAGAATACGTACGTGATGCATACAAACACGTAAAGTTATAATAACGAATAAGCGAACGATTTGATACTGTTGGGACGAACTGAGGAAAGTTGTTTACGTCGCGGAAGACAGATGACGGATCTTTTACAGGAGTGAGTTAAAGGCACTTGCTTACCGTATGTGTGACGACAGCTACATCTCGCATAATCTGCTCGAAAGCAGCCGTTTCTTCCGCTTGTTTTTGATGATGTAAAGCTATTTTTTCACTAAATTTTCTAGGATTCGCCATGATGGCTAGTAAAATCTACTTTTCACATCAAATCAAACCATTCTATTTCCACGGAGTTAAAACGCGCATTGACTGCTGTATCGGCTATCGCGACGGCGAACTCCACACCAGCGCAATCTAGCGGACTTTTCTTGCACTAACCTGTACCGACCGGGCTATGGAAGTTACCACACTACCATTTCCATACCGGGTGGTTCATTTCATTTATGCCGACAGGAAAGTCGAAATGCGGGCTACTGCCGTGAGAGCAGTTTTTTAAATTGAATGAATTGAATATGAAAGGGGCTCAATGAGAAAGCATAATTGTAGAGTAATAACATTATTAAATACTTGATAATTCTGTAAACCCTAATAATATTCTGATATATTACATACTTTTACAGATTGGTTATAAAATACCATAGATAATTAATTTAACTATCCTAAAATGGGAAATTCCTAGTTGAGCAGTTCACACATTTTATTTTACAATATATAAAATGTGTTTTATGCACTTAATATATATAAAATGTGTAGAGTATGCACATGTATGCATACACGTATATATGTGTGTACATAAATATATATTTTTTTAACACAGAGGATATTTCACCATCCTTTACAACATCCGATTTTAACCCTTGTAGTCTCAAACCTATGAATAGTTGCAATGGCGGACTAAGCCCATCAGAGGCCCGGGGCGGCAAAGCTGTATGAGCCCCCCCTACCCTAGTTAAGAAATTCATGTAATTTTACAAGCTTCTTATTCGGTTCACACGGGCCTCTTGTCCTGAGGGGCCTCCAAACACCTCCATGTACCCTTTAAGCTTCTAAACAAAGCTAAGGCACCAGGATACCAAAAAAAGTAATTTTTTAATATCATTTTCTGAAAGATGGATTTGTTAATAATGTTCTCACCAAATAATGTTTTAAGGAAATTCGTAAAAATGACGGAGATACAGTATTTTCAGCAAAACTTTGAACACGTTTTTCTCAAAAAAGTTCCCGGGGCGATTGCATCCACACCCGCCTTCCAAGTAATTTATTATTAATTTCCATTATCCCACGGTTAAGCTATCATAAGGATGGTGAAATATTCCCCAACCATTAGGCTGGGCTTACAATGAGACATCGGTCGCTCAGTGTGTTCAGTTCAGCGTAGTTCAGGTTTTTGTATCGTATGGGAGTGTATGGAGTGACACACACATCTCAGTGTAAGTCGCTCCATACCATACAAAAACCTGAACTACGCTGTGCTGAACATGCTGCGCGACCAATGTCTCAATGTATGCCAGCCTTAGTCATTAAAAAAAAAATTGTTATGCTGTACTAATAATAGGTGGTTCCCTTCGGTAACTTGAGGCAGTGGCGGACTAAGGGGGGGCGGGGGGGGGGGGGGGTCGGCCCGCTCCCTGGTCCTGGAGGGCCCCCAAATGCCTCCATGTTCCCTTGATCAAATCCTAAATAAAGCTTTAAGGCACCAGGACACTGTTCATTTTCTGAAAGATGTACTTGTTAAGAATGCTCTCACCAAATATTTTAAAGAAATTTAAGAAATTGACAGAGATAGTATTTTATGTGAAACCGTTTGAAACAGTTTGTATGTTGAATTATCCTTCAGCAAAACCTTGAATGCATTTTTCTCGATTTTTTTTAAAAGGTTTTTCAACCTGGTTGTCAACCAGGGTAAAATGTCAAAATATCTGGTTGACAACATAAAACAAACTGTACATCCGATTTGCATACACCAATTCTTAAACTGTTCGAAAATCTAGTGTCTATGGCACCATATAGGGGAATTTCGATATATAAAAAAAAAAGAAAAAATCACGGACCATCGAATTTCATTTTCGATTTTTTAGGAAAATTGTCATCATTCATAAAAATAAAAACATAGAAGGGGGCCCTTTATAATACGAAACCCTATGTGGTGTCATAGTCAGGGCCGGATTAAACGTCTCGGGGCCCCTAGCCGATGCGCGGTCCCTAGGTAATAATAATAATTAACTAATTTACATAGCGCCGTTTTTGTGAAAAATCACCTCAAGTGCGCTGGTGGTGGCCTACACTGCCTTGTGGACAACACGGCCCTACCAGGGCCGGATTAAACATTTCGGGGCCCCTAGGCAATGCACGTCTCGGGGCCCCTTTACACTAGGGGCCCCTACCCAATGCGAGGCCCCTAAGCAGTTGCCCATACTGCCTTATGGATAATACAGCCATGGCCATAGTGACTGGATTTTCGAACAGTTTAATACTTGGTGCGTGGTGCATGCAAATAGGATGCATAGTTTTTTCTAATATATTGTCAACCAGGTTGAAAAATGTAGTTTTGAGAAAAACGGATTCAAAGCTTTGCTGAAGGATAATTCAACACACAACTGATTAAAACGGTTTCTTATAAGATGCTGTATCTCCATCAATTCTTATAAGATGCTGTATCTCCATCAATTTTACAAATTTCCTTACAATATTTATTTTAGAAAATGTAATAAAAAGTAAGAATTTTTTTTAGTGCCCTGGTGCCTTAAAAATATGCTTAGTACCTATATATTGGTGGGAGGTCCCTTATAAATATCATCCCATATAGATAAAATAGGATTAAATAAATACAGCCGAACAGGTAATTTAAAATTTTAAAAATAAAATTACTACTACTGCTAATCTTTCTAATGTCTATACAGTTTTAGTTTCAGTTTCACTTATGTATTGCATTTCGTATTTTTTTATTATCATGGGCCCTTTTCTAAAGGTTATGTTATCATTGTAGGTAATATAGACAGTAATAAAATAGTAGTTGACTAACGGGGGGTGGAAAGGGCGGCTTCTGGTCCCGGGGGGCCTCCAAACGCCTCAATGTTCCGTTGATCAAATCCCAAATAGGCACTAGGACATTGTAAAAAAAAAAATTGTAATTATTTTTTAAAATTTAATTTTCTGAAAAATGCATTTGTTAACAATGCACTCACCAAATGTTCTTTTACAGTATTTTATGTGAAACCGTTTGAAACATTTTGTATGTTGAATAATCCTTCCGCAAAACTTTGAATGCATTTTTCCCAAAACTTTTTTTAACATGTTTTTAAGCCTAGTTGAAAACATATTAAAAAAAACTGTACATCCGATTTGCATGTACCAAGTCTTTAACTGTTCGATAATCAGAAGTCTACGGCACCACATAGGTGAATTTTGATATATACAAAAAAAATGTGGCAAACCAGCAAAATTTTTTTTCGATTTTATAGAAAATTTTCAGCGTTCATAAAAAATATAGAAGGGGGCCCATTATAAAAAAATCCCTATTTGGTGCCATAGTGACTGGATTTTCTAACTGTTTAAGACTTAGTACAGGCAAGTTGGATGTTTAGTTTTTCTAACGTCGTCAACCAAGTTGAAAAACGCGTTCAAAGTTTTTCTGAAGGATAATTCAACATACAAACTGTTTAAAACGGATTCATACAATGTGCTGTATCTCCGTCAATTTAAAGAATTTCCTCAAAATATTTGGTGAGAGCATTATTAACAAATGTATCTTTTAGAAAATGAAATTTATAAAAATTATATTTTTTTAGAATTTGATCAATGGAGCATGGAGGTGCTTGGAGGCCCACCAGGACCAGAGGCCGTGTGAACCGAATAAAATTATATCAACTTTTTAGTTAGGGGAGGGGGGGGGTTCATTCAGCTTTGCCGCCTCGGGCCTCTGAAGGGCTTAGTCCGCCACTGCTTTGAGGGCTAAATTTAAAAAGTGGTTCAATTTATCCCACACATAAGATTTTCCCCAGTTTTCCCACAAGAAGTTTTTTTCAAATACAGTCGCTTGGAAAAATAAGCAACTAATTTTATTAAATCTAAGTAGCTTATTTTAGTATTAAATGAAGTAGTTTATTTTAGTATTTTCTGGTTTTTTCCGTGATGTGCCGTTTATGTAAATTGGTTATGTTGATTATTTTATTGACATGTTCATTACTAAGAATTCCTCTTTGCAAAGGTTAGCTTGGTTATTCGATTTGATTCAAACAAACACAAAAAAATTCAAAAAAACAAAAAATTATTTAAAAAAAAAATTGTGAAAAAATCAATTCTGGTTCTGTGAGAAACCACCAAAATTAATAGACTTGTGCAAAACTTATTTTTGGAACCATACTTACATCATAAAAATAAATAATCTCAAATGTACTCCACGGATAGTTTGCATTCCAGCGTCCCACAATCCTGCAGGATTTCAGCAATATTTCATCGCGGATTTGCAGGATTGAAAAAATACTTTACACCAAGGCTATTTTAGTTCACCGTTCACTCATAACCGATAAAATTCTGCATTGTCTGCAATTTTTTTTCAGTCTTCTTAAAATACTTATTATGTTACATTTTTAATGCCTTTTTTTAACATTACTAGTACCAAAGATGATTGATACGAAAAGTTCTCTTAAATTCGCTATGTTATATTTTAATGTCTTTTTTATATTGTACATATATCAATGTGTGCTAGTATCAAAGATAATTGATTCCAAATAATGAAAAATGTTTTATGAAATGTCGGCACTATATTAAATTGTATCCCGCACTCCCAAGGGATTTCAAAAATGTGCGGGATTTGCAAACACTAACCACAGTAAAACCAATTCAATGTTGATCGCCCCTGAAAACTAGTCATTATTTCTGAATAGCTTTGGAGGTACATTTCCTCCAATAGTTGTAAGAGATTTCCAAAGAAATAAAATATTAATGTAAAAATAAGTTCCCCATTACAGCTAGGGTTTTAAAGTTTTTTTTTTAATTGTACAACAGATTAATAATCCAATTACCGTACAATTTTCTCATTTTGACAATCTTAACACCTAAGAAGATGATCATTATACAAAAAAATCTTAAGGCTATCTAAAGAAGAGTTGTATATATTAGCCCAGTCAATCTAGACAAAAAACAGGCCCTAACTGGAACATGCTAGGGGAGAGCTGAATTTTTGCAGGTAGATAGTACATCTTATGTGGAGTATTTTCCAAAAAAGTCCCTACCCCTCCCCCGCTTGCTTCCTCTCCTGTGCCCTTTCAAACATTAAAATGTGGGGTTCTACTAAAGCGATTATATCTCGTAAACTAAAAGATTTATCAAAAAAAAAATTTCGTCGTTGAATTTCTTATAAAACTGCCTAAAAATTCTATAATAAAACTTTTTTTAATATCTGCATTAGTTTGGCCAATAATAATGAGATTGTTGTTAAAAAAAAATTTTTTTTTGCAAAATTATTTTTTGAAGTTGAATATTTTTTTTGTCTGAGAAAATATGAAAAAATACTTTTTACAAATAAGTTGTCAAATTTAATAAGCTTTAAAACCATGCATAACAATGTTTACTTACATCTTTTATTTCTATCGAAAAAAGTGGACAAACGCAACGGCGTGCGCGGGCTGGCCGTAACACGGAGTGGCGAGGCCAAGCGACATGTAGTTCTTGTCGCGTCGCTACTGACTGTTTTATCAAGTTGAAACAAACGAAAAAAAAAATAAATATGGTCAGTTTGATCTCATATGTTAAAAAAAAAGATATGTCTTAAGGTTAAGGTGTGTGTCGGTTTTGTGGTTATATTTTGACGTGGTTGCGCCAAGCCGTGTATCAAGTTTTTTGTGCGTTTTCCCTCCTTCATCAGGTTAAAATATTGAGAAAAAATTAATTAACAATTAATAAATAAAAAAAAACACTGAAAATGTCTGAAGAGAACTTATTGTGTATTTTATGTAAAAAATACCTTCCAGGAAATTTTGTTAAAGTAAAGAAAGGGTTACAAATGCTAATTAACGCTAGTATTGAAAGAGATAATAATTATGTTAAAATAACCACTTTAGGTAGCGTAACCAACTGTGCACGTAGATTGTAGAAAAATGTATAATAAGCCTAGCAGTATTAAAGCTTTCACAAATGTTAATTGTAGCCTATTGACCAGTAGGTACACCTCAGCCATTCCTAAGGCATTTAGAAAATACATTTAATTTCACGGAGAACTATTTGTGAGTATTATTTGTGATAATAAAAAACAGCGTTTGATCTTAAACTATCTCATAAATATCGTTAACAAATACATTTGGTGTTAAGACCAGAAATAGGGGAAACATTGTAATATAATAGATGACAAATGGGGGGCAAAAATAAAATCTAAACTTTTAGGTGTGTTTCATTTGGTCGTAGCAGAAGCTCGCTATCACCGCATTTGTTACAAGAAGTTCTGTAAAAGTAAACCAACTCAGTATATAGGAACACCTAAATATGATAATTCAGCTAAAAATTTTCTTAAACTCTGTAGTTTTTTAGAAAATACTGACGAATGTCAGTTTATATTAGAGAAATTAGGGAAAATAGTAAAAGACATTTGTGGCAGTGATCTTCCGTACTCATATACATTTCCTAAAAAACAAGTAATTGACTATTTTCAAGATTTTATGTATACGTGTATTTTTGGCAGAAAAACTGTCATGTGCATGTCTCACTCAAGTTATAAGATACTAGGCGACTGGTACAGAAACAAAGAAAAGAATGCAAATCTGGAATGTTTAAGAATTGTATACTTGCTGCCGCAGAAATAATCAGAAAAGATATTTAAAAAAATGCCACATGATTGTGAAAGCTATCCTGATGTTCCGGAAATCAGTCGTGGGGGTGATGATTTAGTTCCTGAAACTCTGAATCTGTTCACGTTAACTGTAACCAAGAAGAGATTGTATGATAATGGAACTGATGTTACGAGAAGACGTTTAGTAATTAACCACGCCGTAATAGCATCTGCAAGGCCAAGTTCTTTTTGTCATCAATTCAGACAAGTTTGTGTTTTCTACAGAGAATGTACGGATCTAAGAATTTAATAGAAGTGTTGTCGTCATTGGGCATTTGTTCGTCGTGTCGTGAAGGTGACAGATACCAAAGATCTGTAATAAGAGCTGGGCCTCCTACAATCGAAGATGATACATTCACACAATTTGTGTTCGAAAATGCCGACGTTAATATAAAAACATTTGATGGCCTAAGCACATTTCATGCCGTGGGAAGAATACAGTGCAATGTGCATCAATCCAGCCTCTAATTTTATAAGTCTAGATGTACTTCGTCTTCAGTGATGAAATGGAAATTTCGTTAATCAAGAAAATATCCTTCAACCTTGTTACGCGAAGAGAAAAAAGAGCGGCTTGAAAGATGTAACCATCTCAGTGAATGTATATCTTTCAGAAAAGAGCATGCCGATTCATTATCTTTTGTATCTCCAACCAATTATTTGTGGTCAAGTGACATAAAATTAGCATTGTGCATTCAAAAGTAAGCTGGAACGGGTTTATGAACGATTGTGTGACATTGTAACTTCGACCAACCGCTTTTTCTCAAACCTATTGAATGGTAGCGGGGGCTGGTGGATCATCTGAAATTTCAAAAATTATTGTACGACTATGAAGTTTCATTTGTAAATATCATATTTGGGATGTATTGGATCACGGAAGAAAGTGGGCTCGAAGATTTATGGAAAACTGTGTACGGAGGTCCCACAGTGATATACACATGATAAAAGGACACGCTTATGCAAGAGCTGTAAGAGCCTATGTTCTTACAGGTGCTGCAATCGTCAAAATAATTTGCAATGACTCTCATGATACACTTTTTCCTCGTGAAATAAAAGAAATGTTGTGAACAAGAAGATGTCACATGAATTAGCTTGTGAAGACGAAACAGTTGCAATAAATCTTAAACATTTCACCGACACTTAAAACACAATCAAAGCGACAAGTCGGACAGCAAAATTTACAATATGTTTTTACTTAACAATATGTTTTGCTCAGGAGTTTGGACTGATACGTGCATTGACATGAACAATCCTTGATAAAATCGATGAAATCATTAAAAACAGTAGGAGCACTTACGCAAGGGTGTGGGATTTCTCAGTAAATGGATATTAGGAGCTCCATTATTCCTTTCAATCAGTGAAGCTTTTCATAGTTTCTTGGGTTTAAGTTACAAGAAAAGTGAGCAGCATGTTGAGCTTAGGCAGAGTCAGTTACGGGATAACCAAGACTTAACAAAATTCATACTGGTGACACACAATACTTTTGCTCGAAAGTCTGGTGAATTAATTTGCATTTCTTAGAGATTAGTATCAGACTCAACTAAAACATATGACGATGCTTATGAGGTAGGGTTCAAAGCTATGAAGAAAATGGCAAGGCAAAGTTTTTCAGAAGTAAAACTACACAGATCGGATATGATTGATACTCAAGCCAGTAATAAATCTAAGAAAGTTAGAAACAAAGAATTTATAATCAACCCTAAAATATTCAATAGAATATTATGCGTATGTGACAGTCCTGCAAAGCTCAAATCCTACTTTGAGTTTGAACTAGCTTCGCATCCACCTTTATTTGAAGACATTTTTTTAAAGAAAGGTAAGAAAGCCTCCATTACTACTATTACTATACAGTTTAGTGTTAAAGCGTTTTTATATCGTGAATCAATTAAAAAGTACTCTAAAAGTAGTACTATTAAAAAGTACTTTCAATTTAAAACTATAAATACCTACCTAAGCTCAAATCGGTCATCTGCAAGCACAGCGGGCTGGGCCCGACCGCCAAGCACGCCGTGCCGCCCCGCTATCGAATCGGATTTTGACCAGTATTAAGAATAAAGGTAAGAAATATTATACATTATTTTAAAGCTTATTAAATTTGGCAAATAAATTATATGAAATATTTTTGCGTGTCCCCCCAGATAAAAAAAATATTCACCTTTAAATCAAAATTTTACAAAAAAAAAAATTATTTTTGCGACAATGTCATTATTATTTGCCAAACCGTAATAGATAACAAAAACAAATATACAACTTATTTTTAGACAGCTTTTTAAGAAGTTTAACGGAGAAATTTTTTTTCAGTTGCATATAATAGTTTAAGAGATATAATGGATTTTGTAGAACTCTAAAATTGTAAAGTTTGGGAGGGGACAGGGGAGGAAGCAAGCGGGGGAGGGGTAGGGACTTTTTTGGAAAATACTCCACATAAGAAGTACTATTCACCTGCAAAAATTCAGCTTTCCTCTAGCATGTTCCGGTTCAATGCGTTCATTGACTGGGCTATATCTACACAAGTTGCTTTTTAAGAGATATTTACAGTTTCAGTTGCTTTTTAAGAGATATTTACATTTGTCAAGTTGCTTTCGGGTAGTAATCCCGACTCGTAACATTCCTCAGGGTACCGAAAAACTGGTTGTCAATATAGGTGACCAGACAACTCGGAATGAAACCAACTCAGAAAAGTCATTTAGAATGATAAAAATATATATATAAAAAAAAATGGTTAAATAGGTTACGTTGGGTTAGGGTTTATCGGCTAATTTAAAATTATTTTTTTTCATAGCTTTTAATGACTTTTCAAGGTGTTGAGCTGTCTTTATTCTCAGTTGGCATGGAACCATTAATATAAGCCCATTTCAGAATGTTTCCTCATTTTAGAGTTCACAAAGATCCAGTTTCATCTTAGCAAGATGGAATTATTGTAAGAGACCAAAAACAAAAAACCATTCCCCAACTTTGTCCAGACAGGTGCCCAAAGCGGAAAGCAAATAGCCAACAAAGTTCTGTTAAATCACACCTTTTCTGCGCATTACATGGGACTTGTGACATACTATGTAGGTCTTATTAAAACACGTATTAGCACCCATTTTCTCAAGCAACTGTAATTCCTACATTTTTTATAAATTGCATTTGAAATTGGCCGGACCTTGTAATTAAATTTAATATTAAAACCAAATTACCTTACCATACAAAATAAGTTCATCTGAAATGTAAACAAAGTGTTTTCTATCAACAGAACTGTACTCACCAAAAGCCCTTCTCAGGGATCTTGCACCTCAAATACACTTCCAAACAAAAGTTCTGAAAAGAAAGCTGGTGCCTGTTATGGAACAATGTATTAGGCATGAAACACTTTGTTCTATACAAATGTATAGGTAAAAAAATGGAGGTGTACAAAAATATTATATATTAACACAATAATGCAATAAAGAAAACCAAATTTTATTTCATATTTTTTATTAGAAACATAACATAATAATTTGTAAAACTTTAAAAAATTAATATATAATAAAAATAATGTGGGTGAAAAAAATAACTCCCCCTTTTACCCAAGTCCATGAATTAAAATAATTAGAGCAAGGAACATAAATACAACAATCATTAAAACTTTACCCAAACCAGTGCATATTATTACTTAATGAACGAATGTAGGAATTAGGAATAAAATATTTGATCAACTTATATACAGAAAGTAATATTCTGATTGCAAAAGTGAAACAATTGTAAATTGTATGTATAAATAAACCTCGAGCCATATTCAATATAATTGAGCCATTCGTAGCCTGAATAATAAAATGCAGTCTCGAATTATTCAAATTAACTTTTTCCAGTTACCAGAAAAATAATCACGAAAGAAAAGAATAAGTTGCTTTAAATTCGGGGCAACGTAATTTTATAGAAATAGTAAATAACAATCCATTGCGTAAAAAATTACAAATATACAAAAAGACACAGGTTATCAATATAATGTATACTAATTTAATGAATTGTGTGTCGATTTAATTAATTATGTGATCAGCATAGACAACGATGAAATTAATTGTTTTAAGTGGAGCACATTGTACAATATGCATGATGTATATTTTAAAAAAGTGCTACGTCATGCGTTTTCCACGATGGCAACATTGTAAAAGAATTTGTTCCATGTTATGCAACATTTCATAATGTAGTGTTCCGTGGTAGGTACCATTTCAAAAAGTCATGTTCCCTGGTATGTAAATTTCAAAATGAGATGTTCTATTTTGAGAATAATTGGCTAATTCAAATATGTGTCGCCTATGCTTACGCTGTAAGTTGTATCCATTTACAACTTGGACTCAGCCTTCAACAAGGGGACGAGTTTCTGTGTCAACATAATGTTTCCGGTGATCTTCAACTTTCCCTTCATGAAGGCAACCTGAGGATTCAGCTTACCCAGAGCTAGGTCCACCATGTCCCCATCGGAGACTGTAAGAGTTGTATCAGCCTTGATATCTTTTGGTGCTCCCTCGTAGACAGCTGGAGTTTTCATGTCAAGAGCTGTGAAAGAAATTTTTGACATCAATTTACATAACTAACATAACACAACTTATTGAACCGATAAAACCGAAGTACGATGCATCGTCTGACAAATTTCAAACATTTTAGCGGGTTTTGAAAAATTCAATGGAAATTATTTTAACTATAAAAACCAATACATTTATTGAAAAAATACTGGTATTCAAAAAGTTAGCAGGTAATAAATTTTTTTGCAAATATTTATTTGAAATCTTAACCTCAAAAATGCGGATTGGGACTTTCAATTTCATGAAACGATGGAATCAAGTGTGGCAAAGGTTGAATTTTAACATTTTGGTTCATCGCAAAAACAATAGTGTCAAGATGGCGACATTTTACAATGCATTCTTAAATTAAAAGCTGTTAAATTTAAGAATAAAAAACATCTTTGGCATACATAATCTAGTACTGAGTATCTATCAAATGACAATTCATTTGCCATGACGTCTCATCTGCCATAACATGCCATAGGTTTGGTGTAACGTAATTTTTAATTATTTTATCTAAAATTAATTTAAAATTGTTTTATCTATGAAATCTTAAAATAATTATAAATTTAATTTAACTGCCCGAAACCAACACTGGTTCCGGGCAGTTAAAGGCAGCTGATTGCATGTTCCAAAAAAAAAAGTAACATCATACAGAACTTTGAGCAATAGCACCGTATTATAGCTACATTTAATTTGAAGGATTTCTGCCTATTGCTTAGTAAATTATTGATTTCTATCCAAAAATGTTGTTGGGTTGTACAATATTTTCGTAATAATAAATTACCCGAACATGCAGTACCTTAATGGCTAGTTATTTTTTTAATATAATCCATCGATCAAAAAAGATATTGCTTATCTCAAAATTTGATAAATAAAATTATTTGAAATGAGTTGTGCAGATATCTGAGATTACATAGTAATTATTTTTTGACAGTAAATTAATCCAAAATAACAGTTTAATAACTCTGTGCAGAAACGGGCGGTCCATTTAATAGATTCTCATATCTTAAGAGGAAATATGGTCACCAAGAAAATAGGTATTTTACCCAACTGTTGCTGACACTTTCACTGTCCAACTATATTAGAAGGAAATATTTTAAGTTGGTACGTTTTACTTTTTTTTAAATACATTGTCGAGTTTGTATACTGAATGTCTGTTGATGGCATTTTTCATGATTTTTGAGAAGTAACTCATCAAAAAAAAAAAAAACCCCTCGACACAATTCTTCTTTCGTGTGGTGGGGGGGTCAGAGGGGGACATCTAGATCTGCGAGCCAGTCTAGGGCCTCAGGCGTTGCCCTGTGGACCTCATCAATCCCGCCGGGGAATTAATGGAGCGGGCATTCGTTGACCACATATTCGGTGGTCTGCACCTCACCGCATTCACACATCTCCGACTCTTTAAGACCCCATCTATACATCATACGGGCACAACGGCTATGGGAGCACCTTATCCTGACGGCGGACCAGAGTTTGCGAGGCAATAAGAACCCAGGCTGTCTCTCAGTGGGGTCTTGTACGAGATGGGCATTTTTCACCTTGACAGATTGCCACTCAAGCTTCCACCTATCTTCTGAGGTGAGAGCTGATTGGAGGAGTCTTTCTCCTTCTGTCCAGAAGGGTTTTCAGGACTTCAAGCGGCATGCCGGGCGAGAGACGACATCATCGTGCAAAGGTATTGCGCTTTTTTGCAGCGCCTTCTTGTACTCCCTTAGTGTTCAACACAATAGTGTATCGATACCTATATTACATTAATAAATACGTGCACTGGTCAAAATCCAGAGAAGAAATTCAAGAAATTGGGGAATATGTTTAAAACGGATAAAATGACTCGTGGTTTCCTCGTAACAAACGAACCGCAATCTTTAGAGCACAGGTATCAGGTGGGATTTTTGTCCTTGTTCTATCGAACTAGTTTCATCGATGCAAAGTTGGAAAACACGCCAAACTCATATCCAACATTTGTACCCGGTTGATTTGATCACATGAGAATGGGTCATTAAAAAATAAGATAAAATACTCACTCCACTGCTTGACTTGTTTTCCATCAGAAGTGATGTTGTACAAGAAGACTCCGTTTACACTCTTGGCCTTCTCGGGCTGGGTCTTGATTCCCTCCTGGATTCTGGTGAATACTGCATCGCTGTTCAGGACGGTAGCAACTGGGTTAGTGCGGATCGGCATCTTGTTAGTAATGCTGGTCAAATCTAGATAGGCACCTGAAACATTAAAATATTTTGTCAAAATGCTGCATTGTAGTTGTGGTAGGCACTGCCAAAATCAAATAAATTGATAAGAACCCTGTTTTATTACGTTTGGAAGGTTTACTGACAAATTCAAATACATAGAAATACAGTCTTATTACAGTTGGTAGGTTCTGTCAAATTCAAATGTATAAGAAAACAGTTTTACTACACTCGGTAGACAATGAAAATTCAAAAACACCATTATAGCAGTTGGTAAGTTGGTGGGTAGAAACACAAATATTCCCAGGTGATGAATAACCTGAAAATATTGCTTGTATCGTGAGGGAGGACTTAAAGAAGAATTGAGCACACAACGTCTGAGTGGGACCCAAACGCGGTGCCAAAACGGCCACCGACCAGTCAATCGTTTTACTACAGTCAATAGGAAATTCAAGTAAATTAGAACATTGGGTTACATGCTGTGAGATTCAAGTATGTAATTTAAAAAAAATAAATGAAGGAAGCCAAAAGACTGGGGATTCGATTCTCAAAGGCCTTGCAATTATACAAATTGGCTTTAATAAATAAGTAATTCAAATCCAATGTTGAATTTTTTATATATGAGCGCTACCAATTGATGTGAGTTGATCGTTGAGTTTGAAGGATATGATAAAAATAGCATCAGATTAACGTAGGTAACATTGATAAATAAAATATAACTATCAGCTAGGGTAAATATTGTAAATAAGAGAGGTTGGCTGAGTATAAATGAATTGAGTGGGTTGTAAAATGCTTAAATGTGTGTCTAAAAGGTGTAACATATTTCAATTCGCGTCTATAATGCATTTAGAAATGAATAATATTACGTTCAAAGCGGTTCTACAACCTCGTCGCTACGCCGGCATTATTATTGACGAACATGACATTGAATAGCGACAAATATCGAGAAATATGAGACCATTGCTTGAGAAAATATTATACAGTATAGATAACTTAAAATTCAAGGAAAAGTGATGAGAAGGTGTGATTAAAAACGCATGTACGTGTAAAAAATAATAAAAATACTAACAAGAATTGCAAAAAAGCGCCGAAAAAACCAAGTAGTTTGTCTCGCACACACCCTGAAACTAAAGTACAATCTTGAAATCGTAAATGAAGAGCAGATAAACAAAAAAATCGCACTCACTGCTGTATGGCACAAAGGTCGAAGATTAATATATTCTTGTATTAAATTATCGCATGAAATACGAAATCAGAGGCACTATAAAAAACCTCACGCAATGTTTGTCAAATGTCAGATATGAAGGCCTTCATACCAACATTACCGATTAAAAAAAAAAAAAAAAAAAACAATACATCAAAACCGGGGTTTGTTGTAAAAGTTGGTTGTTTACTGCAATGAATCTACCATGGAGAGGTAAAAAATAATATATTATTTATCAAATTCATTAAAATTATTTTTAGGAATATAAGTTTATAATAAATTATGCTTTATTATAATAATTATGCTTTATAATAAATTTCCACAAAATATTTTTTTCTAATCAATTCATTAAAAGTATCGACACTTCAAGTATCGAGTACATTTCATTGAGCTTGATTTACAGCTCTGACCGGGCTAACCATGTATCAATTGGAAGTTTATTTTCGTGTCAAGAACACAGATTTCCTAATTATAAATGATAAAATCAAATCATTTATCAAAAAATGTCACCTAAATTTGATAAGGAAAGTTTAATACCGTTACGCAACTAATGATAACTAAAATGTAGTGAAAACAATTTGATTTGATCTCATTACATCGACACTTGAAGATAATAGGAATAGAAGGAACTTTCAAAATATATGTTATAAAAAGAAATTATTATTATTTATTGCTTCTCTACATAAATCATAAATTTTAACACAAAATCAATCTCATTATGACTAATAGCCTGTATTTTAGGTTAAAAATTTATGCATTTGTGAGGCAAAATAAAATAATCACTACATACAAAACACTAGCATTACAAGGAGAAAGAAAAAATATGTTATGTGAGTGGCCAGATGGGTACTTCGAGAGTGCATTGTAACAATATTAGAACCATAAATAAATCATTAATCTTTACTCTTATGGCTGGGCGTACGTGCCTGAAAATTCCATCCGATAGTCAGTTCCAATAGTCTGATCAGACTATCAGAAGGCCTTCGCGCCATACATCTGTTGAGTCAGTCCACACACATCTGATCCAATAGTCGGATCAGATGGCCGACTCGGAACGGCATGGCCAATTTTATTACCGATCCGATTGACTGAAGGCCCAATTTGAAAAAGATATGGTCACATCTAGGAATCGAACCCAGAACGTTAACCTTGCCGGGGCGGAGGTCTACCAATGAGCTAATGTGTCCCTTTAATAAAAATATGTGTGCAGTTCACACGCGGTAGAAGTGAAACCATCAGAAAACTAAGCTTTGAGAGAATGAGACGAATGCAGAGTATCAGGAATAGGAAAATTGTAGGGTTTATTTATGATAACACTAGCTTTTACTTGCGGCTTCGCTCGCATGGTATTAGGTGGAAATACCTTCCCAAATTTCATAACGCCAGAGCTTACCATTTTGTACAGCCTGTGTTACTCTCTGATAATCTAGCTTTCTATTTGTTAAAAAAAAATCTTTTTAGTGGTTTAGGCGTGAAAGCGTAACAAACAAACACAAGCACCTTCGCATTTATAATATTATATTAAGTATAGATTGTTACGAAGTTTAAAAATTATTTTACATTTTATTCTGCACCGCACAAAGAGGACCTCGATTAGCCTATCTCATTCTCACGCAGGCTAAATCCTATAGATGTAGGTGTTTGTCTCTTTAAGTGTCGCTCGTTTCCGTTTCATCGAATTTCAAATCACAACGATGCTAAAGAAGTTTTCACTTTAAAAAACATACATATTTTATCAGACAAATGTATTATAAACATTACTGTCACCTTACTTTTTTGTCGTACCATGTAAAAATAATTAAGTTTCAAATTTTTTTTACAAATTGCGATCCCAAACTTTAGTTTCGTAAAGGTCTACATTATACTTCTTTTGTGTTAAATTTTTACAATTGAATATAAAGCGTGGTGTTTTCTCTTTCTAACAATGTTTATATCATATTTCTCACTGTGATAGTAAGGGAGACACAACAATTTCTGTGAGTTGTTCTGAAAAGCAAACAATTTACCCTGACTGGTTAATGAGTAAAATTTAGTGAGCGAATCTTGCAATCATACATAAAGATAAAAATTATGAGCTAAGAAAATGAAGATAATGTTGGTAATTTTTAGACGAAGTATGTTACAGTTAAAATATGACCGAATCGGATGGGGTCACATAAGTTCAGTGGTAGAGCTCCGCCCCGGCAAGGCTAAGGTCCTGGATTCGACTCCTGGATGTGACCGCATCTTTTTCTGAATTTCTGTTTCAGATTTTCAATTGATTGTCGTTAATATTGTCTTTACGTTAGCTCCCACACAGGAGGTCCTGAGGAAAATAATTTCCCTCAGCCTGTCATATTTGGGGATGCTGTGTGGAGGGTATTTTAGGGAAAGGTAGGAGAGAAAATTCTGGTTCCATGTGTCAAAGTCATCCGCTGTCAATATCTAGACAAACCTCACCCAATGAACCCGGACACCCCTGCTAAGCCCTTAAAGTAGTGAACCATTTGGGGTGACATACGGATGTTGGTTATCCATTAACCACTCAGGTATTTTGCGATTGTGCAAGTTTTTTTGTCTCAAACGAACTATCAGATTTATAAAAACTTTGTGTTATTTCCGCTTCCCAATTCAAGCTCTATAAATGAAACATTTCTGAACGTAGCCGAATACTAAAATCTGTTTTCGAAAGATTATAAAATAAGCTTTCAAATTGTTGCATTACAAATAAATATTAACTTTTGTAAATATTAAAATTTAGAATGCAAACATAAAAAAAAATGTAAAAATTACTCAAATGATGTTTTTATGTGAAAATGGTACTAAAATCATGGATTATGTAAAAAAAAAAAAAACACTTAATCTATTGTATAAATGCATAATAAACAATTTTGTAGCCTCACTTTTTACCATTTCATACAATAATATAATTTCATATAATAATCTCTCGTTAGAAGCATTCTTGAATATAATTCAACAATTTGGTCACCTGTCTTCAACAACCATATCAATACCATTGAAAGAGTCCAACACAAATTTTTGAGGTGTATTAATTTTAGACTTGGAATCAATAAATTATGATTTTTTGTTGCACTCATTAAAATTGTTGAAATTAAGTGAAAGAAGAAAAATTTTTGATCTGATATTTTTGTATAAAATCGTTAACTATCAGTTGGATAGCCCTGATATATTAAAGTTGATTCACTTTCATATACCTACAATAAGATCAAGGTTCCCTAGTTTGTTTTATTGTGACAACTACATGTCGGTATCAGGCTCCAATTCAGTTGTAAATAGATTACACACCATTGGAAATTTTTATGCCAATGTGGCTGATATTTTTAATATTTTCATACTGAAATATAAGGTTGTACTGATCGTACATTTCAGCCAATTATACGTTAACGAGGTCACTACATAATGAGTTTTTGATATTATTGTTTATTTTTAATGCCTGTATAATGTACTACGACTGTAATTAAATATACACAAGCTTGTAAATGGCACTTTGTGCCGTAAATTTTAAATAAATAAAAATAAATAAATATTTAATAAAAAATTAACAATGTCTAACGCCACACAGGCGATTCAGCGGATGAAAACTGTTTCTAGAAAATAAGTCTTTTTTATGTACTTCTATGGACAACTTTGAATAGAGATGTGAAGCTTGATTCAATATGGATCTTCTACTATTTGTTTTAGGATTGCCATCAGAACAATAACAGAGTTAAAACGATTTCTGTGGGAACACACGCATTAGCTTGAAAACATGCTTATTGTACTTGACTGCTACTGTTATATTGTCGTGTAAACACGCTTACGGGTCGGAGTGGTTAAACAGTTTTTTTTTTTTTTTACATTAACTCCACACAGGAGGCCTTGAGGAAAATAATTCCCCTCAGGGCCTATGTCATCTGGGATGCTGTGTGGAGGGTCTTTTTGAGGAGAGGAAGGAATGAAGAGACCCATGTTGTAGGAGGGAGGAAACACAGATGCCGGCAAATCGTTCCATAGCCGAGCTGTTGAACTCAAGAACGAGTCGAAAAAACGACCCGTTCTCATGTGACAAATGTCAACCGTGTACATATGTTGGGCGCGCGTTTGGCGTGTCTCCCGACTGTGCACCGGTGCCGAAGGGATCAATGACGCTAGTTCCTCAGAGCATCTTCCATTGAAATACCAGTAGAACATGGATAGCATTCCCACCCGACGTCTGTGCTCTAAAGATTGCAACCCGTTCGTTAAGATGGGAGAATCTATCAAACGGACCGCCCGTTTCTGCACAGAGTCGAGGGTATTTTTCAAGTATTTTGGAGCTCCAGAAACCATCAGCAACCGTCTGAATTGACCTCTCCCTCAAAAAGTCGGCAATCCACGTACACAGGGATACGGGAAGTCCGTAAGATGGCAGTTTGTTGACAAGTCCTCGATGCCAAACCCGGTCAAAGGCCTTGGAAATGTCCAGTGCGACCGTTTGGGTCTCACCGAAACGTTCCAGGCACCGCCCCCAAATATGCGTCACATATGCGAGAAGATCGCCGCACAAGCGGTTCCGCCGGAATCCGTATTGACGGTCGTTAATGATTTTGTTCTTCTCGAGACATGTGAGCAGTTTGTCGTTGATCACACGTTCCATCACCTTGGACAAAACTGATGTGATCCAGGTCCCAGAACGCGGTATCTATTCCCGCCTTCCAAATTGAATTATTATTGAATACATAAAATAAACACTCAAAATTAATAATTAGTTCTACAAATTAAACTTGATAGCAATAAATCCGTAAATCAGTAAATAAAAGTATCAATCCGTGTAATGCATGGTTAAGAGCGTACCATGTTAGGAAAATAAAAGACTCGGCCTGGGAGGAAGTCTGTAAACAAATAAATAAATAAATTGCGCTATAGATTATATTTTGTGCTGATTGCAGTGTTTTGCTAGACAGATCATAAACGACCGAGAACACAAAAATTGGATGTGTGCGGGGTTCGTTCCCTTCCTTCCTCATCCCTTATCACTTGTCACTTTTCGACAATGTTCCTTTGTGCCATGGGATCTATCGTATATATATATTATCTTACAAAAAAATAAACTCACCATCAATCACAGTAGTTCCAGTCTCCTTCACAAGGGTCTGGAAGTGCACCCTGTTCCCTTCCAGCCACATCTTGGTCTGCAGCGTCTGTCCCGGCAGGACGGGCTTCACGAACCTGGCCTTCAGTCTTCGGATGCGCCCGGCCTCATTGTCACCATAGCGCAACAGAACGTGGCGTGCGGAGAAGCCAAGACTGCACAGCCCATGCAGGATGGGACGCTTGTGGCCCGCCACCGTAGCCATGTTGGGGTCGATGTGGAGGGGGTTGATATCTCCAGAGAGTCTGCGGGAGGATGATGACACTAAATTAGGACCAGATATCATACGGAACATTGTCTTCAAATAGATTGCCATTGCTTTTCATGAGTGGAGAGTAATTTCGAACATCAATGTTTGACGCACGGACATGCGACAGTGCACTGCACAAATGCACTAACCTCTGGTTAAAAAGGGGCCGCCTCTGGGAATAAAGTGTCAAAGACAAACAAAATAATAATATAAAAAGACAAACGAAATAAGGAGAGGTGGCAAGATGGGGCAATCAGTAACTAAGTGGACCGACCCCTTACCAATAATAACAAGAAGAACATGAAGAAACACGGGAGAAGCTTTGAAAGACTAGAGTAAGAGTATCTAGAACACCTTACCTGTAAAGAGCAGCTTGATCTTCTGAAGTTTTCTGCTCGAAAAGCGAGTCGGGCTTCCTCTTTGGCATGGGCTCACATGCAACTGCCTTAGTAGAGGTCCTGGGGCCCCCATAGCCCCCGGCACCAACCACAAACACGCTCATTTGCGCTTTAGCAAACACATTGCCATTACTGTCTGAGAGCTCGTCTAAAGAAAATTAAATTTGTACAAATAAAATAAACTTAAACAGTCTTAAAAAAATAAAATATTACAGACAGTTTTGGAGTCAGTTGCCTCAATAAGCAGAGCTTAAGTAAGAGAGAGAAACACCACGATCTGCAGCAGACGTTACGGACAAGTACAAATTGTATTATGATTAATGAGTAAAAGAAGGCTTACTTCCTATGATGGCAACAATTCCTGATCCCTTATCTAAAACATCCACAACGTGACTCCTGGATGTGATCTTGCTATCGCCTTGAGGAATTGGTCCCACAAATTCAATGAATTCCTCTCCATGCAAAATCTGAATTAAAATAAATAATAAAACAACGGAAAACTCATGAATGATAGCAATAAATACAATCATTAATACTGAACCAATCCACCACGTAGCCCAGTTAATCAAGTAGATTCAGCATCCTTCAATAGATGTCATTGGTATAGTTAGTTATATGAAGTTTTGCTGTATCTCAACAGATGGCAGTTAAGTATTATATCAGAAGAGTACCATCATTTGAGAGTAAGGCGAACCCCATCAGTCCGGTGGCCGGTAGCGATAAAAATACTTAGAGCCTACTCAAGTCAGGAAGTCTAGTAAAGTTTAATATTCATTGTAATTTTTACGGTAACTTAATCACAACACAACGAACTTCAAATTTATTTGGAAGTTTTCCAACACATTTAAAGTTGAACGAATCATTAAGATTAACAGACACAACAGATTATAATAACAATGAATGAATGGATTAAATCCTCACAACCCGGAGGCATTGTGTCTTTTGTCACGAGCACCAATCCATTCAATTCAGCATCGCATTACTGTGTTAAAAAATACGCACATAATGTTGTGGGAAAAAGAGCGCCATTGTACGTGTTTCTCAAAAAGGTAATATACGATTATTGTTAATCTGTCGAGAAGGGATAATGGTGAATGTTCAGCATAAAAGATTCTACTCACATTAGAGAAGTCCGCTTCCTTTCCCGGTGGCATTGCTTTAGCGAGGATATTACTGGTCATGCATTGCATAACACCAGGTAAAATGTAGTAGGTCGGAAATGGAGTGAATTCTTCATGGTTCTCGTACAAGAATCTCAGGTCTGATTCATTCGTCACAGTTGCGCCAACTTGAAAAAAAGTTTAAAAAATAATGTAAATTATTGATGCGGTCAACGGCACAGTGATACAAAAAAAAATTTAAAAAATTACTAACAAATACTTACTTCCTAAAGCATAAACAATGAAATCATTTGAAGAAAACTTAAACTCTTCTCCATCGGAATTGTTGGTCCCATCTTTAAGTGCCTGAAAACACAAAAATCATTAATTGAAAAATGGTAGCATTTTATGAGGGCTGTCCATAAAATAAGATCTCCAAGGTGCTGCGGTCGCGAGGAACGATTTTACGCGCGATCTGGCAACACTAGTTCCTCCACGCAAAATCTCCACCAAGCTGCACTCTCTGCGATGCTTGGTCTCGGCGTGACAGCCGGTCGTGATGGAGCTTCCACTCGCCGCGCGCGCCGGGTGTGAATTACGCTCTGTAATTTGTATTTCTTGTGCAAATAACAAAATCTCAGTAGACATTAATTCTCAGTTATGTGAAGTTTACGAAAAACAGGATATAAGCGCGAAAAACGTGCGCAAATGGTGAAAATCGTGCCGGACGGCCATCAGTTTCAGACGAAAAAATTGCCAATGTGGAAAAAGCAATGCTTACAGATTGACTGCTGACAGTGCGTGAGCTCTGTGACATGATCCCTGATGTCAGTAAGACCACTAATAACAAGATTTTATTAGACATCACATTTGGGATATCACAAGGTCTGCGCAATGTGGGTCCCTAAAATGCTCACTGAAGATCACAAACAACAAAGGGTTGAAGCAGCTCGCGATTTTCTTGAGGCTAAGCATCGCAGAGAGTGCAACTTGGTGGGAATTTGGCGTGGAGGAACCAGGCTACACACCAGTGTTGCCAGATTGCAGGTAAAATCTTTCCTCGCGACTGCAGCACCTTGGAAACCTTATTTTATGGACAGCCCTCGTATTATCATTATTTCTAATACACCTGTGGGATGTTTCCTACCTGCAAGTTGGTCATAAGTTCTCCGGTGGCTTCTTCAATAGAGTTGAGTCTTGTGGCTTTGCTCATATCAACTACCTTTGACCAATTGTCTCGCACATTTTCCGGAGAGACATCATCAGAAATAGATTTCCTGAAACATGATATTTTCTTTGTCAGATTACATTTTTTTTTAATAAAGGTAGGAGTGTATGGTCTGTCAAATAAGAGTAGAAAGTATTAAAAATGGAACCATAAAATTTGTAGGCTGTCAAATTTACCTGTCAAATATTCTTTTAAAGTTCAATGACACTGAATGTATAGAACACACTAAACAAATTTTAAAAAACATTTTTTGTTCTTAAAGAAAAGAAATTAAAATCGAAGAAGCACTGTTGTTAAAGTACCTATTTAAGGGGGTATTCTAGTCTAGAAGCATGAATTGTAGAGGTTTTTTCAGGTGCAATTATTTGTCATGTTATCAACGTTGTAACCACGTACATATTTAATAATATAAGCCTAATAGGCGTTCATAAATGACTCCGTTTTTTTGTAATATTTTGATATTTGAATTTTTTGTTACGCGATGACTTTTGATTTGCAAATTTTCCCACGACTCACAACTCAATGAGAAAACTGTCACATTTTGTTGTATACGGCCGATTTAACACTGTCGCAAAAGTTACAGAATCACGCTCCAAATTCTGTGGGGCTACCTTAACTTTGACTTCAACGGAGCCCCTGTGCCTGAACTGGTTTAATTGTTTCAAGTATCTGCCTGACATCTGCCTGAGGATCACTTAGAGATTACTTAGATAGATATCAACGGAAGTCTTATTGGGAAAATGTTTCCTTTAAAGTACATTAGGATTTGTTTGTAATCAGAAAACAATTGAGCCTTTGCACATTAATTCAACAAGATTATTCTTACCCCAAGAGAAGTCTCACAAGATAACCATCCAATTTCTGCTTCAAAACCCTGCGATCCATTTTTTCTCCGCCTTACGGAGGTCGGTAAGGCGGATTGCACAAGAAATAAAAAGAAGGCCTTTACCTGAAATGTGTTCCCTCTCCCCGCACCATGTGGATCTTGGCTGCCCAGCCCACGGCTGTATCAATGATAGCCCCCGTCTCCTGGCAACTCTCGTGGCACATATAGACCTGCAAAACAAGTATGATTACTTACGAACATGAAGTACATAAGGTTATGAACATGAAATAATTTGTAATAATAACAATAAGGGAGGTGGGAACGGAAACCGCCACCCCGGGAGCCGTTTATTGGATAACCAACAACTCTGCTATAGGTCACCCTAAGTGGTTTGCTATGTTTGGTGACTTAACAGGGGTGCCTGGGTTCAGGGGATGAGGTTTGTCTAGGTCTTGGTGGCAGATGATCTGGGCATACTGAACCCCTCACACCTTTTCCCTTCCAGAACTTTCTCTCTTTCCTTTCCTTAAAAAAACCCCTCCACACAGCATCCCCAAAGATGATATAGACCTTGGGAGAAATTATTTTCCTCAGGGCCTCCTGTATGGAGCTAATGAAAAATAAAGCCTACCCGACAAAAAAAAAGTCAGAAAAATAATTGTACGATTTAGATATATAAAAAAAACATTAGACAAAATCCAAATGCGTGAAGTAATTCTAAGTATTTTAACAAGTATGCTATCAGCGACTATGCATTTAAGTTTACAGGAAGGTTTTAATATGATTCTTTGTTTGTTTCACTCACAACAACTGGGGCGATCAGCTCAGGCCTGAGCTCCTGGAATAGATCTGGAGGCAGGATGTCTTCAGTGAGTCTTGAGGCCGCAGTGGGAACAATGACGTTGCAGGTTATGTTGTTCTTACGACCTTCAATTACAACGGTGTTTGCTAATCCGACAAGACCCAACTTTGCCGCGCTAAAAAAATAACAAAAAACAATTCATTATTATTGTAAATTTATTTATATTGATATCGCCTATAATAATAATTTTGTAAAACAATAATCATGAAATTCTTCTCAAGTCGGTTCCTCATTGCTGAGGATCATTGCCCCCTACTCCAATTTCCACAGTAGACAAACCTCCTCCACTCCTCACGGTCCTGCATTGCTTGGCAATCTGCAGACACTGACGTACCAGCCGGTGAATTAGGTCACTCCAGCACATTGGTGACCTTTCTCCACTTATTCTGAAGTGAATTTCTTCTAGTTGGCGTCCGCAGTTTGGCGAGCAAGGTGATCAAAGTATATTAACCACTCCGGTCTATAGCCTTTGTGCAAGTTTTTTGTCTTAAACGAACTGACAAATTTATAAAAATTTTGTGTTATTTCCGCTTCGCAATTAAAGCTCAATAAATTAAATAGTTCTGAATGATGCCAAATATTAAAAATTGTTTTTGAAAGGTGATAACGTACGCTTTCAAATTGTATTATTATAAATAAATATTAAAATTTAGGAAGCAAATGTAAAAAATTGTAAAAATGACTCACGTGATGTTTTTATGTCTAAAATTAAGTAGTTGAAAACAGTACTAAAATCACGGTTAACGTAAAAAAACCCACTTATTTTAATAGACAAATGTATAATAAACAATTTTTTTTACCATTTTCTACAAATATATTTAATAAAAAATTAACTAAGTAAGTCTAATGCTGCGTATTTGGCAGGTGAAAACTGTTTCTACAAAATTAATATTTCTTATCTATTTCTAAAGACAACTTTGAATAGAGATGTGAAGCATGGTTTATTATAGACTAGCTTTTCCCCGCGGCTTCGCTCGCATGGTATTACGGGAAATTACTGTAGCGCTTGCACTTATCAATTATCTCCCCCCCCCACCCCACCCCCATCCCCTCCCGCATTCCATATATTCATTCCCTTACATTCAGTTTTCAAACATCTCGCCTACCACCTAAATTTCATAATGCTATAGCTCAAAGAAAAAAAGAATTACTTATCCAATTTTGTTCATTCGTTCGGAATTTATGCGCTCACAAACATTTCAGATGTTTATTTTTATTTAAATATTTGGAAGTTCGTTAATATAATAAAAAAATACTCTATTTATCATTCAGTCTTTATAATCGTTACGAATTATATTTTTAATATAGGAACTCTCATCTGACATTTATTACAAGCTTGTCCAAAAAAAAAAAAAAGAATTCTAATATTTGAATTTTCTGCAGTAGTAGCTGACCAGTAGACTGAGTACCTACGAGCATAGAGCCCAAAATATATCAACATTGTTTCCATAGAAAAGATTTTTTTCTGACATTAGCAAAACTCGCTTTTGTTAGCGACAGAAAACGTATAACAAATATAATATATTAATATTTATAATTTCATAACGCCAGAGCTTACCATCATATACAACCTGTAGTCTGCGCGTATAATTTAGCTTTATAGTGGTGAAAGCATTATTGAAGTCTATATTGTGTTATGCGTGAAAAGGTCATAAACAAACTCGAGCAGTTTCGCATTTATAATATTAGTATGGATATTCTCCTTTTTGTTTTAAGGTTGTCAATAGAACAGAAACGGAGTTATAACCATTTCTGTGGTAACACATACGTTAGCTTGAAAACAAGTTTATTGTACTTGACTGCTATTGATATATTGTCTTGAAAACAAGCTTAGGGATCGGAGTGGTTAAGATTACATTGTAGGCAGATAGTTGAAAGCCCATTGTGGATGCCTAGCTCTCCCAGAATGGTCACATTTGTGCGTCTGGCTGTCCAAAGAATCCTGAACAATTTTCTCCAGTACCTCATTTTAGGGCGTCTCTCAACTTTCTTTCACTGGCTCTAAGTGTCCATGCTTCCAAACCGTAAAGAAATATTGGGAAAACAAAATATAATATATATACTGCCGCATATGTGCGGCGATACTCCTTGAAGGGTTAGCATTATCAACATGTTTCAAAAACTATGTTATTATGTTACTATTATCCTGATGAAGAAAACATAGTTTTTGAAATATGTCGATAATGTTAATTATATGTTGGTGTATACAAAGTTATTTGTTTTCATTAAATCAATAATCATGCCACAAAGTGTATTTGCGAAGTTTGAAGAAATAAAAAAGTTATTTATTTATTTTTTCAGGTTCCCATAAAACTTAAAATTAAATCGAATGTGTGTTATTGAAAAATATTGCCAATATTTATAATATTTAATTTTATGTTTAGGTAAGAATTAAAATACTTCGCTAAAGTGTAGAGGTCATGTTTTATAAATATAACGCAAGCTTAGATAAGTTCCAAGCTGATTTCCTGCATTTGACTGAACAATACATTCAATTAATCAACTATAAGATATTTCTCGAATTTTCTAATTGTCACAACTAAACATTATATACAAAAATAATTAATAAAATTTTAATTGATTTTATTAATATTATCTAATCAAATCTTTACAAGATGGCTATTGAAATGATTTATTTGTTATTAATTAATTACGATATCAGTGAAAAACTTTGATATATTACTAGTAGTTACTACCCAGCTTAGCACAGATTACAATTTTTTTTTCAAAATCATAATACGAATTTTCATACTGAACAAATGGAAACATGGATTAAATAATACTGTACGACTTTTTGGCAGTTCAATGAATATTTTTAAGCTACATAGCTCACTAGGGGTAAATTACTGTAGCGCTTGCACTTATCAATTAATCCCCCCCCCCCCTCCCGCATTTCATACATTCATTCTCGGTACATTCAGTTTTCAAAAAGCTCGCGTGTCACCTAAATATCATAATGCCAGAGCTCACCAGCAGTAAAAAAAAGAATTATCCAATTTGGTTCAGTCGTTCGGAAGTTACGCGCATAGGTACCTACCAACATTTCGAAGATTCATTTTTATTTACAAAGATAGATAGATATTAACTACGACGCCTGAAATAAAAAATATATCAACATCGTTTCCACGGCAACGATTTGTTTTCTGACGTTAGCAATAACTCACTTTTGTTAGCGACAGAAAACTGATAAGAAATATAATAAATTAATATTTATAATTTCATAATGCCAGAGCTTACCATCATATACAGCCTATAGTCTTCGCATATAATTTAGCTTTCTATTGGTGAAAGAATTTTTAAAATCGTTTTAGTGCTTTATGCGTGAAAGCGTAACAAACAATCTCGAGCAGTTTCGCCTTTATAACATTAGTAAAGATTATAAATACAATACAAACCTGTAATTGGCCTGGCCAAAATTGCCATAAACGCCTGAATTGCTTGCCGTCATAATGATTCTGCCGAAATTTTGCTTTTTGAAAATAGGAAAAGCGGCCTGCGTGGTTTTAAAACTGCCTTTAAGATGGACGGCATGGATCAGATCCCAATCCTGGAATTAGAAAACTTATTAGAAACAACATAATTTTAATTTGTGGAAAATTGTCTGCGAATTTCATATAAGGGATGGAATATAATAAGGAACTCCAGTGAAAATATTATGGCTTTGAAAAATATGTTCATATAGACCAATAAATGCTGATTCTGAATATATAAGTTTTGTACGAGACCTGTAGGCCTGCACAAAGACTGTAAATAGTAAGCGCCGGTACACAGTGACGCCAGACTATTGCAATGTCTTGAAAGAGATGTTTTCTCGCCTTGACAGCTGTTGAAAGTTCTCAGGTTGAATCTCTCAGGTTGTATCTCTCAGGTTGTATCTCTCAGGTTGTATCTCTCAGGTTGTATCTCTCAGGTTGTATCTCTCAGGTTGTATCTCTCAGGTTGTATCTCTCAGGTTGTATCTCTCAGGTTGTATCTCTCAGGTTGTATCTCTCAGGTTGTATCTCTCAGGTTGTATCTCTCAGGTTGTATCTCTCAGGTTGTATCTCTCAGGTTGTATCTCTCAGGTTGTATCTCTCAGGTTGTATCTCTCAGGTTGTATCTCTCAGGTTGTATCTCTCAGGTTGTATCTCTCAGGTTGTATCTCTCAGGTTGTATCTCTCAGGTTGTATCTCTCAGGTTGTATCTCTCAGGTTGTATCTCTCAGGTTGTATCTCTCAGGTTGAATCTCTCAGGTTGAATCTCTCAGGTTGAATCTCTCAGGTTGAATCTCTCAGTTGGGTATCTCTCAGTTGAGTATCTCTCAGTTGGGTTATCTCTCAGTTGGGTATCTCTCAGTTGGGTTATCTCTCAGTTGGGTATCTCTCAGTTGGGTATCTCTCAGTTGGGTATCTCTCAGTTGGGTATCTCTCAGTTGGGTATCTCTCAGTTGGGTATCTCTCAGTTGGGTATCTCTCAGTTGGGTATCTCTCAGTTGGGTATCTCTCAGTTGGGTATCTCTCAGTTGGGTATCTCTCAGTTGGGTTATCTCTCAGTTGGGTATCTCTCAGTTGGGTATCTCTCAGTTGGGTATCTCTCAGTTGGGTATCTCTCAGTTGGGTATCTCTCAGTTGGGTATCTCTCAGTTGGGTATCTCTCAGTTGGGTATCTCTCAGTTGGGTATCTCTCAGTTGGGTATCTCTCAGTTGGGTATCTCTCAGTTGGGTATCTCTCAGTTGGGTATCTCTCAGTTGGGTATCTCTCAGTTGGGTATCTCTCAGTTGGGTATCTCTCAGTTGGGTATCTCTCAGTTGGGTATCTCTCAGTTGGGTATCTCTCAGTTGGGTATCTCTCAGTTGGGTATCTCTCAGTTGGGTATCTCTCAGTTGGGTATCTCTCAGTTGGGTATCTCTCAGTTGGGTATCTCTCAGTTGGGTATCTCTCAGTTGGGTATCTCTCAGTTGGGTATCTCTCAGTTGGGTATCTCTCAGTTGGGTATCTCTCAGTTGGGTATCTCTCAGTTGGGTATCTCTCAGTTGGGTATCTCTCAGTTGGGTATCTCTCAGTTGGGTATCTCTCAGTTGGGTATCTCTCAGTTGGGTATCTCTCAGTTGGGTATCTCTCAGTTGGGTATCTCTCAGTTGGGTATCTCTCAGTTGGGTATCTCTCAGTTGGGTATCTCTCAGTTGGGTATCTCTCAGTTGGGTATCTCTCAGTTGGGTATCTCTCAGTTGGGTATCTCTCAGTTGGGTATCTCTCAGTTGGGTATCTCTCAGTTGGGTATCTCTCAGTTGGGTATCTCTCAGTTGGGTATCTCTCAGTTGGGTATCTCTCAGTTGGGTATCTCTCAGTTGGGTATCTCTCAGTTGGGTATCTCTCAGTTGGGTATCTCTCAGTTGGTATCTCTCAGTTCAGTTGGTATCTCTCAGTTCAGTTGGTATCTCTCAGTTCAGTTGGTATCTCTCAGTTCAGTTGGTATCTCTCAGTTCAGTTGGTATCTCTCAGTTGGTATCTCTCAGTTGGTATCTCTCAGTTGGTATCTCTCAGTTGAATCTCTGTTGCATTCAAGTTGCATTCAAGTTGCATTCAAGTTGCATTCAAGTTGCATTCAAGTTGCATTCAAGTCGCATCCAAGTCGCATCCAAGTCGCATCCAAGTCGCATTCAAGTTTTATCCCGGGCCTTCAGCCCGGAGCAAGATGGCCAGGGCTCGGGTATCAGCATCAGGTCAGGCTCGGTGCAAGGGGGCCCCGGGCCTTCAGCCCGGAGCAGGATGGCCAGGGCTCGGGTATCAGCGTCAGATCAGGCACGGTGCAAGGAGGCCCCGGGCCTTCAGCCCGGAGCAGGATGGCCAGGGCTCGGGTATCAGCATCAGGCCCCGGGCATTCAGCCCGGAGCAGGATGGCCAGGGCTCGGGTATCAGCATCAGATCAGGCTCGGTGCAAGGGGGCCCCGGGCCTTCAGCCCGGAGCAGGATGGCCAGGGCTCGGATATCAGCATCAGATCAGGCTCGGTGCAAGGGGGCCCCGGGCCTTCAGCCCGGAGCAGGATGGCCAGGGCTCGGGTATCGGCATCAGATCAGGCTCGGTGCAAGGGGGCCCCGGGCCTTCAGCCCGGAGCAGGATGGCCAGGGCTCGGCGTTCTGTAGGTGTTGTTCCATCGGGTGTTTGAAGTTTCGGAGCTCCGACTGGTGACGGCGAGACTGGCGTCTTGAATCGTCCAAGATTGTTCAGGTAAGCGAATTTGCAGAGATGTTTCTCCAACTTGCTAGTAGTTAAGACTGAATATCGTTGTCTGTTTGCAATCCTTTTATAGTGGCAGTCGAGTTCATTGCACAACTTTTCCATTCAAATTGTGAAATAATCGCGAGCCTTTATTAATCATTTTGGTGACTCATCTCCGTTAGCAATATTTCAATGGTGAAATTCAAATAATTTCTATTTCTGGTGCTATGAATCATCTCTCGCACTATTGAAGTTGATTTTTGATGATGCAACGTTTCAATATTTTGCCGTTTATAATAATTTACGATATGCAGAGTAGTAATTCCATAACACGTTCGATACACTCCCTCCAGTGCAGTCGTGGCTGCACTCAGCTGTTTTGTCGAACGTGTCAGTCCTCAGCAATGGTCTGCGTGTCTGATGGCGGCGATTTTGACCTCTGGTCGTACTGTCAGGTCATTGATACGTGCGTGGGTGGTCTGTTTTGTAAAAAAATTTGAGGCTCTGCCAGCGCTGTGAGTACGGTTTCTTCCCCGGTCGCTCTTTCATTGATCGTAATACTTTCCCCAGGCTCCCTCCGTATAAGAAGGTATTGGAGAGTACCACTGTTTTGGTAGTGGTGCATGGTTTGTTTGTTTTGCTGCGCCAATGAGGAGCACTACTGTTCTGGCAGTGGCACTGTTGGGGCAGGGCTTGCTAGCTTTCGGTTGAGTTGTGTATATCTCGTCACGAACTCGTCGGGAGGCGGGTCAGCTTGTGTCAGCACTTGAGTTGCTTTTCTCGTCGCAAATAAGTTGGTTGGCCATTATGTGGTGGTGAGCTGCTGAATATCCGGTACCAGCATTTCGGGCTGGGACGGTCGCAGCAAACTCGCGTACCGGGTTGGCCGGTCTTCACGCGGTGAGAGCTGCTGAATATCCGGCACCAGCATCCAAGGCTGGGACGGTCGCAGCAAACTCGCCAACCGGTTGTCCGGCCATCATCGCGACGCGAGCTGCTGAATATCCGGCACCAGCATCCAAGGCTGGGACGGTCGCAGCAAACTCGCGTACCAGGTTGGCCGATCTTCACGCGGTGGGGAGCTGCTGAATATCCGGCACCAGCATCCAAGGCTGGGACGGTCGCAGCAAACTCGCCAATCGGTTGTCCGGCCATCATGGCGACGCGAGCTGTTGAATATCCGGCACCAGCATCCAAGGCTGGGACGGTCGCAGCAAACTCGCGTACCGAGTTGGCCGATCTTCACGCGGTGGGAGCTGCTGAATATCCGGCACCAGCATCCAAGGCTGGGACGGTCGCAACAAACTCGCCAACCGGTTGTCCGGCCATCATGGCGACGCGAGCTGCTGAATATCCGGCACCAGTATCCAAGACTGGGACGGTCGCAGCATACTCACGAGTAGACTGGTTTGCCTCCATGTGGTCATGGGTTGCTGCATATCCGGTACCAGCATCCAAGGCCAGAATGGTCACAGCAAGCTCATGAGTACATTGGCTTGCCAGTCCACTGCCACATCCCCGGCTTTCCATTTTCAGTGGAGTATGTTTGTCAGTTCATCTATCTCAACCAGAGGCAGACGCGGTATATTTTGTGCCCGACTCTCTTCTCGTGTAGTGTGGGCTAGTCTTTCCGACATTAGCCTGGAGTCGTCTCAATGCGCACTGGTGACCGATTTCCCACTTTCCAGTAGAAGGGTTGAGTGGCCATTCATCAATTACGCCTAGGGAGTCCGCTTTCCTTGGCGGTTGTCTTTTCGGTGGGCGTCGTCTTGCCCTTAATAAGAACTTCGAGGTAAAGGCCAGATGTCACTGGGCATTTTTCGAAAAGTTCGTGACCTTGCAGCTGCATGCTTGCTTGATGCAAAGCGATGGCATCTCTCCCGAAGGCGTGATGTGTGGATCCGGCTCGAAGGACCAATTTGTACGAGACCTGTAGGCCTGCACAAAGACTGTAAATAGTAAGCGCCGGTACACAGTGACGCCAGACTATTGCAATGTCTTGAAAGAGATGTTTTCTCGCCTTGACAGCTGTTGAAAGTTCTCAGGTTGAATCTCTCAGGTTGTATCTCTCAGGTTGTATCTCTCAGGTTGTATCTCTCAGGTTGTATCTCTCAGGTTGTATCTCTCAGGTTGTATCTCTCAGGTTGTATCTCTCAGGTTGTATCTCTCAGGTTGTATCTCTCAGGTTGTATCTCTCAGGTTGTATCTCTCAGGTTGTATCTCTCAGGTTGTATCTCTCAGGTTGTATCTCTCAGGTTGAATCTCTCAGGTTGAATCTCTCAGGTTGAATCTCTCAGGTTGAATCTCTCAGGTTGAATCTCTCAGTTGGGTATCTCTCAGTTGAGTATCTCTCAGTTGGGTTATCTCTCAGTTGGGTATCTCTCAGTTGGGTTATCTCTCAGTTGGGTATCTCTCAGTTGGGTATCTCTCAGTTGGGTATCTCTCAGTTGGGTATCTCTCAGTTGGGTATCTCTCAGTTGGGTATCTCTCAGTTGGGTATCTCTCAGTTGGGTATCTCTCAGTTGGGTATCTCTCAGTTGGGTATCTCTCAGTTGGGTATCTCTCAGTTGGGTATCTCTCAGTTGGGTATCTCTCAGTTGGGTATCTCTCAGTTGGGTATCTCTCAGTTGGGTATCTCTCAGTTGGGTATCTCTCAGTTGGGTATCTCTCAGTTGGGTATCTCTCAGTTGGGTATCTCTCAGTTGGGTATCTCTCAGTTGGGTATCTCTCAGTTGGGTATCTCTCAGTTGGGTATCTCTCAGTTGGGTATCTCTCAGTTGGGTATCTCTCAGTTGGGTATCTCTCAGTTGGGTATCTCTCAGTTGGGTATCTCTCAGTTGGGTATCTCTCAGTTGGGTATCTCTCAGTTGGGTATCTCTCAGTTGGGTATCTCTCAGTTGGGTATCTCTCAGTTGGGTATCTCTCAGTTGGGTATCTCTCAGTTGGGTATCTCTCAGTTGGGTATCTCTCAGTTGGGTATCTCTCAGTTGGGTATCTCTCAGTTGGGTATCTCTCAGTTGGGTATCTCTCAGTTGGGTATCTCTCAGTTGGGTATCTCTCAGTTGGTATCTCTCAGTTCAGTTGGTATCTCTCAGTTCAGTTGGTATCTCTCAGTTCAGTTGGTATCTCTCAGTTCAGTTGGTATCTCTCAGTTCAGTTGGTATCTCTCAGTTGGTATCTCTCAGTTGGTATCTCTCAGTTGGTATCTCTCAGTTGAATCTCTGTTGCATTCAAGTTGCATTCAAGTTGCATTCAAGTTGCATTCAAGTTGCATTCAAGTTGCATTCAAGTCGCATCCAAGTCGCATCCAAGTCGCATCCAAGTCGCATTCAAGTTTTATCCCGGGCCTTCAGCCCGGAGCAAGATGGCCAGGGCTCGGGTATCAGCATCAGGTCAGGCTCGGTGCAAGGGGGCCCCGGGCCTTCAGCCCGGAGCAGGATGGCCAGGGCTCGGGTATCAGCGTCAGATCAGGCACGGTGCAAGGAGGCCCCGGGCCTTCAGCCCGGAGCAGGATGGCCAGGGCTCGGGTATCAGCATCAGATCAGGCTCGGTGCAAGGGGGCCCCGGGCCTTCAGCCCGGAGCAGGATGGCCAGGGCTCGGGTATCGGCATCAGATCAGGCTCGGTGCAAGGGGGCCCCGGGCCTTCAGCCCGGAGCAGGATGGCCAGGGCTCGGCGTTCTGTAGGTGTTGTTCCATCGGGTGTTTGAAGTTTCGGAGCTCCGACTGGTGACGGCGAGACTGGCGTCTTGAATCGTCCAAGATTGTTCAGGTAAGCGAATTTGCAGAGATGTTTCTCCAACTTGCTAGTAGTTAAGACTGAATATCGTTGTCTGTTTGCAATCCTTTTATAGTGGCAGTCGAGTTCATTGCACAACTTTTCCATTCAAATTGTGAAATAATCGCGAGCCTTTATTAATCATTTTGGTGACTCATCTCCGTTAGCAATATTTCAATGGTGAAATTCAAATAATTTCTATTTCTGGTGCTATGAATCATCTCTCGCACTATTGAAGTTGATTTTTGATGATGCAACGTTTCAATATTTTGCCGTTTATAATAATTTACGATATGCAGAGTAGTAATTCCATAACACGTTCGATACAAGTTTTATTAAATAATAATAAACGGAGAGTTTTAAAAAAATTATTAAAAAGTCCATTTTAAAACATGTCATTAAAACACACTGTCAAGTTGGTATTATTGGATATTTAGTGCTAACGTCACTGCGTCTATAATTCTTCAGTAACGTCATATTGTATTGAAATTATGACAAGCCATTCAACATTCCGCGTTATTGGTTTATAGAGATTTAGACATAAACAGTTGTCGTTTTTATTGAATTATTATTTAGGCCTAAATAATTCAGTATCAAAAATAGAGTATTTCTATTAGTTCATCTATATTATTTAAAATATTCAAAAACTTTAAACTGTACAAAAACAATCATAATGCTTCTCGCAACCCTCCAATTCTGCATTCCAAAATGGCGGACGTCGAACAGCTGTTCGGCTGCTACAGGCCGCCGCGCAGAAAAGTAAAGACCGAAACTAAGATAACGGCTTACAGTGCAGTTCACTGTGAGACTTTTCTACGCAGTGGCCTGAAGTGGTGCGGGGCACGTCACTTCCGAACTCTACGTGCGAGGGAAACTATATGCCTATAATATTAATAATGCAGATCGTGGAACACTAATAAACTGTTTATCAGGTGCGGTCACAGATGTATTTTGCATTTGGTACAATACAATAACAATAGCAATGAGATGTTGACATTTTACCTAATGTTTCTCTATATTAATAGCAGTTAATCTTGAATAAAAAACGCCTCGACTTCTGACACCTCCATTGATTTTCCGTACAAAATGACAACACCTGTTGAAAATAACTAAAACTTTTGGTTTGGTCATGATGATGTCACACGATTCTCACTAGATACGATGGTTTTCGAGGGATCTTGAAAAATTAAAACTTTGACATTTATTTTAACTATTAAAACCAACTATAAAAATAAATAAGCAGTTGTTTAAGTTAGAAGGTCACTCATTAAAAAAAATAATAAAAAAATGGGCTGGTTCCTTATTCAAAACTAGTGGTTCCACGAACAGTAGACCTCGGGTCCAAAAAAGTATGTCTCTTATTTTTAATAAATCATAACCAAAACTTTCTCTGAAATTTTAAGATTTGTAAGTAGGTACAAATACCCACCTACTTAATTATATACCATTACAAAATGTTTTATAATAAAAGGCGAAAAAGGAGGGCGTTGTTGTCTATTACTCTACAGTAGTAGGTGTGGTTGCCAGATCAAAATATATAAAGATAGGCGTTAGTTCGTGTTTACACCACCGCCAACTTTATTCAAAATAATAATTAATATTTTTATTTAAAATAATCACTTTTACAATTTGTCCAAAGAAACATCAAGATCTCAATGAGAATTTTTTTTTTCAATTATTTTCAGGAAGGTATTGTTTCATAGTGCTTTCACACAAAGGTAGGTACTACAATATTGAAAAAATGCGAATAAGTTCAAATGATGTGATGAAGAATTCCCATTTGAAAAAAGAATCTTTACTGTACCATATAATAAAGAAGATGCAACAAATTTTCTAAAATGGAAAAGAAATGCATTAACAAATTTACAGGCAGACGATATGTAAGGCCAAATGGTCGAGTTAAGACTTCGCAATGCTCAGTCAATGAAGCATGATGTAATTGCATAATAATGCTGAGTCAGGTCATGTCAAAAGTTAGAATAACACAAGATTATTCAGGATAAACAACAAATAGTCGTAAGATTAAATATGTCAAACATAGATTAACAAAGATATGGACTTGAAAAAAAAAAAAGTATAAATTTATTTTAATGTTGTTTTGTTTGTTTATTGTGTAGATAGTGTTCATGCACGTTAGAAGCAGGTCGATCGATCATTTTCCACGACCCGGGTCATTCATAACCCATTGGTACCCACTCACAACCCTCATAACCGAGAGTACCCACTCTTTGATCAGGTACTTTTACACATGGAAAAAATAGTAGAGAAAAAGTCGATGTGCGCCCTGCCCGCCGTCGGCTATCGTTAGTCGAAAATACCCATTGTGCCCAAAAACCGAGTACCATTCACCCAATCTTTGATCAGGTTTAACGTAGGGAGACAGTAGGTAAGTAATACCCTGTTTTAGGTATCTACACCTCTGTTTATTTGTAACGTTATTGAGATTTGAGATGCCCAGGCTATAAAATTCATACATCGACGGTCGCTAGTCACACCGGCATCCATCACAGTCATCTATATGGGCGCTGATAATCGAATCATTTTTGAAAAAATGATACGACCGTTCAATAGTGACTCTTGAGCAGGTTGCAATGATCGGGTGGTTCGTGATCAACCCGGGACTAATGTACATATTGAGAAGTGGCATTTTTGCTGAATGTTCTTTCAATGGTATGTTACCAAATGTAGAACTTAACTCTGAAATGTGTTGATTTCATCAAACGGATCTTCGTACCCCGGTTTCTCATATCGCTACTATAGATGTCCCTAAACAGTTTTGACAGACTGAAGGAAGCTTAACACCTCACTACAGTCGGATTCAAGTATGTATGAGGAGAGGGTGTGACTCATGACTCTCGGGAGAACCGAATATGACCCTTCAAGTTTATTTTATTAGTTTTTTAAAGTCCTAGGATAATTGGATTGACTGGATTGACTAGGACCTTAGTAAAATTAGAGTCCTAGTCAATCCAATTATTTAATAACATTGTACAACCTTAGTTTCAATAATCCTTTATATTCCATTAACATTTTAACTTTCATTTCAATTAAGGTTGACTTCTTATTTCATGCACATGTTTTAAGGCGCCATACCCCCACTCAAAAAGAAGATGGAGAGATATGTGATTACGAAAGTTGGAGAAAGCGTGCTAAAGTTTAAAACGATAAAATTAAAGTGAAAATCGTGAAAATGTTAAATGAAACACGTCTCGTTTAAAATAGAGCAAAAATCTCACAGGGAATGGTTACAATAGCATTTAAAGAAAGACTGTGAATTCTTTCATACATATAACTTCTAAAATAAGTTAATGTGTTTATAATAATTTTCAGAGCATGCTTTGCGATTTTTTCTATCGAGGGAATTTCATATAATTTACGTTTCGGCGTGGGGAATGTATAGATATTGTCTTAAAAAAAACATATATTTTTTTAAGGGCTTAAAAAGGGGCCATCCATAAATTACGTCACACGAATTTCATGATTTTTTGACCCCCCCCCCACGTCCCTGTCACATCGTCACATTTGTGAGACCCCCTCCCCCCTAGTGTGACGTCACATATTTTGCAATTTTACATCAAATTTTTTTTGCGTTTTAATAATTTAGATTTTTATATGTGACCCAGATAGATCGACGCAATAAAAACCTCTGCAAAATGGTGTAGTGTCGGTAACAGCAATATTGCTTTCCTTCGACGATTTGACTAATTTAATTGATATCCATATTTTAATATGCTACAACTCAAAACTTTTTAAGGTTTAAACTTTTGGCAGTCTAGCATTCAGGTTTTGTGCAATACAAAAATTTAAAAAAACAATTGTTATTATACTTCCTTTGCAAAATTCAGACCTTCCGAATCGTACACAAACAATAACACAGGAGGAATTCAATACATATAAATATGTAGTATTTTGTAAATAATATATTATCTATGCATTACTACTCCAAATGTACTTAAATTTATTTTGATATGGAATGTATACAAATATCAATCGGTCAATAAGTCATTAAAACATTGAAATGAATGCACACTGGATTTTAAATATGCACATACATAGTGTTGAATTAATTATCACGTTAGTATAGTTTTGTTTCAACAATGCAATCGTAATTCAAATGGGCATTGAATAGAATGTTTGTTTATTTCTTGGGTTACAAATAATGGAATAACGTTATATTAAAAATGTTAACTTCAAAGACCGAGAGAGCTTTGTTGAATCAGAGAATGGACGGTTACCTCGAGGGTGTTTCCTCTTGGGTTAAGAATACCTAATACAGTTGAATTTAATGTTTCACCCAATCATGTCTGATTAAGTCTAAAAGAGATCGAAATGAAAATCTTCCAAACAGGGCTTCCTTGTATATATGCTTGGTTTAACTCTAAATGACCAGCTCAGGTAAGGGGCTCCATCAAAGCCAGAGTTAAGTTAGCCTCTCTGAAGGAGGGCGTACCGTACAGGGTTTAACTGCTAACCCTGTACGAAATTAATTGCTAAAATTGTACTATAAATTGCAAGTACGCCACGCGGTTGAATTTGGCAGCCACCTCTGGTCTTGAGCCCAAAAAAACTCTTGATTCTGCACAGAAACGGGTAGAAAATTTGGTAGAATCTCCCATCTTAACAGACGGATTGCAATCTTTAGAGCACTTTCCAACAGAGTGACTATTTCTGGAGCTCTGTCCCTTTCCTAGCTTGCTTATAAACCCGCTGATTGAATTCGATGAGTTATGAAAAGTAAAAACAAAATGCAAATTACCTGATCGGAAATACGAGCAAAACTCTTGTCTCTGAGAATGCCCGCATTGTTGACCAGAATATCTACACGGCCAAAGTTATCCAATGCCGTCTGAATGATCTTCTCCCCTTCAACTACAGAGTTGTAGTCAGCCACCGCAACTCCACCTAAAAAAAAAATGGTTTGATAAACATCCAAATGCAAATAATCCATATTATGTCCTTTTAAAGGAAGAAGGATAATGAGAAATCATTAACCAATTTACAGAACTATTGCAGCAGGCGTTGTGCCAAAGCTGAATAATTTCATTGGTAAAAACAACTCCTTTGTGGACTCCAACTGGGAATTCTACAATACATGGAAGGAAGTGTTATATTTTTCTCTTATAGTTACTGCTCAATATCGACTGCTGGTAGCAGTCCATGTGGGAGGCGGGTACGGGTACTGCCACCCCAAGAACTATTTATTGGATGCCATAGGTCACGGGGTGAAGTACGTTTAGGTCTTGGCGGCGGATGCGTCTGCTAACCAGTGTGACAGACTGGATCGAGAGGGACTGGTTGAGGGAGGTATTTTGACCTCTGCAGTCGGACTCTCTTGACCCCCGGGAGGGTTGGATTCATACATCTGTCACTTCTGGATACACTGACCCTTAGATTCCTACCCACTCTCATACCTTTTTCAATCCCAGAAATTCCACTCCTTCCCTTCCTTAAAAATACCCCCCACACAGCATCTTCAAAGGTGGCATAGACCCTGAGGGAAATTATTTTCTTCATGGCCTCTTATGTGGGATTAATGGGGAAAAAAAATTTCCTCAGGACCTACGGCATTTTTGTGGATGCTCTGTGGAGGGTCTTTTTATAGAAAGTAAAGAGAGGAAGTTCTGGAAAGGAAAAATTGATGAGGGGTGGGTAGGAATCTGAGGGTCAAGGAATGACGGTTTTGTGAATCTATCCCACTGTGTTAAAAGGCGATGGGTCGAGAGACTCCAGCTGGAGAGTTCAAAAGGTCTCCCTCAACCAGTCTCTCCTGATGCGGCCCGCCAAGCAACAGGTGACCAAATGCATCCGCCGCCAAGATCTAGACCTACCTCACCCCATGAATTCGAGCACCCCTGCTAAGTCACCAATCATAGGTGTTGGTTATCCAATAAATGGTTTCCAAATTGACAGTGCTATTTTATAACAATTAATTAAGCACATAAAATAACAACTTACCTTTATCGACGATCTCCTTAACGACGGCATCTGCAGCCGAGGAAGACTTCCCATCTCCATGGCGACCGCCCCCCAGGTCATTAACCACCACCTTGGCCCCCCGGGCCCCAAACAAGAGGGCGTAGGCTCTGCCCAACCCAGCCCCCGCCCCTGTCACCACGGCCACTTTGCCATCGAATCTTAGCTCTGACATTCTGCGTAACTAAAAAAATAAAAATATTCATTGAAGCCTGCAAACATATTAAGTTTTGGTTTCCATGACAAAACAGAACATTTACCTACAGACCTTAAGAAGAAAAAAAAATACCTTACCTAACTTAACCTATTATTATATCATATTCCGCTTTGTCATTGCTTTGTTTTAGCCAGTTACCAAGATTTTGGAAGAACTACTACTTTACTACTTATGGTTTATAAACTTTTGAACGGTATTTCTTTTATCCTTGCTGAGATAGCGATAGGACTACATGTTTCAGATACTTATAAGTCTGCATACACATAAAGTTCATGGAGGAACATTAGACTACTACTTATGGCATAAAACTTTTGATCTGCTTTCGATTACTGATATCTAGATAGAGATAAGATTTCAAATAATTTCACACTAAGCTTTTAAATAACTGCTTTACTAGGTAAAAGAGTGAAAAAAGTGGACTAATAATAATAACTTCTGCATTTGATTCTACACACCTCAACTAACATACCAGGGTTGTTCTTCTTTTTGGTGACCGGCCAACTCGGAATGAAACCAACTCAGAACCATCTCAGATAAGTCATTTAGAGTGATAAAAAAATGTATATTAAAAATTGGTTAAATAGGTTGAGTTAGGTTAGGGTTATCGGCTAATTGAAAATTATTTTTTTCGTAGATTTTAATGACTTGTCAAGGAGGTGTTGTGTTGACATTATTCCCAGTTGGCATGGAACCCTTCTTTTTAACCTACATAACTTATACCACTCTGTCACATTTCCACCTAAAGTGAGGATTTTTTTTTGCTATAAATGAATTCTCTCTGGATCTCAGAGGGGAAATTGTAGCAAGGGGGGAAGGAGGCCTAAAACGCCTATCGGGGGTGACAAACACGAGCTGCGTGTACACCTATTTCGAATGTTAACCCATGTGACAGAATTAGAGTACAAAACAAGTTTTTGAGATTTTTTAAAAATATTTTATTAAACATAAAAAATAATAATCGCTGTTACTTGATAGGTTATACCTTTTGGAGATTAAAAATAGTTTTATACTTTTTGTCGTCATATTATTTTTTGTAACATTATAGAATATACGCAAGTCGAGGTGGCGGGAGACAACTGTGATTTGTATGAAACTCACTCCTATCAAGAGGATTTACAACCCTGTAACGTAATTTTTACTACAAAAATATAAACACATATTTTTTTAAAACGCACCCAGTCGTTACGTCTTTAGTACAGTAGATTTTAAAGTAATTATATAATAATATTGATTATTCTGTTGAATTTTTCTCCACAAACTGGTGGAGACAACTTTTTGTAGGTTAAAAAGAAGAACAACCCACCATTGTTGAAGTCCGGGAAGACTAACTAGGTTAGACTGCCCGGAGGTGAAATGGAAATTTTCACTTGACCTTTAGCAAATATGAGTATGAAGGTACAGGGTCGTGTTTAGGTAGCAAACTGCGCTAGGCAAAAAAATATTGGGTGCAAGTCATTTAACTTTATTGCGAATTATAAACTGGAGTTTTTTTTGCTGTTTTTAATGTGGATGGTAGGTATGGCAAACCAATATGTATAAGCAAATTTAAGTATTTTATTGCATTTTTTACTCTATCCCCATGATCGTCAAACTGCTACCCGCGGGCGGAATACAGCCCGGGGCAGATATTTGTACGGCCCGCGATATAGCAAACAATTTTAGAGGACAATGACTACCAAAGCTGATTTTTTTTTACATGAGCTCCACACAGAAGGCCCAGAGGAAAATAATTTCCCTCACGGTCTATGTCATCTTTGGAGATGCTGTGGGGAGGATTTTTTTAAAGGAAAATGAGATTTCTGGGAAGGAAAAGGATTTAAGGGGTGGGTAGGAATCTGGGGTTCAGTGTGTCCTGGTCATCCGCCTCCAAGACCTAGACCCACCTTACCCCATGAACCCGGGCACCCGGGCGTGTGAAGTTAACTACAGTAGAATCTGTTTATTATGACTCCGCCTATATTGACCAACTGCTTAATATGCCGAAATTACACAGCGAAGTTTGGTTTTCATATAAAATTCTTTACAACAAAGTCGGATATAATGACTTCGCTTATAGTGACATGTCGCTTATTATGACCAATTTTTAATAAATTATGTCCTAATTTCATGGAAAATTATGTCGGTTATAACCTAACATGACCGACATGATTCCTAACACCTTCGGCAGTGGTCGGGAGGGTCACATGAAGCCCGACGACGTTAATATGCTGTGTTTCTCTCGTCACGAGTCTTAATATGCTCTTTTCTCATGTCGCGAATCTTAATATGCTGTGTTTCGCACATACATACATTTATACCGATTAATAACTAACAAAAACAGGACATTGTTTATTTTCTACAAAATGCTTTGTATGACTTCCGCTTTGTATGACGTGTTTGACATTTCCCTTCGATGTCATTATAAACGGATTCAACTGTAAATAGAAAATATGCAGGACGGGAACACAGGATTAAGTGAGCGGGTAGCAACTATAAATGTTTACGAGACTGTACACAATTTTTTTTGAAGATATTTCCTTCGACATATCTCTGTGAAACTTCATTTTCGAAATATCTTCGATATATCTCTGTGAAGCTTCTTGAAAAACAAACACCGCAATCGCCTTTGTAATCATTTAGAGGATGCAAAAAGGATTGCAGATAGTCCCAAAGAAGCAGATATAGAAGAAATAATTTAAAAAGTACATTATTTTTGTCTTACTCCGCTTCTCGGTTAATATGTAATATTTTTTATTCAAACAGTTAGATTTGGCTTTATTATTACGAAAAGTGGGTGTTTATGTCGGGTATAATGCATTTTAATTTTGTTTAAATTAATTCACTTATGCGATTTAACGCCATATTCATATTTATTACATTTCATGGACAATCAATGCTGCCAATAATAGAAAAATTATTATTGAAACAATAATTTATTCATGTTATGTGAACGCATTATTGACAAGTTTAAACCTGTATTTATATTAGAAAAACGTGAAGAGAAAGGTTTTAGAATTATTACACGAACCCGTTAGACAAACCCTGCTTGCCGTACAAACTATTCAAAACCTGAAATGTACATCATATTGATGGATGACACGCAGCTTTCGCATCTTGAAACATGACCCAGTAAAAGCTGGTTCACACAGCAGATATCTGTTGAATCGCCAGCGCTTATCTTTTGTGCTTTCACACGAGGCTATCAAATATTTCTTCCTGTGGTAGGAGAGGGGGTCAGTTGAATTAGGGAGCGGCAACGGAATGCACATTTTTTGTACTGAAATCTGTCAACTTGACATCTGTCATTCATGGGTCTAGGCAGCTCCGTAATTACAATGACCCCTCTCCTGTTTTAGTCGGAGAGGGGGAGACTTATCTTCTGTACATATCGCCTCTGGAGTGGTTACGTCTAAGATGTGTATTGTCTATGATTGATCTGCGCTTAAAAACGCTTAGGTGTGAACGGCCTGAAGGGATTGTATGGAGAGCGTTATTTGGCGTGCTATGATCTTTTACATTTGATAGCTGTGTGTGAACCAGCTTTTATCCGTGAAGCGGCTCATGCATTTCTACTTATTTTTCAATGTGAAAAGAAGTAAACAAAACATTTTGTTTTTCCTCTTATTTTTGAAAGATATAATTAGTGACGTCAAATTAGTGCTCGTCAAGGCAATCTCAAAAGATAAAATTGTTTAAATAAACTTGCTGGACTCGCATTAGAATCATAAGAAGGAAACCGGTTTTTACTTTTCATGTTGATGTTCTTCGACATCATAATAACAAACAACATCATAATATAAGGTTGAAAATTCTTAAAAGTACTTACATGTTCTACAAAGCAACCTAGACTAACTCACGTAAAAAAATAAAATAAATTAGAGTTACTGGTGCAAACAGAGGAACGAAAGATAACAAAAAGATAAGACTGCAGAATGACATTAGCGATAATTCGTGACAGTTCGACTGGGGAGGCCATATAAAAAATATTTTTTCTTGAAAATATGATATTATTTCTCTTGCTTTAGGTACTTTACATTCATTTGCCGTTCAGTCAAAGTCATAAATAAATCGAAATCGAAATAGTCGAAATGCCCACAACATTAAAAATCAAGAACTGTATAATATTGTGAACATTCATTATTTTTATTATTTAGAAAATTAACATTTTCCCTACTTTTGAGGAAATTTCAATACGTATGTTGTCACCGGGAGAGTACAAATTCCAAAGTTCTGCAAGCAAAATAATAAAACGTATAATTTATTATTTACTAGCGAATAGCGGCCCCGGCGTTTTAATGCCGCTCGTGTTTTAATTCTGTTTATTGAAGGCTTTTGGATCATTGTTTACAAGGTCATTCACTTGACACTGGCTAGAACACTCCTTTGGGGGTGAAAAGCCATGAAGGAAAAAAAAAGGCTTTTGGATGCGTTTTTTGTTTTCCGTCTGGTGCGTATACAAATAAATCAGAAGCTTTTCCGACGCATGAGCAGGCCACACACAGCTGTCCGTTTGAGATGGATTTTCCAAATTTACAGCTACTCTATCTTCTTTGCAATCCATCTCCTGCGTGTCCTTTCCCATACACCCTCGACCCCAATCCCGCCTCCGTTCCCCTCCCGTGTCCCCGTCCTCTCCCGCGACCCCCTCACCTTTACGTTCCCCGTCCACCTTTCCCGCCTCTCTCACTCCTTCGTCATTCTCTTCCCCCCCTCCCGGATTGCCCTCCCCCCTCCCTCATTCCCTCCCTGCCGCTACACTATATGAAATACACATGTTTTTTTAACAACTCGCGGGCCGCCTATTGTAAATTTTTTTAAAAGTACCACTTTCCCTTAGCCAGAGCTTACCATTGTACGGGGTATCTGGGGGGAAAGTGCACAAACTTCGGAAGGATTCGGACCAGCGCCCTTGAGATGATTTTTCATAAAAATGGCGCTTTATAAATAAGCCAAATATAAGGATATTCAACATGATGGTTGAAGTAAAAAATAACTTTATTTCGAAATTCCAATGTTTTTTCCCATAAGTACAAAAATATTTTTCCATTGAAGAATATTATTTTTTCCATACAAACAATTCAACCTTTTACCCGAAAACTTTTGGAAAAAAAAAATTCGTAAAAAGTTATTTATCTTTTTTAAACCTGCGCGGGCGTGCGCACAACTACTCACCAAAGTTTCATAAGATTAATGATACAGGAACGCATACGGGACAAACAAAATAAACATTCATTTTATATATCAAGAAGATTATGAACAGTGGTCACTGTAATATAAATGCGTCTGCACTGGAAAAAAATATATTTATACGAATAATGTTTGTGGTTGGTGGAAGGCACCGCAGGCATCACAAATACTCTGTAATACTTACTTACTTATTTGTTTTACGGTGGAATGTTAGTCGTTAAAAGCGAGTTCAGACGCTTTAATTTTAGTTGATCAAATAAATTGAACATCGAAATTTTTTCGAAAAACTTGTTCAACTTTGTTGAAAGAAGGTTCACAATAGTACCCTTTACACACAGAGTTCGGAGCGGGACGTGCCCCGCGCCACTTCAGGCCGCCGCGCAGAAAAGTCTCACAGTGAACTGCGCTGTAAACCGTTATCTTACTTTCGGTCTTTACTTTTCTGCGCGGCTGCCTGAAGTGGCGCGGGGCTCGTCCCGCTCCGAACTCTGTGTGTAAAGGGTACTAATATGTTTCCATGTGTCGAGTTGATCAATTAAAATTGAACCGTCTGAACCCGTTATTTAAGGCCCATTGCCAAGTGGCCGAGAATACAATATCGTCAAGGAACCGTCTTGCGATAGTACCTTTTTTCCCCATTATTCCCAAATCAGTTGTTGGTGGGCCACCATCTTTAGGCAAACGCTAGCGAATAGCGAGTAAAGTTGACCACCTTTCTACTTTTTTCGTAGATTGTCCACAATCTGCTAGTTAGCTAGTAATACGATTACACTGAGCGAGTTTACTAACAGATAGTGAATTTTCCAGCTGTAAACTCGCTCAATGTCATCGAGGCTTTAGAGGACTAGACATAATTTTGGTGACTTCCTCCAATGTAGTGTGTTTGAACTTCATCAGAAATTCGCCATCGCAGGTAGTGAAACTAGGTAGAGGTGCAGACGCTGTCGTTGCTCGGGCATTTTGGATTTTTTCTTGGAAAAAGTTGAAGACATCCTTCGGACTGATCTCGGCTCTAGTTGAGTTTTTTGACTCATCTGACACTTACGCGAGTTCCAAAGACGCTGGGGATCAGAATCTTCACTTTCAATCTTCGTCATCCAGTACTCTAATCTTTTCTCCGAATTGTCTTCCTCTTTTGGGTTTGCACACTAAACAAGCTTCCCTTTGGTCGGTTAGTTTTCCGCTCCGGAAAATCCGCTCAAGTCGGCGCAAGATCCTCTTTTTTTCCGGCATTCTGCATCAAACCAGGAATCAGACTTCCGAACAGCACAGGTTTTGTCGAAAAGGAGGCATGTTTGTTTATACCTAAGAGCAGTTAAGGGTCTACTATTCGTGAACACAGCGCTGAAAAAGAAGAAAATAGAGAGATATGTAATTACGAGTGTTGGACAGAGCACGCTAATATGGTTAGTCGTAGAATAGCAGCGAATATTGCGAAAAAGCTTAATAAAACATGACTCGTTTAAAATAGAGCAAAAATCTCGTGGAACGTATCTTAAGTATCATTTAAAGAAACATTGTGAATTTTTTCACAAATATGACTTGTAAAATAAAAGAAATAGACTTGTTTAAAATAATTTTCGGAGCATACTTTGCGATTTTTTTCTATCGAGGGAATTTCATATAAATTGCGTTTCGGCGTGGAACGTATCTAGATATTATCTTCAAAAATAACATATATTTTTTTAAGAGCTTAAAAACTTCAAATGTTTAAGGGAGATGTAAGAAATCGGTCGAAATACGAATAGTAGACCCTTAAGATAACATTATAAACCTTCACTAGACCGGATGTCGAAATAACATTATTATAAGTCATATTTCGCGAGAATGGATGACTTCAGCTCGTCAAAGTTCAACTTTCGCTATGCTCTGATCATCTTCCTTTTGTAGACTGGTTTGGAAGGGTTGAAATCTACTTCCGTACGTACAAGCTACTATCATGAAATATTAAGGTGACTATCACTGGATGGCAGTGGATCGAGGAACAGGCTATTTTTGGAACCAGTTCCTATTGGATTTATAAAGTGGTCACAAACACTAATAGGGCGAAGCCGAACCAAAAGCCGCCCTCACGGCCTAGCAGCAAAAATCTGCGGAGTTGGTTATTAACTGCTAGTGCGGCATTGTCTCCCCCACACGTAGAGTTCGGAGCGAAGGTGCCGAGCGCCACTTCAGGCCGCCACGCAAAAAAGTCTCATAGTGAACTGCGCTGTAAGCCGTTATCTCACTTTTGGTTTTTACTTTTCTGCGCGGCGGCTTGAAGTGGCGCGGGGCACGTTCGCTCCGAACTCTACGTGTGGGGGGTACTATTTGATTTCAAGCGAAGGATCACATTTTTCATTTAAATTGCGGCAACACTGGGCAACACTGTCGACCGACGACCGCCATTATGCTTTATCTGTCAGTGTACGCAAATTGAAAAAACCAAACAAACCGTCCATTTCACTTCAATTACAATTAGGTTTTACTTAATCATTATTAAATACATGTATCTTGATGGAACATTTTCCTACATTTGATTCAAATGTTAGTGTTTGACGTGGTAAGTCGATAATTCAGTCTACAAGGAGTGTAGTTGTAAACAACAAACAACACCTCAAATTTCGTTATTTTATTTATATTGGGAACGGAAGTCAATCATGCGTTCTTTTAAAGTTTTGGTTTTTATTTCAGGTCCTTTCATTGTTTGTGATCGTCTGTTGGTACCATGTCATTTTGATTTCGAAGACATTATCGTATTCTGAGGTTTGCTGAGTAGTATAATCCAATATTATTATACTAAAATGCCTTTGACTGCAGACTTGGCGGCGCAGCAAGTGCAGGTAAGTCTCGAAACTATGCCGCATCAATATAACCTCCTTTGGCAGGTAACTAGTAGGAATAATACTGTATCTTGCTGAAATTAAACGAATTAACTGATGTATAAAATGTTGTCTTCCATGAGCTTTGTAAATAGGACACATCGCTTTTAAATAGTCCGTCAGTGATGACGGAATCATCTGTAGCCATCTATTCCTAAAGACACGACTTGTGACAAGTGCGTTGCTTTCTTTTGACATTGTGTGTAGGTGCGCAGGTGCGCAGGTCTTGATAAATTAGATTTTTGGTTAATCATACAGAAAATAGGGACACACTTAATATGCACAGTTTATTTAAGAAAACACTTAGTATATAATAACGAGAAGTAAGTATTTTGGTTTCCGAAAACGGAAAATAAAGAATTTTGGTAAAATTTGGATATTGGTGGCCACGGCTATTACGAATAATTTTTAGAAAAAAACTTTAGATTTGCCTTAATCACTATAAAAGGAAACTTATTGCATCACGGCTGGCGGAAAATAATGCATTTTAATTTTCAATATCGTTAAATAAAATTTCACTTCGCAAATCGATCTACGACAGCCCGCCCGCTGCCGGTTGCCGCCCGCCATTTTGTCATTGTTGGTATCCCTGACCTCACAACTAAATACGATTGTAGGCAACTTCGCGTGATACATGATGGGCGCGTAATTATGAAAAATGTGTATAGTAATAATTGTAATAAATATTGTGTAGCGGGCTTGTGTATGTTATCTTTACTTTAAAAAACAGCCTACGTTTTTGAATGGTTTGTTTGGCTACGCAGGGTTTGTGTAGCGGGCTTGTGTATGTTATCTTTACTTTAAAAAACAGCCTACGTTTTTGAATGGTTTGTTTGGCTACGCAGGGTTTGTGTAGCGGGCTTGTGTATGTTATCTTTACTTTAAAAAACAGCCTACGTTTTTGAATGGTTTGTTTGGCTACGCAGGGTTTGTGTAGCGGGCTTGTGTATGTTATCTTTACTTTAAAAAACAGCCTACGTTTTTGAATGGTTTGTTTGGCTACGCAAAGTTTGTGTAGCGGGCTTGTGTATGTTATCTTTACTTTAAAAAACAGCCTACGTTTTTAAATGGTTTATTTGGCTACGCAGGGTTTGTGTAGCGGGCTTGTGTATATTATCTTTATTTTAAAAAACATCCCAGGATTTGAATGGTTTGTCTCCATTCCAGTACCTACGCGCTTCCAGTACCTACGCGCCTTATTATTTATCCCGCGAAGTCGACTACAATCGTTTGTGTGAAGTCAAGGATACCAACAACACAACAGTTGACAGAATGGCGAGCGGCAGCGGGCGGGCTGTCGTAGATCGATTCGCGAAGTGAAATTTTATTTAACGATATTGAAAATTAAAATGCATTATTTTCCGCCAGCCGTGATGCAATAAGTTTCCTTTTATAGTGATTAAGGCAAATCTAAAGTTTTTTTCTAAAAATTATTCGTAATAGCCGTGGCCACCAATATCCAAAAGTTACCAAATTTAAAAAGGCTAGTTTTTTAAAATTAATTTTTAACCCTTCAGAATTTTGAAGTATTTTTCAGATGGTCAAAATATTTCCGCTTTACAATAAAATGCAAAATTCAAACTTTCAGTTTCTTTATTAATTTCTGTTGTCATTTTGAGATGTTTATTATGGATTGTTTGACTTACTTAAAATTTGTGTTATTTCAGGAATGTTTGAGATCTCTTCACCAATTCATTTTTGAAATTGAAAGCGAAAGAAATCGCTCTGAACACAACATTGATAACCTATTAAGGGCTCAAGAAAAGATTGTCACGGAGGAGAACGGTGCACATTATTATGAGGTAAAACATGATGTCAATTTACTAAAAAATTCAAACAAATAAGCAAGGATTTTGTGGCAGAACAGAGTTGTGAGAAAAATACTAAATTAAACTGTGTATTGTCCCAAGCTTATTTACGATAATTAGATCTGAATGATGAACAAGAGAGTACAATCCTGGGTTCAAGCTGCCGAAATGAGATTTTTAAAAGTAGATTGCAGGAGTTACAATGTGGGATTGAACAAGAAGCTCAATGATTCGAGATTATTTTTTTTTTTAATATTAGCTCAAAATAATTATCCTCAGGGCTTGTGTCATCTTTTGGATGTTGTGTGGAGGCTCTTTTTAGGACAGGAAGTTCTGGAAAGAAAAAGGTATGAGGGGTGGATCGGAATCTGGGGGACAGAGTGTCCAGGGGTGACGAACGTTTGAATCTATCCCTCCCACTGTGATGCAAGGCAATGTTCCACAAAAGTCCTACTGGAGAGGTCAGAAAGTCTCCCTTAACCAGTCACTCCCGGTCCGGCCTGCCGTGCAGTTGGTGGGTCGCCAAGATCCGGACAAATCTCACCCCATGTTCCCGGATACCCCTGCTAATTCACTATATTTAACGAACCATTTGGGGCGACCTATGGCGGGGGTTTTGGTCATCCAATAAATGGCTTCCCATACCCGCATCCAGTGGACGTCTCAGACATATTTGTGAGAATCAACTCCCGAAGCTGTGCGAGGAGAGGTTGGGATTGCTATAGATGTAGGCTGCGCAGGATAGGGACACCTGGAGGAATTTTGTTGATGCGACTCGAATAAAACTTGGGGAATAATACTTATCAATACAAGTTTTTTCAAACCAAAGTCAAGAATGACTTGGTTATATAATAAATACTTGGAACTTGAACACTTGGATATATTTTCAAAAGCTGAGGAAACGGCGTAAAATTGCGATGTTTTGACTTTGACGTAATATTTTGTGGGTTTATTTTGTGCTATTGTATATTATGTTTACTGAAACACATTCCTTGAACAATAAACCATGAATAAAAACAACATTACTTGGATTTATTTGATGAATTTATAGGTTTTACGATCTTTTTCATGAGAACGACGCTAGCTAATTTGACAGCTCAAATACCGGAAAAAATGACACCCGGACGCCATAGAGAATTTAATACAAATTATTCCAAGTGGCGAGGTGTGTTTACGGTATTTCATACGTCAAGAACAAGAATGCCCCAAGCGATTCTGACCCCGTTCGTCAAACGTTTTCTTTATACATAATGGTTAAAACCGCATTCCAAAATCAAAAATTTTGAAAATTTTGGCGCCACACACCCGGCACAGTAGGCGTTAGACTTTTCAAAGAGATGATAGTTGACTTGATTCTGAGTTGGCATGGAACCGCTGTAACCATATTCAAATTGTAAATTAACATAACAATAAATGTGATGTATTCTGTTGGCGAGCGAATAAACAAAAATTAATAAATAAATGATTTGCTACATACAAGACAATCCCCATCAATTTACAGTTTCCGAAATATAAATATCAACTGGTGTAACTGACTTTGACCTGTGTTTTTCCAGCAAAAACTCAAAGGTCTCTACAAGACTGCCCTAACTGATGCCAACCAGGAAGAGGAATTGCTTCGAAGTGCTTTGGGGAGGATAACGGAGATTCGGGCAATTCGGAATGAGAGGAGGATTCAGGTGAGGGTACAATAATTGTGCTGCTCTCTATAAGATAAGAAAAACTTATTTTACTTTTAACTTTCTTTGGAAACCTTATTACAGAAAATTTTCAGATTCTTCTTTGATATATCTCATTTATATTTACACTTATGAGCTATCATAGAAATTGTAATGTGCTTTGCCATGTATGGATACAAAACTGACCTAACCTCAACTCCTGCACAGGCTCGCAACGCAGGCAATAAGGAGACCATAGGCTGCGGGGCGCTGATGAAGATGCTGCTGAACTCGGCGCAGACCCTGCCGCTGTTTGTGGGCAAGCCGGGGGAGCGGGCGCCACCTCTTTGCGGGGCCATGCCGGCTGATGCCAGTTATATTGCCAAGGTGAGTTTCAAATTATGCGTATTCAGGTTTCATCACTAATTTTCTTTAGAAGAGATTTTTTATCACCCTAGTGTACCTAGACCACAACATAGTTTGAAATGGCTTTAGCCGTGCTTGATGACTAGATTTGAATAGCCAGGTACTTCTCCACCTCCCTCTTCCTCATCTCCTTCCCCTCCCCACTTATCTTCAGCCTCACAACATATCCCAATTGGAGATGCCGTAGTCTCACTGTCTCCAGACGGGAGCAGTTCGCTCCACTACTGCTTGTGTGCCTGACACCACTGATGTAGCATAGAACACGCCTCTGGAGGCGCTGTGTCGAAGCGACAGGTCCAATCCCAACTAGAAATAAGGGGAAGAGAATGGTGATTATGATGAACACCATTAGCAATTTTTTGAATTTCATGTATCTTGCGGTGACCCGTCTTACTCCTCTATTCCTATCTATCTTATTTCAATAATGTATGTTTTTATCTTTGAAGAGTGGAGACATGGTGGCTGCCCTGGTGAAGGTGTCAGATAAGGAAGAAAACTGGATCCTGGCTGAGGTGGTTGGCTGGAGTGTTCTGCATAATAAATATGAGGTAAGCTTAAATGTCCTCTGTAATTCCGTTTCCATGACAACTCAACAGAGTGGCATATAAACACCCATTCGAGAATTGAGAAAAAAACCTGAAATCTATAAATTTTCAAATTAAAAGGTTTGAAAGGATTACACCATAAAATGTCGCTTTATAAAGTTGACCATTTAATTTTGCAGTGTTCTGTGTCCTGAATTGTCACTTAGGTTATTACATACGAGAAGACGTCGATTGAATCATTCGCTTGAATCCACTTCCTAAATTGATCTACGTACTGTAACTAGAGACACTGATTCATAGCATTAACAATATTTTCTCGAATTAAAGCGATAAATGGTGTTTTTAGCGATAAATATGTTAAAATGCTTTGGGAGGACTTGGTGTCTCTAAGCCTTACTTTAAAAAAATTGAGTGATGATTTTTTCCCTGCCAAAACCTTAAAGGCTGTGCAGGAGGTAGAAGAAGGTGCAAGAATCAAGTTGTCTTAACCTAAATAAGAGAGAGTTGTCAGAAGAGTTCTGTGAAACTGGCATCTCATATGCTGAACCGTCAAGACAACAGCACTAATTTATTTCTTCAGCATGCTGGTAAAATGTTCAATCCTGCGATCGTAGGTCAGAATTTCCAGCGATCAGACGCTATTCTTTTAGCAAGTAAAAGTAGGCTTGCACCAACATTCAAATCTGTTGACAGTAAATTCCTGGAACAGCTATTTTCAAAGACAGCTTATAGAGCAAGTGAGGGATGGAGTCACTGTAGACATAATTCAGCTACTCTTAGCTGTAAAAATAGTTCACAGAGAATTTACTGAGGCAGCTCTGATGACCGTGTGGACCTCTGTGAATAGTGTTGACGCAGAAAGATTTTTTAGTCGCTATAATCTTGTATTGACAGATTGTAGAACGAACATGACGCACTCTACCGTAGAAACATGTGCCATGTTGTGTTTCAATCACTAATACAATAAACATGTTTTGTGATTTTGCTAATTTAATTGTTTTTCCCGTCTTGTCGACTCCCATTCCTTGAAGTTATCGTATTTAGCTATGAACGCTATGAAAACGCAAAATTAAAGCTATAAAAGCTATTTTTTGAATAATTAATGCTACAATTCTTAAAAATTAAATGAATCAGTGTCTCTTAACTATAACAGATGTGTGCACAGCCTGTGTTATTGTTAAGGTTACCCAACAATTGAGAATTATTTCAGGTGGATGATATTGACGAGGAACAGAAGAATCGCCACATTCTGTCTAAAAGACGTGTTGTACCTCTCCCCCTGATGAGAGCCAATCCACAAACAGACGAACATGCGCTCTTCCCAAAGGGCTCAGTTGGTAAGTTTTTCCTTAACAAATTGCCTTCCTGAATGAGAAAATTGCAAGAATTAATATATTAAATATATTAAAGGGGAATCTTGTTGAAATGGCAGCTGGAGAGGTGATGCCAGCTGACTTCAAGCTTATCCAGATGAATTATTTCCGCATAGATATGTCTTCAATCACTGGTGAAGCGGAACAATCCCAATTAGGATTTGGGAGGCGGGCCGTCCAACAGCTGCATGGTGGACGGGTTCGGGAGAGACTGGTTGAGGGAGACCTCTCCAGTTGAACTTTCTTGATCCATCGCCTTGCACACACTGACCCCCGGATTTCAACTCATCCCTCATACTTTTTCCTTCCCAGAACTTCCTCTTATGGAAAAGAACCCTCCACACAGCGTCTTTAAAGATGAGATAGGCCACGAGGGAAATTATTTTCCTCAAGACCTCCTGTGTGGAGTCAATGTAAAAAAAATATAAATATCTAGGACCCTTTATTGTACAAATGAAAACCCAATAGTTGTAATTTTGAAAGAACTTGTAATTTTTCTCTTGCCAGATAACAGAAGGTTCAGCGCGTAATATAGTAGTTGGTACGGGATGTCACAAAGTTATAGATAGATCTCCTTGAAGACTTGCGGAAAGAACAAACCCAAAACAATGGCCCCGATCAGCCTTCTGGTCTACATAATGCTTTATATAAATTTTAAAATTTTAATTAAAAAAAATTAATGTATACAAACTTATATTGTAAACAATCAATATTTTTGTTACTTATTTTGAATTGATTTATTTGGCAGTGATGGCTCTCTACCCCCAGACCACCTGCTTCTATAAGGCGGTGGTGAACAAACTCCCCTCCATGGCATCGGACAAGTACGAGGTGCTGTTTGAGGACTCCTCGTATGCAGACGGCTACTCCCCGCCGGAGCGCGTGACGCAGCGCTACGTCATCGCCATCAAGGAGGGCAAGGGCCGCTCCAGCTGACACGCGGCCCCCTACTCCAACTCATCGTCTGAATCTCCGCACTCTGACAGCGCCAGCGATGTGGGCTTCCTCATGTAGACAGCTAAACCCATAAACCAAACCTTAAAAATCACCGGTGTTTGCGTCTTGATGGATTAAAAAAAAACAGTGTAACCCTTAAACTATGAAACCCACAAACAGTGAAAAGAATATAATGTTTATGTGAAGTTTTTATGCTTAAAAAGTTTTGCTTTTTTCAGTCCCTTGAAGATTTAAATTTAGAAAATAGCCTTGTTTTATTCCTCTTGTAATAAAACACCCTTTGCATCCAATTCTTGGAAATACTTCTTCAGTAGTAGAAGCATGAAACAAACTTCCACAAGATGTTATCGATGCTACAAATGTAAATCAATTGGGATATCTTACATGACCACTCGAGCGATGGGATATTTACGTTGGGGTAAAAATTGGACGTCAAGATCCCTGAAACAGTCAAGGCCCTTGGGTGTCACCTTGTGAACCTCATCAATTCTACTGTTGAATGTGTGGAGCAGGCAGTGGCGGTCCGTGACTTTTGCGAGCTAGAGTGCTAAATATATTGATTGATGTTGTAACTGAAAATAATTTTTTTTTCTAAATTCATTTCTTTTTGACGAGGCACAGCCTCCCCAAACTGAATAATCTTGATACATCAATATTTTCATATTTTTCAATCTTACCGCTCTAGCTCTCGAAAAGTCTAGAACGGTCCCTGGGGGCAGGCATTTGTCAGCTAAATATGTCGAGTACATAAATATAGATAAATCCATCACACATCGTCAAGTAATTTTACTATGTTTATAATTATATTTTAAGGTCCTTTGTATTTACAATAGGTAACAGATTTTAATCTGTAGTATGTAACTTCTTTTAGTGAACCATTTTGCCATTTTATGAAGTACCTACGTATAAAACATTTCTCAAAACTAGTTATTGAGGTTGTCTCAAAATTTCATGTTATTTACAAATCATATTATGTAAATAGAAAATGCTGAGAACAGAACTTTTAGAATTTTTGGCGAATACTGAATAGTAAGTAATAAGTCGTCAAAATGTTGGCTGGGTGAAAAGCATGTGACGTCAAGGTGCATGTGTGGTGGTACTACAGCATTTGTGTCATTCGAATTATGAATTGTATCCTGTGTGACCTCAAGACACAATAGCAATAGAAGTACACTTCAAAAACTTATAACTTCAAAACAAAAGCTAATTTGGCTGTCATTTAAAACTTTAAATATTAATATGTACATACTTTTTAATCAAAAATAGGGGCGGCCCGCCTCGAGCGGCACTTTTAAAGGGCGGCAAAATTTCACAATTAATTATAATTTTTTTATTTTATTTAAGGATAATAAAATAAAATAATTCGATGTGCAGTTATAAAATTCTAGTTGCGGACTATGTGTGTTCAGCCAGAATCAGAGAAACCATTTTCATGTTCTGAGTGTAGTTTCAATTCACCGCATACAGATTTACTTTAAACCAGTTTTGTATTCAGAATGTAAAATTTCAGTTGTGGAATCATCTCCCAACACATTTTGAAGGAAAACATTCTCTTATTTTAAGTGCAGTGATAAAATTCTAATTGCAGACTAATATGAATGTGCTGCCAAAATCAAAGATAAATTTCAAGTACTGAATGTAGTCTTAATTCACCCCATAGAGATTTATTTAAAACCAGTTTTATGTTCAGAATATAACGATAAATTAAATAACAAGTTGCAGATTCATGGAGGACCTAGTCAAGTTTTACATTCGAGTTGCATGCCATACGCTGCAATTTTTTAAAAATTGACTGTTCCATGTGTCACTATTATTTTGGTTCTCTAACGCAAAATCAATCTTAAGTTGAAACCTGTCTTGTGTTATAAACACATTATAAAAATTCGAGATGCGAAATCCTATTACATGGATACCAATATCGATTTTCGAGAGCAGTTATAAATTTGTAGCAGAATTTAAAACAGGATTTTTTTTGGAAGAAAGTCGATTCATGTGATATAAAAACCGTCGAATAAAAAATGCGGTCGTTATAAAAAAAAGGAAATCTACGTTTGAAATACCTATAAAGGGAGGCGGCAAAATTCGAAATACCTATATAGGGGGGCGGCAAAATTCGAAATACCTAAATAGGGGGGCGGCAAAATTCGAAATACCTATATAGGGGGGGGCGGCAAAATTTTCCTCCGCCCCGGGCGGCTGACACCCACGCTACGCCACTGGGAGGCAACCTCATCTGTTGTGATAGAAATGTCAAGTTAAGTTGTAGTACTGAAATAATGAACTAGAATGTATTATATAATTGCATTCTGTACATTATCCTATTCAATAATTACAATGTCTTGTTATTACAAAATGCGCATCAATTTTTTATTCATCATTGCTTAAATGTTCTATCTTCTTAATCTTGTATGTAATACTAGCTCCTAAATACTGCTGTGTATCTAATTATGTAATTATGTATAAGATGTTATAAAATATTCTTAAATATATGTTGTGTGTTTTCTTTCTGTTGTCACCTTCATCTAAATCTAAAACATACTGGATATTATTTGTAATTGAATGAATTTTTAGAATTAAAGGAACATAAATTATTAAAAGTGGAATTATAAAAAATATGACATTACCAACTTTCTTGAACCAATAAGTTTATGGTACATATCTCCATTTTGAAAGAGGACAGTTGAGAGGTACCAGACTATCCAGATCTCGCTCCTAAACAGAGAAAAAACAAAGCCAATGACATCTTTGAGCATTGTGTTTAGAAAGGAAGGAGTAATCTTGGGTTTTGGAGAGAAAGGGGAGAGAAAACTTGACTTATAGTTCCTTGTGGCGACTTCCATTGAAATACCAGTAGGACTCTATCTGATCTCTGTACTGAAAAATCTGATTGTTAAAATAGGGGAATCTCTCAAACGAACTGCCCGTTTTGGCAAAGTGAAGGGTATTTCAGATATCTTATGGCTCCTGACCAGATGTGGCTGCAAAACTCTACAATGGGGCACACTTGCGATTTGTATTACTTGTACAACATCTGGGGGACTCCTCACACTTCAGGGCACCTATAAATTTTCTGAATCGTTTTACGAGGAATGGTTGCGTGGCCCTTTTCACGCAAAGCTTAATTTTGGATTTTAGACAAAATAAATAAAATTGAAAATTGATTTTGTTGGGCGAGGCAACTCCAGAAACTGTGCGAGGAGAGGATGGGAATGCCATGGACGGAGGCCGAACAATCAACACAAGGCAGGGACGTATGGAGGAACCTTGTCGATGCAATGGGTCCCTGACCCGAATAGGATGAGGGGAAGAATATGTGATGATGATTTTTTTTAATCAAAAGGTATAGCAGATACGCCCAGCTTCTTCGGAGTTCACTTAACTCTCCTTGTTCCTGAGCTGGCTGTTTAAGATTACACTGTGCAAGTTAATGACAGACTTGTTTGAGAAGATTTGATGGAGACTAGATGCAAATGGAGATCTGGAGCCGTTTCAAGAATGGCCATTTCTCCACCAGGCAATATTGAGAGCAACCACTTTGGAACGAGGTGTAATTAGATACACAGTAAATAAAGTTTGTGATGTTCAAGAAAACGGTGAAGGGGGGTAGAAAATAGAAAGTTGGATAAGTACCTTGCCATTCAAATTTATTAGGTACCTGAAAGAAGATTTTTTAATTATCGTTATTTATTTTTTGGGTGTTATGCCGTGTTGCACTACCTCCTTCTTTAGCCAACATTTCGGATAGCGTTACAGCATCCATCATCAGGGCAGATGTGTGACTGTAGCGCTATTCAAAATGTTGGCTAAATAAGGAGGTAGCGCAACACCCGAAAAATAAATAACGATAATACTTTTTTTTTGGGTATGAAAATCAAAAAAAAATAATTTTTTTTCAAGTAACGTTATTCTGAATAGTCTCTCAACAGGGTGATGCTGAGAGTCACTGTGGAAGGAAATCCTATTTGTGAGTTTTAATAATTTTAATTCTTTTATTAAGTGGTTGTAATTTATGTTTTCTATAGGTAGACCGAGTTTATGGAATAAATCTTAGGAATTTCTGAATTTTTTCAATGGAATCGGAGTGGATTTTAAAGTGAGGGGACCAAATAGGAGAGTTATAATTGACTTCACTCCGAACTAGAGAATATAAGATTTTTAATGTCGAAATAGTTTGAAAGCTTCTGACATTACGGAGAATGAAGCCAAATATTATTTATTAGTAACTTTATTAATATGTGAAAGAAAATTAAATTAGAAATCGAAAATAATGCCGAGATCATTAATTTTATTGACACAAATGAAGGAATCATTGTTAACAAAATGTAAGGTTGATTTAATCTAAACATACGGCATTTACTAATCTCTACATAATATTATTATAAATTAAAGTCCTCCGCCGAGTCTGACTGTCTGTTTGCGATAAACTCAAAAACTACTGAACGTATTTTCATGCGGTTTTCACCAAAATATAAAGTGATTCATGAGGAAGGTTTGGCTATATAATTTGTCAAGGTTCTGAGTAAATTGGTTTGAAATATATAATACTAAAAAGAGAATGTCTGTATGTTGCGAATGAGTGGGCTGGCAAGCGGGCGGTGTGGATTTGATTTGTATGCAAATTAACAGATGGTGGTGGTTATGAAGGTTGAGTAACCATCCGCGTGTCTGGGTCAGCTAGTGTTTAAATAAATTTTGTTTAGTTGCATTTATCTTGTAGTTTATTTAAATTTATTTGATTGAGTCATCAATTAGTTTTTAAAAGTAAAAATCGGCGAAAAGCAACACTTCAACATTATTGTCAAAAAAACAGTGACAATATCATTTATAAAAAGTACTTACGAAGGTATTGGGCCTAAATGTAACCCTTGAGGTACACCACCGCTACTAATCATTTATAAAAAGTACTTACGAAGGGTATTGGGCCAAAATGTAACCCTTGAGGTACACCACCGCTGCTAATCGTTTAGGTATAAAAATTACTGAAGAAGAGTATTGGGCCTAAATGTGACCCTTGAGGTACACCACCGCTGCTAATCGTTTAGGTATAAAAATTACTGAAGAAGAGTATTGGGCCTAAATGTGACCCTTGAGGTACACCACCGCTAGTAGCCATGAATGTGTATGAGGTTAGAATTATTTTTACTTGAAGAATTCTGTTAGTTTATTAGCTCTCTATCCATTCCACACTTCAATATTATTATCAAAAGCAGTGACAATATCGTCTATAAAAATTAAGAAATTTAGTATCATATTAATTTTCCTCAAGTCTGTTGCGAAAATGTCATTATTTAAGGTTACTTTCGTTAACCAAAGGAATTAATTAATAATTGCAACCCGATGAAGAGAAATTTAGTAACAATGTCGAAATATTTAGTTGACTGAAGGACTGATTTAATTATGTGTCTTATTTCTTTATTGATATTACGTAAAAATTTTCATCATTTTTCATTTTTCCCTCCAAGTCACCATAATCTATGACCCTAATACAAATATGTGGTTTAGGTATAAAAAGAAATGAAAAGAGAAATGGATTATCAATCATCGATTGGAAGCTTCATTCAGTACTTCAGCAACCTTTGACCAAAAGATTATCTTCAGTTTGTCTTGGAGTTTAGCATCTTAGAAAGTGAGTATTTTTCAACTTTGAAATAAAATTTAATTTGACAAGAAATAAGAACCTCAAAACCTTTTCTATAATAAGCATTTAAAATTAGACAGTTATATTAATTATTATTAATCTTTCACTTCTTTTGCCAAAGTCGGCCGATCACCGACGCTAGTTTTGCTGTAAATTTGATTATTTAAAAAAATCCAGTTATTCCGAACAGAAAGGCTATTGCCTAAAAATTGTGATAAGAGATCGTTCTCCCGCGAGAAGTGCTGTCAGATTTGTGTGATTTTCTACAGCTGTTACATGAAAAAATAATCATGAATACTAGCAGGAATTCGTGTTTACAACGACCCAAACTAAAATACGTGACAGCTCACAGCTGAAATTTTGACATCGGCCGATAGAAAAAGCAAATAACAGCCGTAGAAAATAACACAAATCTTACAGCACTTCTTGCGGGAGAACTATCTCTTATCACAAATTTTAGGGAATAGCCTTTCAGAAGGGAGAGTTTGTATCTGGCAAAATCCATCGGATGTCGGAAGGCGTCCGTTGTATCAGCTGTCATTTTGGTCATTTTTACAACAGCTTGGCTTTGGATTGAAATATTTACTCACATACTTAGATTCTGGTTTTTATTTCTACAAACACTACGGGTCTTATCAAAATCCACGTTAAGTCTTTTCCTTTCTTTGAAAATATCCTTCACGTAACATTCCCAAATGTGACTTTGGCCCTGAAATTTTCCCCAAGGAAGAAATAATTTATTTTATTTTTATTTATTTATTGTATCTTTACATTGCAGGTAAAAATATGTACAGAACAATTTGCAACCTCACTAGGACAAGCCTGTGTTGAGGTTAACAATTCTACAATTAACAAAATAACACAAAATTATACAGATATTGAAAGAACAATATTGTTGCATTTCTTACAGGTTGAGATTATTACTAAGCTGCTGGCGCTAGGTAGTACATTCATGTAAACACGTAGACTTTTGTAGGGTGACCATTGTTTTGAGGTTAATTAAATTACCTTTTCAATTATCAATCCCAAATATTTTATTCTTTCATCTACACCTTCAAAATCAATCAGAATCACACAATACCCCGGATATTTTTTACGATGATTGCAAAATTTAACCTTCATCTCATTCGGTTAACCATTATATATCTAGATATACTATCTGGTACTATCTGGTACTAGTACCTAATGGAAGAAGGTAATGCAAAAATAATTGTTTTTTTCTAGATGAAGTTCGCAATCTTCGCAAACTTTCTGTTTGTCGCATCTGTGGCTGCCTTTCCAGTGGGAGAGGTCAAAGATCTAGATATCACTGCAGGTGTGAAGGCCCTTCAAAAGCCGTCAGAGGACCATCCAGCTGATGATCTTCAGACCGCAGCGTCCGTCAATTTCGGGGTCTCCGATCAAGGGCTGGCCAAAGGAGCGCTCAGCTGGGACTTCAGATCAGCATCAACGGAGTCATCTTCATCGTCTTCGTCTGAAGAAGAAAAAGAAGAACACATTGAACATTTCCACGGCGGACATGGAGGACATGAACATTTCCATGGTGGACATGGAGAACACGAACATGTTCACTATGGTGGACATGGAGAACATGAACATGTTCGCTATGGTGGACATGGAGGACATGAACATGTTCACTATGGTGGACGTGCTTTACATGGACATGTCATAAACGGTGGAAATGGCGATTTCGGAGACACTACATCGTAAGTTTAAAAAAATTACATAAATCGATGTATGTTCTGGCAGAAAAGAGGGAATACACGGACTGCTTCAAACAGTCGTAGTAGGTACTGACAGCTTCAAAGAGGAGCGATTTGAGAATAAAAATCATGCATCACGGACTCAAGCAGTCACAATTTGATCCGAGCAGTTGATTCGCTATCGGAATCCCCTTTTAATGGGCAGCTCGAACTAATATCGACAGCCAGAGCTGTTTCTATATTCTCAGCCTGTCGATTTTTTTAGAGATAAGTAAAAAGTTTACAAATGTCAACAAACTCTAGAACTTAACATAAGTATTTAAAAAAATCAAACTTTTATAACAAACATTTATACACAGCTAACAAACTACACACTTTGTTACAAAATATCCCCAAAAAATACATGTTTTGATGCAATTTATGTTTTGTTTCAGATACTGGGGTAAACCATACGTAGCATACAGCGGCGGTTGGTGGCAATAACTTTAATTATCAATAATTATACATTAATTACGTGTTCCTACAATTTAATAAAAAAATTAACGAAAATACTACTTATTTGAAAATATTTTTTTATCGGTTGTCATGTATCTTCCTTGTGAGGTGGGGCACTATATATATCAAATCCCTTCACCTATCCTTTCACCTACCTCTTCCACTGGAGCTTAGCCCATTTTTTCAGTCCACTGTGAAAGCTTGTACATAATATATTATTATTACAAATGGTAGTACTACACTTGCAGATTTATTATACTGTCCCGAAGAAGCTGCGGTTGTAGCGAAACCGGACATTAAGCACATAATAAGTAAAACTCGTGTTTAATAAGTTAATGTTTTATTGTAATTTAAAAATATATATTATTTGCGCAGCAGGATTATACCTAATAATGATCAGCAACAAAATAATATGCCTTTTTTCAATAAAAATTAACACAGATGATTGGAACTTTGAGACAGGGAAAGGGACAGGGATAGTGACCCGATAATTGATCCGGTGAAAATTGGCCTGCCGACAGTTGATCCTCCGACAGTTGATTCCTCTGTGCAGGCGTTTTGAGTGAAAATCCACTATACAAATATTTTTACTAACAAGAATTTCGACTCCCCGAAGAAGCATGCTGTAATAACAAAATGCGACATAAATATGCACGCAGTCGGCTTAGCAAAAGCAGCTAAAGGTTTCTACTTGCATATAATATAACTTATTTTAACTGAATATCACACAAGAGTCCCAACTGCTCCAAACCGTCTGAAGCCAGTGAGACTATAGCATCTCTAATTTTATTATGTTGTGAGGCTGAAGATAGTGAGGAGGTGTGGAAAATGTACCTGGCTATTCAAATCTAGTCGCCAAATAGGGCTAAAACCATTTCAAGTAAAGTTTCAATTCTGAATGATGGTGACACTGAATTTACCAGTTGAACAAATTAATCTGTTCCAGGCAGCTACAATTTTATTACCTGAGACTGTAATTAAGACAAGAAAGCCTGAGTTCGATTCACAGTTGCGATCGTTTCCCTTTTTTATTTTTCTGTGTGTTTTGTTTCATATTTTTTTTAGATTTATTAGTATTAATCTACTTCTTCAATAATTATTTTTCTAAATTAAATGAAAACCAATCGCTTTGAATTCAATGATGAATAAATCATTGAATTCAAAATTTGATTCTAATTTTTATTAAGTATTTTATGTATATGGCGTACACAAAGTGATTTTTTATTTAATTAAAGTGACGCCATAAGTGGATTTACTATTATTGTACAAGAAATTATGTGTATTTGCATATTGAAAAGTAGGTATATTTCAGCAAAACATTTATTTATTATCAAAATACACAAGGAAATAATTTTTAAATTAAATTTCAAAACTCCAGCAGGGCAACTTATGACGAAAAGATCAAACATATTCAATTTTCACTTTCGATTTTCTTTGTTTCATTCAAATGGTATTTAAAAAAACACATTTTTAATATGTTATGAAACCGACCATGTGACCCAGTCAATGTTAATTCTTAATCCAATTTGTTACATCAGAAGATTATAAAGTTTTAATCCAAGGTCTGATAAGAGGTGTATTACGTATGTAGATTTGAACTAGTTTTAATCAATCTATGCACTCTTTAATTAGATGTATGGTTAACCCCTCCTTTAAATTGATATTGCAGTCGTAGATGAATATAAAAAGCATTTTTAATTGGAATGAGTTATCAATCATCGATTAGACGCATCACCGAACGCTTCCAAACAGTTATTTTTGTTTCAATTGACATTCTTAAAGGTAAGTTAAACAAATTTATCATTATTATCATTTTATCCGTAGATTAGTATCTTACTTGGAATTGCTTTAAATTTAAGTGTCATTTTTTAAATTGTAACTGATCGTGTGAACGATCAGACAACCGATATGATGATGTTGTAATATTTTAACAAAAATTATTTAAATTGTTGTTTTCAAAATTGGAAATGATTTGTCAAGAATTCAATACCTACTGTACTAAAAATCTTCAGTGCTCTTAAAATATATGATCATATTAGACAGAACACTTTACAAAACTGCAACTGACGAATCTGTGATCGAGGGGTAAAGCCTGGATTACATTGAGCGAGTTTACAAGCTACTATCCGACGAATTCACTATCTGTTAATAAACTCGCTCAGTGTAATCATATATACTAGCTAACCAGCCGATTTCCCACTGAACAAATTTACCAGCAGATAGTGTTTCGCCAGCTAGTAGCTTGTAAACTCGCCCAATGTAATCGAGGCTTAAGGCTTTCGACTAGCAATCCAAAGGTACGTTTTTGGATTTTCACGGCCAAAAGTATTTTCGTTACTTGTTTTTGGGGTGTTATGCCGTGTTGCGCTCCAAAGGTCACGGTTTTAATTCCCGGCGTACGCAAGTAAATTTTATTTGATTGGTTTGTGATATTTCACAATTTAATCATTTAAAAAATAAAAGGTATATTTGCGGCGCATTACAGAGTTGAAAATACTCTCAGTGTAAGACCATCATTCAGAATTGAAACGTTGCTTGAAATAGCTTTAGCAGTGTTTGGGAAACAGCTCTGAATAGCCAGGAACTCCTCCACCTTCCTCTTTCCCATTTCATTCCCCTTCCAGTACCTTTAGTCTCACAAGATAACCCAATTGGTGATTCATAGTCTCACTGATTCCAAGCGATTAGGAGCAGTTGTGAAGCTTTACGGTATTCACACAAAAAACATCGATTTAAAATATTGATAAATTAAAATGATGATTAACAACAACAAAACGATTAATAATGCAAAACTTGCACTCGGCGGCTTATTTGCAAGTTCTACCATTTTCCAAGCATGCATGCCAAGTAATTTTATTATAAATTCAGAAAAAATAATTTAATCTATATTATGTAAATGCACTATTCAATCATTTATTCTTCCTTTTCAAGCTCAAGTTTGTCTACTACAAATAAATACGGTGAAAGAATCCTAACCTACACTGTACACAAAATATTTAATAAACTCATAATGACAATTAAAAATAATCCCTCCTTCAATCTTTGAAAATTCACTTGTCGTCATTTTTATTTACGTGAAAACAAATCATTTTGTAAATCCTTTTGATACCATTCATAATTCTAAAGTTAAATATAACCTAAGAAATTGGCTGATAGATACAGAAGATTTTTGTTGATGCCCTACTGAAACTTTTGAATTGCTAATTGGAAATCACATTAGAACCTATAATTTTATAATACTTCATAAACCTTCTTATAACTATACTATTGATGTGACTGCTTATTTGTACTTGTTTGCCGTATAACGCTTACAGCGCTGTTTATATTATTCAATTAATTTAACCATGTCTATATTATGTACAATCTTTTCTGTACATGTCAAACTACAAACGAAGTTAAGCAGGTTTGAATGAATGAATTAATTGTTGAAGAAAATATTATTAAATAATACAATCTCGGGATCCCGAATCCCAGGGTCATTTTCGATCCCGAAAATAGCGGGACTGCATTTTGGCTAACGTCGGGATTTTCGGGATTGCCATAATCAGGTCTAGTTTGCATTCCGTAATCCGTTGCGCCTTGACCTGTTCGGAAGTAATGCGCGTACAAACATTTCGGAGATTCATTTTTATTTATATAGATATATATATATATATATATTATATATCAACATAGTTGTCTATACGATTTGTTTCGCTTTTCGTCTGGCGTTATCTATAACTCGCTTTTGTTAGCGACAAAAAATGTATAATAAATAAAGTTAATATTTATAATTTCATAACGCCAGAGCTTACCATTATATACAGCCTAAATTACTCGCATGTAATGAAGCTTTCTTTTGGTGAAAGAATTATTGAAATCGGTTTAGTGGTTTAGGTGTGAAAGCGTAACAAACAAACATAAGCATTTTCGCATTTATAATATTAATATAGATAAATTGTCTTGCGTTCAAACAATATTCATAAATAATGTTTAAGAACTTACAATCTTTGCTTTTATTTTATTTTATCCCAATTATTAACCACATTTCCTAATCCCGGGTTAACACCGGGATCCCGGGATTACGCATCGAAAATCCCGTAATCCCGGGATTTAAAAACATGCTCGGGATTGTATTCTCTAAATATTAGTGACTCAATCGAAAATTTGAAACAGAAAAATCAGAAAAAGATCGGTCACATCTAGAAATCGAACCCAGGATCTTTTTACTTATTACCACCCTTATTGCAACATATTAGGACATCAAGATAGTGTTTTTGGTATATTACCCGTTTAGTAGTCATGTACCTACTGTATCACGACTTCACGTAACCAAATTAATTTGTCACCGTTTCATAGTTTTTGTTGCTTCAGCAAGCGGATTTCTTTTTTTTCAATCTTTAACTCTTTTGTACCCAGATGAAGTTCGCAATCCAAGTTGCCTTCCTGTGCGTGGTAGCGGTGACCGCCTTTCCCGCCAACGAGGTCAAAGACACCCTGCCAGGTCAGGCAAAAGAACTGAAGCCAGCTGATGACCTGGAAACCGCAGCCACCTTCAATCTGGGATCCCTCGATCTGGGTGGCTTAGCATCCTTAGCATCCCTAGGAATACCGGCGGATTACCTAGGAACATTCGGAGCGGGTAAAGATAAGTCCTCCTCTTCTGAAGAGCATGTGCATAAACATAAGCACGTTCATAGACAGTAAGTGTTAATATTATTATTTTTGATTCGGAGTCGGTCTACAATCTGCATAATGCCATTGTTTTATATATTTCCTATGTTTCATCCAATTCCTTTGACAATTAGTAGCCCAGTCCTCATTGGTTTAGTTCACATTTAGGCATACTTTTAAGCCGCCGCTACTCGAATTTCTACCGATTTCTTACATATCTCCCTTAAACATTTGAAGTTTTTAAGCTCTTAAAAAAATAAATGTTATTTTTGAAGATAATACCTAGACGCGTTCCACGCCGAAACGCAAAATATATGAAATTCCCTCGATAGAAAAAAATCGCAAACATGCTCCGAAAATTATTAAAAACACGTCTGTCTCTATTATTTAACAAGTTATATGTATGAAAAAAAATCACAGTGTTTCTTTGCACGTTGTTTTAGACAGTCCCCACGAGATTTTTGCTCTGTTCTAAACGAGTCGTGTTTTATTAAACATTTTCACAATTTTCGCTTCACTTTTATAAATTGAAATATTAGCGCGCTCTGTCCAACATTCGTAATTACATATCTCTCCATCTTCTTCTTTTTAGCGGGGAAGCGGCGCCTTAAATATCTACATTTTTTACATTTAAATTTCGTTTTCTTGAATGAATGCAAATATTGGCAGTGGAAATTAACCCACTTCCCGACATCCAATCGAGCTGAAACTCGGTAGATAGACTCGTCGATGACAATTCTATCAATTTTGGTGGCACTCTCGCACACACACGCGTTTCTCTTAAATTGGCTACTCCGGCCTAAGAGGTAGCCCGACAATTAAACATAAATGTTTTATAGAAAAACACTTTGTTTTAATCACGGGTTGATTTTTAACTTTATCATTTTTGATTTGGTTTCGTCGCACTCTTTAGCACCAAGATCGTAAAGCCCATTGCAATATTCCCCATGGTAAATCCAATTGAAATCTTTGATAGTTTGTGGCCCGGGTCTCCTTTATCACCAGCCAGCCCAGTTATTTGGGTGACGATTCCGGTTTTACTGGAGTGTAAAGAATGGTCCTTAACCTTAAATCCTTAACGATTTTTTTGCTAGCTACGATTCTTTTTTTTTTTTTTTTTACATGAGCTCCACACAGGAGGCCCTGAGGAAAATAATTTCCCTCAGGGCCTATGTCATCTTTGGGGATGCTGTGTGGAGGGTTTTTTAAGGAAAGGAAGGGGCGGAGAGTTCTGGAAAGGAAAAGGGTTTAAAGGGTGGGTAGGAATCTGGGATTCAGTGTGTCCTTGTCATCCGCCTCCAAGACCTAGACAAACCTCACCCCGTGAACCCCTGTTAAATCACCAAACGTAGCGAACCACTAGGAGTGACCTATGACAGGGGTGTTGGTTATCCAATAAAGGTTCCCGGGGCGGCGGTACCCATTCCCGCCTCCCAAATAAAGATTCTCTTGGATAACAGCGAAAAAGGTCGTTAATTTTAAGGTTAAGGACAATTCCTTATCCTTAGATAAAACCGAAATTGCCCCCTCTGGATCCATAAAACGACTCTCCAATTATCTGAGAGGATAGATGATGACGATAGATGAATTGATGATTCTGCATCCTCTTCACATTTCTTGCAGCTGTAACTCAATCTAAACACATGTAGATATAGTACACGCCAATCTTTTAGACCGGTCTGAACATGGTATTCCATTCTTGTGCATATACTGACTTAAGCAAAAGAGAAATATGCGTAAAAACATACGCGCAACAGAGAAAGGCGTGTGCGTGCTCGTTTATTGTCACGATTTCTGACCAAAGTCAGGCCGGTCTTAATGTTTGCGTGTACTATAAGTGCCTCACAATGTGGCAGCGTTATATTAATAGTCGTGTGAGCTCCCTGAGTTAGTTTCTTTCCATGTTGCCTGTTTCGTTTGGAATTTTGGACTTCTTACAAACGATTTGGATTTTCACATTTTGCGAGTTTCCCTCAATATTTAAGTTCAACACCAGTAGTTTTTTATTCAGGAATTTACCCATTTTAAACAGATCCGGCACTAAGATTCATGATCTTATTGCCTGATCATCTGATCAAGCATGATTCGTCTATCACATTCGTTCTTTGGGCACAAAGCAAGTCAAAGTTATCTTTCACACCAGAAGAATGACTACTTGTAAAACCCTTGTTTCTTTTTATTAATATAATGTTTTCTTTCATGTGCAGCTACTATGATGACTACTATTAAACATCTGACAACAGCTGGTGAGACTCCATATTAAATAAACACGGCGACTAATTTTCTGAGTGTTAGTTTTCCATTTAATGCCAATTTAATTTTTACAACCACAAATCAACCAATCCCTTAAGCGGAACGTATGCGCGGCCCATTTCGGCCAGTTTCATACAAATCTTAAATTTCGATTTGAGATCAAATTACCAAAACAAACTGAAAAATTATTTTGCAATCAAAAGGTACCTATATCAAAAATCTAGTGCGGATGTGAGCTACTTTATTTATTTTTGCTTAAAATTATAAAATATAGGCCATTAAAGATTTTAGTGTTTCATGATTTTAGAGGCAACTTGGGCATTTATTTGTGAGTAAATGAAAAATATTAAAAAAAATAATTTTAATGTTTGTTTTGCAAATAAAATTAAAAATAAATAAAAAAAAATATACATTAATTCTAATTTTAATGTAGAAACGACAAATTTTTGTTCCGCCGTAAATAGGTAAATTGTATTTTAAATTTACACCTAGCAAAATGATATTTTTTCTTAATTTTTATTTTTTGTTTTATATATTTTTTTTATTTTTTTTTTAAATTTCTTTATTCATTTTGTTTATTACAGGATTGTTTTATATGGTATTTCGACTACCAAGCTAGGCAAATGCCCGTATTATATATCATTATATTGCTACGATAAATAAAGTAATTTTTTTTTATATTGTTTTTCATTTACTCACAAATAATTGCCTAAGTTGTCTCTAAAATCATGAAACACTTGGCCTACATCTTATAATTTAAAGCAAAAATAAATAAAGTAGCTCACATCCGTACCTACTAGATATTTAATATAGGTACCTTTTGATTACAAAAGTAATTTTAAGTTTGGTTGGGTATTTTGATCTCAAATCCAAATTTAAGATTTGTATGAAACTGGCAGAAATGGGCCGCGCATACGTTCCACTTAACGGAAATACCTACCTTTAAAGTGACCTCAACCAATTTTTGAAAAAATATGTACAAACCTAATTTTTAAGTCATATACTTGTTAAGTCATGTACATGTTGAATATGTCCAATTTGTCCTGTAATACGATGAAAATACTATGTTTTTTGTCATTCAGTTATTTTGACGCACTCTTGTACCTTATTATTTAGTGTATTATAAATGTTATTAATGCATTCAAAGTTTTCTTTTAAAAATGAATCACAATTATAAAATTTGTTTATGTATAAATTATTTAAGTTATGTAATGTCTTTTAGTTATTACTTATACAACACCTTACCAGTTTATGACGATAAGTAACAACCGGTGTCAGCCGGTAAATTCTGAAAAGTCGACTGATATTTTTAATATTTGATCGATCCTATTTATTTATCAAAAATATATATTTTTTAACTCGTTAAGAAAAATAAAAAAAAATTCAAGATAAATTCAAAATGACATTTAGGTATTTTTATTATTTATTATAGGTCGTTCTTCTTTTTAACCTAAATAAAGTTGTCTCCACCAGTTAGTGGTGAAAAATTTAACAGAATTACCAATATTATTATTTTATAATTACTTTAAAATTTACTGTACTAAAGACGTATCGACTGTGTGCGTTAAAAAATATGTGTGTATATTTTTGTAGTAAAAATTATGTGACAGAGTTGTACCTCCTTGTGATAGAAGCGTATTTCATACAAATCACAGTTGTCTTCTGGCACCTCGACTTGCGAGTTTTCTATAATGTTACAAAAATGACACGACTACATAAAATATAAAACTATTTTTAAACTCCAAAAGGCATAACCTATCAAGTAACAGCAATTATTATTTTTAATGGTGTTTAATAAAATATTTTAATAATCTCAAAAACTTGTCTCCTACAATTTTTATGTCGTACGACAATTCTGTCACGTGGGTTGTCATTCGAAATAGGTTTACACGCAGCTCGTGTTCGTCACCCCCAATAGGCATTTTAGGCCTCCTTCCCCTCCTTGCTACAATTTCCCCTCTGAGATCCAGAGAGATTCCATTACAGTAAAATCAAAATGTGACAGAGTGGTGGAAATGTGACAGAGTGGTAAAAGTTATGTAGGTTAAAAAGAAGAACAACCCAATTACACGCCGTAGTCAAAAGTCTGTAGAAAAAAAAAGTAACAAATGTTACACTTTTATGAAATTAAGTCTTAATTTTTTATGTATGTTTGTATGTCATACGTTTGTATGTCATATATTTGTATTTCATATGTTTGTACGTCATATGTTTGTATGTAATATGTTTGTACGTAATATGTTTGTATTTTATCGGTTAGCAGTTATCAGTTAATGATTTCAAGCCCATTTCAATGAAATTAAGAGAAGCAGTGTTGTTAATTTATTTACCAACCTTCAAAACCATCACGCAGTTAAATTTATTACATAACTTTTCATTTTCGTAGTAAAGTTTTTGATAAAATTTGTGAAAATTGTATTTATTGATTTGTTTGAAAAAAAAAAGAATAATTTTGTATGTTATTATATTTGTATGAATGAAATAAAAAAAATTCTACTTACACATTTTATCAATGCAATACCTAAAGCACTCAATACCTAAATTCCAATTCATCTCTTTTGAAATAATATTAATTATTAATGGTTGTTATTATTTTTTTTTGTTGAATTCATATTTTTTCGTTACATACCTACACATTAAAATGATAATTATTTCTTACCACAACCATAAAACAAAATACTGGTATTATATTTATGAAAGAAAGATTAAGAATATGTTAAAACAGTAAAGAAAGTTCGTGAAGCCTTTCTTTCATTGATCAAGGTTTAGTCATACATACATGGTGCGGTTGGTTCGATCTTTTACCTTGATTCGTGGTTCGGCTCGCGGGGCAGCTATCAAGTGTAGTGTGTTACTGTAAAAGCCCGTAAATTGGTAAATCTTAGGTTTTATAGAACACAGTTCGGACTTTTGCCATTAAAAGTAGGTAAATCATAGAATTTACTGGAAAATCTTAAGATTTTACGTAGTGCAAGCTTTTGCCGTAACATATTATAATGGTTATACATTTGATAAATATGCACAACAAAGGAAGGAAACTTGAGAGGCGGATATGGTTACCGCCGCCCCGGGAACTATTTATTGGACAACCAACACCTCTGCCATAGGCCACCCCAAGTGGTACGCTGTGTTTAGTGACTTATCAGGGGTGCTAGGGTTCATGGGATGAGGTTTGTCAGAATCTTGGCGGCCGTTGCGCCTACCTAACCAGAATTGTTGAGGGAGGCCTTTTGACCTCTCCAGCAGAAGACCCTTGGAACATCGCGTTACACCGCAATGGGAGGGTTGGGCACACAAGTACCAGATTTCTACCCACACCTCATACTTTTTTCTTTCCCAGAAATTCCTCTCCTTCCTTTTCTAAATAGACCCTCCACACAGTATTTCCATAGATGACATAGGCTTCGAGGAGAATTTGAGTGGAGCTAGTGTAAGAAGCGTCACATGAAAACAAGTAGTTTTATAATTTTTTTATTATTTATTTATATAAAAGTACTTAACATTAATATTGCAGGCATCATAAATAGACATGGAAAACATATTGATTCAAGATATTTTTAAATCCATTAATTACGATGTAGTGACATACAAACAATTACCCAAAATGTAAATAGGAGTAAAGTGGTTTCGAGGGTGTTACTTCAATCGCTTGGCAATTATTCTCTAGTGTAAGATAATAATACATTTATACCGTGTTTGAATTTAACAAGTGTCTAGAGATAAACCAAAGGGTTACTTTAGAAGGATTTACCAGTAGTAAGATCTGTAACCGTAGGATGGGTAGCTGTAGTAAGTTCTGCGGTAGGACCTGGAACAATAACACAATGTTTTAAAAAGATTGAAAAAAAAATCTTATATTGTTATATTTTGTAATATTGGAATGATGGTACCAAAACAATGAGTATCACATCGTAATTTAATGTTTTCTGGAGACGATCTGTACAATCACATAGCTTGTAGATAGGTATGCATTTCTTTGATATTGATTCTCGAAAATTCATTTCGCAAAAATTGTGAAGAATTTATTGTAGAATTTTTTTATTATTTGGAGTTTGGGAAGAAAAGAAGAAGTTTTAGAGGCAACCATTTTATATAAATATATCTTTCGTGTAAAACCATTATGTATATGTAAAATTGTAAGCACCCAGTGAGCTTACATCACCAAATAATAAAAAAAAAACCAATGTATCAATCTATACTAATATTATAAATGCGAAAGTGAGTGTGTTTGTTTGTTACGCTTTCACGCCTAAACCAGTAAGCCGATTTTAAAAATTCTTTCATCAATAGAAAGCTACTCTATCGGCGAGTAAGATTAGCTGTAAGTGGTAAACTCTGGGGTTGTGAAATTTGTATAAATGAAAATGTGTGTATTTTATACATTTAGCGGCAGGGAGGAAAGGAAGGGGGAAGGTGGGGTTCGCGTAGAGGGAAGAGACGAGGGAAGGGGATGGCGGGGAAGGTGGAATGGAACGGGGACGCACGGGAAAGGTCGTGCAGGGAGAATCAATTTATTTATTTGAACGGCATTGCAACGCATCCCGGGGACCAGTGATAAGTGCAAGCGCTTTAGTAATTTCCCCCTAATACCATGCGAGCAAAGCCGCGGTAAAAGCTATAAACAATAAATAAAATAATACCTACATCTGCTTTTACCTTTAAGTACATTTTATCCCTTAGGTACATAAAAAATAATGGTTGTCCCACACTTGTTTAAATAACTTTTCATCGGAATGTGAATTACTCCAAATTTAAAACTGTAGCATAGTGTGTCATCTTGGTAGCGGATTGAAGATTTCCGACTCGGTATAAAGAAGGTTAAGCTGAAAAATAGCTGAGGAAAAGTGTTAAGGAAAGGTACTTACGGGAATCCTCCCCAGCCCCCGTAAAAGCGCGGGTAGCTGCGGCCGTATCCGTAGTACCTGCGGCGGCCCCCCCAGCCGAGACCCCAGATGGTGGCGTCGGTCTGCAGGTCATCCCCCGCGGGCTGGAGGTCTCCGGGCTGCTCCGGGGTCTCGACTGCCTGCGGGTCGGTCCTCTCCACCGCGGGCTGCTCCGGGGACTCCAAAACCAGCGGGTCGGCCCTCTCCACCGGGGGCTGCTCCGGAGACTCCAAAACCAGCGGGTCGGCCCTCTCCACCGCGGGCTGCTGCGGGGACTCCAAGGCCAGTGGGTCGGCCTTCTCCTCAACCACGGGCACGGCGGCGACTGCAGCGATCACCAGGAACGTGGCTAGGATTGCAAGCTTCATCTGGAATCGGGGCTAAAAAAAATTAACCTCTAGCCATGCTGCCTCGTGCCGAGAATCCAGCAGGATTTGCTAAAAGCTTTCCGCACTTGCGATTTTATAGTATTCTGAACCTTAAATGCTCCTAGTATACAAAAAATAAATTTTATTCACTTGGCAAGGAAATAATGTGTGTTTGACCGTGTTTAATCGTGTCAAACCGTATTTTACAGTAAGAAAAGATTGCGTTAATTTAAATTGTTTTACGTGTTTTACCGTGGTTTGCCGGGTTATACCCTGTTTTACCATGTTTTACCGTGTTTTACCGTGTTTAACCTTATGTAACCGCATTTAACGGTGTTTTACGGTGCTTTACTGTGTTTAACCGAGGGTAACTGTATTTAATGGTGTTTTGTCGTGTGTAACCGCAGTTATCGGTATTTTACCGTGTTTAATTGTATTTTACCGTAAGAGATTTCGTTAATTAAATTTTTTTAACCGTGTTTTACCGTGATTTACCGTGTTTTACCCTGTTTTATCATGTTTTACCGTGTGTACCGTGTTGAACGGTGTTTTACTGCGAGGGGACGGACTCCGGTGTCGATAGAGACGGGTGATAGAAATGAAAGGCATCTGATTGAGTTGTGAGTCAAGTCGTTGTTTGTAATAAGTACACCACTTTTTATTTGAATTAATAACCGTGTTTTACCGTGGTTTGCCGGGTTTTACCCTGTTTTACCATGTTTTACCGTGTGTAACCGTTTTGAACGTTGTTTTACCGTGTTTTACGGTATTTAACCTTGTGTAACCGCATTTAATGGTGTTTTACGGTGTTTTACTGTGTTTAACCGTGGGTAACTGTATTTAATGGTGTTTTACCGTGTGTAACTGCAGTTATCGGTATTTTACCGTGTTTAATTGTATTTTACCGTAAGAAGAGATTCGGGTTAATTAAATTTTTTTAACCGTGTTTTAGCATGATTTACCGTGTTTTACCCTGTTTTACCATGTTTTACCGTGTGTAACCGTATTGAACGGTGTTTTACCATGTTTTACCGCATTTTATCGTGTTTTACCGTGTTTTATCGTGTTTTACCGTGTGTACCGTGTTGAACGGTGTTTTACCGTGTTTTACTGCAAGGGAACGGACTCCGGTGTCGATAGAGACGGGTGATAGAAATGAAAGGCATCTGATTGAGTTGTGAGTCGAGTCGTTCATTTAACATACTACAATGTCACACCGTGTGACATTGTATGTTAAATGAAAAAGCGCATTTTGTAATAAGAACAACACTTTTTATTTGAATTAATAAATGTCAGCCAGCCAAATGATTTTTTAAATCATGATTTTTCAATAATTGAACATAATATTAGCCAATCTTAAACGACAAATACGACAAAGAAAATACAGAAAATGATTTGGTCGCATCTCAGAATTGAAACAAGGTCATCTGCCCGCCGAAGCATTGTTCTGACTTCTGACCACTGAGGTAATTCGGACATATCATAACTTTTAACTGTTCGCCGACATACCATCAGTATTTTCTTCTTTTTCTTAATTTATTTAATCAAAAAAGTTACAGTGTAATACAATAATAAGAATATGACGAAATGAGCAGCTTTACAATTATGGAAATTAGAAAACATACATAAATGAACTTAATATAATGTTAAAAATGTAAACCTCTTTTACAAAGAAACACTAAATACAGTAGGTACTTTAAACTAAAATTCCAGCTGGGCATTAAGTAAGTTTATAGTTGGCAACAATTACATTCTACTGTAAACTAAACAAGTGGTTGCGCAAATCAATTCGTTCGCAGGCGGGTGCGGTGCGAATCTAAAACAACAATTACTGAAAAACTACTCAAAGGAAAAGGAAAGGATAGGTACAGCCAAAACTTACCGAGTTCACTAGACATTTGCCGCTGGTTCTGTGGTCCTTTTAAAAATTCTCCTTTTGTCTTTATAATAGTTCATCATTATTATAGTAGTAAACACGGTAACTTCTGCAGCCGAGGCGGGTGTAATAATAAGTTCCCAAATTGAACTTATGGCGTTACTTCCAATCAAGTAAGATGCACAAATTTTACCGAACACTCGAATCGGATGCGTTTTCAACAAGTGAAGAAAAACAAGTGAATGCGGTAATCGAACGTTTTATTTTGTTTTGTCTTGGCGTGGGATAGGTAGGTACTTGGTGGAAAGGTAGAAAGGTAGGTACTTGGTGGTAGGAACAAGGTAAAGGAATAAGCAGTTTTCGAGTACTAAATCTTAAACAAAAAAGAACATTGATTGGCGCAAACAACAAGTATTACAAAATACCTGTGGTGGTTTATCGCTACAATGCTGAACGGATGCATTATATTATTAATTTGATAATTATTATTTTCAATTTTGATTTCACGAAGCGCTACGCGTTTTTAAATATTAAACACTATCGCAACCGTATTACGAATTGCGAAAGTGTGTTTGTTTGTTTGTCCTTCTTTCACGCCGCAATGAAATGATCGATTGTCGTGATTTTTTTGCATAAGGATAGTTGGAGAACTAGGAAGTGACTACTTTTAGGTTAATTTTATTTTCGAAAAACATTTTTTTTCCGTGAGAAAAATCTTTGTTAAGTAATTTTTTTCTATTACCGTGCGAGCGAAGTCACGGGTAAGAGCTAGTCATTTATAAATTAATTTGGAACAAACATATGCTGTCTTATCTTATTTTTGTCAGGTTGCCGAAGAATTAACGACCATCATTATTTTTAAAATCAGGAAGAAAAAATATTTTTATCATGACATCTTAGGTACATATCCCCCCCGTTTTTCGATGTAATCTCCGTTACGATCGATACACTTGGTGAGCCATGGCGCTAGGTAAACTTACTGAGGTCTGGGATCAAAATTGCGAGCTTACAGACTTCAAAAGAGCGGATTCCCTCCTGGTTGAGAAAGCGAATGGTAGAACGCATTTCGCAGGCGGCGGGATTCAACTGAATCTCAAACGAACGCAAATATCGCACTGAAGCAGCTACCAAGCCGGAGCACCGCTCGTTTTGTAGGGGAAAGTCTGAGTAATACGCTAGTGCCGCCGTATTTTGAGAAATAACGTCCGCGTCGCCAAAAATGAATAAATGTCGTACTTCTTGGGCAACCCTTGTATATATTACCTTTAAACCAGTCCGTGGTGGAAATTGCATTGAGATCAGAAAGAGTTACGATCGTCCTAAAACACCCGGCAAAAAAACTTTTGTTACAAAAAATTTTTCATTTTATGACGTTAACCATTTCCGAGTATTTAGTGATTTTCTTATTTGTACTAACTACACAACAGATTTCTACTCATAACGTGTTAATAATTCGATCAAGGCTCCGTTTTATTCATCAGAGATATCAATAAACAATAAATAAATACTGTTAAAAGCCAAAAGAGGTGTGACAAAATCAACGGATATGCTAATTTTGTAACCACATTTCAATACGACGCATAAAGTTTACAACGGCATCGGCATTCTAATTGATTGTTCATAACATTAGCATGAAACCTGTTATAAAGAATTGATGGGTGCTAATCACAACTCGGAGAAGCATTGGAGGTCCTGTGATTTTTTCTTTTGTAAAGCAATATTAACAATAAACACAATTTTATAAAACAATATTGTTCCTTTTTTACATTAGCTCGTAGGTTCGTAGGCTCACGGCCGGCGTAGTCCAGCGGTAAGGCTCTTGACTCGCATTCCGAAGGTCGAGGGATTAAATCCCGGCGTGTCAAATAAATTTTATTTGATTAATTTGTGTTATTTCACAATTTATTCATTTAAAATAATATATAGTATATTTGCGGCACGTTCCAGAGTGGAAGAAACTCTCATCGCCCTGGTGTAAGACCACCGTTCAGAATTGAAACGTTGCTTGAAATAGCTTTAGCCGTGTTTGGTAACCAGATCTGAATAGCCAGGTACTTCCCACCTTCCTCTTCCCCATCTCCTTCCCCTCTCCACTATCTTCAGCCTCTTAACATACCCCAATTGGGGATGCCATGGTCTCACTGGCTCCAGACGGGAGCAGTTGGGACTCTTGTGTGGAAATCATATATAAAAAAAAGCTCCACACAGGAGGCGCCGATGAGAAAAAAATCCATCATGGCCTATGACATCTTTCGGAACGCTGAGGGGATGGTCTTTTTAGGGAAAGGAAGGCGAGGAAGCTCTGAAGGGTGGGTAGGTATCTGAGAATGGGTCCAGGAGTGACGGACGTTTGAATCCACCCCTTCCACTGCGGGGCAGGGCGATTGGTCGAGAGAGTCCGGCTGGAGAGTTCAAAAGGACTCCCTCAACCAGTCTCTACCGATCCGGCCCGCCACGCTGTAGTAACCCTTTCTCTGCTGAGACACAGACAAACCTCACCCCATGAACCCGTGTACCCCTGCTTAGTCGTCGAACTTAGCGAATCACTTGGGATGACCTAAGTAAGGATTGTTGGTTATCCAATAAATGGTTCCCGGGGCAGCGGTAACCATACCCGCCTCTCGTTACTTTCATAAGAGTGAGTAATCTAAAGGCAGCTATTGATGGTAATAATATAGGCAATAGTTGAATTGTGAAATCATATGTAACGTAAAGTAGTGGAAAATTGATAAAAAAAAATTGAGTGCAGTTCACACGCGGTAGAAGTGAAACTTCATCCATACAATCTCAACCAATAGGAATAGAAGAGCTCATAATCAAAGCGGCCAATGCAGCCAGCGCGACGCTTTGTAGGTACCTACTGTTCGTAGGTAAGTTTTCATTCTATCTCATTCCAAGCTAAATACTATACGTGTTTGTCTCTTTTTAGTGTCATTTTTGTTTCATCGAATTTCAAATCACAACGGTGCTAAAGAAGTTTTACTTCAAAAAATACAAGTATGTATTTCACACGCGGTAGAAGTGAAACCTTTAGAAAACTAAAGTAGTTGAGAGTGGGGGCTCCGAAGCACCGCACAAAGAGGAGACTGATTATTCTATCTCAGTCTCTCACAGGCTAAATCCCGTAGATGGATGTTTGGGTCGCTTTTTCGTTTCATCGAGTTTCAAATCACAACGATGCTAAAGAAGTTTTCACTTCAAAGGTGCATCGGGGAACAACTTTTATTGATGTAAACAGCCAAATACTCATTGTCCCGGAAAAAAATAACAAAAAGTCACGCACGTCACTTAAAGAAGTTCTTGAAGGTCGTTGTGGTTTCTCTAATTTCTGGCTCAAAATTTTAAACTCGTACTGAAGCAAAATAAAAGTCGTAAAACTGAATATTTGCATATTGCCATAGGATGTCCGAATGTTTAAAAATAGGTAGACATAAATGGATTATCACTACTTTTAAGCAGTAATATTTTAATTAAATGAAGACAGTATTAGCGATAATAACTTTTACTTCAATATACCCCTGGGGATGTAAGTTAAGTTAAAAATAATAAAAACAATATGACCCCTGGGGATGTAAGTTATTTATTTTTAAAAACAATAAAAACAATATCTTACCATTAATATATTTTACGTACAACTATTTTAAAACTTTATAACCAGTTTTTCAACCATAAAGTTAGCGGTAAGCACCAGATTTTATTTTTCTAGGCGATGAATTCATAACTTCGGGAGGTATTCATTTAGAAACATCTTAAATATCTGTAACACGTTCTCCAGAATTAATTAAAATGAACGGGGCGGAAAAGTTGAATCTCCAGGCCCGCCAGGGCGAATTCGACCGTACGTTCGTCTAATACGCCGTGCCGCGGGCGTAGATTTGTTTACACATTTTCTTCAGTTACGTCGTTAAGATTCCCACATTATTTGTCTTCTTTTCTTTGATAGGGCAAATTCAACGGTAGGTTCGTCCAATACACGGGTCGCGAGTCGCTATTTATATACACGGCTTCTTTACTTACGTCGTTAAGATTCTGAATATATTTTAGGGTATATTGTCGTCTTAACAGGACTCGAACCCATGACCTACGTCATACCGGGACGGAGCTCTATCAACTAAGCTGGTGTGACCCTATCCGATTCGGTCGTAGTTAACTGTTTCAAACTTCTTTATTATTTCGACTAAGAACTTCCAACATTATCTTAATTTTTTTAACGTATAATTTTTTGCCTGCTATCTTTACTTATGATTGCCAGATTCAAACCCGAACTAAATGCTATCTAAATATATAATTTTTTTTTATTCATTTCTATTTTTAATTTAATATTTAGGGGTTCTGGTCCTGGATGTGTCCTTACCTTTTTCTGATTTTTAATTTTCATATTTTTCGATTTAGTTTCGCTAGAGCCTTCATTTAATTAAATTATCAATTACAAATTGTTTTAAAATAAACTTTTAAGTTTTTAAGTTAAAAACAAATATAAACTTTTAATCAGTCTTTCCTATTGTAAGTTAATGGACGGATGTTTAAAAAACGTACGTACGTGTAAATGTTACCTTTTGAAAATATTTACGTTAAAAATATTTAATTTTCCGAGGTAAATAATTCTGAAAAGATTTATTATAGAAATTAGAAGTGTTTATAGTCAATTAAATACTATTAATAACCATTGGATTAGGCTCAGTATGAAATATCCTAGATAGACGGATACGATATTAAATTACAGCGTCATTAGCATCTTTACCCTAAAGACACCGCCAATAAACAATAACAGATGATTCAAACAGCCTGTATCAATAAACTATTAAATATGATTCAAACAGCCTGCACCAATAAACATTCAAACAGCCTGCACCAATAAACCAAAACACATGATTCAAACAGCCTGTACCAAACAATAACAGATGATTCAATCGGTGTTCACCAATAAACAATAACAGATGATTCAAACAACTTATATCAATAAACAATAACAGATAATTCAAAAAGCTTGTACCAAACAATAACAGATGATTCAAACAGCCTGTACCAAACAATGACAGATGATTCAAACAGCCTGTACCAAACAATAACAGATGATTCAAACAGCCTGTACAAAACAATAGCATATGATTCAAACAGTCCGTACCAATAAACAATAACAGATGATTCAAACAGCCTGTACCAAACAATAACAGATGATTCAAACAGCCTGTACCAAACAATAACAGATGATTCAGCCTGTACTAAACAATAAGAGATGATTCAAACAGCCTGTACAAAACAGTAGCATATGATTCAAACAGTCCGTACCAATAAACAATAACAGACGATTCAAACAGCCTGTACCAATAAACAATAAACGATGATTCAAACAGCATGTATCAATAAACAATAACAGATGATTCAAACATCCTGTATCAAACAATAACAGTTACCAAATTGCCTGTACCAACAAACAATAAAAAATTATTCAAACAGCCTGTATCTATTCGTACAGAAGCATTGAGACATTTAGCATCTTACGGTATTCGCGCGTATCGAATGTGTAAACAAAGTAAAATTGACATTGAAACAACTCTCCTCCGGGGGTTACCGGACGTGACTTGTTCAAATTGTCAAAGGGTTAACAAAGGAGTCACGCACCTCATTTTTAACATTACATTGCCTTTGTTTTAGAGAAACTACGTTTATGAATAGTTACTTGCTTTCTGGGGCTTTTGAAAAAGGCACAAAACCTTGGGTACTTTTGTCTACAACGAACGAACTTCAAATAAATTTTTGAGAAAATAGTTGTGGGAAAATAGTTTCAGATTATTACCTATTTTTAAATCGACACGAAAAGGTTCACCATTAGTCGTCATCATTATGTTTTAAAAAATACTATAAAAAAAAGTTTTGTTATTTTCTGAGCATAAAGTTGAAAATGAAATTAATTGTTTCGTATACTGAAAAAGATTTTTTTTCAAGAAATGAGTGCCACAGCCAGAATATTAATGAACTACTGCTATTAAAGCAATATCCTCGATACTTCGACCAAATAAGGACTGGTCGAAGCCTTGCTAAATAGCTTCATATCGAATCCCTAAGTCTTCATTGCTCTAGAATTCAAGGAATGAATATTATAAATTTTTTTTTTTTTTCTTGTATTATTTCCCAACCGCAGAAATTAATATGGATTAACACATTCAATTAATATATATTTACAGTAATTGACAGAGGATCCATGACAACCCAACAAATTGTGTGAAGTTGTTTATGTCTTAATTATGACGGGAATAATATTGCACAATTATGTAATACAACTTTAGAGTTTAGTTCAGCATCCCAAAGGGTACCTACTTATTAATTTAATTTTAAAAGGTGTCTTCTTAATAAATTAAAAAAAAATTTAAAACCCCTCTCACTGTATTGAAATTCGAAATAACCAATGCGCCAAAAAGGTGGAAAACTATTTAATATTCATTGCCTTTTAAATTTTTGTATTCTTATATCTAAAGCACAAATATCCGCGTACTGAAACAACAAAAGCTCTATACACCGAGCTTCAGCGTTATAAAATTTGCACAACTTTCCAGTAGGAAAGGTCTAGGAGTCTAGGATTAACTAACTATTACAGGAATTATTAAAAATTGTAAATGATGTTTTGGTCTCCGGTGACATTTTCCATTGTTTTTGTTTTACTCAAGACCTTAAAAAATCTGTAGGTATTGGACACATGTGGTCGGGGTAAAGCGTTTTGCAGTCACCCGGCTGAGTGACTAGTGACGATTTGTGCAGAATTAATTATTTGTTTGGTTTTAAAGAATTAAAAAAAAAAATCCAAAACACAAAGTCACCGGAGACCAAAATATCATTTACAATTTTAACTCCAAATAATGTTAGGAATCACTGGTTAAAGCAAGTCAAATACGTCACTACTACACTCTGTATATAAATATAACAAGAGATACCCCATAACATACATATTTTAAGTAGAGATTTTATATTTATTTCGTTAAAATTGAAGATATCTACTAATCTTTTCAGCACATAATGTTCATCTTGTTAAAATAAAGCTTCGAAATATGGTGTTCCATAAACAATTTTATCAAACAAGGGAAGAGATTATTTTTATTGACTTTAAAAATAACATAAAGCAAGTATTAATATATTTTAGCTTGAAAACGGTTTTCTTGAAATCACAAAAAAAAATTTTTTTAAAGGGTAATTTAGATATGGACGAATTAAAGAACCGGCTTTATTCAAATTTAAAATAAAATACTGACCTTGACAACCAAGTTGCTATAGAAACACAAAACCGAACAAAATACTAAATTATCACAATATAACTTTCGGAAGAGCGTCTGATCTGGTATTGGTATTTGAACCAAATCACTTCTGCTTTTATATTCTGCCCAGAGAGTGAGAGGGTCGTAGTACCTCGATCGCACTGCTCTAGAGCGACAAACAGGTCCTTAGGTCCGTCAAATGACAATTTGCTCCTTTTAGGTATAGCGAGTCAAGTGCAGGCAGATACTAAACGCTTCTTCTATCGGGATGAAAATAGAATCCTGTGCAAGGACGGCTCGTGGAAAACTATAAACTGAATATGAAAAGTAAACTAAGGACGAATGGAATAATCACACAATTACAGGGAAAGGTGTAGGCATAGAGTATTAAACTATATTAAACATATAAAGGATTGAACTGGCACTCAATCCACAATTAATCCTTCACTTAGAAACATTGACTCATACAGACCTACCCACTCTTTTGTCACTCGTAATATGATCAAACTCAAGTGTATACTTAATCTTGACTACATACATATATTTACTGTACTTGATCATGCATACATATATTTAAAAAAAATTCTACTTTAACTTCGCAATTTGGGAGGCGGGAATGGGTACCGCCGCCCCGGGAACCTTTATTGGATACTGCCATAGGTCACCCCAAGTGGTTCGCTACGTTTGGTTATTTAGCAGGGGTGCCCGAGTTCATGGGGTGAGGTTTGTCTAGGTCTTGGAGGTGGATGACCTGGACACACTGAACCCCAGATTCCTACCCACCCTTTAAACCCTTTTCCTTCCCAGAACTCTTCTCCCCTTCCTTTCCTTAAAAAAACCCTCCAAACAGCATTCCCAAAGTAGGCCCGAGGGAAATTATTTTTCTCAGGGCTTCCTGTGTGTAGCTCATGTAAAAAAAACATGGGAGAACCTCAGGAGAGAATTTATTCCCGGGACCTTTCTCATTTTTAGGGATGCTGTATGGAGAATATTTTTAAGAAAAGCAGGGAGGAGAAGTTTAGGGAAGGAAATATTCATGAATGTCATTTAGGTATTGTTACGTTCAGGAGTGATAGACGTATGAATCCATCCCTTCCCCTGCGATGGGTCGAGAAAGTCCAGCAGGAGAGCTGAAAAAGTCTCCCTCAACCAATCGCTCCCAATCCGGCCCGCCTCGCAGTAGGAGAGCAGATGCATCCAGCGCCTGGACAAACCTCCCTTTATGAACCCGGGCAACCGTGCTAAGTCACCAAACGTAGCTTGTCACTTGGGGTGACCTACGTCAGAAGCGTTGGATATCCAATAAATATATCCAATATCCCCGGCATACTTATATACAATATACAGTCGGTTTAGGAAAAATACGGTGTACGTGAAATATAAAATGTAACACATAAAATATAACTGACTATAAGTGGCTCCGAAGGGATGTACCACCAAAATATAAAACATATTTTCATTCAAATAAAATAAGAAAAAATCTACTTGTCTGTATTTTGTGTATACCAGCGCATAAGTACAAAAAATCGACACTATGTGTACAATCTTTTGATATTCTTATCAACTTATTATTAAGATGAAGCTATACGTGAAATCCTATTTAGATACTATTTAGATTACTAGGAATCAGCCTACATTATGAACATCAAAAAGTACGCTACGGATAAATTGAAGCTTTTACTAGCTTTTCTACATTTTTTTTTACGTGAGCTCCGGTGACCGGACAACTCGGAATGAAGCCAACTCAGAATCATCTCAGATAAGTCATTTAGAGTGATAAAAAAATATGTATTAAAAATTGATTATTTTGATTAAATTGATTAAATTGATATTGGCTATTTTAAAATTATTTTTTTCATAGCTTTTAATGACTTTTCAAGGAGGTGTTGAGTTGACTTTATTCTCAGTTGACATGGAACCATGAGCTCCACACAGGAGGCCCTGAGGATAATAATTTCCCTCAAGGCCTATTTCATCTTTGTGGATGCTGTGTGGAGGGTTTTATTAAGAAAAGGAAGGGGAGGAGAGTTCTGGGAAGGAAAGGGGTTTAAGGAGTGGGTAGGAATCTGGAGTTCAGTTGTGTCCTGGTCCAAGACCTAGACAAACCTCACCCGATGAACCCGGGCACCCCTGCTAAATCACCAAACGTAGCGAACCACTTGGGGAGATCTATGGCAGAGGTACATATTGAAATTACAATAAAATTATTATTTACATAACAAAAAATATAAGCGTAAACCACTAAAAAAAATGTTTTTTCATGAATTAACAAAATAAGAAACAAAATAAAAAAATACCCCTTTATGGCTAAGACTATTTATTAGGTTTTGTATGTTAAAATTTTTTTTCAATTCTTATAAAATTATGCATAAAATAAATAAAAAACACTTTTTCGCTTACTCGCGTCGTGCAAATAAGACGCTCGATTTTAAATTTTGAGGGCATGAGAATCGAGATATTTCTAGCGTTTATATTCCTCTTAAGGGTATTTTCGAAGGGGGTTTTACTTTTGAAATTGGTAAATAATTTACAAAAAATTATAATTTTATATTAAAAATTATAATGATTATTTTGGGGGCCCAACTGTCGGGTCACCATGGAACACATATCTAAGCATACACATCGTTTTAGTTAAACATATTCTCCTGTTATTCCGACTCGAGCTACTTAACTACGTCATATCTTTCTGGGGTGTCCCTGACTTCTCCAGATATTCTCTTCACACTCATCTCTCCGTCCACCTGCTCTGCATATCCAAAACTATGCAGAGAGTTACTCTTTTCTCAACATTGTTAAATACACCGGCCTTGCATTCTTTCGGTCCTCCTAATTTATAATACATGGTTTGACACATTTCTACATAGCATACAATCCCCTTTCGTCCTTCCTATGCCAGTTTCATGCCTCACTGTCACACATCATAAATCATAAGTAATAACAGGGCCACAGGATGACAGAATGAATATTGTCGTAGATTTTCGAAAGATACGTTAAAAGAAAAATTATAATAATTTATGCTTTTCGAATTGAGTCGGGAGGTTTTGGAACCGATTCGAACAGAAATCGGTAAACCCTAATCCATTCCCTAAAAAATTATGCCATCACAAAATGCACTATCACGATGTATAATCATTATGTACTTACCTTTTTTTACATAAGTTAAACACATGATTGGAGATGCTTGAAGGTCTTCACTGAAATAAAGGAGAGGAAGTTCTGAGAGGGACAATGGTATTAAGGTTAGGTAGGAATCTGGAATCAATGTGTCCAGGAGTGACAGATGGATGAATCTATCCCTTCCAATGCGGTGCAAAGCGATGGGTTGAAAGAATCCGGATAGATAGTTAAAAAAGGTCTCCCTTAACCAGGCTCTCCCGATCCGGCCCGCCAAGCAGTAGGTGGGCAAACGTATCCGCAGCCAAGACCTGGACAAACTCCACCCCATGAACCTGGGCACACCTGCTATTTTTTACCTTGATATTTTTTCAACTACACGTATCATTTGATAGGCACCCAGCGATGAGGGTTAAAATTCTTCAGGTACATCTTGTATTTCTTAAAACTACATACATTTTTGAGACGTCAAGTGTGTAAAACTACAGGTGCGATTTGATAAACAAATAAATAATATTGTTACGAAATAAAATCTATACCGGAAATTGGTGATCTATTAAGAGGAACGTTTGCGCGGACCTTTTCGGCCCGTTTCATACAAATCTTAAATTTGGATTTGAGATCAAAATGCCCAACCAAACTGAAAAATTATTTTTGTAGTCATAAGGTATATTAAATATCTAGTACGGATGTGAGCTACTTTATTTATTGTTGCTTAAGACTACTAAAAATTTTAGTGTTTCATGATTTTAGAGGCAACTTGAGCAATTATTTGTGAGTAAATGAAAAACAATAAAAAATAATTAGACTTTACTTATCATATTAATATAATGAAATACAAAATAAAAAATAAAAATTAAGAAAAAAATCATTTTGGTAGGTGTAAATTTAAAATACAAACTACCTATTTACGACGGAACGAAAATTTGTCGTTTATACATTAAAATTACTATCCAAAAAAATGCATTTTTAACAATGTTTAATATTTTATTTTATTTTTCATTATTATTTGTAAAATAAACTTTTTTTTAAATGTTTTTCATTTACTCATAAATAATTGCCCTAGTTGCCTCTAAAATCATGAAGCACTAAAATCTTTAATGGCCTGTATCTTATAATTTAAAGCAAAAATAAATAAAGTAGCTCATATACGTACTAGATATTTGATATACCTTTTGATTATAAAAATAATTTTTCAGTTTTGTTGGGTATTTTGATCTCAAATCCAAATTTAAGATTTGTATGAAATTGGCCGCGCATACGTTCCTTTTAATAATACCCTTGTCGAATAAATGATTGTAAATAACAAATTATCTTTAAAACTGGGCTTAATTTATTTATAGGAAATTGGAGCCGAAGATCATTTAAGTATAATAGATAAAAGCTTGGTTTTCATTTTGCAGTTAAATTGAAAATTATTGTCGAACGAAATCATTTAATATAATATACATTTCCGCGCGCCGATGAAGACGATTTATCCGCAATAGCGCGACCGCCTCGGTTCATGTCCGTTCTTGAACTTGATTATTATAGGATTGTTGCGTTGTTGTATTTATTATTAGTACCTATAGATATCTTATATTACCTGCGAACCTGTACCAACGTACCTGAAATGCGTGAACCCAATGTTAATCCTTAATCAAATGTGTTACATCAGCATTATCTTGTTTTAATCCATTTGTTAGGAGGGTTGGGAGGGAATTAATTAATAAGGGATTAACTAATGTAAAAAAAAAACACACAGATTTTAGTCCGAATTTGTTTATGGTGCATTCAGATTATTTTTTGGTGCATCCATATCCATTTTTTTATGGTGTATTCAGATCAAATTTTTATAGTGCATTCAGATGCATTTTATGGTGTTTTCAGATCCATTCTTTCTATGGTACATTCGTTTCCATTTTTTATGGTGCTTTTAGATCCATTTTTCTATGGTTCATTCAAATGCATTTTTTCCGCTGATTATGAGTACTTTTTTCTGATTCCACATACATTTTTTAATGGTTTTATTTTATTTTACATTCTACTAATGTTGCCTTACGCATATTATGATTCAATATAAAATGCTATAGTAATACATTATATTTATAAATATATATATGTCGTGATGGAGGGCTTAGCCAGCCGAGGAATCGAACACCCGATGCCTGGGTGGGACCCAAACGCGGTGCAACTAAGCCACTGATCGGTGTATATACGCATAAAAAAATATAAATGCATACAAAAATGTTCGTTTTGAATTTTCAGGAGTAGTCCGTGCTGTTCACAAAGTTTTTTGGAAATGCGAGCTCTTTTGAAAAATGCGAAATATGATCAAGAAGCATCAAAATTCTGCTTTAAGGGATTAGGGATTGAGGAAAAAGGGGAGGGGGTGGTTTTTCGATTCCTCGTGTAGACGATGACACCAATCTCGAAGTAAAACTTAGTATTACTGTTGTACATATGTGTAGTGTTGAGTCTGGCTGGCTGGATCCAGACGATTGGGAACAGTTGGACTCTTGTGTGGTATTCACGCAATAAAAAATTTTTAAACCTGACCTACCCCTCCACCCTATCACCCCGTGCTAGCTCACACGTGCCTTTAAAAAAAAAAAAACTCATCGGGCCGCTTTCGAAATTTCAAACGCGTGACGTACTGGACTACGTATGGACTTCAAGCTACGTCATGAATTTTTTAGCCAATCACCGCTTTACCCTCTCGATTAGCTAACCTTGGTAGGCCGGCCGCACATATCCGATTTTGCTTTTCGGTTTTCTGATCCGATTATCGGATCGGACAAATCCCGCACATATCCGATTCGTTTCATTCGTTTATGAACTGTCTAGCGAAACACCATAATCAGCACAACATATATTTATTTACAGAATTCTTCCTAGGCCGAGTCCTATATTTCTCTAGCATGGCACACCCTAATTTTGTTATCAAGTTTAATTTATAGAACTAAACATTAATTTTAAGTTTATAATATGCATAATCTACAATAATTTCTTTGAGAAGGCGGTAATGGGTACCACCCGGGAACCATTTAATGGATAACCAATACCCCTGTCGTAAATCTACTCAAACGGCTCGTTACGTATGGTAACTTAGCAGGGGTGTCCGGGTTCATGGAGTGAGGATTGTCTAGGTCTTGGCGGCAGATGACCTAGACACACTGAACCTAAGATTCCTACCCATCCCTAATACCCCTTTCCTTCCCAGAACTTCCTCTCCTTCGTTTCATTTGAAACGTTTCTACTGCAATGATGAGTAGTTAGGTGTTACTAACTCGTCGTAGTTAGGTGTTAGCTACTCATTTGCCACCTGTCGATTCGAAAGAAAAAGTCGGATCGGTAATAAAATAGGCCCCTTCTTCGTCCGATCCGATCCGACTACCGGATTGGATCGGACGGCCGGCGCTTAAGGGGTGGCCTATTTTATTACCGATCCGCTTGTCGGATCCGATGTGTGCGGGCTTTCATAACAAATGTATGGCGCGAAGGCTATTCGAAAGTCTGAACAGGCAGTCTGATCAGACTGTCGGATGGAAAAATCGGATATGTGCGGCCGGCCATAAACGCATTGTCTACGAACCTTGGACTAAGCCTACCTGCAGCTTAACACGTCGTCCGGGAAGACCCAAATAAATAAGAAACGGTCAACATTGGCTCAATTCATTAGATCAATTAATAAGAAGATTTATTATTGTTTACCTGGAGGGAAATATCAGGTGTAAAGCGGAAAGTTTGTTATTATGTCCCATTGATGTCGTCAACTTTGCACCTTTTTTTTTGCTTGGAATTTTTAGGTTTCGCCAACTATTTTCATCTATGAAATATCCAACTACGTGACGGCCGGCGTGGTCCAGCGATAAGAGGAATGTATGCGCGGTCCATTTCGGCCCGATTCATACAAATATTAATTCTGGATTTGAGATCAAAATACCCAACCAATCTAAAAAGTTATTTTTGTAATCAAAAGGTAAATCAAATATCTAGTACGAATGTGAGCTACTTTATTTATATATGCTTTTAATTATAAGATACATTAAAGATTTTGATGTTTCATGATTTTAGAGGCAATTTGGGCAATTATTTGTAAGTAAATGAAAAACAATAAAAAAATAATTGTGGTGGCAAATGAGTATTGATACCTAACTACTCATCATTGCAGTAGAAACGTTTCAAATGAAACGAAGGAGAGGAAGTTCTGGAAAGGGAAGGGGTATTAGGGATGGGTAGGAATCTTGGGTTCAGTGTGTCTAGGTCATCCGCCGCCAAGACCTAGACAAACCTCACTCCATGAACCCGGACACCCCTGCTAAGTTACAAAAATAATTTTTCATTTTGGTTGGGTAGTCTGAACTCAAATCCCAAATTAAGATTTGTATGAAAGGGGCCGAAAAGGGCCGAAAAGGGCCGCGCAAACATTCCACTTAAGGCTCTTGACTTGCAATCCGAAGGTCGCGATCAAATCCCGGCATGGTAAATAAATATTATTTGATTAATTTGTGTTATTTCACAATTAATTCATTAAAAATAATATGTAGTATATTTGCGGCACGTTCCAGAGTGGAAGATACTCTCATTATCGCCCTGGCGGAAGACCACCGTTCAGAATTGAAACGTTGCTTGAAATGGCTTTAGCCATATTTGGTGACCAGATAGCCAGGTACTTCCCACCTTCTTCTTCCCTATCTCCTTCCCCTCCCCACTACCTTCAGCCTTTTAACATACCCCAATTGGGAATGCCGTAGTCTCACTTGCTCCAGACGGGAGCAGTTGGGACTCTTGTGCGGTATTCATACGAAAAAAAACTACGAACAGTTTCATCTGCGAACAATATCAAACCCTACAATAAATCAGAACTCTGGCGTCATAAAAATTGCGTAGGATTTTCTGGCTGAAGTTTCTGGAACAACACAATTATTTTTAATTTGCAAAGTAATTTTTATCATGCGTTAAGGATTTTTAATGATCCAAATTTGTCCGACAAAGTAGGTAGGTATGTAATTTTTAAGACGATGGTTATAAAACACATGGAAGCTTATTATATTCAGTGTTAAGGGACGAACTTGGCTTACTTTAACCAGTGATTCCTGACATTATTTGGAGTAAAAACTGTTAATGAAATTTTGGTCTCCGGTCACTTTTTTTGACGACTTTTTTTTTCTTCCAATTCAAACAATTTTTTTTCCGCAAATCGTCGCTGGTCACTCAGCCGAGTAACCGACCAACCCCTCAACCCGCCTCCAAATGTCCAACACCTACCATTTTTTTATGTTTTTGTAGAAAAAATAAATATAAAAAAACATCAACAATGTCTCAAGAGACCAAAATTTCATTTACTCCAAATAATGTCAGGAATCACTGGTTAAAGTAAGTCAAGTACGTCCCCTGTTAACACCTTGTACAGCCGAAAAAAATAGTAGACTGAAGTTTAACGTTTTTGTAAAACTTCTTGAAAGGGAAATTATTTAGAATGAATTTTTTTCAAAAATAAATGTTAATGCATGTTTTTATTTGTGAAAAAGTGCAGGTCTCACGTTCATCAGTGATTCATATCATGACTATGATTAAACAAAGGAATTTTTCATTGTAGCTGATTTAAATTTGATGGACCCAACGAAACATTTAAAGAATATTGACATTTAAGGAGAATTCGATAAAATAACTCTAGTCTTTTCAGTTCATTTAGAGGTTCTTGCTCATAGCTCTTGTTTTGAATACTAAAACTGCACATTAAAAAAAACCTCTTAGTAACTCAGGTACGCCTCATACGTCACACGTATAACTAGTAATGTTATAATTTTTTTATTTATTTTTGTTTTAGTACATAAAACAGGCATGCTGCCCAAAAATTTACATACGTAGATGATTTAATTACAATGTATAATAGAAATAATAACTAAAATAGCAGCAAAAATAGTTGGCCAAATATGCAAAAATAGACAATTTATTATTGACACCTGTGCTGATGGTACAATGATTTTGTTGGTACATAAATAAAGCAATCCCAATATTGCCTGTATTTAAATAAAGGACTTCATCACGAACAATATCAGCTGATAATTTATTTATTTAGGGGCTTTTACATAGGTTATAAAATAATGTTTAATATATCAAGGATTTTACATACATAATCAAAAGTTATAAAAGTGAAAACATTTTAAAAATATACAAGTAGTTTTTGAAGAATATAGCGTAAAACCGTAAAATATTTTAAACAATATAACATTTGACAATAACATAGAATAAAATATAATATAAAACATTACAATAACACATCAAATCGTTAAATATATTATACCCACGTTACAATAATTTGTAGGATTCCACAAAGTGTTGGTTTAAATTGCATTTTAGATTATAAAGGGAATCAGCGAATATCTACAATATCACCAAACTTGTTGCCTAAATCATGCATCCTATTGGTAAGTGAGTGTGATTGATAGTTGGTTGTATATGTGTTGCAAAAGAATGTAATATTTTGTCTAGTATTCCTTGTCGGTACATGGAGTTTAATAGTAGTAACAATGGCAGGGCTGTCAATTAGGTTGTTCATGACTCTGTATAATAAAATTAGGTCTGAAATGATTCAGATAGCGTAATTAAATTAAGTCGATTCGTTAAACTAAATAATTAATGTTTTGTATTGGAATTTTGAACTTGAAATTTAAGAACATAAGAAATTTGTGTTGAACCCGTTCTATTTTGTTAGAGTGTACTTTATAGAAAGGGGACCAAATAGGTGAATTATATTCCACTTGATTTCTAACTAATGAAATATAGAGTGTTTTCATGCAATCTAAGCACTTAAAATCAGTTAAGAAGGAAGGAACAAAGGAAGCCAAGCATCTTTAAAACCTTATTAGTTATTTCATCTATATGTGCTGTGAAAGTTAAGTTTGAATCCAATATAACTCCCAAGTCGCGAATTTGTGATACTGGTGTTAATTTAACATTATTTAAATTATATTCATATAAGATGTCGTGTAAACAAGCTTATTTGTCCGAGTGGTTAAAATTGGTGGAATAAATAAGATCAATTTATTTATTTATTGCTTCTTCAGAATTTTAATTAATTTTTATCATATAATTATTAACCCCACTAGGGTTCGTCTGTATCGGAGTTAATAATTTCACAATTTATTCAAAGTAACACACATAAATATCGGTCATTACCAAACATTTAAATAAAAGTAAAATACTAAATTTTAAAAATAAAAATGATAAATGTAGAAAATTTTAGAATATTTTAAAATAACAAATGAATTAACAACAAAGTGTTGAGGATCAAACCAAATGTTATCATTCATTGTGTCATACGTTCAGACCATTTTCAGCAATAATTTTACACTTTTCTTTTCATAAGTTCAGCTTGCTGTTGTGAGCACATAACGAAGTATTTGTCACCACTTTGATGGTTCACATACCACGAAGATCTCCATGGTCTAGGGGCAAGGCTCTCGACTAGCAATCCGGACGACGCGGGTTCAAATCCCAGCTTGAGTGAATACAATTTATTTGTTTACTTTGAGATATTTCAGAAATTTATTTATTAAAAATAATATATTATTTACTGTACCATCCAGAGTGGAAAATACTCTCAGTATCGCCCAGGAGTAAGACCGCCATTCAGAATTGAAACGGTGCTTGAAATGGCTTTAGCCGTGTTTGTTTACCAGATCTGAATAGCCAGGTACTTCACAAAATTCCTCTTTCCCATCTCTTACTACCTTCAGCCTCACTTGGGATGCCATAGTCTCACTGTAAGACCACCTCCAAACTGGATCAGTTGGGAGTCTTATGAGGTATTGACATAAAATTAAAATAAAAACATAAATGAAAACGCTTAGATAACTTAGAAGCCTTGGAAATAACAAAAATCCTTTAAAAATAATGAGTCCATAACCATATATATAATAAACAAAATATATTATCTTGTAGCCCAATCTTGGATATGTTCCCATTCAATGTCCGTTCCTTTTCCCCCATTCACTCTTCATTAATCCCTAGCCAAGCCCCCACCCCTACCACAACACTTAGTAATAATACATTGTACCCACCCACCGTTTTGTAATTATGAAGTCATTATATGTTTACCCTGAAGAAGGAACGGTCGTTCCGAAACCGGTCGGCGTTAATAAAATATGTAAGCGGTTCTAACAAAGATATATTGCTTCATTTATTTATAAAAGAACCATACTTAATGCTCTTTTTTGGCTTCAGGCTAGGCTCCTTCTTCTTACTCCTTACACTCAAATAGGCGCACATGTTTGTATTAAATGAAAATATGAGTAAATCATAGAGAGGATACTTACGGGTAACTTGCACACCGGTTTAGCGAGAATCCTTAAAACCAGTCTGACGAGTTAGTTGATATCAACCCTGTTCACCTCACGACTACGTGGTTTAAAAATTATTTAGTATTTAGTTACACAGGCGTACTTAGATTGAAATCACCATATTCGTCATTCTGTACAAAAATAGATGAACACATTTGAAGATAGGGTTTTTTCCCGTTACCCTTTTCCCTGTGATAAAAAAACACAATCGAATGTTCTTTGTTTCTTCATCAAGTATTTTATAGTCTGCTGTTGCCATCAGGCATTAGTTAGTCCTTCGAGCCGGATCTGAACCAACAGTCTAAATTTAAATTTCTTTGGGTTAATTTTGCCAGATTTCGTAAATTTTTAAGTGTCTTCGCTTTTTAGCTAAAATGCAATTACAATCCTACAAATATAATAATACCCCGTTATTTTTAACGGGTCTTCATTGCATTAGTAACGTAGTAATGTAGAAATTGCTAACTTTCTAATGCTTTAAATATATACAAATTCAAATCACAGCTCCAAAGTTGTCCAAAAAGCCAAGCCAAGCACGCAGGGTCAAAACGCTCAATGAACCAAGAAGCAAGAAAATCTAATCCAATGGATATTAGGCGCCGATAATTGTCTAGAGCCGAACGAATGACAATGAAATAAATAGATCATTGTTCATGAATTAAAGAGAGGGCAATGGCCTGAATTTCGTTTTTTAGAATCTATTAGTCGTTTTGACGGGTAGTAGTCTGAATGGCTACACGGAGACTCCTTGTCAGGTGTTTGTAATTTCTTTGAGCGTTTTTCCCTTGTTTTGGTGTGTGGTTCAAACTGTAGCTGTAAGCTCTGGCGTTACGAAATTTGCAATAGGTGGCGTTCGGTGATTTGAAAAATGGGCGTTTCATATAGGTCTAAACTATATGTAACACACCCATTTTTCAAACAACTCGCGCGCCACCCATTGCAAATTTTTTATACAAATTTCATAACGCCAGAGCTCACCAGTAAATATATTTCGCGGACAAATGGGAAAAAACACGCAGGGAGAAAAATTTCTTGTCTTAAGTGGCTTTGCAACGCATGCCGGGAAATCGCTATTTTATTTATTTAAAAAAAGTATTCTATAAATCAAAACAAAATTTCCCATAAAATCTATCAGCTATGGGTATTTAAATACCCATAAATACTTCACGCTACGTTATTTAAAATTTAAGATAAAGAATTATACAATTTGTCCAAAGAAATGAGACCATCGCAATGAAAATTGGTTTTTCAAACTTTCTTCAGGCTCATTCAGGCTTTTGATTTGAATAGTTTCGGGGATATTTTTAAGCTGTCCATTTTCGTCATTTCGAGCCCGTTCATCACCAGTTCCTAAAAGGGATTGCTAGGAGGCTAGGATTGGAATGAGGCAATTACTGATGAAATTTAACAAACTCTAAGGATGGGTTGTTTCAAAAAATTTGATGGATTCATCAAATATTTGAAGTTGATTTTCACGTTCTGTGTAGGTTCTATTCAAGTTCTGTTATTATATTGTTATAGGACAGCTGCTTCACAAAACTGAAATAATCACAGAACTTGAATAGAACTTACACAGAACGTGAAAATTAACATCAAATATTTGATGAATCCATCAAATTTTTTGAAACAACCCGTCCTAAGCCTTTCTCATTTAGAAGACCGTCGGAAAAAACCTTTGTTTCTTCAAAATTATCAACTGTATTTTTGATTAACCTATAACTTATCTCATTCAATATACCTTCTCGAAGACTTGGAAATAAAGAACTGCTCTTCGTCAATCAACACTCGACTAATTATTATGGTTATAATTCACCACTGTTCAGAATATGTAGAATGGTCAACTCCCGTCAAGATCTTAATTTTTTTGTTATAAGCCTAAACGATTTTTGTCGCTCACTAAACAATTGAAGGTATTTTATATTTAATACTATGGTATAAAATTATAATTCAGCATATATTTACCCCGCAGCATAAAGAGAAACTAGATCATAAATATAGCACTAGATTCACGCGTAACGACGGGTTAATAGTTCCGAAATTTAATAATAAGTACGGACAGAGAACGTTTGAATACAACATACCGAAGATATTTAATTTATTACCTGACAATATAAAGCAACATAATTCTATGAATAAGGTTAAATATATGGTGAAAAATTGGTTATTGGAAAAAAAATATTTATTTTGATACGTATGATAAAATTTATGAAAAAATGTTTAAACTGTAGATAAAAGATGTAAATTATAACTTTAAATATATTTGTAAGTAATTATAAGCACCTGCTGTCAAGCCAATTGCAATTGGCTTAGCGGGACTGGATTGTTGATTTATAAAATAAATAAATAAATAAAAAATAAAAAAAAATGTAATTTTAGCGATGGCTTGACTTGACTTGACACTTCTATTTCATTTCTATTTTCTTATGTTTTCTCTGTTAGTATTTGCTTTAATATAACATCCTTTATTCTTACAATGTACATTTTCCCAAATTTCATGTCACTTTGTTGTAAATTGGAAGTAAGTCCGTTAATAAATAATAAATAAATAAATCAATATTGTTTTCAGTTTTTTTTTACATTCACTGCACACAGGGGGCCCCGAGGAACATAATTTCCCTCAGGCCCTACGAATGAATCCATCCCTTCAACTGCGGTGCAAGGTGATGGGTCGAGGGATTCTGGCTGGAGAGGTCGAAAGTTTCTCTCAATCCGGCCCGCCACGCAGCTGGTGGGCAGACACATCGGCCGCCAAGACCTTGACAAACCTTACCCCATGAACCCGGGTGCTCAGTCACCAAATGCAGCGAATTACTTGGGGTGATCTATGGTAGAGGTTTTGGATATTCAATAAATGGTTACGCGCCTCCCAATACGCGAAATTGCGAAATGCATTCTTACGAATGTGTAAATATTTATAATATTTAAAGGAAAAGGACTTATGATGAAAAATAAAACATTTTGTTTATTATTCTTAAGTAACACATTTATTTGGTTTGTAGAAAATTGGTAATAAATAATATTTAATCTAACGTAAATTCAAGTTCATTCATGTTATTATGTTTCGCCTTCAATGAGAATTGGTGAGTCAGTGCGACTCCAAGAAGGTTGTCTTGGAAAGGAAACAAGAAAGTTTTAAATAAATAAATATTATAAGTTAGAGGTACATAGGATTGCAGAATTTCTGATTTCTCAGAGAAGCCAAGTAGTCTACCAGTAGTGAATCGTTCTGTAATATGTGGGGTATTGGTGATAGTATCCTCCGGTATAGTATCTGAAAAAAAAAATTAGGTTATGTTCTGGTTTTGAGAGTGAAACACCTGTAATAATTCAAAGATTTCAAGAAAAAAGACTAGGACTTTATCAGTGTGTAATATTGAATTGTACGGATTTCGGTAAAGTCTACATTTTATACACATTCTCGTGGTCGTATACATTAAATAAAGTAAGTATTATTTATTTCTACTTTCGTTCTAAAAATACAGTAAAAAAGGTTTTGTAAAGAAGAGTCCGAATTTTTCGCCATTCTGATTTAACTTACGGGTTGTAGTATCCTCCCCATCCGCCGTAGCCTCCGTAGTGTCTGTATCCACCCCAGCCGCCGCCCCAGAAGGTAGCGTCTGTCTTCAGGTCGTCAGAGGGCTGCGGCTCCTCGTCCTCGTGTCCTGGAGGACCATGCAGCGCCGCGAGGTTCCCGGGCGCTTTGATCTCTTCGACGGGTAGCGCGGCCACCGCGGCGATGAACAGGAAGGTTGCGAGGATTGCGAGCTTCATCTAGTAGAAAGGATAAAACATTAATAAAAAAGTAATATATAATCACTGAAGACAATATTAGCGACTTTCAATCGAAAATTTTAAACAGAAAAAAGATACGGTCACACCTAGGAATTGAACACAGAACCTTAGCCTTGCCGGGGTGCTACTCTACCATTGAGCTAATATGACCTTACCGCTCCTCCTTAACTGTACCATACTTTGAGTAAGTACCAAATTTTTTTCATTTTGCGGATAGCAGCCAATAAAAATGTGCGTTAAGGCCACGCTTCCCGGCGCAAAAAGAAGAAGATGGATAGATATGTAATTACGAATGTTGGACAGAGCGCGCTAATATCTTAAGTGATAAAATTGAAACGAAAATGCTTAATAAAACATGACTCGTTTAAAATAGAGCAAAAATCTCGTTGAACGTATCTTAAGTATCATTTAAAGAAACTTTGTGAATTTTTTCACTAATATAACTTGTAAAATAATAGAAATAGACTTGTTTTAAATAATTTTCGGAGCATACTTTGCGATTTTTTTCTACCGAGGGAATTTCATATAATTTGCGTTTCAGCATGGAACGTATCTAGATATTATCTTCAAAAATAACATTTTTTTTTAGAGCTTAAAAATTTCAAATGTTTAAGAGAGATATGTAAGAAATCGGTCGAAATTCGGATAGCGGCGGCTTAAGAAAATGTTGGTAATTCTTATTTGCTCAGTGGTAGAGCAGCGCCCTGGCAAGGATAAGGTCCTGGATTCGATTTCTAGATTCGCTAATATTGACTTCAGTGATTAAATATTACAATTTGAGGTTTTACTCATTAAGCAAAAATAAAATAAAAAAGTATTAGAAAATATCAGGACAAATCGTGAGCTTTAAGGCAGAGGAGTTGCTTATCCAATTAATGGTTCCCGGAGCGGCCGTACCCAGTACCTGAACCTGCCTACAAAATAAACTCTAAAGCTTTTTTTTTTTTTTTACATAAACTCCACACAGGAGGCGCAGAGGAAAATAATTTCCCTCAGGGCCTATGTCATCTTTGGGGATGCTGTGGAGGGTTTTTTTTAAGGAAAGGAAGGAGAGGAGAGTTCTGGGAAGAAAAGGGTTTAAAAGGTGGGTAGGAATATGGGGTTCAGTCTGTCCTGGTCATCCGCCTCCAAGACCTAGACAAACCTCACCCCATGAACCCGGGCACCCCTGCTAAACCACTACTTGGGGTGACATATGGCAGAGGTGTTGGTTATCCAATAAAGCTAAAAGCAGGTAAAATGTTAAGTTAAGTATAAATGCTCTAATGAGGCGATTATGGGTCCTTAATCCTTATTTCAGCTTCAGGTTATTATTATTGAGCCCCGTTCCTCCATTTTCGTATAATTATGTAATAGCGCCGTTGTAACCGTGACTTAAGTGGGTATTCTTGCTTCACCCCGGGATATTAAGGATCGTATTAGCAGTTAACTGAAATAAAAATATTATGCTAGCGATCTGAAAGAATACTAAAATTTTATTTGTTTCGTTCCTAAACTCAATGAAAGATTGAAGCGTTCACCTAAAAGTGTAAGATGTGTTTGTAAAAAATTGTAACGAAATATTTTTTTAAATCAAGCAAAAATTTGTATTTGATGAAAAATTATTATGTGTTCATAATAAAATACCTGATCGTTTCACATTATAATCGCACATAATCATTTTTAGTGTTAATAATTTAAATGTTCATTGGAGTTAGTATATATTTATATACACCGCCGCGTTAGTTAGAATAATTAGTTAGAAACTATTTGAGAATAAAAAATGCATACATTCATATTTTGAGTGATCTATTACAGCTTGTGCTTTAAATACTATTCATGAACACAAATACTATTAATGGAAGTTTGCCTATTATAATTTTAACCATTTGATTGTAAATAGAGGAAATCGATCACTTAAAATTATTTTTTCTTTCTTCTGAGTAATGCCAAAATCACGTGTTTTTGGTCAAAATATTAAAGCTTGGAAATATTTTAGATGCAAATATTTGCTTTTGAAATAATCGATCAATTTTTTTTACAATTTTTAAAAGCCCCGAAAAAAATAAAGTATCATTCTCTAAAAACAAATTTAAAGTTCAAAATCTCCTACTTACGAACCCCTTTTTGATTAATGTTTTATTGAATAAGGTGGAGTGGAAGATACTTTCAGTATTGACGGTGTAAGACCATCGTTCAGAATTGAAACGTTGCTTGAAATGGCTTTAGCCGTGTTTGGTGACCAGATCTGAATAGCCAGGTACTTCCCACCGTCCTCTTCCCCATCTCCTTCTCCTCCCCACTACCTTCAGCCACACAACATATCCCAATTGGGGATGCCATAGTCTCACTGGCTCCAAACGGGAGCAGTTGAGACTCTCGTGCGGTATTCATATAAAAAAGGTGGAAAATAAAACTCTTTAGAAAATGATCGTAAAACATTTAAACAAATATATAACATTTATCATTGAAGAAGAAGATAACACTTATAATCTGAATGAAAATATGAAAGAAAACAAGACACAGAAAAATAGAAAAAGACAATGGTCGCAACTGGGACTCGAACCCAGACCTCTCGTCTAACCGGGACGTGCGCGTTATCCAATTTCGCTATTGCCACCTTCTGTCAAACCGTCATATTTGTCAATCTCATATTTCAAATATTTAGAATCAACAATATTATCTTCAACTAGTTCTTTTTTCCATATTATAGGCAACTACTCTTTTTATTGGAAAAAAGAACTAGTTGAAGATAATATTGTTGATTCTTAATATTTGAAATATGAGATTGACAAATGTGACGGTTTGACAGAAGGTGGCAATAGCCAAATTGGATAACGCGCACGTCCCGGTTAGACGAGAGGTCTGGGTTTGAGTCCCAGTTGCGACTATTGTCTTTTTCTATTTTTCTGTGTCTTGTTTTCTTTCATATTTTCATTTAGATTATAAGTGTTATCTTCTTCTTCAATGATATATTACGTTGATGGGAATAACCTTCAAAAGTTATAAAAATAGAGTTTTTCTTATAAAAAATTGAATATAACATTTAAATTACCTAAGCAAAATGAAAAATTTTCAAACTTCAAATAACAAAATCAGAAAGATAAATGTCTAATCAAACAAAACTTTTTCCAAAGTCAAGAAAAATGACCTACTCTATGTGATAAAAAGTAAATTTTTGCACGTATTCTAATAATTGTTTACAGTAGAGGGCCAAACTGTACTATCAGGGAATTTTACTACGAAAAAGCGAAAAACGCATCAAAAATCCGCCTGCAGGACCTAGTAGCAAAATAGCTCCGCGTGATTAAATATGACTAATTTGAGGTTTTTGTTCATTCGTTGATCGCTTAAGAAAATATTACAAAATAATTTATAAAAAAAATAAATTATTTCAATAAAAGAAAAGGTTTATAATGTTTAAACTCACCTTTTTAAGTGGTTGAAAAACTGCACACAAAACTGAATGAAGGCTTAACGTCCTTGAAAGGCTTTCAACGAGCTTCAAGTCGGATGTGATACCTGACGCGACTTCTCACAGCTTTTTATATTCTGATCGGGGAGCGAGACAAGTCAAGAAACAGAACTGAATGTAGGAGGGACTGCTCCCACACCGGCTGGTCCTTCCGGAATCGAGTTTTTTGACACTTTTCTCCGACGTCAGAGCCTTGACCGAACTCTCCCAAAACTATAAGGAAAACGGCGTCTTGCGCTAGGGCGGCTCGTGAAATTTTCAAGTTCGTTGAAAGGAGTTGATTAGGTACGTAACATTTCCATAACAACAAAATTATGCAAATCGCGGGAGTGCAGGCAGAAATCACTAAATCCGTGTTTGGCAAAATTGATTTTTGAATTTTATTGTATACAATATGGCAAAAGCCCCTTTCTTGAATTATTTAGATTTTTTAATATGCATTAGACGATGTGCGGACGTGAATGAGGCAATGCACATTAGCTAATACCAAATTGTTTAGCGGTTCGTCTTCTCTGCGTACCCCTGCGGAGAAATGACACCGTGGTTAGTTATTTTCATCAATTCAAATAAAAGATTAAGAATAATAAAAAAAAAACACTTTTTTTTCTTTTTATATTAAAGATTAAGTAGGTACTCCATAAAAAATATGTCTAAAAATTAACGTGCTAGATATTTGAGATACGAGCCGTTGAGCGAGCGAAGATTTGCTTTGAAATACGAGCAACATTTGAGATACGAGGATTTTAATGCTTACCCAAAGTGTAGAAAAACCTTTTTCGCGTCCCGACTGCAACTGTTCATGTTATCTCAAGGGAAGATTAAAAAGTTGTATGTTGACCCACAATGGAGAAAAATTTTTTTCATGTCCTGACTGTAATTTTTTTTGTTTTACCAAGAGCCATCTAAAAATGCAAGTGTTTACCCGCAGTGGAGATAAACATTGTTCATGTCCCGACTGCAACTGTTCATGTTATCTCAAGGGAAGTTTGAAAAGTTATATATTAAATCAGTGGAGAAAACACTTTATAAAACCAGTTTATTTCTTTACATTCTCTTTTATTATGTTTTTATTCAATATTTGTCATTTATAAATACATTTTTCTTATTAAAAAACAACTGGGGTGAAATTTTGGGGGGCTGAAACGGTTTAATGGCATTTCAATTAATTTCAATGAGGAAAATGACTTTGAGATACGAGCAAATTGACACATGAGCAAGGTTACAGAACGAATTAAACTCGTATCTCGTGGTCTCATTGTATATAAGAGGTGAATACCTCAAAACTGGGCTTTTGAAGTTGGTGACTTCAGCTTGTTAGCCCACGAAATAAAAGTATTGTCGAATAATCGTCTTGAAGAAGAAAATCAAGGCGTAGTTTGGTGAAAAAAAAAATTTAAGATTTTTAAAATTTTTAAATCCGAACTAGAACTTGTCAAAGCAAGCAAGCAAGCAGTCACCAATGGAATTCTGATACTAATTTTGATGTGTTTACGAATGTGGGAAAACAGACGACAGTTTAACAGACTAGTGTAAAAACAGATTTTAAAAATTTTCACGTACAATGTTGTTTCGGATAGAATGCAGTGCATTCGGGAGAATAATGTCGATCGCCCGGTATTAAACGGAAACCAGTCTGAAAAATCATAAAACACGGTATGGATATCAAAAGAGACTCTTCCCAGTTCTTCCTCAACAGCGACAAAATTAATAAAAACGTTTGACTCATTAAAGCTTTTTGAAAATATTCAAATATTCAGATGTACCCAGTTTCATACAAACTATTCCGTATTTTTTCCATTTAAAACTGACGAGATTGTTTTCAAAACATGAGTTTGCGTTTGAGGTTATGTAGAAATTTCTATGAAAACTGTTGAAATACGACATTTTTGCATACGAATAAAATATTTTAATATTGGACTATAATAAACCTAATAATACCTATACCTAAATGGCTAGATAATCCGTAGAAGCAGGGATTTTTGTTTAGCGACTTAGCAGGGGTGCCGGGTTCATGAGGTTTGTCTAGGTCTTGGCGGCGGATGCGTTTATATGGAGACCGTTTTACCCCTCCAGCCTGACTCTCTCAACCCATCGCCTTGTGCCACAGCGGGAGGGACGTCAATCCTGAACACATTGACCCCCAGTTTCCTACCCCACCCTTCACACGTTTTCCTTCCCAGAACTTCCTTTCCGTAAAAGGACCTTCCACACAGCATCCCCAAAAATAACATAGGCCCCGAGGAAAATTGTTTTTTTAAGGCCCTCTGTATGGAGGTAATATAAACAAAGTATGATCTAAAAAGATTTGAAAGAAAACGGTTGTATCCAATATACATAATACCTAACGACTCATCGCTCCCAGAGACCAAAATTTAATTGATTAGTAAGATTTTCAAAAATTAAAAACAGTTTCACAAGAAAAAATATCTTTACTACGTCACAAGGGCCCGCACACAACACACCAATCTAGTGTGATATACATAACAAATTAAGTTTAATAATTTTTATTTTAACAAATATTAATTTTTTCACTAGACGCCACTGGTAAAATCGTAGATATGTAGGCCCAACAACATCTAAAACAAGTCTATCTTGTCCGGACTTGAACTTGAAATTTGAAATCACAAATGGTAATATTGACTTCCTACATATTTTAGTGTGTTTACGAGAATCGGTATTTTCTTCTGGGAATTCCAGAATGAATCAGACACGAGGAAACCGCTATTCATATTTCGGCTACATAATAGCTGATGAAATATAACTTGACATATGTTAATTTTTATAATATATAATTATAAAATACTGATTTATTTGCTATCATCGTTGTAGAACTTTCATCGCTAGAGGCAAGATTTTACTGGTACAATAAGGAACTCCAGTGAAAAATATCATGGCCTTAAAAAAATATGTTCATATAGACCAATAAACGCTGATTCTGAATATATAAGTTGTATTAAATAATATTTAACGTAGAGTTTAAAAAAATATATTAAAAAGTCCATTTTAAAACAGTTCATTAAAACACGCTGTCACGTTGGTATTACTGAATTTGTGAGGCGTGACGTCACCGCGTCCATAAAACGCTCCAATGCTGAAATTCAAAATGGCCGGCGACGATCAGCTGATTCCAGTTGCCTACAATATTCATACTTCGGTTGGTCATGATGACGTCACAATAGATTCGGTGGTTTTCGGGGATCTTGAAAAATTAAAACTTTGACATTTATTTTAACTATTAAAACTAACTATGAAAATAAAAATAAATATGCAGTTATTAGAGTTAGGTCATTCATTTAAAAAAAAAAATGGACTGGAGTTCCTTATTATAGCTAATTTGCTAACAACTTATATATGACTCATAGAAATCGTTGTGTCTCCCTTACCATCATGGTTAGAAATATGATCTAAACGGCGTTAGAAAGAGAAAATAATACCCTTTATACTCAAACCTAAAAGTTAACCGTAAAATATTTAATATGTGCACCTTTATAAATCTAAAGTTTCCGACTGCTATTTGAAAAAAAATTGAAATTTTTTATTAATCATTTTTACATGAAACCATGAGCTATTTGAAAACTGAATGTACTGGGGCTGAATAGATGAAACACGGGACGGGGGTTAGCGGGACGGGGAGCGGGAAATGGGAAAGGGAAGGCGGGAAGGTGGAAGGGAAACGCGGGAGGATAAGGAAACGTGGAAGGAGAACGGGGGCGCACGGGAAAGGACATGCAGAGAGAAATAATTTATTTATTTGAACATGGCACCGCAACGCATGCCGGAAACCAGCTAATTAAGAATAAGAATCATGGAATCCATAATTTTTAAAATTATCTTCGATCTATCTAAATTATAAATACTGGTTAACCTACATTAAATCGGAAGAATTTTTCCTTATTTGTTGTAACTTCTAAATTTGTTGCGAATCGTCAAAATATAATCCTGAATGAGGTGGGCGGATACTAAAAGATTACGTGGTTTTATGGATAGAATAATAAATGACTTATTTTTTATTGGTTTTCAATCTTACGCCGTTTGGCACGGGAAACCATTATTTATATTTTATAGTTATTTTATAGCTATTAAATCATATTAATTTGAGTTTTACTCTTCCGACGGAGATATGGTTTTGTGAAACCATCTGAAAGTTAGGATTTCAAAACAAAATCAAATTTTTGACGTAAATTTTTAAATATTTAATTAAATGAATATTAGCGAAACTCGAGTCCCAGAGGTGTCATATCTTTTTCTGATTTTTCTGTCTCAGATTTTTGATTGAGTTTCGCTAATATTGTCTTCATTTAATTAAGAATTATAATTTGGGATTCCACTCATAAATTTAAAAATAATATATATATATATATATATATATACATTTAAACATTAAATATATATATATATTTAATGTTTATGTTAAAGTTTAACAGTTTTTAAAATTTTATTGTTTTATATGAATAACGCACAAGAGCTCCAACCGCTCCCAACCATCTGGAGCCAACTATTTAGATAATTTGTTAACCTTTTGGAACGGCTCATTTAGGTCTCGTAGAAATCGTTGTCTCTATATGGCGAGAAATATGATCTAAACCAGTGATTCCCAAAGTGGTCCACGTGGACCCTCAGGGGTCCACGGGAGACTCGAAGGGGGTCCACGTAGACGAGATAAAAAATGGGGGTCCACAAGTTGTAATAGTGGGGGTCCACGAAAATTTATCTGCAGGCTTATTCTCTATCTTTTGTGGGATCTTTATCGAGATAACGGACGTGATCCCCTATTAGATTTGTTTGATTTTTACATATTTACTGTAACATATTTTAGTTAAGATCGTTTTAAACATGAATTCCTGCAAGAATTCCTGCAAGAATGCTTGATTATTTAATCATTTAATGTACGTTGTACATAAAAAAGCAAATAAATCAAGCAGATCGTACACTATTACATTAGCAGACAGGACACTAGTACATTAGCGATAGTACCCTAGTACATTCGCAGATAGTACACTAGTACATTAGCAGATAGTAAACTAGTACATTAGCAGATAGTACACTGGTACATTAGCAGACACAACACTAGTACATTAGCAGATCGTACACTATTACATTAGCAGACAGGACACTAGTACATTAGCGATAGTACACTAGTACATTAGCGATAGTTTTTTTTTTTTTTTTTTTTAAATATGTTTATTCAGTTTTAATTTTACAATATTTTATTTTACAAATCTTACGAAACTGATCAATCAGTTTGATTGTAAGAAATCTCTCATTTTTTTCTAGACACTAGTACATTAGCAGATAGTACACTAGTACATTAGCAGATAGTACACTAGTACATTAGCCGATAGTACACTAGTACATTAGCAGATAGTACACTAGTACATTAGAAGATAGTACACTAGTACATTAGCAGATAGTACACTAGTACATTAGCAGATAGTACACTATTATTTTGGTAAAAATGGTCATTTTGAGACCCTTCCCGTGCCCATATCCCATCCCGCCCCCATCTCATAACACATCACCCCCCCCTCGTTGTGACAGACCACAACTCCAGCGTTATATTCAATATTCATTATAGCGCGTGGCGAGTTTTGGGAATATGGTAGAAATATTGCAGCAGGGGGTCCACCGAAACCAGTCAGATTTTGAAAGTGGTCCACGAGAACAAAAAGTTTGGGAACCTCTGATCTAAACGGTGTTAGATAGCAAAAAAAAAACGCTTTATATTCAAACCTAAAAGATAATTCCAAAATAATTTACCTGTACACCTCTATAAAACCAAAGTTTATGGCCAAATAGAGAATGGCCTTTATAAAGTTTATGGCCAAATGGAGAATGGCCTTTATAAAGTCTATGGCTAAATGAAGAATGGCCTTTATAAAGTTTATGGTCAAATGGAGAATGGCATTTATAAAGTTTATTCCATATGGAGAATGGCCTTTATAAAGTTTATGGTAAAATGATGAATAGGCTTTATAAAGTTTATGCCCATATAGAGAATGGCTTTTATAAAGTTTATGGCCAAATGGAGAATGGCCTTTATAAAGTTTATAGCCAAATGGAGAATGGCCTTTATAAAGTTTATTCCAAATGGAAAATGGCCTTTATAAAGTAAATTCCATATGAAGAATGGACTTCATAAAGTTTATGGCCAAATGGAGAATGGCCTTTATAAAGTTTATTCCATATGAAAAATGGCCTTTATAAAGTTTATGGCCAAACGGAGAATGGCCTTTATAAAGTTTATTTCATATGAAGAATGGCCTTTATAAAGTTTATTTCATATGAAGAACGGCCTTTATAAAGTTTATGGCCAAATGGAGAAAGGCCTTTATAAAGTTTATGGCCAAATGGAGAATGGCCTTTATAAAACTTATTTCCAATATGGCAAAGAGAAATAAAAAAGATTATGAACTTTTTATTAATTATTTTTACATGAAACGGGAGTAAAGCGAGGTGACCATAACTTCTATAATATATTTGTGTAATAAAATATGTGTTTTTTTTTTCGTTATCCGTAATTTTAAAAAGAAAAACGCAAGGATTTTATTGGTTGAGATATGAAACGGAAATGACGCATTACAGTACCTACGAAACGTCAAACCGCGCTCATTGGCCGCTTTGATTATTAGTTCACTTTTCAAGGTTCTTATTGGTTGAGATTGTTTTGGTGAAGTTTCGCTTCTACCGCTTGTGAACTGCACTCAATTTTTAATTCAAATAATACATCTGAAAGTGTATTTCGAAGCGTAATAAAACAATTTTTAATTTTTGGATACATTCAGAAATATTCCATTTATTTAGATTTTACTGTCAGAGTCGTGTACAGACCACGGTTTGTAGTCAAAATTTCAGTCGGTTTTGTGCCGTAGGGCTTGAGTTATGACCGACCCCAAGTAACAAGTAACAAAGCGACCGTAAAAACCATGAATTGTATAAAAAGTGCTCTGATGGAAGTTTTTTTGTTGTAGTAGTGAACAAACCATGCTTTTTTGTAAGAATCCAAAATTTGAGTTGGTTTTGAGCCATACGGATGAAATATGACCGATCCCAAGTGTAATAAAGCCACCGTAAAAACCATGAAGTTTCTAACATTTGCTCATTTATTAGATTTCTTGTCAGGGTCGTGTACAGACCACGGTTCTTAGTCAGAATTGAAAATTTCGATGGTTTTGTGCGGTAGGGCTTAAGTTATGACCGACCCCAAGTGTTACGAAGCGACCGTTAAAACCATTAATTTTATAAAAATTGCTCTGATGGAAGATTTTCTGTCAGAGTCTTTTACAGACCATAGTTTTTAGTAAAAATTGAAAATTTCAGTTGGTTTTGTGCCGTAGGGCCGGAGTTGTGATCGACCCCAAGTGTAACAAAGCGACCGTAAACACCATGAATTTTATAAAAATTGTTCTGATTGAAGTTTTTCTGTCAGAGTCTTTTACAGACCACAGTTTTCAGTAAGAATTGAAAATTTCGTTGGTTTTGTGCCGTAGGGCCCGAGTTGTGATCGACCCCAAGTGTTACGAAGCGACCGTAAAAACCCTTGAATTTTATAAAAATTGCTCTGATGGAAGATTTTGTGTCAGAGTCTTTTACAGACCATAGTTTTTAGTAAAAATTGAAAATTTCAGTTGGTTTTGTGCCGTAGGGCCGGAGTTGTGATCGACCCCAAGTGTAACAAAGCGACCGTAAACACCATGAATATTCTAAAAATTGCTCTTGTTGAAGATTTTGTGTTATGAAAATTTATGGTTTTTTCCGTCGCTTTATTACACTTGGGATCGGTCATATTTCATCCGCATGGCTCAAAACCGACACACATTGAATTCTTACAAAAAACATGGTTTTTTCACTACTATAACCAAAAAACTTCTATCAGAACAATTTTTATAAAATTCATGGTTTTTACGGCCAAATTGTTACACTTGGGGTCGGTCATAACTCAAGCCTTACCGCACAAAACCATCGAAATTTTCAATTCTGACTAAGAACCGTGGTCTGTACACGACCCTGATAAGAAATCTAATAAATGAGCAAGTTTTAGAAAATTCATGGTTTAGTCAGAATTGAAATTTTCGGTCGGTTTTTTGCAGTTGGGCCTGAGGTCTGACCGATCCCAAGTGTAACAAAAGCGACGGTAAATCCATGAATTTTATTAAAATATCTCTAATGGAAGATTTTGTGTCAGAGTCGTGTACAGACCATAGTTCTTAGTAAGAATTGAAAATTTCAGTCGGTTTTGTGCGGTAGGGCTTGAGTTATGACCGACCCCAAGTGTAATAAAGCGACGGAAAAAACCATAAATTTTCATAAAATGTGCTCTTTTTTTAGATTATTTGTCAGAGTCGTGTACAGACCACGGTTTGTAGTCAAAATTTCAGTCGGTTTTGTGCGGTAGGGCTTGAGTTATGACCGATCCCAAGTGTTACGAAGCGACGGTAAAAACCATTAATTTTATAAAAATTGCTCTGATGGAAGATTTTCTGTCAGAGGCTTATACAGACCACAGTTTTTAGTAAGAATTGAAAATTTCGTTGGTTTTGTGCCGTAGGGCATGAGTTGTGATCGACTCCACGTGTTACAAAGCGACCCTAAAAACCTTAAATTTTCTAAAAATTGTTCTTATGGTAGATTTTTTGTCAGTGTCGTGTACAGACTACGGTTTTTAGTCAGAATTGAAATTTTCGGTCGGTTTTTTGCAGTTGGGCCTGAGGTCTGACCGATCCCAAGTGTAACAAAAGCGACGGTAAAATCCATGAATTTTATTAAAATATCTCTAATGGAAGATTTTGTGTAAGAGTCTTGTGCAGACCATGGTTTAAAGCCAGAATTGAAAATTTCGTCGGTTTTGTGCAATAGGGCATGAGTTGCGACCGACCCCAAGTGTTACAAAGCAACCCTAAAAACCATGAATTTTATAACAATTGCTCTTGTGGATGATTTTTGGTTGAAGAAGTGAACAAACCATGCTTTTTTGGTAAGATTCCAAAATTTGAGTCGGTTTTGAATCATACGGATGAAATATGACCGATCCCAAGTGTAATAAAGCCACGGTAAAAACCATGAAGTTTCTTAAACTTGCTAATTTATTAGATTTCTTGTCAGGGTCGAGTACAGACCACGGTTCTTAGTCAGAATTGAAAATTTCAATTGTTTTGTGTGGTAGAGCTTGAGTTATGACCGATCCCAAGTGTTACGAAGCGACGGTAAAAACCATTAATTTTATAAAAATTGCTCTGATAGAAAATTTTCTGTCAGAGTCTTTTACAGACCACAGTTTTTAGTAAGAATTGAAAATTTCGTTGGTTTTGTGCAGTAAGGCATGAGTTGTGATCGACTCCACGTGTTACAAAGCGACCCTAAAAACCTTGATTTTTCTAAAAATTGTTCTTATGGTAGATTTTTTGTCAGTGTCGTGTACAGACTACGGTTTTTAGTCAGAATTGAAATTTTCGGTCGGTTTTGTGCAGTTGGGCCTGAATTCTGACCGATCCCAAGTGTAACGAAAGCGACGGTAAAATCCATGAATTTTATTAAAATATCTCTAATGGAAGATTTTGTGTAAGAGTCTTGTGCAGACCATGGTTTAAAGCCAGAATTGAAAATTTTGTCGGTTTTATGCAATAGGGCATGAGTTGCGACCGACCCCAAGTGTGAAAAAGCGAACGTAATGACCATGAATTTTCTAAAAATTGATCTTGTGGAAGATTTTGTGTTTGAGTCATCATGTTTTTTGGTAAGATTCCAAAATTTGAGTCATACGGATGAAATACGACACGTCGCTTTGTTACACTACAAGTGTAACAAAGCGACCGTAAAAACCATGAATTTTATAAAAATTGTTCTGATGGAAGTTTTCTGTGAGAGTCTTTTACAGACCACAGTTTTTAGTAAGAATTGAAAATTTCGTTGGTTTTGTGCCGTAGGGCCTGAGTTGTGATCGACCCCAAGTGTGAAAAAGCGACCGTAATGACCATGAATTTTCTAAAAATTGATCTTGTGGAAGATTTTGTGTTTGAGTCACCATGTTTTTTGGTAAGATTCCAAAATTTGAGTCGGTTTTGAATCCCACGGATGAAATATGACCGATCTCAAGTGTAATAAAGCCACGGTAAAAACCATGAAGTTTCTAAAACTTGCTCATTTATTACATTTCTTGTCAGGGTCGTGTACAGACCACGGTTGTTAGTCAGAATTGAAAATTTCGATGGTTTTGTGCGGTAGGGCTTGAGTTGTGATCGAACTCAAGTGTATCAAAGCCACTGTAAGCACCGTGAATTTTATAAAAATTGTTCTGATGGAAGTTTTTTGTTATAGTAGTGAACAAACCATGTTTTTTTGTAAGATCTCATTTTGTGTGTCGGTTTTGAGCCGTACGGATGAAATGTTACCGACCCCAAGTGTAATGAAACGACGGAAAAAACCATAAATTTTCATAAAAATGCTCTTTTTTTAAATTATTTGTCAGAGTCGTGTACAGACCACGGTTTGTAGTCAAAACTTCAGTCGGTTTTGTGCGGTAGGGCTTGAGTTATGACCGACCCCAAGTGTAACAAAGCGACCGTAAAAACCATGAATTTTATAAAAATTGCTCTGATGGAAGATTTTCTGTCAGAGGCTTATAC